>OZ012735.1:278144685-278765982 GCA_963859935.3 Lathyrus sativus
ATTCTAAAATACAAAAGTGTAGAGACAAGTGTTTGACATTGGTTGGCTTGTGGATTTTTCTCAACCGGTACTCGTAATGTCTTGAAAACTCTTCGAATGGGGAGAAAAAGAGATAATTTTCTTATAGCATGATATATTTGAGATCATAGCCTATATATAGAATGATAATCATTTAAAATTCTCATTATTTCAAAATGGATTATCTTGACATCCACTTATATTTAAGCACAAATTCAATTAAATAATTAATTATTAAATATAATTAATTATTTTATTTACTTTACTCAACCGATTAAGATTCTTATATATATATATATATATATATATATATATATATATATTGTTCCGGTATGGGCCTAACCTCGGCAGGCCCAATACCGCGTGCGGCCCAACAAGCGAACCGGGCACGCCAGGCGCGCCCCCTTCGAGGCGAGCAGGGCAGACCGCCGAACACAAGCTACGTCTCCACACCCTTTTTGTCGTCCACCACACCGGACGAGCAGAACCGCCCGGACTCCCCTCCGCGGGGAGAATAACGTGCTCGGCGCACGTTCTCCACGTGCTCCCCTCCGCGGGGGACACGTCACCGGCCAGCTGCCCACCTCCGAAAGAGTAGGTCAAACCCACTTTCCGGGGATCTAGGGGCAGTTGAACTAGGGCGAAGACCACGTCCTGGTCTTCACTACGCCACGTAAGCCCCTAACAGTCATCAGGGTTGGGCCTGGTCATCCAGCCCACCTCGAATGACCGTTGGCCCAGCGCTGGGGTCTCTCTATAAATACCCTCTTCTTCAAGAGGGTCAGGTAACTCTCTTCTTGCCCTTTTCTGTACTATTGCTTCCACTCTGCCCAACTTCTTACTTTGGCATCAGAGTGTCTTGCAGGTACACCCCCCTCCTCCTTCTCACCACCGGTGAACAGGTAGCAGCCCAGCAGTGTGTGGCCAGCCCGTGATCCCCTCCTGATCAGGTCAGATCAGTGGCGCCGTCTGTGGGAAACTGAAACTTCCCCGTTACTCCGAGCAGAAAACTAAAAGTTTCACCAAACCTCCACGATCATGGCTAGCCCACACCGCGACGACGCTCCGCACGACCTTGCGCTCAACGTCGCCACCAACGGGAAGCAGACAGGAACGGCACGTCCGATGGAAGCCGATGAAAGGGACGGGAAAACTGCTTCACCATCATCCGAGGAACGGCTCCTACGAGCCGACCACCGCCCCCCGAGCCCGCCAGCATTCCACCCCGTTCCCATCCTGGCGGGAGCAGACCCGACGGTGGCCGCTCTCTTTACAACCATCAACCAGACGAACCAGCTGCTGTTCCAACAAAATGCGAGAATTGGAGCATTAGAACGCATCGACCCTCCGAGATACCCCCAGCGGGAAAACCAGAACGGAGGTTCGAGGAGCCCCTCACCTCGACCCAGGAACCGCCGACCACGGCTGGAGAGACACCGCCCGCAGGCGACACGAGAACGCACCAGATCCCCGGCGAGACACGGTCGCGGGAGGAACCAGAACGCCGCGGCGATCCCAACCGAGGAACCCTGAGGCGAGAACTCAGGCAGGAGATCGAGGACCCGAAACCCGGGGCACACCGTGAACGGCTCATTCTCCCCACAGATCCCCGGCGCACAGCGACGAGGATGACTACCGCACCCCGCTATCCCGGGAGATCATGGCAGCCCCCATACCCCAGGGGATGGAGAAACCACCGACGCTGTCGACATACGACGGCACCTCCGACCCGGATGATCACCTGGAAGATATCGAGGCTATGCTCGACTACCGAAATGTCCGGGGAGCTATCAAATGCAGACTCTTCCCGACGACTCTGAGGAAAGGCGCTATGACCTGGTACAAACGTCTGGAGCCCGAATCAGTTACGTCGTGGAGGGTCTTGAAGGACCTGTTCTCCAAACACTTCACGGCGTCCCGACGTCACCCGAAGACGGAAGCAGTCCTCGGGGCAATCATCCAAGGCCCCGACGAACCCCTCCGGAAAAACATCGAAAGGTTTACTCGGGAGGCCGTGCAGGTGACAACTTCCGACGAAATGAAACGCTACTTAATGGAACAAGGCCTGCGCCACGACTCCAAGTTCTACGAGGCCGTAGGCATACACCGGCCCACGTCCCTCCAAGATTTCCTCGACAGAGCTGCGCATTACATCCGGTTCGAGGAAACACAAGCGGCCAACTCCGCTCGCGACACTCGAGACAGAGAGGCCCCCCGCGGGCACCGAGACGACGGAGCTTCGAGCCATCGACGAGGAGGGGACCGCCGTCGGGAAGACCGCCCCCGCGAGCCCCGCGAACAACGCGAACCACGCGGCCCGGCAGGAAGATTCACAGAGTACACAGCCTTGGTCTCTTCACGCGAACGCATACTAGCCGAATGCGCTAAAACCGAGTTTGTTCAGGGAGGTGTCCGTTTTCCGCAACCAACGCCGCCCAAACCCAACGTGGACAAGTCAAAATACTGCCGATTCCACAGGACCCACGGGCACGTGACGGAAGACTGCATCCATCTCAAAGATGCGATCGAAATCCTAATCAAAGACGGGCACCTAAAGCGATACACCCGAGGAGGTGAACCACCCAGGTCAGAGGCTCCGGAAGCTAAGAAAATCGAGGAACTCCCCTCTCCAGAGGACAGCGGCAGACTCCAGGTCGCGTTGTGCGTCAGCCGCCCCGAGGATTGGTTCGCGAGCAGAGAATTCGGCATCCCCGAAGGACCCAGCCTAATCGACGAGCCAATCCGACCAACCAGCCGATGGGAATACTTCCCCAGAGCCATGGTTATCTCTGATGGAGCCACGAGGAGTCTATCCATAGGATCTGTGAAAAGGAAATTCGACGAACTCATCGCGAGCAACTCCGGCAAGATGAGCACGCTCGACAAATTCCGGGGCCGCTCCAACCCGATCACATTTTACCTCGAGGAACTACCCGGGGGATCTCCCAATTCCAACATACCCTTGCTCATACGTTCCCGAATGGCAAACTTCGACGTCAGGGGCCTCCTCGTCGACGGCGGGAGCTCGGTTGACATAATGTACTCACATCTGTTCACAACTCTCCAGCTCGACGAATCCAACCTCTCCCCCTACGTAGGCTCCGACCTCCAGGGGTTCAACGGGATGACGACGAGACCATGGGGATACGTGGAATTGAAAGTCACCTTCGGAGAAGAGGAAACGGCCAGGGACATCAGTGTCCGCTTCTTAGTCATCGAATGCCCGTCCCTCTATAACTGCATCCTAGGCAGGACGACGATAGCAGAACTCACCGCGGTACCCTCCACCGTCCACCTGAAGATGAAATATTACACGAGAAGGGGAGCCGTGGTCACCCTCAACGGAGACATCGAAGCTGCCCGAAGATGTTTCGAAGCCGCGCTGAAAGGCCTCGACTCCATCGCTCCACCGATCAAAAAGAAAGCTTCAAGCGCTACACCAAAGGACAAACCAACAGAGCTGGTCGGATCCGTTGAGCTCGACAGTCGCTTCACCGACGAGCTCGACAATAAAGCAAAGACCGACGAAGTCAACGGGCAGCCCCCCACACCCAGCGCGCCCCATCCCGGATGGAGAATTCGAGCTCATTCCCCTCGGGGAAGACACGAGCAGAACCGTGAGGATAGGCGCAGGACTCCCAGACCTCGCGAAACGTCAGCTTCAAGCCTGCCTCCGCGAGAATGCCGACCTCTTCGCCTGGAGCGCCGCGGAAATGCCGGGACTCGACCCCGAGGTCGCCTGCCACCAGCTGTCCATCAACCCAACCGCAAAGGCCGTGGTACAACGCCGACGTCGCCAGTCCCCCGAAAAGTCGGCAGCGGTCCGAACAAGCTGTAAAAGACCTCTTAGAGGCAAATTTTATTTCAGAAGCCCGGTATTTCCACCTGGCTGTCCAACGTTGTACTCGTTAAAAAGAATAATGGAAAATGGAGCATGTGTGTTGACTACACTGACCTCAACCGGGCATGTTCTAAGGACGCCTACCCCCTCCCCAATATCGACAAGCTCGTCGACAACTCTGCGGGCTTCAAACTTTTGTCCTTCATGGACGCATACTCGGGATACAACCAGATCCCGATGGCCGAACACGACAAACAAGCCACGGCCTTCATGACGGCGTCGGGCAATTACTATTACAACGTGATGCCCTTCGGCCTCAAAAACGCCGGGGCCACGTACCAGCGGATGATGAACCATGTCTTCCGCGACGAAATCGGGGACATGCTTGAAGTATATATGGACGACATGATCGTCAAATCCGGCGCGGAGGACGACCACGCGGCACACCTCCAGAAGGTCTTCGAGACCGCGAGATCATGTCGCATGCGTTTTAACCCGGAGAAATGCACCTTCGGCGTCTGCGCCGGTAAATTCCTCGGCTACTACTTGACCGAACGGGGGATCGAAGCCAATCCGGACAAATGCCACGCCTTCTCCAATATAACCACGCCGACCACGAAGCATGCCATCCAGTCCCTCAACAGCGTACTAGCCTCCCTCTCGCGATTCATCGCGAAATCGGCCCAACACGCCCTCCCGTTCTTCAAACTGCTCAGGAAAGAGACCAAGTTCGAATGGACGGACGAGTGTGAGAAAGCCCTTTGCCACCCTCAAACGTGTCCTATCCGAACCGCCAGTGCTGACGCGCCCCGCGACGGGCGAAACCCTATATTTATATCTGGCCGTCTCCAACGAAGCGTCAGCGCCGTCCTCGTGAGCGAAGCCGGAGAAGGACAAAAGCCCATTTACTTTACTAGTAAAGCTCTCCACGGCCCGGAGGTCCGATACCAGCTGATCGAGAAAGTCGCCCTGGCCCCTCGTGACAGCGGCACGCCGACTCCGACATTATTTTCTAGCACACACCATCGTGCTCCGCACCGACCAACCCATCCGCCAGCTACTCGGCCGCCCCGACATGGCTGGACGCATGCTGAAATGGTCGCTAGAACTCTCCGAGTTCGACATCACCTACGAGAGCCGGCACGCCATCAAGGCTCAAGCTTTGGCCGACTTCGTCGCCGAGATGACCACGCCCCCCGACCCTACCGCCGGGAACCACCTCTGGACCATCTTTGTGGATGGCTCCTCCAACTCTACGGGGAGCGGCGCCGGCATCGTCCTCGATAACGACGAGGGTACGGTCATCGAAGTCTCCCTCACACTAGCTTTTCCAACGACTAACAACCAGGCCGAATACGAAGCATTTCTCGCCGGCCTTCGCCTAGCATCCGACCTGGGAGCCAGGGACATCCGAATCTACACGGATTCCCAGCTGGTCGCTTCGCAAGTCCGAGGCGAATACCAAGCAAAAAACGACACCCTCGCCGGATACCTCGCGCTCATCAATGAAAAACTGAGAGGGTTCGACTCAGCAGAAATTCAGCACGTTCCTCGGGAGCAGAACACCCGCGCCGACATCCTCTCCAAATTGACAAGCACCAAAAAGCGAGGCGGCCACAAATCGGTCATTCAAGAAATCTTGTCCCAACCAAGTACCAGCCCGACCACCACACCCCTCGACATCAACGCCATTGGAGACGCGGACTGCTGGATGACCCCCCTCCACACCTATCTCAGCACCGGCCGTCTGCCGGCCAGCTCTAGCGAGGCCAACGCGACGAAACGACGGGCCTGCTCGTACGTCCTCCTCGAAGGACGACTATACCGCCGAGGCATCGCAATCCCACTCCTCAAATGCATAGATAAGTCCCAGAGTACGACCGTTCTGGAAGAAATCCACGAAGGTATCAACGCGCAGCA
Organism: Lathyrus sativus; assembly: GCA_963859935.3. Classification (NCBI taxonomy): domain Eukaryota; kingdom Viridiplantae; phylum Streptophyta; class Magnoliopsida; order Fabales; family Fabaceae; genus Lathyrus; species Lathyrus sativus. The sequence goes on from OZ012735.1 coordinate 278,150,465, forward strand.
CCTCGGCGGCAGATCCCTAGCGCGCAAGGCCCTAACGCGCAGGCTACTACTGGCCATCAATGCAGTCCGACGCGAAGGAACATGTCAAACGATGTGATAAGTGTCAACGACACGGGGACATTGCACCTCGCCCCCCCAACCGACCTCACGTCCCTCTCATCTCCGTGGCCGTTCGCTTGGTGGGGGCTGGACATCCTCGGGCCCTTCCCCCTCGGTTCATACCAGAACAACTACCTCATCGTGGGAGTCGATTACTTAACCAAGTGGATCGAGGCCGAAGCTCTGGCCAAAATCACCGCCCACAACATACTCCGATTCTACAAACGCAACATCCTCGCCAGATTCGGGGTACCGCTCGCCATTGTCACCGACAACGGCACACAATTCACAGACAAAAACTTCCGCGACTTCGTCACCAAACTCGGAACCAAACATCACTTCGCCTCGGTCGAACATCCTCAGACAAACGGCCAGGCGGAGTCGGCGAACAGAGTTATACTCAGAGGACTTAGACGATGACTCGGCGACGCCAAACGAGCATGGGTCGAAGAACTCCACAGCGTCCTCTGGGCATACCGTACTACCCCCCACTCAACCACGGGGGAAACCCCATTTCGCCTCACGTACGGAACCGAGGGCTGTGATACCGGTCGAAATCCGCGAACCGTCCAGACGAACGGAAGCTCCCCTGGACACCGACGACAACGACGGCTCCCTCCGAGAAGAGCTCGACCTCGTCGAAGAAATCCGCTCAGGAGCAGCTCTCCGGGAAGCCCGGCTGAGAAGCAACAAGTCACACTTCGCCATAACAACAAAGTCATAAAACGCGACTTTCAAACAGGCGACTTAGTTCTACGCAGAAACCAGAAAGACTCCCACGAGGGCAAACTGGCTGCGAACTGGGAAGGCCCGTACCGAGTCCGAGACAAAACGGAGCACGGGGCCTATTACCTCGAAAACCTACACGGTGAACAACTAGCTCGACCATGGAACGCCGCGAAACTTAAGCGGTACTACAGTTAAAACATTGCCCGCGACGACCCATCGTCCCGACCACTGGGGGGCGACATGGTACCACCGCACACCCCCGCGTCCACTAGCGACCAAAGAAAAGCAAGCCCTGCCTCTAGTGTGCGCGGGCAGAAGGCCTTGCTCGGCAGGGAATACCTCGACCGAGGCTCCTCGCCGTCGTACCAAAAGAGGCAGGACACCCAGCTCGCGATGGGCCGTCCACGCCCCGGGGGAAAACTACCCCCGAAACGGCCCCGCTACATCGCCGGCCAAACCGGCCAGTTCCCTACACTACCGGTAACAAAATTGTCGAGCTAAACACACCGAGCGCACACTTAGAAAATTTACAAGAAATGTCATACACATCAGAGGCATTCAAACAAATACGAAAAACGAGCATAAAACGACATGCAAATGACGAGCGCACACTTAGAAAATCCACGATAAATATATTAAACAAAAGCGGGCACCAGCCCAGTAGTCAATGGTACAAATACAGAGCACGCAGGCCCAAAGAAAAGTGATAACAAACATCGGCACGCAGGCCACAAAAACAACGAGCACGCAGGCCCGGCAACCTATGCTTCCTCGTCCGCTCCGGTCAGCAGCCACGGGTTCCTCCTCGGGGATAACAAGATAGGGATCGATCACCTTCCCATCAACAATCTCGTGGTACGGCCCTATCCCGTCCACGGCCAGCACGACACCAGGGTTGGCGACCTGAATCTGCTTGACGACATTCTTGAACCCGACCTCAACAGCCTCCAGACAATCGCTCTCCAACACCCGGATACGAGCGATCAGGTCAGCACGGGGTGATTAACCGTCGATCCCCGTCAGTCTCGTCCTCGGCCGGACGAACAGCGCTGTCTAAAACCTCCGTGCGAACCTTCAGCGCCTGCACCTCGGTCGTCGCTGTCCCCAGTTTTTCCTCCAGCGAAGTCACCTTCCCCTCAGCACCCTCTGCCCGTTTCCGCTGCTCGGCAACATCCTTCTGGCTCTTCTCCAACTCCTCAGTGAGCTTGGCCAACCGCGACTGCGTGAAAGTGAGATCCCCTTGCATTTTGGATAGCTCAGCAGCGGAGCAGCCCTCCTCGTTCAGCACGAGAGCCGTCGTGAAGACGTCCGCATCATTGCGGCCAAGTCCTCAGCCAGGACACGTCGACGGGTCTCTCGATCAGCCTGACGAACAGCCTTCACCTCCCCCGGCGGAAACAGTGGGAGAACGGGCACCATGAAAATATCCCGGATGCTGGTGGCAGGGAGGGACGACATAACCTTCCTCGACGGCGCCGACCGTCAGATCCACCACCCGAGGCTCCTCGGACCTTTGCCTCTTCGACGCTCCTTGAGACACAGGAGATTGGCTCTCTTGAGGCGACGAGGACGAAGTTTTCCCCCCCTGCGTCGCGACCTCCTGTCCGACCAGCTGACTCACCCTCGTCCTCGGGGGCCACGGCATTCCTAGCAGCGTGCAACTGCTTCACCCGCTCATCGACGGAAGACATGTTCGCTGCAAAAATAAAGAAATGGGTTAGCGACGATCAAAAACCCCGACCACGGGGGGGAAACGAACATCCCTACCTAGATAATCCAGAGCGGCCGCCCCGGTCGCACAACCGAGCAAAGTCTTAGTATTTATCAAACGCTTCTTGGTGCGTACGTTCCCCTGAGCGTCAAGGATATACCGACCGTCGGGCGTCACCAGCTTCGACGGAGGGAGAGATCGCACAAAGGCAATTATTTTCAAATAGGCGGCCATGTCCTTCTCCTCGAGGGTCCCCGCCCGGACGATATACCTATCCGTCCCTCGGCTGAAATGCTCTGCAGTCCACAGTAGATGTATCTTAGGAAGCCACGCGCGGAACCGCTGGCCATCTACCGTTCGCTCGCCCTCGTCGAAGAGAGTGTCCGAGCCGTGCTGCGTGATCGGTTTGACGAGGTAGAACCGATTTTTGAAATCTTTGACAGAATCGCTATACGCTTTGAAAATTTTGGTCGATTGCTTGAAGGAGACCCATCCGTAGCGACCGTGCACCGTCTGCCGCTGCAAATGGAAGATACAGAAAAATAACGGCACCGTCGGCTCCACCGAGAGGTAGAAACACACCACCTCGAAAGCCCGGATGAAGGCCAAGGCGTTAGGGTGCAGCTGGGACGGGGCAAGACGCAGCCAGTCAAAAAGCCCCAGATGGAAGGCAGAAAACGGTAACCGAAGCCGAGCTTCTTTAAAGTAGAATTCATGCATCGGGAACATCCGCCGCCCATATCGCGAACAGATGCGGTGATGTTCTTTTGGCCGGGTCACCTGCCAGTGCTGTGGTTCTCCTATGGGCGTGTCCTCGACCGTGGCGTACACGTCGGACGCGTCGGGCCACAAAGCAAGAAGGGGTAGAAAGTGGCTCCTCGGCCGCCCACTCCTCGGACGGGGCAATACGCTCGTCGTCATACTCCGGAACCTCAGGTTCATTGTCTTCGACCATTATCCCCGGCACCAGAGCCGACATCTACACCTGAAAGCAGAGGACAACGGTGAATTCGATAGCCAGGATCAAATCCACCCTTCCACCGCAAGTCAAGTGAAAGGGCGACAAAGGCCGGGAAGCGACGAGCAAACACTCGCTCCCCGTCTACCCTCCTCGGGGATCAAAGACCGACCCCTCGCCCCCTCTCGGGACGGCCATCGGAGAAGGTACTTCTCCCCGGGGCATTCATCGGAGAAAGCCCCCGTCCTCGGGGCATTCATCGGAGAAAGCCCCCCGTCCTCGGGGCATTCATCAGAAAAGCTCCCGTCCTCGGGGCATTCATCGGAACCAGCCTACCCTCCCCGGGACCTTCATCAGAAAACTCGCCAGACACGGCGGAACTCGCGTCCCTCCTCGGGGCGCTCATCACGCCCCGACCACACGTTCCAATTAAACGACGGAAATATAAAGGAGGGAAAATAGGGACTCACTTGTAACGGCGGCGGACGGAAGAAAAGATCAACGGTACGGCGGCGGTCGGCGGTAAGCGGCGGACGAGCAGAGACGATAAAGCTTAGCAGAGAGAAAAGCAACAGAATGAGCGGGGACCTCCATATTTATAACCCGGCGCGGGACTCGAAGCGACCCTAGGCTCATTAATGACATAGGGTAGCCGCCCCTACGACCGCTTAACGCAAGACACGTGGCGGCAACCTGACAGTCGCGTCCCTTCACCTGCCTCCTCCCCGTTCTGCCGACGACCGGAGATCTTCGTGCGAGTGCCTGCTCCAGATGCGACGACCTTAAGTCCTCGCTCTTTCCCCAGAGCTTCGACTTGGGGGGCTCCTGTTCCGGTATGGGCCTAACCTCGGTAGGCCCAATACCGCGTGCGGCCCAACAAGCGAACCGGGCACGCCAGGCGCGCCCCCTTCGAGACGAGCAGGGCAGACCGCCGAACACAAGCTACGTCTCCACACCCTTTTTGTCGTCCACCACACCGGACGAGCACAACCGCCCGGACTCCCCTCCACGGGGAGAATAACGTGCTCGGCGCACGTTCTCCACGTGCTCCCCTCCGCGGGGACACGTCACCGGCCAGCTGCCCACCTCCGAAAGAGCAGGTCAAACCCACTTTCCGGGGATCTAGGGGCAGTTGAACTAGGGCGAAGACCACGTCCTGGTCTTCACTACGCCACGTAAGCCCTAGCAGTCATCAGGGTTGGGCCTGGTCATCCAGCCCACCTCGAATGACCGTTTGCCCAGCGCTGGGGTCTCTCTATAAATACCCTCTTCTTCAAGAGGGTCAGGTAACTCTCTTCTTGCCCTTTTCTGTACTATTGCTTCCACTCTGCCCAACTTCTTACTTTGGCATCAGAGTGTCTTGCAGGTACACCCCCCTCCTCCTTCTCACCACCGGTGAACAGGTAGCAGCCCAGCAGTGTGTGGCCAGCCCGTGATCCCCTCCTGATCAGGTCAGATCATATATATATATATATATATATATATATATATATATATATATATATATATATATATATTATATATATATATATATATAATATATATATATATATATATAATATATATATATAATATATATATATATATATATATATATATATATATATATATATATATATATATATATATATATATATATATATATATATATATATATATATATATATATATATATATATATATATATATATATATATATATATATATATATATATATATATATATATATATATATATATAGATGTAGATATATATATATATATATATATATATATATATATATATATATATATATATATATATAGATGTAGATATATATATATATATATATATATATATATATATATATATATATATATATATATATATATATATATATATATATATATATATATATATATATATATATATATATATATATAATATATATATATATATATATATATATATATATATATATATATATATATATATATATATATATATATATATATATATATATATATATATATATATATATATATATATATATATATATATATATATATATATATATATATATATAATATCATATATATATATATATATATATATATATATATATATATATATATTATATATATATATATATATATATATATATATATATATATATATATATATATATATATTATATATATATATATATATATATATATATATATATATATATATATATATATATATATATATATATATATATATATATATATAGATCATAGCCTATATATAGAATGATATATTTGAGATCATAGCCTATATATAGAATGATAATCATTTAAAATTCTCATTATTTAAAAATGGATTATCTTGACATCCACTTATATTTAAGCACATATTCAATTAAATAATTAATTATTAAATATAATTAATTATTTTATTTACTTACTCAACCGATTAAGATTCTTATATATATATATATATATATATATATATATATATATATATATATATATAATATATATATATATATATATATATATATATATATATATATATATATATATATATATATATATATATATATATATATATATATATATATATATATAGTATATATATATATATATATATATATATATATATATTGCTCTGTCCCGCTCATCACACGGGGTCGGCCCAATCCATCTCTCCGTCGTGGAGGGGCCTAGCTCATTGATCAGCTGTCGCGCGCGGATCAGAACGAGTGTTTTTGATGAAAACGTAATACAGCGACAATTCAACTCGGATATCGTCTCAAGGATTCTTTTATGTGATTAATCTACCAAATTCGAAATGGAGGGGGAGTTGGTTTGGTTTCTGATCGGATAAATAAAGAAAATGCAATTAAGCGGTTAAAATAAGCGATTATCAAAATAAGTCAATCTACTGTTTTCGGTTCCGGCTTATCACGGGTTTCTACCTTACCAATTTCCCAAGCGATTTCGATCTCTATTCGATTCCTATGTCAATTAACAAGCGCAAAAGACATAAACTAGATTACCAATCCTATATTCCAAATTAAGCAAACGGATTAAGTTTTCGTGAATTAAGCAAACACGAATTATAAACGCGAATTAACGACAAAGCGACGTAACGCCGAATAAAAGCTAAGGATGCAATCATACGAATTTAATCAAAACAATTCTATAAAATAACAAATTAAGCAAAAGCAATTCATAGAATAGTGTTGAAAGAGAAACGAATTAGATTGATATAAAGTTAAAACCTCAAAGCGTTGGAACGCGATTACAGCAGAATGACTCTAAGGAATTAGCTCTCCATGGTTCTCTCAAAGCTCCGAATATATTTTTCGTGCAAATGTAATTAGGTGAACAGTAACACGAGTATTTTTCCTTTAAAAAGAAAGCAAATTCGGGTCATAACCCAACTGGGTCGAAAACATAACCCAGGCCCAATACATGACCCAACACTAATATAAAATTCTAATGCAGTAACTTCAAACGGAATTCTGGAATTTTGGGCTCCGAATATGACTTCGACTCCAACACGAAAGTCGTAGCTCTCTCTCTCTTAGCTTTCCGGCGATTTTTAGAACGCCTCAAATGGATTTCCGGAACTCCAGTTATGATCGTTTCGGTGCAGACTGCTAAAGCTGAAAAATAAGTGCGGAAATCAAACTAAGCCAAAAATAAAATAAAATATAAAAACAAAATAAAACATAAAAATAATCAAGATAAACTAAAGAAATTCCTAAGTAAAAATATAGGAGAAAGTGCATAAATATGCACTGATCACTCATCACGCTGGGAACGCTTAAGGGTCTCCCCATGGACACAAACCTTAGAATCTATGACATTTTGATATTAATGATTATAGGAATACCTTGACGAATATAATGAGAAAGATTTTTAGACAATGACAACGCTAATTCTAAAATACAAAAGTGTAGAGACAAGTGTTTGACACTGGTTGGCTTGTGGATTTTTCTCAACCGGTACTCGTAATGTCTTGAAAACTCTTCGAATGGGGAGAAAAAGAGATAATTTTCTTATAGCATGATATATTTGAGATCATACCCTATATATAGAATGATAATCATTTAAAATTCTCATTATTTCAAAATGGATTATCTTGACATCCACTTATATTTAAGCACATATTCAATTAAATAATTAATTATTAAATATAATTAATTATTTTATTTACTTACTCAACCGATTAAGATTCTTATATATATATATATATATATATATATATATATATATATATATATATATATATATATATATATATATATATATATATATATATAATATATATATATATATATATATATATATATATATATATATATATATATATATATATATATATATATATATATATATATATATATATATATATATATATATATATATATATATATATATATATATATATATATATATATATATATATATATATATATATAGATAGATAGATATTGCTCTGTCCCGCTCATCACACAGGGTCGGCCCAATCCATCTCTCTGTCGTGGAGGGCCTAGCTCATTGATCAGCTGTCGCGCGCGGATCAGAACGAGTGTTTTTGATGAAAACGTAATACAGTGACAATTCAACTTGGATATCGTCTCAAGGATTCTTTTATGTGATTAATCTACCAAATTCGAAATGGAGGGGGGAGTTGGTTTGGTTTCTGATCGGATAAATAAAGAAAATGCAATTAAGCGGTTAAAATAAGTGATTATCAAAATAAGTCAATCTACTGTTTTCGGTTCCGACTTATCACGGGTTTCTACCTTACCAATTTCCTAAGCAATTTCGATCTCTATTCGATTCCTATGTCAATTAACAAGCGCAAAAGACATAAACTAGATTACCAATCCTATATTCCAAATTAAGCAAACGGATTAAGTTTTCGTGAATTAAGCAAACACGAATTATAAACGCGAATTAATGACAAAGCGACGTAACGCCGAATAAAAGCTAAGGATGCAATCATACGAATTTAATCAAAACAATTCTATAAAATAACAAATTAAGCAAAAGGAATTCATTGAATAGTGTTGAAAGAGAAACGAATTAGATTGATAAAGTAAAAACCTCAAAGCGTTGGAACGCGATTACAGCATAATGACTCTAAGGAATTAGCTCTCCATGGTTCTCTCAAAGCTCCGAATGTATTTTTCGTAAAAATGTAATTAGGTGAACAGTAACACGAGTATTTTTCCTTTAAAAAGAAAGCAAATTCGGGTCATAACCCAACTGGGTCGAAAACATAACCCAGGCCCAATACATAACCCAACACTAAAATTAAATTCTAATGCAGTAACTTCAAACGGAATTCTGGAATTTTTGGCTCCGAATCTGAATTCGACTCCAACACGAAAGTCGTAGCTCTCTCTCTTAGCTTTCCGACGATTTTTAGAACGCCTCAAACGGATTCCCGGAACTCCAGTTATGATCGTTTCGGTGCAGACTGCTAAAGCTGAAAAATAAGTGCGGAAATCAAATTAAGCCAAAAATAAAATAAAATATAAAAACAAAATAAAATATAAAAATAATCAAGATAAAGTAAAGAAATGCCTAAGTAAAAATATAGGAGAAAGTGCATAAATATGCACTGATCACTCATCACGCTGGGAGCGCTTAAGCGTCTCCCCATGGACACAAACCTTAGGATCTATGACATTTTGATATTAATGATTATAGGAATACCTTGACGAATATAATGAGAAAGATTTTTAGACAATGACAACGCTAATTCTAAAATACAAAAGTGTAGAGACAAGTGTTTGACACTGGTTGGCTTGTGGATTTTTCTCAACCGGTACTTGTAATGTCTTGAAAACTCTTCGAATGGGGAGAAAAAGAGATAATTTTCTTATAGCATGATATATTTGAGATCATAGCCTATATATAGAATGATAATCATTTAAAATTCTCATTATTTCGAAATGGATTAACTTGACATCCACTTATATTTAAGCACATATTCAATTAAATAATTAATTATTAAATATAATTAATTATTTTATTTACTTACTCAACCGATTAAGATTCTTATATATATATATATATATATATATATATATATATATATATATATATATATATATATATATATATATATCAATGATTTGTGATAATATTGTTAACTGTTAATAAAAAAAGGCGTCTAGATAAATTTACAAGAGGGAATCGAAGAGGACCAGGATACTTTCATTTCTTATGATTTAGGCAATGTAAACATGATATGATCATAAGTTGTGTCGAATATATATAATATATATATATATATATATATTATATATATATATTATATATATAATATATATAAATATATATATATATTTTATATATATATATATATATATATATATATATATATATATATATATATATATATATATATATATATATATATATATATATATATATATATATATATATATATATATATATATATATATATATATATATATATATATATATATATTGCTCTGTCTCACTCATCACACGGAGTCGGCCCAATCCATCTCTCCGTCGTGGAGGGCCTAGCTCATTGATCAGCTGTCGCGCGCGGATCAGAACGAGTGTTTTTGATGAAAACGTAATACAGCGACAATTCAACTTGGATATCGTCTCAAGGATTCTTTTATGTGATTAATCTACCAAAGTCGAAATGGAGGGGGAGTTGGTTTGGTTTCTGATCGGATAAATAAAGAAAATGCAATTAAGCGGTTAAAATAAGTGATTATCAAAATAAGTCAATCTACTGTTTTCGGTTCCGGCTTATCGTAGGTTTCTACCTTACCAATTTCCTAAGCGATTTCGATCTCTATTCGATTCCTATGTCAATTAACAAGCGCAAAAGACATAAACTAGATTACCAATCCTATATTCCAAATTAAGCAAACGGATTAAGTTTTCGTGAATTAAGCAAACACGAATTATAAACGCGAATTAACGACAAAGCGACGTAACGCCGAATAAAAGCTAAGGATGCAATCATACGAATTTAATCAAAACAATTCTATAAAATAACAGATTAAGCAAAATCAATTCATAGAATAGTGTTGAAAGAGAAACGAATTAGATTGATAAAGTAAAAACCTCAAAGCGTTGGAACGCGATTACAGCAGAATGACTCTAAGGAATTAGCTCTCCATGGTTCTCTCAAAGCTCCGAATATATTTTTCGTGAAAATGTAATAAGGTGAACAGTAACACGAGTATTTTTCGTTTAAAAAGAAAGAAAATTCGGGTCATAACCCAACTGGGTCGAAAACATAACCCGGGCCCAATACATGACGCAACACTAAAATAAAATTCTAAAGAAGTAACTTCAAACGGAATTCTGGAATTTTTGGCTCCGAATCTGACTTCGACTCCAACACGAAAGTCGTAGCTCTCTCTCTTAGCTTTCCGACGATTTTTAGAACGCCTCAAACGGATTCCCGGAACTCCAGTTATGATTGTTTTCGTGCAGACTGCCAAAGGTGAAAAATAAGTGCGGAAATCAAATTAAACCAAAAATAAAATAAAATATAAAAACAAAATAAAACATAAAAATAATCAAGATAAAGTAAAGAAATGTCTAAGTAAAAATATAGGAGAAAGTGCATAAATATGCATTGATCATTCATCACGCCGGGAGCGCTTAAGCGTCTCCCCATGGACACAAACCTTAGGATCGATGACATTTTGATATTAATGATTATAGGAATACCTTGACGAATATAATGAGAAAGATTTTTAGACATTGACAACGATAATTCTTAAATACAAAAGTGTAGAGACAAGTGTTTGACACTGGTTGGATTGTGGATTTTTCTCAACCGGTACTCGTAATGTCTTGAAAACTCTTCGAATGGGGAGAAAAAGAGATAATTTTCTTATAGCATGATATATTTGAGATCATAGCCTATATATAGAATGATAATCATTTAAAATTCTCATTATTTCGAAATGGATTATCTTGACATCCACTTATATTTAAGCACATATTCAATTAAATAATTAAATATTAAATATAATTAATTATTTTATTTACTTACTCAACCGATTAATTCTTTATAACCAAAATATATTAACAAATCTGAAACTGTTTTTTTTTAAAACAAAATAATTTTACAAAAGGATATATTACATATTAACAATCCCTTTTTAAAAAATCAAAATAATTACATTAAAAAAATAAAAAGGAAAAGGGGTGATAAAAACAGAAACAGAGGGTACGGTCCACAACAAGGACCATACGGGCCCTAAGCCCTTACATAAATCAACCAATTTTTAGAACAAAAAATAAAAAACTAAAACCAAGGTTATCTTTCGTTGAAAAAATCTCTGAAACAAACTCCCTTCAAATCAAAAAGTCTCCTCGCTAAATCAAACCCCTCTGATCCTTCTTCAACTCTTTCTCCTCCGTGATTTCGTCCACTCCAGATCCACCCTTCATTTAGTCTTGTTCCTTTTTTTGTTTGGGTTTGCGGATGGTGGATGTTTCGGTGAAAATGGGTTGCGGTTTGAACATGTTTGGAGTTTCAATGGTGGTTTTGGAGGAAGAAATGGTTTCGGAGGTGATGATTGGTTCGATTTGATGGAGTTTGAGAGAAGGGAGATGGTTGATGATGGGTTCTGTTTGAAGTGGGTTGTCGAGTTGAAATGTAGTTATGGGTTTCTGGTGGTTTTGTGTGAGTATTGTTCTCATTGGTTTCGTGTGAAAGAAGAGGTGAAGAAGAGCATGGTCTGAAAGTATAGGGTAAGGTTTTGGTGGTGCGTGTTTTGAAATGGATTGTGAGTTGTTAGAAGAAAATGGTAGGTTGTGAATCTGGGTATTTTGTATTCTTTCGGGTATGAGAAAAATGAAGGTATTGTCATGTTTGTTTTTCTGACCTGAGCATGGAACCAAGCTAAGATCTTGTTTGTTACAGCTGAAACTAAAATCGAAGGGTGTTTAGTGGACACAACTCAACAACAAAATATTTTTGGTTTTGAGATGAAATGGATCTTGCAGTGTTAAGATGAAGCGAATAATGTTCTCGATGAAGATTTTACATGGCTGAGTGTTTTTTTTAAGATATGAAGGTGGAGCTTGAAGGTGATTTTTGAGGTGAAAAGAAGAGAAAGGTTGAAGATGATGAGCAGTAAGGAATGGTTGCGATTAGGGTTGGCTCAGGTAGAAGAACATCAACAATGCATTATATACTCAGGGAATGGCACGTGTACATGTGGTTAATGTTTTGTTGATTTTGATTAAAAATAATGATGATGCTGTTAATGAAAGCTGACTTAAATAAATGTTGAATTAAAATGATAATAAAACAATTAATGACAAAACCAAAATCCTAATTGACTAATAACTAATCTAAACTAATCTTTATCTAACTAATAATAATTAATCTAAATCCTAGTTTAATAATTAAAACTAAACTAAATATTCTAAAAGTCTAAACTAAAAATTCAATTAATCTAAATTCTAATTAAGTGCTATAACTAATTAAAATCCTATTCTATAAAAAAAAACTAATCAAATCTATGTTAATAAAAATCTAATTCAAAAAACTAATTCTAGTTCTATTTCTAAAAATCAATCCTATTTTCTAAAATCTAATAAAAGACTAAATTCTAATATTAAAAATCTATTTTTATATTCTAGAAAAACTATATTAAAATATAATTCTATTAAACAACTATTAAAATTCTATTCTAATAATTCTAAATAAAAATTTAAAACTATTTCTAAATTATTTCTAAAATCTAAATCTAAAGTTCTAGTTAACTAAATAAATATTAAGTGAAATGAAATAAATCACAAAAAAACATGAAATAAAAACGGAAAAATGGGCGAACACCGAGATGCAACCAGAATTAACAGCACGGCCCGAACCATCAGGAAGAGAGCAACTTTCGCTCGATTTCAACATGGAACTTCTCATTTGAATTGGTTTAAATCATCTAAAATGCGAGCAAAGCGACTGTAATCTTGATAAATTCAATCCGGATGATAACATGAACAAGATGCGACCTAAATGATATGCAGATGAATACGAAGCAAAAGCCAGTCAAAGTTAGAAAACTCGAGGGCAAATTTTAGGGTGCAACATCTGCCCCTATTCAATCGACTTGGACCTGAAGGGATGAAAAGCAACTGCTTCCAGACATTCGTGGTAGAAGGTGATTGAATACAAAAGAACACGGAAATTTGCAGTCTGTCGGGATATATGCAATTGGAGCCCGGTCATACGTCGTCGAAAAGAACACCATATCCAAAGATCACTCTGTCTAATGGTAGACGGGAAGAAAACTTGTCTGAAGAACCACATCGTCTAATGATAGACGGGAAGAAATATATCCAAAACTCACATCGTCTAATGGTAGACGGGAAGAAAAATATCCGAAATCACATCGTCTAATGGTAGACGGGAAGAAAATGCCATATCCAGAAAATCTACATCGTCTAATGGTAGACGAGAAGAAAAACATCCAAAGCCACATCGTCTAATGGTAGACGGAAAGCAAACATCCAAAATCACATCTTCTAATGGTAGACGGGAAGAAATACCAGCCAAAACAATCACATCGTCTAATGGTAGACGGGAAGAAAAATATCCAAAGCTCACATCGTCTAATGGTAGACGGGAAGAAAATGCCATATCCAGAAAATCCACATCGTCTAATGGTAGACGAGAAGAAAAATATACAAAGCCCCATCGTCTAATGGTAGACGGGAAGCAAACATCCAAAATCACATCGTCTAATGGTAGACGGGAAGAAATACCAGCCAAAACAATCACATCGTCTAATGGTAGACGGGAAGAAAAACATCCAAAGCTCACACCGTCTAATGGTAGACAGGAAGAAAATGCCATATCCATAAAATCAACATCGTCTAATGGTAGACGGGAAGAAAAATATCCAAAGTCACATCGACTAATGGTAGATGGGAAGAAATTCTGATGGGGAAACACATTGTCAATAGGAATTGACGGAAAGAAACATCGTATACAAGAACCACATCGTCAATAGGAATCGACGGAAATCAAATCATATCCAGAATCACATCGTCTAATGGTAGATGGGAAGAAAACATATCTAAAGAACACCTCGGCGAACTTCAGAACCACTTCATCAATAGGAATCGACGGAAAGAAAACCTGCTGGGGATGCACATCGTCAATAGCAATTGACGGAAAGAAAACTTGCTTAGAGATGTCATCATTCAGGGGTTGATGGACAAAGTATGACCGATGTATGATCTAAATCCCAAAAAAAGCAAACATATGAGTTGACTGAACAAAGCTGAACATATATCACTGTCTTGATTGAAGAGTTGATTCAGGCTGCCACGGAAGGCTAACAAAAACTGGCTTATGCTTCGCATGCATATGTTTGAATTTTTCTATGGCGTAATGCTCCATATGAAATGGAAATGCTATGCATTTGAGGATGTAATGCAGAGATGATAACTATATGCAAAATGCATATGCAGGCTCGGGCTGCTGGGAAAAGATGAGTGTGCCAAGAACCATTCCAGCAAAATAAATGCTGAAGAGACGAAGCCAACTCCACTGGGGATGACAAACTGAAATGTCTCTGAGATCATAGCTCTGCTCAATATCCCAACCAAACTTCCATTCTACGGGACATTAGGAACAATAGACGACTTCTGGGGAAGAAGGATGTGCCAGGTATGATTGGCCTTTTGCTGGGGAAGACAGGTGAAACATGACAGTGATTGCTTTTTTTGAAGGTGAAATTTTTTAGGTACCAATGGGAATTGGATTTTGAAATGAGGCGCCAATGGGGATTGGACTTTCTGGTGGTTGCCAATAGGAATTGGATTTTAGGTTATCTGTGAAGGGTCAGGTACGACTGACACTGGAAAATGTCCTGTCTTTGGCAAAGTGGCTTGTCTGGATACAAGGTCTGTGAAAATGTCTTGTCTGGGTACAAGGTTGGAAAGTGACTTGTCTGGATACAAGGTTTATGGTTGAAGGGTCAGGGAGTCGTTAACATGACTTCCCGACATTCATCTTGAACTCGAAGGTTGACTGAACCTGCTTGAATAGCTCTGAAAAGCTCTGAAGATATGGAGAGGACACATCCCTCTGTTTCCAATTTTGGCCCAGCCTGTGAGATTACTGTAGAAATCTTCCTCAAAAGGAGACCTAAAATCTCTGTACCTTAATGGTTTGATATGAACTGCCTCAGCATTTTGAACCTCGTAGAGGTGCTTCAGGTTAATTTCCTTCTGGATAAGGATAGCTTATGTGCTCTTGGGGTGATTTTTCCCCTGATTGGCTGATATATGGAGAAGTGCCTCTGACCTGATTGCCCCAGACTAACTGAATCTTGGAATGGTTGACTCCCTTTATGTGATCATCTGATATGACTTTCCCCTATTCAACGGAATACTCAGGCGATTTGCATCTTATCTCGATCAAACTTTCCACTGTGGAAACTTTCCTGACGTCAAGTGCTTACTCGCAAGTAAAACAATACGCTTTGCAAATGATAATATTAATGAAATGTATATGATAGTTTTGAAATTCAAGTTTGTTCACTGGAAAAAGTTGTGACATATAATGAACGCATCACTTGTCAGAATGTCAACATCAATACCAACATGGTAAGAAGAATCCTTTTAGGAGTCAGTTTCGACGTGATCTTTACCGAAGTATGCTTTCGAAACAAACCTACTTCAATTAGGTCTTTTAAAGGTTGTAACGTGGTCAAGTTCACGGTTACAGAAAGAAAGGATATAAGGCTCAAAGTTCCGTTTTAACCCACCCACTCTCCTTGATGTTTTCCAATCCTATATCCAGCTAATTCGACACAAGCGCTCACCTCTCAGAGGTTGAATGACATGAGTGATGGTTCAGGAAACCACAAGTTTTGGGAGTGACAATCACTCGCTTTTCATTTTTGGTGTCTGGAATCACACGACTTGTTTTTCGCCATTTCTTTTATTTCCCTACTTTTGCCTGGACTGACTCTTTTAAGTATATCTTTTTTTTTCGAAGTCCAACGGGATGCCCTGATTTTTGCCTAAGCCACTTGTTTCCAAGTTGTCGACTTAGCGGGCTTCTTATTTTTTCTTTTTTTTTTTTCACTTTTGATTCTCTTTTTTGGAATATATCGTGTGACACTGGCTTGTCTGACTTGTTAAAAGGATTGTGACCGTCTCACTCCTTGGTCGGTGAGGGATAACCACTGTGATTTTTTAGGTACGACCTCTACAGGTTTTATTGATCCTCGAACTAGAACACTCCCTTTGCAATTTGGATGCTTGGTCAAATTAATTGACACCTACCCTGCCCCAGGTTAAGATTGAGGGTTTTTCGTTTTCAGAAAGAAACTCCCACTACTAGGCTCAAAGGGGTTGACAAGGGATTATCTTCCTTATATCTCCGGTGTTTAGGAATTTGAAACAATGTTTGTACATCATCAGCAGAGGTTTTATTCAAAAGCATACAATCAGAAGCTTGCGTCTTTTAACTTTGTCATCCTTCCTCGGATTCTGGTTGAATAAGTGTTTGACATCAATGAAAAAAGTTCTGAGTGAACACGAATGGATTTAATCAAAACATGCATATTCATTATCATTATCAATTAAGAACAGACAAGTTCTACAGATAAGTTCGCACTTAAACAGAAAAGAAATTACAAATGCAAAGAAATGACATGATAAAGAGATTTTCAACTCCTGAGACCTGGGCTTTTCCATCTTGATTTGCTGTTGAACCATCCATCTTCAAAATTGTTCATCGAATTCAGTCTGATACTCTTCTGAACATCTGCTTTCGGTAAATCCATCCATAACATTGATTGCTGAACCCACATGATTGGATGAAGGAGGATCGTTGATCTGAATACCCTGAGGCGTGATTGGGAACGTGTTGGAGTCAAGCAGAGTCTGAACCTTGCTCTTAAGAACCTTACCGGCTTCGGTTGAATATCCCTGTGCCCTAGCATGGTACTTACAGAGGGCGTTGACATTAAAACCTAGCGGATACGGAGGAATATCTGGATTAATCTTCTTCGGCACTATCAATCCACCTTTGATTAAATCTGGCAACATTTGACCGTACAACATCGGCAATTGAGTAAAATGCCTCTCTGGCCTCCTTGGTCTTTGTCGGGCGTGCTGACGCGGCTGATGACCGTTGACTCTGGAGGGGAACAGATATTTGATACATAGACCCAACAAGTTGCTGACTCCGACCACTCGAAGTGTCTGTAAACTGAATCTAAGGTATCAGAGATTCCGGGATGACATCACTTCCTTCTCTCATTCTTCTTGAGAACTGACAACTGATTCGCTTTCATAAACTGAGATATCTAAGATGTCTCGAATCTTCCCATTCTTGATTCCACTCTCAATAAGTTCCCCCATTATCATCAAGTCAGAAAATTTTGATGCCCCACTACCAACCATTTTATCGAAGTAATAGCCTTGCAAAGTATCCATGAACAAGTCAAGCAATTCTCTGTCTAGAAATAGTGGTTGAACGCGAGCAGCTAACTCTTTCCATCTCTGCACATACCCTCTGAAGGATTCATTGTTTGCTTGAGATAATTCTTGCAATTGCATGCGACTGGGATTTATGTCGAGATTGTAGTTGTACTGCTTCACAAAGGCATTGGCTAAATCTGACCATGATCGGATGCAACCACTTTCCAACTGTATATACCAACTCAACGATGCTCCACTTAGACTGTCTTGGAAACAGTGAATCATAAGCTTGTCATTATGGACATATGAGGTCATTCTTCTGCAAAACATCACCAAATGCCGCTTCAGACAACCATCCCCCTTGTATTTCTCAAAATTTGGCGTCTTAAACTTTAGAGGCATCACAAGGCCTGGCACCAAACACATGCTCAAACCATTCAAAGTAAGAGTATCATGATCCATCAGGGCGTCAAGCTTTTCATCCGACAGACGATATCTTCTCATAAACTCAAGAGTCTATGGGTTCTTAGGATTAACCTTTGGAACAGCTCCTCGAAGATCTGGCACAGAGAAAGTGAAATTCTGATAATCCGAGTCATGAAGAGAAGATGAATGTCTATCTCGAACAATGGTGCGCTCGTGATCTCCAACAGGAATCTGCACATGCTGAGCTTGAGCAAAATTGTTCAATGAAGGCGGAATAACATCCTCATTAACTGGAGTCCTCTAATCATTGGCTTCTCCCCTTGTCATGGCTGTCATGGCTTCCAAGAGCTGATCTAGCTGATTCTTCATCAATTCAAACTCCGCCCTTGTAACAACTGAATTCTTCTCTCCTGAGTTCATGATTCTTCCAAAAGCTAATTCAAGTCCAATACAAGCATCAGGAAATCAACTGCGGGTTGGACAAAATATGAGTGAGCTCTCTGTTTTGGCTGAGGATGGATATGCAAAAATGAGATGCTAATGCAATGCAATGCAATATGAAATGCAACAGACACAGAATCAAGGTCACAAATCCTACAAGACAAACACAACAAGATATCTCTCACCTTGGATGGACAATCTATTGGTTTATAAGAGGGTATCCCAAAGGCTTTAAACAAAGTCCTATGCACTAACCCTCAAATTTTTTCCATCATAATGACGATTCGTTAGACGGTAATCCCTTCAAAGGATGAACACAGAGTTATGTCTTAGTAACCTTCGGAATAAGGTTCTACAAAAGGTCCTCAGAGTCACGGACTCCCAGGTCGAAATTAAAGACGCCATTATGACTACTCGTAAGACATAATCATCCCAAAGGGGTGTCATATGAGCGGTGAAATTCAAATCAACTCAACGAGTCCTAAGTCTCACAAATCAAAAAGAATCACCTCCTAACTTAGTGTATACTAGAAAGCTCGGGTAGAAAGCTTTTATCCTCACAAACCATCCCAAATAAACCCAACAGGCAAGAGGAACAAATCAATAAAACAATAAGACAAATAAAACACAAACATGCGACAAACAAACTAGGCTTGGCTTGCTAGTTTCCCTAGCAGAGTCACCAGTTGTCGCTACTTGAAAAAATGCAACAACGGGGAGGCGAAAAGAAAGACAGAAGAGTCGTCACCAAACTTTATTTATTCCATGAGGGGAAAGGAAAATATCGAGAAAACCCTAAGAAAGATACGGACAAGATGGTCTCGCAACCAAGAACGGATTCGGAAGCCGGTTATGCAAAGGGAAGGTATTAGCACCCCTCGCATCCATCGTACTCGATGGGAATCATTTATTTGTCGAATGTGTGAAAATATCTGCTAAAATATTATTGCTATAAAGAGTGTTCCAAGGGAGAGAGAAAAGGTTAGAAACAGGGAAAACGAGGGATGACGGGAAAGAAAGGACTCGGTAGGACTTTGCGCTCCTAGGCCTACGTATTCTAAATAGATATGAGAAAGTCAGAGTCAACGTAGTTCGGGGAACTTCGGGTAAAAGATAGAAGGTTGCTCGCCAAGACATTGTTGTCTTATGCCTACGTATCCTCATCTGGCATGAGAAATCAGAGCAGACGTAGTTCAGGCAACTACAGAAAAAGGTGAAAAAGTGAGCTCGCTAAGACATCGTCGTCTTGTGCCTACGTGTTCTTATATGGCATGAGAAATCAGAGCAAACGTAGTTAGGGAAACTACGGAAAAAGGTGAAAAAGTGAGATCGCCAAGATATCTTCGTCTTGTGCTTACGTATTCTCATCTGGCATGAGAAATTAGAGCAAACGTAGTTCGGGCAACTACGGAAAAAAGTGAAAAAGTGAGCTCGCCAAGACATCGTCGTCTTGTGCCTATGTATTCTCATCTGGCACGAGAAATCAGAGCAAACATAGTTCGGGATAACCATTTACCGGTATTTTTATGGATGATGCTATCATGCATATTCTAGCAGTTTAAGTGTATTACAGCTCGCTCGTTGGAGACTTAGGCGTTACCTATTTGCGGTAGAACGGACGTAACATATCCTTTTTTGAAAAGAGAGTTTTTTGCCTATCCAGGCAAGATGTCACTTTTGATTTGTGGGAGTTTAATTTTAGGGGTGAAATAGATCCTCGGATAGTAACCCCTTGCAGGTAGTACCCAATTCTTTATCTCAAAGTTTTGTTATGAAAAAGGTGTGGTGAATAGAGTCGCATCTTTGTATTGAAAGACGAGTATCAAGACCACACACTCTACAGTGAGTATCCTGACACTCGGAGAGGAAGAAGTCTACACTCAATCCTGTGAAATCAAGATCCTCAGAGATCAACATTTGTTTTGATGAAGACAAATCACTCAAGAAGGCAAAGATGATCAACCATCAAGCATCAAGACAAAGATACAACTTTGAAGATGTTTTCATCTAAAGGTATAATGAGAATATCCATTAAGCATTTAAGTCCTAATTGCTCAAAGCTTTTAAAACAATTTTCATGACTTGTTGCACTCTCACGAGCTTTTGAAAACATAATTTTTCTAAGTTTTTCAAAGTGCAATCGATTGCACTCTTGGAGCAATCAATTGTATGATCATATTTTTAACTATTTTATGATTCTGTTTTGAAGAGCAATCGATTGCTGCCTTAATGCAACCAATTGCATGCTTAAAAAATTCTCAGTTTACACTTCTGTTTTGAAGTGCAATCGATTGCTTCCTTTGTGCAATCGATTTCTCACTGAACGTTTTTGAAAATTCATTCTGAAAAATTGCATCTCTTCATTCAAATGTATGTTAAATGTTTCCTTTGAAACATAACAACTGTTCATCAATTTTTCTGAAGATTTGCATGATTTCATCATGTGATATTTATGTAATATAAATACCTAGTTTTTCATATTCAAAAATAACTAACTTTTACATCAATTCTTTACAATCTCTTTCAATCAAAGTTCTTGAACTTTTTCTTTAAACAATTTTCACAAAGAATTTTCTGCATCAATTTCATATCTTTTGAAAAGAAAATTCTTAAGCAATAAGTCTTAGATACTTGTGGAAATTCCATTGAAAGAGAAGATTCAATCTTAGCATTGATTATCAATTATACATTGTTACAAATCTTACAAACTCAGAATTGTATTTTAGTTTCCCCTTGCTATTCAGGATTGTTGAAAGCAAGTGTGTGCATTAGAGAGGATTGTTCTCATTGCACTTAGTGTTTAGATCTTAAAGGTGTTTTAAGAACCTTTGATCCCATATAGGTTAGAACAAATTGTACATTGATCCTAACTATAGTGAAATCTCTTTCGTGTTAAAAGGGGAGTGGACTACCCTCGGGGTGTAAGGGGAACCACTATAAATCTCTGTGTCTCTTTTACTTTCTGCCTTTACAAGCTTTCAAATCATCACTTAATTAAAAAGAAAGTAACACATCCCTCTTAAAACCAGAAAATTTCAAAGAACCTAATTCACCCCCCTCTTAGGCGCATTACTAACTCACAATTGGTATCAGAGCAGGTTTGGGTAACCTGTTCCTATTCGATCCAGTATGGCTTCTACAAAGAACAAAGGTGTATTCAAAGTCGGTGGTAGCAGCAACAAGCCTCCATTGTTTTGTGGTGAATACTTTGATTTCTAGAAAATTTGTATGAAGGCTCACTTAGAAGCACAAGGAGATGAAATCTGGGATGCTGTTCAAAATGATCCTTTCACTTCTACAACGGTCGTTAACAGTGTAGGATCAGCAAACCCAAAGCCTCATGGGATGACGATGATAAGAAAAGGGTTCTCTATGACAAGAAGGCAATCAATCTTCTACAAAGTGAATTGAGCACGGACAAATTCTTTCGCATCTCAACATGTACAACAACAAAGGAAATTTGGGATAATTTAGTGGAAACACATGAAGGAACCATCGAAGTTAAAAGATCAAGGTTGAACACGTTGAGTCAGGAATACGAGATGTTCAGAATGCAGCCAGAAGAATCAATTCTTGACTTGCAGAAGAGATTCGTGCACTTGACAAATCATCTTATAACACTCGGTAAGACACTAACTAACGATGAATTAAATCTTAAAGTGCTTAGATCCTTGTCCAGAGAATGGCAGCCCAAGGTGACAGCAATTTCTGAAAAGAAGAGCCTAGCCACGATGACATTCGCCACTTTGTTTGGCAAACTTCAAGAATATGAAACAGAACTCGAGCGATTAGAGAAACATGAGAATCAAGAAAAGAAATCTAAAAACATCACGTTAAAGGCTGATTCCAAAGAAGTAGAAAAAGCAGACGATCTAGTTGAAGATGAAAACTTCATGCTTCTTGTAAAGAGGTTAGGGAAATACTTTGGCTCTAAAAATAATATTGGAAACTCTGACTACATGAAAAGGAAGAAGTTTTCAAAAAGCAAAGAGAAAGAGGCGTCAACATCCACACAAGATGTCAAATGCTATGAATGTGGAAAATTAGGACACATCAAACCAAATTGTCCTAAACTCTCCAAGAACGATGTTTCGAAGAGCAAAAAGGGATTCAAGAAAAATAAAGCATATGTGGCATGGGAAGACAACGAGATAAGCTCCTCATCAGAATCAGATAGTGATCAAAGTGCAAATCTGGCACTAATGGCCTCAGACCATTCTGATGATAAAGATGACAAGGTTAGTAATAATTTTCTAATCTATGATGATGATGCACAAGGGGCCATTGATGAACTCTTGAGTGAATGTAAAATTCTGTATAAAACTACTTCCTCACAGAAAAATAAAATTTCAATTCTAGAAGAAAAAATTGAAACAATGGAAAAGAATTTCAAAAATGAAAAACAGAATTTTGCATGCATAAAGTGTGAGTCACTTTCTTTTCAAATTGTCCAATTGAAAAGAGTTCTTGAAAGATATGAAAAAGGACAAATTGGATTAGAGGCTGTTATTAGCCAACAAAGATTTTCAAATGATAAAAGTGGACTTGGTTATTCAAAATTCTCAAAACCAAGTCCCAACAAAACCATCTTTGTTAAAGCTAGTGAACAACCTCCAAAAGAGAGAGTGGTAAAACCTAAAGTGGTTCATCAATATCCCAAGAAGAAGGTTATTAATAAGAAAAAACCTTATCCTTCTAGATATAAGATTAATTTTGAGCCCACTTGTTTTTATTGTGGTATCAAAGGCCATACACCTAATGCCTGTTATGTGAGAAACTTTAGTGTTGCAAATGGGCATTATGTGTGGGTCAAGAAAGGCACTAACTATGAAGGACCCAAAGCAAGTTGGGTACCTAATGAAACTTAATCTTGTTTTGTAGGTATGCTTGAAGACCTCCTCATATCAGTGGTATCTTGATAGTTGGTGTTCAAGGCATATGACGGGTGACATTACCAAATTTTCACATCTAACGCTTAAGGCCAAAGGATTCGTAACCTATGGTGATAACAACAAAGGGAAGATCCTTGGCGTAGGCAGCATTGGTGCACCACCTTTTACAACCATAGAAGATGTCCTTTATGTAGAAGGCCTAAAGCATAACCTACTTAGCATTAGTCAGCTTTGTGACAAAGGTTTCAGAATCAACTTCACTAAAGATGAATGCTTGATAGAAAACGAAGTCACTTCTGAGGTAATGTTAAAAGGTAATAGAAATAACAACATTTTCATGATTTCCCTTGATAACTTATCTTTAAAGGTTAAATGTCTTATGGCAAACAACAACGAATCTTGGTTATGGCACAAAAGATTTGCTCACATTCATATAGAGCATTTGAACAAATTGATCAAACATGACTTAGTTGTTGGTCTGCCAAAGATCAAATTCATCAAAGATAGATTGTGTGGCGCATGCCAAAAGGTAAAACAGGCCAAATCAACTTTCACATCCAAGAATGTGGTGTCCACAACTAGGCCACTGCAGTTGTTACACATGGATCTCTTTGGACCATCAAGAACGAAAAGTTTTGGAGATAATGTTTATGCATTAGTAATTGTTGATGACTTCTCTAGATATACATGGACGTTCTTCTTAGTGCAGAAAAGTGAAGCTTTCAAGGTATTCAAGAAGTATGCAAAACAAATTCAGAATGAGAAGTCACTTTCAATTGTCTCCATTAGAAGTGACCATGGTGAAGAATTCCAGAACGCTCTATTTGAAGAATTCTGCGAGGAAAATGGAATCTCTCACAATTTCTCTGCACCAAGAACTCCATAGCAAAATGGTGTCATAGAAAGAAAGAATCGGTCGTTGGTAGAACTTGCAAGAATAATGCTTAGTGATTCAAACCTTCCTAAATATTTTTGGGCTGATGCAGTAAGCACAACATGTTTTGTAAGTAATTGTGTGAATATCAGACCAATTCTCAAGAAAACCCCTTATGAATTGTTCAAAGGAAGAAAACCAAACATATCCTTCTTCCACATATTCGGGTGTAAATGCTTTATCTTGAACAATGACAAAGACAATCTCGGTAAGTTTGACGAGAAATCCGACGAAGGTATTTTTCTCGGCTATTCTCTCTCTAGTAAGGCTTTTAGAATTTTTAACAAAAGAACTTTAACTATTGAAGAATCTATGCATGTCTCTTTTGATGAATCTAACCCCTCCAAGGAGGATGATGTTATTGTTAATGATGATGATGATGATATAGTAGAAACCTCTCAAGAAAACACTCTCAAAGATATTGCAAGTGATCAACCAAATCAGCAGCAAGAGGATTCACAACAAAATGAATTACACAATGATCTACCGAAAGAATGGAGAACTCATAGAGATCACCCGATCGATAAAGTCATCGGTGATATCAGTCAAGGTGTTTCAACAAGATTAAATCTCAAGGATGCTTGTCTTAACATGGCATTTGTCTCACAAATTGAACCAGCCAAAATCGACGAAGCCTTAGGCGATGATCAATAGATTATAGCTATGCAAGAAGAATTGAACCAGTTTTAAAGAAATCAAGTTTGGAATCTTGTCCCTAGGCCTAATAACAAGCATATCATTGGAATAAGATGGGTCTTCAAGAACAAACTCAATGAAAATGGTATTATAGTTTGGAACAAAGCAAGACTGGTCGCCCAAGGATACAACCAAGAAGAAGGAATCGACTTTGACGAAACTTTCGCTCCAGTTGCAAGACTATAAGCAATTAGATTATTATTGGCTTATGCGTGTTCCATGAATTTTCAGCTTTTCCAAATGGACGTGAAGAGCGCATTCTTGAATGGATTCATAAATGAAGAAGTGTATGTCAAGCAACCCTCTGGTTTTGAAGATTACAAATATCCATCTTATGTCTTCAAACTAAAAAAAGCTCTCTATGGATTGAAACAAGCACCAAGAGCATGGTACGATCGACTCAGCAATTTCTTATGTGACAAAGGCTTTGTAAAGGGAAAGGTAGACAAAACTTTATTCATCAAGAAAATAAAAGAAGATACTCTCTTGGTACAAGTGTACGTTGATGACATAATCTTCGGTTCAACCAACACCAAGCTATGCGAAGAATTCTCATATATGATGCAAGGAGAATTCAAAATGTCTATGATGGAAAAAATGAACTACTTTCTTGGACTTCAGATCAAGCAACTTGAGAATGGGATCTTTATCAATCAATCAAAGTATTGCAAAGAATTATTGAAGAAGTTTGATATGGACAATTGCAAGACTTTATCTACACCTATGGGATCTATTACTTTGGCTCAAGCAACAACTTCGTGACTACGGACTCGACCTGGGCAGCATTCTTCTTCGTTGTGACAACACCAGTGCAATCAACATAACGAAAAATCCAGTCATGCACTCAAGGATCACACACATTGACATACGACATCACTTTCTACGAGATCATGTACTTCAAGGAGATGTCGAGATAACATTCGTAGATACTCATAATCAGCTTGCCGATATCTTCACAAAACCTTTGGCGAAGGAGTCTTTCTATAAAATACGAAGGGAACTTGGAATATTGGATGAGACTGACATAGAAACATAAAAGAACTTCATCTGTTGTGTTTTCTCAAATTTTCACTGCAAGCAATCGATTGCACCCCTGCAGCAATCGATTGCTCACTGTAAGTTTTACATTTCTTTTAATTTTTTAAAGCAAGCAATTGATTGCACCCTTACAGCAATCGATTGCACTCTGTAGCTTTTGCCAAAATTCGTTTCTGTTTGATGGAGCAATCGATTGCACCATGACAACAATCGATTGCACCTACTGAAAAACTGTTTTTTCTGTTTCTATTTAATAGATCCATGAATCCTTAAACCTTCCAACTACCCTCATTAAACTTTTTGACCTACCTATGATTAGCCATTACTTCTCATTAAAGTCTTGCAATTGTCCATGAACAATCTTACCATAAAATCCTTAAACCTTCCAACTACCCTCATTAAAGTCTTGCAATTGTCCATGAACAGTCTTACCCTAATCTCAAGATTTGACCATAAAATCTCATATTCCCAAAATCTTAAATACCTTCAACCACTTATATCCCACATTTAATCCTATTTCTTCTTTCAACCATTATAAATATCATCTCTCATAACCTATTTCTACCATCTCTCTCAATTACCAAAACTCCCCACAAAACTCTCTCATAAACCCTAGCTCTCATTCTCTCATCTTTTTTTATGGCTTCACGGACAAAGAGGAAGATTTCTGCACAAGACAAAGGCAAAGGTCCAGCCTCCGCATCTTCCGAAACTCCACTCGTTCTTCAACATTTGGATAATGAACAACGGGACAAATTCATCAAGTATTTCCAAAAGAAGGTTGTGCAGACCCCCAAGTACGGTATCCTTTCATCCTTTCCTAAAGAATGCTTCTCCTTCCAAGAAACCCTGATTGCATGTGGGTTGGAACCAGTAATTTCCTCATTCGGGCCATATTATCCGGATTTGGTAAGACTGTTCTACTGCAACCTACAAAAAGAAGAAGGCAAGCTAGTGACATACATTCAAGGTAAAAGGATCCCGCTCTTCTCAAAGACACTTGGTAGGATTCTCAACATTCTAGTGCCTGCTGCAAGATCTCCGGAAGATCACGAAGAACTCTGGAAAGCATATGACAAAAGACAGTTCTATTGGAGCCTCAGCATAATGTCTGAAGCCGAATACCATGCAAAAAGGGTCTGATCCTTAGGCGGCTTGAAACCATCTCGCAATTCATGGTCGGCAGGTATATTCAACATTGATGACCGTTTATTTCATTACTTCATGGCTTATATAATGTTTCCCAGGGGTGGAAATTATTGTCTCGTAACTGATCTAGAAATGCAGATGCTATATACTGTTAATAATAATATTCAGATAAATTGGGCAAATATGATCTTAACTCACATGCGCAGAATAAATAAAAAAATCCAAGTTTCTGCCATATGCTTGGTTCATTACAAAAATCATGGAACATCATCAAGTAGATTTTGAAAGATTTCATAAGTATCTCATGGATTCCAATATCAACAAGATTTCAATCAAGAATGTGGATTCTCGAATGAGTGTCAAATACAACCCAGATACCAAGACAATCATTTACCTTGGCGAAGGTGTGGCTGATATTGATGAACAAGAGGATGAAGATGATGAAGATGTATCTGTTCCGTCCGGAAATGGTCCAAGAAATCAACAGTTAATGGACTACATGACTCAACAATTTGGGAATCTGAACAATTCCATCAATGCTCAATACACTGCTATTCAAGAGTCAACCAATGCTCGGATCAGCAACCTTCAAGAGAACGTGAACTAACAATTCTCCTACCTGTACTCTCACGTTTACATCCCGCCGTACGATCCTTCAAACCTGGTTGTTCCTCCTACTCGTCCAACACCTCTCCAGACAACTTTTTCCAACCAACCAAGCTTTGACCCAAACATGGATCTATCTTAGAAATGACTGTTTTTCTGTTTTTATTGTTGTCATTTATTTCTGTTATTTTTGAATTCTGAACTTTCCAGCTTTATTGTATGTTTTTTTTAATTTTACTTATAATCAAGCTTGTCTGTTATTTTCATATATTATTGCCTTAATCCATCTTTCCCTTCTTTTTGATAATGTCAAAAGGGGGAGAAGGATGTTACTCTCTTTCTTGTTTATTATCTTTCCTTAAAGGTATAAAGTTTCAAAATTCAAGACTATCTCGAACCTCAATGCAAACTCAGAAACTCTCAACAAGTCATACATTGAGGGGGAGAAAAGCGTACCGGAAAGAAAACATCACAACAAAAGAAGAATGCTTTGTCATCATCAAAAAGGGGGAGAATGTGAAATCAAGATCCTCAGAGATCAACATTTGTTTTGATGAAGACAAATCACTCAAGAAGGCAAAGATGATCAACCATTAAGCATCAGGACAAAGACACAACTTTGAAGATGTTCTCATCTGAAGGTATAAGGAGAATATCCATTAAGCATTTAAGTCCTAATTGCTCAAAGCTTTTAAAACAATTTTCATGACTTGTTGCACTCTCACAAGCTTTTGAAAACAGATTTTTTCTAAGTTTTTCAAAGTGCAATCGATTGCACTCTTGGAGCAATCGATTGCATGATCAAATTTTTAACTATTTTTTTATTCTGTTTTGAAGAGCAATCGATTGCTGCCTTAGTGCAGTCGATTGCATGCTTAAAAAATTCTCACTTTTCACTTCTGTTTTGAAGTGCAATCAATTGCTGCCTTGGTGCAATCGATTGCTCACTGAACGTTTTTGAAAATTCATTCTGAAAAATTGCATCTCTTCATTCAAATGTCTATTAAATGTTTCCTTTGAAACATAACAACTATTCATCAATTTTTCTGAATATTTGCATGATTTCATCAAGTGATATTTATGTAATATAAATACCTAGTTTTTCATATTCAAAAACAACTAACTTTTACATCAATTCTTTACAATCTCTTTCAATCAAAGTTCTTGAACTTTTTCTTTAAACAATTTTCACAAAGAATTTTCTGCATCAATTTCATATCTTTTGAAAAGAAAATTCTTGAGCAATAAGTCTTAGATACTTGTGGAAATTCCATTGAAATAGAAGATTCAATCTCAGCATTGATTATCAATTATACATTGTTACAAATCTTACAAACTCATAATTGTATTTTAGTTTCCCCTTACTATTTAGGATTGTTGAAAGCAAGTGTGTACATTAGAGAGGATTTTTCTCATTGCACTTAGTATTTAGATCTTAAAGGTGTTTTAAGAACCTTTGATCCCCTATAGGTTAGAACGAATTATACATTGATCCTAACTATAGTGAAATCTCTTTCGTGTTGAAAGGGGAGTGGACTACCCTCAGGGTGTGAGGGGAACCACTATAAATCTCTGTGTCTCTTTTACTTTCTGCCTTTACAAGCTTTCAAATCATCACTTAATTAAAAAGAAAGTAACACATCCCTCTTAAAACCAGAAAATTTCAAAGAACCTAATTCACCCCCCCCCCTCTTAGGCGCATTACTAGCTCACAAATCCTGTCTCTTTAATTCAATACAAAGAGAATTTCATTCTCTCATTAAAGATGTTTTTGGTATTGAATGGTAAGTGCTTTGCGACAGTGAACCCTAACGGTAATGTCAAGCACTCGGGATAGGAGAACGCCTACGCCTAACCACTCCACGACCATCAAGTTTTATTGTGAAAAGAATTTCGAAAATGCACTTGGTACGGGACCGAGGTTTTAGGAGAAAAAGGTTGTGGTGAATACAAGTGACTTCGTATTGAATGACGAGTTTCGAGACCACACACTCTACAGTGAGTATCCTGACACTCGGAGAGGAAGAATTCTACACTAAATCCTCTCTCTTTAATTTAATATAAGGAGAACTTCATTCTCTTATTAAAGATGTTTTTACATTGTTAGTGAATCGAATCGGGACACAATGTGATGCTAAACCATCGTAGCTCGACTTATGAGGGAAGTTGAACTATAGGAGGTCGCGTGAATTGATATTCGTGCTATGGACAAGATAGAGAAATGATGTTGAAGACCATTCTCCGATTTAATTATGTCGCACGGACCAAAAACAGTGGGATCTCGTCTTAATCGCAAACATTATGTCGATTAATCGAAGGTAGCCTATCGTGATCCCAAAGTAAAGAAAATGACCCAAATGGTCATTTTCCATAGATTTGAAATCGGGAAGGTTATCGACTTCGAGAAATCTGACGCTTACGGATATAAGACTTCATCGATCGAGGAAAGTCAAAATAAAATCGGAAAGAAGAAGAAATGAGGAGAGAAAAGAGGTGGTCTCGGATCCAACATTACTTATCAATAATTTGACTAATAGCGGATTACAGAAGTCTCGTCATAGAACAAAAACAATCAAAATGAAATAAGAATCAAAATAAAGTTGAAAATAGAAAACTAAAGTGAGTGGTCTCGGATCTATCGTTTCTCCCCAATAATTTGACAGAAAAACAATAGTGGTCTCGTCATCGACCAAAAGGCGGTAAAAAATAACCAAAGATGGATAAACGGTGAAAATGAAAAGGAGAAGAGAAAAGTCGGTCTCGGATCTATCGTTTCTCATCAATAATTTGACAGAAAAACGATAGTGGTCTCTTCATCGACAAAAAAAGAAGAGCGAAAGTGGAATAAAATGCTCAATGACAAATAAGAAATAAAATCTAACTTCTAAAAGAAAATAAAGTTAGAATTATATATATAAATCTAGAAACTAAAATAAATATACAAAGTTATAAAATATATATATATATATATATATATATATATATATATATATATATATATATATATATATATATATATATATATATATATATATATATATATATATATATATATATATATATATATATATATATATATATATATATATATATATATATATATATATATATATATATATATATATATATATATATATATATATATATATATATATATATATATATATATATATATATATATATATATATATATATATATATATATATATATATATATATATATATATATATATATATATATATATATATATATATATATATATATATATATATATATATATATATATATATATATATATATATATATATATATATATATATATATATATATATATATATATATATATTAATTCTTTATAACCAAAATATATTAACAAATCTGAAACTGTTTTTTTTTATAAACAAAATCATTTTACAAAAGGATATATTTTATATTAACAATCCCTTTTTAAAAAATCAAAATAATTACATTAAAAAAATAAAAAGGAAAAGGGGGGGATAAAAACAGAAACAGAGGGTACGGTCCACAGCAAGGACCATACGGGCTCTAAGCCCATACAAAAATCAACCAATTTTTTGAACAAAAACAAAAAAACTAAAGAAAAGGCTATCTCATCCTTCTCGTTAAAAAAATCTCTGAAACAAACTCCCTTCAAAGCAAAAACTCTCCTCACTAAATCAAACCCCTCTAATCCTTCTTCAACTCTTTCTCCTCCATGATTCGTCCATTCCAGACCCACCCTTCATTTAGTCTTGTTCTTGTTTTGTGTTTGGGTTTGCGGATGGTGGATGTTTCGGTGAAAATGGGTTGCAGTTTGGATGTGTTTGTAGTTTTAATGGTGGTTTTGGAGGAAGAAATGGTTTTGGAGGTGATGATTGGTTCGATTTGATGGAGATTGAGAGAAGTAAGATGGTTGCTGATGGCTTCTGTTTGATGTGGGTTGTCGAGTTGAAATGTAGTTATGGGTTTCTGGTGATTTTGTGTGAGTATTGTTCTTGTTGGTTTCGTGTGAAAGAAGAGGTGAAGAAGAGCATGGTCTGAAATTATAGGGTAAGGTTTTGGTGGTGCGTGTTTTGAAATGGGTTGTGGGCCGTTGGAAGAAAATGGTAGGTTGTGAATCTGGGTATTCTGTATTCTTCTGACAATGAGAAAGATGAAAGTAATGTCATGTTTGTTTTTCTGATCTGAGCATGGAACCAAGATAAGATCTTGTTTGTTATAGCTGAAACTAAAATCAAAAGGTGTTTAGTGGACACAACTCAACAGCAAAATATTGTTGGTTTTGAGATGAAACGGATCTTGCAGTGTTAAGATGAAGCGAACAATGTTCTCGATGAAGATTTTACATGGCTGAGTGTTTTTTCTTTTTAAGATATGAAGGTGGAGCTTGAAGGTGATTTTTGAGGTGAAAAGAATAGAAAGGTTGAAGATGATGAGCAACAAGGAATGGATGTGATTAGGGTTGGCTCAGGTAGAAGAACATCAACAGTGCATTATATACTCAGGGAATGACACGTGTACATGTGGTTAATGTTTTGCTGATTTTGATTAAAAATAATGATGATGCTGTTAATGAAAGCTGACTTAAATAAATGCTGAATTAAAATGATAATAAAACAATTAATGACAAAACCAAAATCCTAATTGACTAATAAATAATCTAAACTAATCCTAAGAGCAACTTTAACGCATAGTTGTTAAACCAAAATTTTGTATAGCTTACGTTAGTAATAAGGAATTTGCATTATAGTAGAACTGGCATGGCATATGGGATGCTCTAAAACTAGTTTACGTGCTCTACACAAGCAACGTACTCTAACTCATTATTTAACATAAATAATAGATTTTTATTAACCATTTAATACCAAGTTTGAATTCCTTATAAACAATCACCATTGAAGTAAAAACTTCTTAATTCAATTTTGAATTGCTTAAATCCTTCATGTCAATTTGGACCCACGTAAAATAACTTAGTTCATCCAATTTAGTTGCTCCCATTAAAGATGCTCTAATCTAACTAATAATAACTAATCTAAATCCTAGTTTAATAATTAAAACTAACTTAAATATTCTAAAAGTCTAAAACATAAATAATAGATTTTTATTAATTATTTAATATAAATAATAGATTTTTATTAACCATTTAATACCAAGTTTGAATTCCTTATAAACAATCACCATTGAAGTAAAAACTTCTTAATTCAATTTTGAATTGCTTAAATCCTTCATGTCAATTTGGACCCACGTAAAATAACTTAGTTCATCCAATTTAGTTGCTCCCATTAAAGATGCTCTAATCTAACTAATAATAACTAATCTAAATCCTAGTTTAATAATTAAAACTAACTTAAATATTCTAAAAGTCTAAACTAAAAATTCAATTAATCTAAATTCTAATTAAGTGCTATAACTAATTAAAATCCTATTCTATAAAAAAAACTAATCAAATCTATGTTAATAAAAATCTAATTCAAAAACTAATTCTATTTCTATTTCTAAAAATCAATCCTATTTTCTAAAATATAATAAAAGACTAAATTCTAATATTAAAAATCTATTTCTATATTCTATAAAAACTATATTAAAATCTAATTCTATTAAACAACTATTAAAATTCTATTCTAATGATTCTAAATAAAAATCTAAAATTATTTCTAAAATCTAAATCTAAAGTTCTGGTTAACTAAATAAATATTAAGTGAAATGAAATAAATCACAAAAAAAAACATGAAATAAAAACGGAAAAACGGGCGAAACCGAGATGCAACCAGAATTAACAGCACGGCCCGAACCATCAGGAAGAGAGCATTTTTCGCTCAATTTCAACATGCAACTTCTTATTTGAATTGGTTTAAATCGTCTAAAATGCGAACAAAGCGGTTGTAATCCTGATAAACTCAATCCGGCTGATACATGAACAAGATGCGACCTAAATGATTTGCAGATGAATACGAAGCAAAAGCCAGTCAAAGTTAGAAAACTCGAGGGCAAATTTTAAGGTGCAACACCTGTAAATAGGAAATTATAATTCAGATGCAATTTCTGAAAACAGACAACCACAATGTATCGATTCAGCTATGACTTGTATGTCTTTAATGTTCCCCATGTTTCGTCTTCTGAAAAGACTAATTGAACTGATTCCTTTCCTTCGGGATAACCATGTATCGAGTAAGTTTGCAGATCAAACGCAGACCGCAGTTGTTTGCTTTCAAATTCCTAACTTTTGCCCGGATCGCCCTTTCGAGTTTTCAATCCACCGGGATACCCATTTTTGCCAAAGTCGCCTTTTCAGGTTTTCAACTTTACGGATTCATTCTTTTTCTTTTATCCCTAATTTTTGCCCGAACCTATTCTTTTTTTAGTTCGTCGGGACGCCCCATTTTTTCCTAGACTTTCATTTTTCTGTCCAGCGGGTCTCTTTTAAGCAAAGTATTTTTTAACAATGTTTGCATTCACAGGGGACGAAAAATCTTCACCATCCACGGTAGAGAGTGATAAGGCTCCTCCAGAGAAAACCTTTCTTACCACATATGGACCTTCATAATTGGGAGTCCATTTGCCCCTATGATCTGTCTGAGGAGGAAGGATCCTTTTCAACACCAAATCATCTATCTGGAAGCACCAAGGACACACATTCTGATCAAAGGCTTTCTTCTTTCTACTCTGGTACAACCGGCCATGAGCAATGGCTTCCAATCCTTTCTCGTCAATCAAGCTCAGTTGATTCAACCTGGCTTACACCCATTCAACTTCATCAAGCTTCAAATCAGATAATACCCTCAAAGAATGAATATCAACTTCTAATGGTAGGACTGCTTCTGTACCATACACCAGTGAGAAAGGAGTTGCCCCGGAGATACCCGTGTAGAGCAAAGGGTAACATCTCGTGCCAATCCTTACAGGTTATAACCATCTTCTGCACAATCTTCTTGATATTCTTGTTAGCTGCCTCGATAGCACCATTCATCTTCGGATGATATGGAGAAGAGTTGTGATGCTCAATCTTGAAACTCTGGCCCAATTCCTTCATTATCTTGTTATTCAAATTTGAACCATTATCAGTAATGATTCTCTCCGGAATTCCATAACGACAAATGATGTCCTTCTTTATGAATCGGGCGACCACCTGTTTCGTGACGTTGGCAAAGGAAGCTGCTTCTACCCATTTCGTAAAGTAATCAATGGCCACCAGAATGAAGCGATTACCATTGGAAGAATTCAGCTCGATCTTTCCGAGCATATCGATGCCCCACATAGCAGAAGGCCAAGGAGATGTTAACACATTCAAAGGGGTCGGTGACACATGCACCTTATCAGCATAAATCTGGCATTTATGGCATTTTCTGGCGTATTTGAAACAATCAAATTCCATAGTAATCCAGTAATACTCAGCTCTTAACAATTTTCTGGCCATTGCAGGTCCACCGTCATGAGTACCAAAAGAACCCTCGTAGACCTTTTCCATCAACACGTTTGCTTCATGTTCGTCAATCTAGCGCAGCAAAACCATGTCAAAGTTTCTCCTGTATAACACCTCATCCTTGTTCAGATAAAAATTATCGACTAACCTCCTCAGAGTCTTCTTATCTTTGTTGGACGCCCCAGATGGGTACTCTTGAGTCTTTAGAAAATGCTTGATATCAAAATACCAAGGCTTTCCATCTGACATCTTCTCAATAACAAACACAAAAACGGGTCTATTAAGACGTATGATGGTGATAATTGGAGCTTCATTCCAGTAATTCACTTTCTACATTAATGATAACATGGCCAAGGCATCCGCCATCTAAATTTCAGCCCTAGGCACATGATGGAACTCAACTCTGTCAAAGAAAGGAAACAATCTCCTTGCATAATTCTTGTAAGGCACTAGGTTGGCCTGATGAGTTTCCCATTCTCCTTTGATTTGATTGATGACTAGCGGTTAATCACCATACACATCAAGATTCTCGATCCTCATTTTAATGGCCTCTTCTAAGCCAATAATGCACGCTTCGTACTCGGCTTCATTATTGGTGCAGGCGAACGTCAACCAGACAGTGAACGGTATGTGAGAACCGTGAGGAGTTGTAATGATTGCACCGATTCCATTACCATATGAATTAACGGCTCAGCCGGAAACCAATTTCCACTGAGATCCAATCTCAGGACCCTCATCAGGTAAAGGCTCGTCACAGCCTTTCATCTTTAAAAACATGACGTCTTCATCTGGAAATTCAAACTTCACCGGCTGATAATCCTCAATCGGCTATTCAGCAAGATATTCTGACAGAACGCTTCCCATAATGGCTTTCTAGGAAACATACTGAATATCATACTCTATTAAAACCATTTGTCATCAGGCAATACTTCCGGAGAGTGCTTGTTTTTCAAAGATATACTTGATAGGATCCATCTTTGAAATCAACAGGGTTGTATGGTTTAACATGTACTGTCTCAAATGCTTAACAGCCCAAGCGAGTGCATAACATGTTTTTTCCAGCATTGAGTATCTCGACTCATAATCAGTAAACTTTTTACTCAGGTAGTAGATGGCATGCTCTTTTCTACCTGACTCGTCTTGTTGATCGAGCACACATCCCATTGAATTCTCAAGAACCGTGAGATACATGATCAGAGGTGTCCCTGCAACTGGAGGCATGAGTATTGGAGGTTTCTGCAGATACTATTTTATTCTTTCAAATTCCTTCTGACAATTTTCATTCCACCTGACCATTTGATCTTTTCTTAATAATTTGAATATTGGTTCACAAGTTGCTGTAAGATGAGATATGAACCTTACAATGTAGTTCAATCTCCCCAGGAAACCACGAATCTATTTTTCCTTCCTCGGCTCAGGCATGTCTTGTATAGATTTTATTTTGGCAAGATCTACCTCAATACCCCTTTCACTGACAATGAACCCCAGTAGCTTTCCATATTTCACCCTGAAGGTGCACTTGTTAGGATTCAGCCTCAGCTTGAACTTCCTTAACCTTTCAAACAATTTCAGAAGATTGACCAGATGTCCTTCCTCCGTCTGTGACTTCAAAATCATGTCGTCAACATATACCTCGATCTCATGATGAATCATATCATGAAAGAGAGTCGCCATAGC
Source organism: Lathyrus sativus (assembly GCA_963859935.3). Lineage (NCBI taxonomy): Eukaryota > Viridiplantae > Streptophyta > Magnoliopsida > Fabales > Fabaceae > Lathyrus > Lathyrus sativus. Next base: position 278,187,683 of record OZ012735.1, read on the forward strand.
CCGCTGATAGGTTTCCCCAACATTTTTCAACCCAAAGGGCATCACCTTATGGAAAAAGTCCCCCTATGGTGTAATGAAAGTAGTTTTCTCCATGTCCTATGGGGCCATCTTGATATGGTTATACCTAGAGAATCCATCCATGAAGGAAAACATAAAATATTAAGTGGTGTTATCAACCAACGCATCAATGTGGGGGAGTGGGAAATCGTCTTTCGGGCTCGCTTTATTCAGATCTCTGTAGTTAACGCATATCCTGACCTTTCCATCTTTCTTAGGTACAAGAAAAATATTAGCGACCCACGGAGGGTAATTCATGACAGCAAGAAAGCCAACATTCAATTGCTTCTGAACTTCTTCCTTGATCTTAACTGTCGTCTCAGGTCTCGTCCGTCTCAACTTCTACTTGATTGACAGACATTCTTCTCGAAGAGGCAACCGGTGTACCACAATATCTGTATCCAGCCCAGGCATGTCTTGGTAAGACCAGGAGAAGACATCCTTATACTCACAGAGTATTTCAACCAATCTTCTCTTGATACTGTCTTCTAATGCAGCCCCGACTCTAACCTCTTTCTTGTCATCTTCGGTACCCAAATTGATAACTTTAATATCCTCCTGATGAGGCACAATGACCCTTTCCTCCTACTTGAGAAGTCTGGCTAACTCTTCGGGTAGTTCACAGTCTTCATCAGTCTCTTCTTCAGCTTGATAAACAGGATTATCAAAGTCATACGAAGCCATAGCTGAATTTGATTCGATGGTATCTGATAGAAAAGACCAGCATGATGATGTTTATGTTTATTAAGTGATGCAAAGAACAAAACACATTATCATTTTTCTGTTTAATAAATGCAAAAAAAAAACAAGAAAAATAGGGATCACAATATTTGAATGCGAAAAACGTCCTTTATTTATGATAAAGTGCAAACAACAAGAGGGCCCCACAGATTGAGCGACTACACCTTGGGCAGAACATAGAAATGAACATAATAAAAACAATGAACATTACTCTACAGTAGTAACATTAATGACTTCTTCAGTAGTTCAGTTGCATAACTTCTGGCCGGGAGTACATGGACGAATCTAGGAATCCATATCGTAATTACTGTCACCTTTGTCAGCTTCAATAGCATTAATCCTATCAAATATCACACCACTACTGGTGAATTGAATAGGTCCCCTGTACCTCAGAATGTCTTGAGAAGAACTGGAGGATTTTTATCCTAAGTCGTACTTGTCCTGCTTGATGGGAACATTAAGAACTTGGCCCCACTTCTGGGATGAACCGGATTCTACGATATCACGAGCTTCCTTGAACGATGACATGGAAACCTCTGGGCTTTTGGCATCTAAAAGAGACTTCTCCTGAATCTGAACTGTTTCAAGTGCCTGACAGAGTGTTTCGTGGATCTCCCCATCCACTTCCACATATTTGAAGGATGACAAATGGCTAACCATGATATCCTCTTCGCCTCATACTGCAACAACTTTACCTTCCATCATATATTTCAATTTCTGATGCAATGTTGAAGTAACTGCTCCCACAACGTGTATCCAAGGTCGGCCAAGCAAACAATTGTATGCTGGTCGGATATTCATAATGTAAAAAGTTGCATCGAAGATCTCCGATCCTACCTGAATAGGCATCGTAATCTCCCTAAACACTGATCTCTTAGATCCATCAAAAGCCCTCACCACCAAGTCACTTGGCGTGCATATCAAACCTTGAGTACCTAATTTCATCAACACCTTCTTTGGAAGCACATTGAGGGATGACCCTGTATCAACCAGGACATGCGATAACAGGGACCCTCTACATTCCATTGATATGTGTAAAGCATGGTTATGGTTCCTCCGAGCAGAAGTCAAGTTCAGATCTGTAAAACCCAAACCATTACCAGCATTCACATGAGCCACTACCCCCTTCAACTAATTAACAAAAATCTCTTGGGGCACATATGCTGAATTCAAGATTTTCAATAAAGCGTTGTGGTGTGCCTCCGAACATAACAATAATGACAAAATGGAAATCTTTGAAGGAGTCTGATTTAAGTGATCCACAATCTTGTAGTCACTTTTTGAATGAGTCTCATAAATTCCTCCGTGTCTTTCGAAAAAACGTCATTACCAACCTGTTGTTGGATATTCTCCTCCATCACTGCCTTACCCTTTCCTTTGTCATTCCCATCAATATTAACTTTCGGTGGGGAAAAGATCCTGCCACTTCTGGTGATACCACCGACACCAACTATATTCCCAACTGAAGAACCCCCGCATGAAAATCCTGAAATTCTTGTCTCAGCCCATTACAGAACACCTCTGCCCCATAGTTCCATGGGATGGCTTTAATGCTCTCGTACAACATAAAATCTAGGAATAGTAATGATAATCAGTGTTGGCCTAGCAGGCGCTGAAATATTGATTGTTCGGTATGGAATAGAGATTGTAGCAACTTCGCTTCCATCATTACTCACCTTATCCTTAACGTCTTCTCTTATAACCTTGTCAAATTTTAAACAACCCTCATCAATCATTCTTTGAATACCTTTCTTTAAAAGATCACAACCCTCAGGTTGCGCTTCAAATTCTGAGCAGTCGGTACAACATCCTGGAAACACTCCCTTCTTCAACAAATTAGCCTTCATGAAACTCAACGGAGTCTTCAAATCCCCAACATTAGTTATCAGATTCAACTTTTCTCCCTCAATAACAACATTGGCTCTTGCCACCCCATGATTTGGCATCGGTTTTTGATTCACAATAGGCCCCTCGTTGATGAAGTTGATAGCCTTTGAGTCAAGTAAGTCTTGAACTTTTTGATTGAAGGCTTTGCAGTTGTCAATATTATGTCCTGGGGCGCCTGAATGAAAATTGCAACTGGCATTCGCATCATAACCAGGAGGTGGTGTACCAGTGAGAGGAGCCAAAGTCCTCTTCTGAACCAGTTGCAACTGCAAGAAATGTTGTAACAACTGAGAATACGGCATCGGAGGAGTCTCAAATTGCCTGTCATCCATTCTTGGTCTAGCAGCATAAGGTCGTGGTGCATTAACTCGTTCTGAGGTGCAGTTGGGATAGCTACAATAGCAACTTGTTAATGATAAGGAGACTGCACTCAACCTTTATCCTTATGAGAAATAGCATTTGTATCTCCTTCCCTCCTCTTAGGGTTTGCTGAATATGGTTTCTTTGCTCCTCCCAAAGAGGATCTACCATCATTTAGAATCTTCCCATACTTAATTCTACTTTCGACTCATTCACCAGCCATTACCAGATCAGAAAATCCCGCAGACATGCAGCCTATCAACTTCTCAAAATACACACCAGGCAATGAAACCATGAACATTTCGATCAGTTCTCTTTCCACCATAGAAGGTTGCACCCTCTCAGTTAAATCCCACTATCTCTGGGCGTACTCTTTGAAGCTCTCAGTATTCTTCTGTGACAAACTCTACAATTGTACCCTGTTCGATGCTAGATCACTATTATACTGATAGTGACAAACGAAATCCTTGTCTAATTCTTTCTTGCTGCGGAGATGAGTCCTCTCAAGCCTCATATACCATTCCAAAGACACTTCTGCCAGTCTGTCTTGGAAAAATGAATTAACCGCTTTTCATCATTGGAGTACGCAGACATTTTTCTAAAATACACTCGGATGTATACTCTAGGATACGTCGTACCTTTGTACTTTTCAAAATATGGTACCTTAAACTTGGAGGGAATCCTGACTCCAGGAACTAGACCAAGATCTGACATATCAAGACCCAAAGAGTCCTGATTCTCAAAAGACGTCATCTTCTCCTCGATCACTTTAAACCTTCTATCAGCTTCAGTTGGAAAACCATTCTCCATATCTTTCATGGAAAAGGCGTCATCCTGGTGATCTTCCCAATGAGGGTCAGCAGCCCCGTGCACAGCGCGCATACTCCCACCAGCAACATTACCATTTTCATTCACAACACCTCCTCCCGGAGGTAAGATAACAGTAGGAATACCCTGTGGAACATGCCCACCAACCAGTGGAGGAATAACACCAGATCCTCCATGCAAAACACCCTTTTCATCGACCCATGCTATCAATGGTTGAACCATAGTTCTCAATTGTTCCTGCCCACTGGTAACATTCTGCATCAGCTTCATGAACTGGACCATGCGAGCTCTGACTTCCTGCAATTCAGATTGAACCTGGTCCATTACTTTTTTTTATTCCCTCGAGTTAGATATCTGTGGAAACTAAACTCTTCAATCCTGTTACTGAAGAAAACCAAGCAGAGATAAGAGCAAAAGGCCACTACGAACACCTGCAATGTAAATGAAAATGCAAAATGCAAATATATCTATGTATTTATAAGGAGATCTCCCCCTTGATTCTAGTTTCAAATAAGAACATCAGAGATGGACAAGAATACCACCAAAATCTTCTCATATATTAGGTAAAGTTGAGACAATACATAACCACAAATGAGAAAGATTTGAATACAATAACATATTAATCTCATCCAACAGATCTGGTGATGATCAAGATACAGAAGGAAAGAAACTACTGTGACATATCAGAAGATAATCCTCCCCATCAATCATGCTCTTTGCTCAAGGCCTGAGCCTCCTTAAGCATCATCTTCGTATCTGGATGGTCTGGTCTGACAACCAACTCTCTGATGAGGATGTCCCTTCTATGTATCACATCTCGGAGACAATGACAATAATCTTCCCAAGCATCTTCGCCGAAGGCATCTTCAAGCCTGGGTTTCTTCACACCTGCTCGGATCTTGAACTCTTCAAGCGCTGCTAAAGTCTCATGGAGTTTCTGCTCAACCGTGTACCTACGGGACTATTCCACCATTACTTCTTTCTCCTTGACCTTGAGTTGTGCCTTCAACTTTGCGACCCATGCTTTCTTGCTAGGGAGGTTCCATAGAACATGAGTCCTGGGCAAGTGGGAAACAAACAACTTGCTAAGCAAAATGATACAACACAAGAATTGTACGAGATCATACAAAGTCTGGTGGTGGATGACAATGTAGGTGTCTGCTAGAAATGTATTCACATGATTTTTGATAATGAAGATCCGAATAGCCTCCTCACTGATGAACTCACTACAGCATGGAAAGAGGTACAAATCAGCAGGCAATTCATCTGGCCTGAGGCAATGCTTTGGCAAGGTCTCTTCTTCTAAGAAGCCTTGATAGTTAGAGGAAGCTTTAGGTAATCCAAATTTTCTTCTATAGTCAGAAGCAATTGGAAATTCGGAAAGATGAAGCAATGCTATATTAGACTGTAAAACTCAATGAGCGCTTGCAGCATGTTCTTGTTGATTTGAGTGTTGAGTAATGGCAGAAGATCTCCATACTTTGCGATGAATGTGACGGAATTCCTAACAAGGCCTGCCAAGATCTTGAGATTGTCCAATTTCAAATCCGGAATCGGGAATATGCTTCGTCGTACCATGTTGATGTCTGCAAAGAAAAATTTTGATTTCCTTGAACGGTTAGTAAAATGCAAAGATGCAATGCAAATGCGACTGGTTTTACAAAACTCAGAAGATCAGTTTGTGGCAAACTCTCATTCATTCATTATTGGTAAAAGTTACAACTTTTTGAGATACACTACAAGAAGTAAAAAGTACATCAAGAGGCTAAACTTCCTAGTCTAGACTAATGACTTCAGACACGAGGCCTCTTCAACTTCTTTAGAATTGAGTTCTCCATTACCAACTTATCCATTATCCCTTTCTAGGCTCTGGAGGTAGGAGGGATATTAGAGTATTCATGATTGCTTTGAGTGGGCTTAATGCTAGAGAAAAATAAATTCTCTTTTGTTGTTTCCCCATCAATTACTCATCGTTCAAGCCAATCTATCAACTCATTTTTTTCTTGCACCTCTCGGATGAGCCTTGTTGCTTCGGAGGAAAGCGCATGATACTTTCCCTCCCAAGTGTCTCTCTCAAGTTGCGCTCTTGCAAGTAGTTCTTGATACTCCTCCATCTTCTCAATGGGAATGGTAGAGGATGATGATGCGATGACAATCTGTGTGTTCTTTTCTAGGAGATACGACATCTTCAAATATTTTGCTCTAGATTGGACCCATTTACTGAATGGTTCTAAAGCTATGCAATTTATTTTTCCTAGATCTGCTTTTGTCTTTTTCTGGGTGTTCTCCCAAGCATCAATTGTGTTATTTCTCACATTTTCTGCTACCTCAGTGTTGAGATAAATGAAACCGGATAGGAGCACATTGTTGGGTTTATTTTTCATCGGAAAACCAAATTGTCGTCTAGCCAAGGCTGGATTTTAATTGATCCCTCATCGTATTCCAAAAAGTGGTATATTTGGGAAACTTCCACAATGATCAAAGTAAACTCCTCGGTTGTATGCGGGATTGTACCAATAAATATCAGCTTGTGTTAAAGAGATTATCCTTTGATACCATCTCCATCCATTGGGATTCTCTTTAAAAGCATCGGTTTTTGGTAAATGATTGACAAACCATTTGTATAACAGAGGTGCACAACAGAGGAAAGCTCATTTTCCTTGAAGTGTTCAATGATGAATTGAATGATACACATCTTCTAACAAGGTAGGCACAGGGTTTCCACTTAAAAATATGGTAATGGAAGGGAAGTTGACGAATTCTTATACCTCAAGAAATAAAACTAGTCCATAGATTAACAGAGCTAGTACTGCTTCAAATGCATCCATGCTCCCTTCTTTGCCAAGATAGGCAGCTTTCTTGATTAAGAAATCTGAATGAAAACCTGCTACTCCTTTTTTGGTTGCACGGTGGGCTTTAATTTCAGAAGCTTCAAGGTGAAAATCATATACTATTTTTTTGGCGAAGGTAAGCTTTCCAATCCACTGTATGGTTTCTGATCCTTCACAGGAACTCCCATATAATAGGTGTACTCTTCCAAAGTCGACATCAACTGATAGTCGGGAAAAGTAAATCAATAATACAATGGATCATAGAACTAAACCAAAGTACTGAGAATCCCTTCTTCCATTCCCATCCTGACTAGGCTCAAAATCTTTCCATATCTTTTTCTAAAATCATCTGACACCATGGTTCCTAGCTTTCTCAACTCAGAGGTATCAGGCTTCTTGAAAATGTATCTCTTGGTGTTTCTTGTTTCAATATCCATGATATGTCTAGGATTTTGCACAAAGATATCAACTGAGTTTTACAAAACTAGTCGCAATATGAAATGCTTATGATGAGATGATGAGATGATGCACACACCACACAAAGGAAAGTATTCACAAATACAATGCACATGCACACACAAGGCTCCCTAGGCTCAAGGTCAAATCATGGAGTCAAATGTCTACCCATCCCCAAGGATTTGTACTATAAGTTATTTGTACCTACCGAACGGTTTCTATCAAAGTTCCCAAAGTCGTAGTAAATCCTTCGGATATTTCCAACTAACGTGACTACTCACGTGAGTCAACAATATTCGCAAGATAAACTTGTCTGAGTGTAGCATTGCGTGACAACTATTGAGGGACTACTCCCTAACAATTTCCGCGCTACGTCCTAAAAAGGCCAAGTGGGGTAAGAGTGTCACTAAAAGTCCTCAGCTTCACAGACTCATATTGAGACAATTAGTGAATACACGACTACTCATGCATTACTAACCATCTCAAGGAGTCTCTACTGAGTGTGATTACATTATATGTCAGACATATTGTGACTACTCCCAATAGCCAAACTATTGATCATATCACAATCCTATCTCATGTGTCACTCAAATCTGGGTTAGCATTTATCTCACCACTTAAAGCACTCAATGTCCAACACACAAACAAATATATTGACAAATATACATGTAAGCAACTATTCACAAATATAGCATACAAATCATAAAAAATAGGCTAAACCCTCAAGTTAACTAAATTCCCCAATGAAGTCGTCATTTCTGTTGCAGTGAGAATCGTGATACCAAGCTATTGATTAACTTGAATCCTAATTCTTAAAATTCACAATCGGACTTTAATTTATCCAAAGGAAAGGTTAAAGAAAGAAATACCTTTTGCGCAATGTAACAACAATGCTAAGAGATTCGGTGATCGGGGGTTGGTTATGCCCAGGGTAGGTATTTCACATCCTAAACATTTGTAGTACTCTACAGGAACCTTTTGTATGTTTATATGCTATACTTGATAAATGTTTGCTATGGTTTGGGATTGGGTATAAAGGTGTAGGTAAAGACCTAGGGATAATTTCTAAGTTTTCTCGCAAAGATATCACATCCTCTGCCTACGTATCCTAACTAGGATAGAATTAGAGCAATCGTAGTTCGCCTCACTGAGGATCAAAAAGTACTTGACTATGGTCAAGACTTCTAGGGGAACAAACATAACAATGCTTGTGTAGAGTTTAACAAAACTCTCTATCTAAGTTGTACACTCAAAGGATATTGACTTTTACAAAAGCCAAGAGAGGGAGTAAGTAACCATCACCATGATTCTTACATAGAGTTAACAAACTCTATCTTAAAGTTCTAATTGAAAGATACTCTTAAAAAGAGGTAGGTCTTTTAGACTTAAAGCAAATTCTAATGGATATAGGTTCTAACTTAACTAAGATAGGGTTCAAAATGACTTAACAAAGTCAAAGAGAGGGTAATGAGCTATCTATGACCCAAGGGTCAATAGAGAGGCTTTCCTTTGGAAGGGGAAAATAGGAGGCAGTTGGATGAGAACTAACAAGTTTTATCACTTGGGGAATAACTTAACAAAGCATACACAAGCATTCATTCAAACATGATGAATATATAAACATTATGGTAACAACCAAGGAAGAGATGCAAGTATGTGACAACATCAAGCAAAGATTACAATCAATTCAAATGGTTGCAACCATATATACACAAAGATATTATAATATCATGATAGGGGTTCTTACAAGACCAACATAAGAGGTAAAAACCACTTTGAAACATATTAACAAAGGTGAAGGGAAATGAGGTAACAACCACATGATTAAATGTAAACAAACTTCAATGCAAGCAAGTAAAAACTTGAGGCAGGCATATTATAGGTCAAAGATGTCATATGTAACAACATAGGAGCAAAAATTATGCATTGATGACAATCAAGTATAAGTAAGTAGGCAAGCAAATGTCACAACAATGCAAGTAAGGAGTTCATGAAGAAAACATACAAGTTCAAGGTAACAACTAAGAATGAAGCAAATCCTATCATATTAGAGTTCTAACAAGACTTCTAAATGGGGGAGGGATCATAAAAGGTACACTCAAGAGGTCACAACATCAAGAGATAGTATGATTCTTAAACACACAAATGCAAAGGTAAATCAAATAGATGCTTACAAGCAAAGATTGAAATGCAAATAGTTTTTGGTTCAAGCAACATACTCAAACACACAAAGGAGTTAACAAACCAAGTTCACATTAAGTGCAAATCAAACTTAAGAAATTGAATCAAAAGTTTTGAAAGATGATTGAAGGAAATGAGGGTAAAAACCCTAAATTGGAGCATGACTTTCTTATAGTATAAAGTGTTATAAAATGTAAATTCTAGAATTCTTTAAATACCATATTGTTGCACCCTAAAATTTGCTCAACCTACTTCACTTGGTTTATGTTTCAATTGCATTATCATTTGCATAAAGAGTCATGTACATAGTCTAATCATTTGCATAGCATAGTATAGCAAGCCATCCAACAAGGGACCAAGTGTCATTCTTATCTCTATGAGCATATCAAGAGGTTCTTATTCAAATTCAAGCCTATCCAAGTCATCAGAAAGAAATTGAAGCCTGAGAAGTTAGTGGACCAAGCAGTGGGTTTCTCTCCTATCTTGAGGATATGTGAGGATCATCAGAGAAGTTGTGAGCTATTAATTGACATCATGGAAGACCTAGAGGGTCATTTTGAAAGTGAGACAAGTCATTGATGTGATTACAAGAGCTACAATTGAAGACAGTCAACCAGGGTGTCATCTGGGTCAACCCTAGGTCAAATGCTTGATTGAGGGGCATCAAGGCCTGTTTGAAAGATGTGGGATGCCTCATTTGATATGTGGATATGGCTGTGGTGTTGTGCCAAGGAGGAATCAAAATAAATCAAGAAGAAGAGAAGTTTTTGAATTAGGGTTTTTGTGTAAAATCCCCTGATTTAGGTCAAACTTCCAGGCAAGATAATTCAAAATGCAAGTCTCAAATGTATCCTTGGCCAACAGGAAACTTTTATATTATCTCAATACCTTTAATTTGAGTGGTGGAAGGCATCAATGAGATTTATAGAACTCAAGTTATGGTTCTTGCAAGTTACAGGTCATCTGAGGACACTGAAATTTGTCTGTGAAGGTTACTTGACTTCCAAGCAACTTTTACCCCACAAGGAATGTTCAAATGGATTTCTAGACAACATGAAAGTTGTTCCTCATGATCTTAGATTTCTAGAAAGGTATAGTATGCCCTCATCTGATTTGTAGAACTCTACTTATGATCTTGGCAAGCCAGGGGTATTTTGGGAAAGTGGAATTACAGGTCATTTCAAGCATATGCCCAAAACTCCTATTTCCAAACTTCAAATGAAGAAATGTTCAACATCAAACTTGCTCCAAATGACATTTTGAGTCTAGAAAAGTGATCATGGAAGTTTGGAAATGCTCATAGCTTAGAATTGCAAAATTGACCAGTTATAAAGGGAAAAGTACCTTTTTAAATGACCAAAATTGTGATTTTTTGATACAAAAGCAAAACCAAGCATATGACCAACCATTTTGAAGGTAAAGGGCATTTTAAGATCATTGGCTATATTAGTTTTTTGGTTTAAGGTCAAGAAATTGGATTTATCATAAGTTGCTTGTAAGAAAAGATACACTTGCCAAATCAAGCTAGGACCAATGCACAAGGCAAGTAAGCATCCACACACTCTCTAATTGTCATGAAAAGAGAAATTCAAGGGATTTTGAGGGGCTGTAACAAGGCAATGCATAACTGGTTTTGCAACTTGGCCAATTTCATTTTCTCATGCAATGATATAAACAATTTCTCATGGGATCAATCTAGCATCTTCCAGAACTTTCTATCCTCATCTATATAAACACTAGAGATTATCTAAAGCAGGGTTGGGCTTTTATTTGGTAGAAAATTCAGAATTGCATTTCATTTTGCTCTCTTGCAATTACCTTCGAATTCTCTCAATTCTTCACCATCTCTTCAATTTTGTGATTCAATCCCATTCAATAATCATCACTGAGTAGATTACAAGCAAGATCTGAAGAGGAAATTGCAAGAATCGTGCTATGCAAGTTTCTCTTCTTCAAGTGCAAGAAAAATCGGTTACAAGGATCCAGGTGGTTTGAGCTCGAATTATTGCAAACAGAAGCAAGAATATAGTCCATTGGTGGATCTTGGAGCATTGTAGGCTTTGAAGTGAAGAAAATCACCATCTGTTTTCAACTTCTTACCAGGTTAGTGTTTCTCACAATTTGGCTTGAATTAGGTAGCATGAGGTAGATTTGTTAGGTTAAACATGGTTTAGGTGGTTAGATGATTGATTTTGGAGACTTTAGCAAGATTTGGTGAAGGTTGACATGTGAGCATGAAATCTGTTTTGGCATAGAACATGATGATTAGGTTGTTAGAATCTTAGATAATTGGCTAGTCTTAATCAGTATGACATGAGGATTATTGTTGTGCAAAGATTGGTGAGTTTGGTGATGATCGAAACCTGATGAAATGTTGAATCCATGATGTTATACCTTTCGGTTTGGACGATAGAAAGAGTTTTAATGCAAACCAACACCATGGTTGTGTTCTACGTGGAAAATAGAACAAAATTGGTTTTTGTATCGAGGCGTTTGGTGCAGGAACGAGGGAGAACAAGCTGGTCGAATTCTGTTGCAGGGAGGTCGTGTTTTCATGGTGGTTCTAAAACCCTAATGACCAAGGTTGAAGATGAAATCAAAGCCATTAATCACGCGTTGACTTTGTTGACTGGAAACAGATCGGATGGCTGGTATTCAAAGGCGAATTTGGAGGGAGTTCTAGGCGTATAAGACGCCGCGTTTCATTAAAACGCTGGCTTGGGCTTTTATTGAATTTTGCTTTCCAAACCCCCCTTCAGGCCCAAGTCCATAGTTGTACTACCATTCACTGCTATTTACACCGCGCTTCTAATCTTTTCTTTTCATTTTTTTATTTTGATTTTCTGAATTCCAATGGGCCAAGCGCGTTTACTAACGCCACCCCACCTTCTGGGCCCAAAGCACTAAACTAACTGCATTTAATTTCTGTTCATACCCCCCTCATCATTTCTCATTTTAATTTTTCTCCAAATTTTTTTTTATAACTTTGAAAATCCATAATAAATTGAAAAATCACTATTTTTCAATGAGACTTTTTTTCCCAATTTCCATTTTTTGTCAAGAAAAATATAAAATCTCAAAATTGTCATTTTACTTCATTTTTACATTTTTTCATATTTTTTACATTTAATTGCTTTTTTTTAATTCCTTTAGTTGATGCTACTATTTGTTGAATTTAGTTTAAGAATTTCCTTTAGGATTTTCACCCCATTCTTTTTAGTACAACTAGATATGGATATTAGGTGCCCCTGGTTTTTATACCATAATTTATAAGATGTCATTTTAGGTAGTTTAGTTAGAAACTATTAGGCTAGTTAATTAGGGTTTTGAATAACATAGGTGTAACAAAACAAATTTCTTTTTGGGTTTTTTAGGACAAATTAGAAGATGGGACTATAGGGGTATTAAGGGTAAGCATGATAGATCCCTTAGAAAATGTTAGACTTCCCCCTATTATATTAATACTCTTAGTATATTTTTTTGTAATTGATTGATTGTATGGTGTGCCCTTTCTAGGGTTATTGTTTGATTGTGTGCGGTATTGGGCTTGCTTGGGGTTTGGGTTTGAGTTGAAGACCTTGTTGTTGAAGCCCATTGAAGACAAAAGGAGTGAAGATCAATTTCAAGAGTTGATGAAGATTGCAGCCTGCTTGTAGCTGTTGAAGGTTATAGGAACTAGGAGCTAGGTAGAGCTCTAGAGTAGAAACTTGCTTCGTAAACATGGAAGGTCTTGTTTGCCTCCATTCTTTCTCTATGATTCAAAGTCTCTTTTAAATACTCACCTCCTTCCTTTGGAAGGATTAGTGAATGTATTTAAAAGATAGAACTTTTGAGAGAAGACTGTCTGTATCATGTTAACAGTCAGTAGGCCACCCTTGGTAGGCAACTGACTGCTTAACATCCAATTCATCTTGTTAACTGCTACTCATCTTGGAGAGTGGGACTTGAAGAAAAGCCCTGAAAGATTAAAGATAGAGACCTTGCTTGAAGGCTGTGAAGATGAAGATTGATGCTTGCTTGAAACTTGTAGATGTTTTGAAGAGGACTTGAAGATAGAAGATGATGGAGCTTGCTGTGCAGAGTTGCTGTTTGCTGTTTATTTTTGCTGTTTATAAGTCTTTGATGTATTGTTTGAGTTTCCCGGACTGTATTGTTTGCCATTTAATCTGTAGGTTGAAAGTGAATTTTGTTCACTTTTGCCTGTTGTTTTCTAGGTTCGAGGTTGAGTGGGACTCCCTTGCCTCGCTTGTATTGTTGCATTCATGCATTTTACTGTTTTATTGTATCTGTTGTTTCTGTTTCCGTTTATCCCCTTAGGATCTCTGTTTCTCTCTGCGCAAGAGAGGAACATGATAGACATTAGGTCTTAATCCATGCATGATAACATTAGGTTAGTTTGATTCCCTTTTCAACCATAGGTTAGAGCTCTGTCTATTCCTTCTTAAAACAAACAAAAAAACACAATAAATATTTCAAACACAATAAAAGACACTTCTTCTGTAAAAGAATGTGAACTCATCAAAACGTCATTTTTGTCCGCTTGGACCGGTAATCAGAAAAACCCTTTTTCAGAAGGAGATAAAAACAATCAAGACAGACTGGTGTCGTACGTGGCCAGAACTACGTTTGCTCTGATCTTTCATGCTGTATGAAAGTACGTAGGCATAGGATGCGAGATCCTAGCGAGCAACCTTCCCCTCCTTTCTCGTAGGTAGGTGAACTACGTTGACTCTGATTTCTCGTTCCAGACGGGAATACGTAGGCATAAAGTGCGATACTTTGCCGAGTCATTTTATTTTCTTTTAACCCCAGACCTGTAGAGTAGATAGAATAACAATCCGTACCAGAAAACAAGCGTGGATCCCGTCGAGTACGACAGACGTGAGGGGTGCTAATACCTTCCCCTTGCGTAACCGACTCCCGAATCCAGGATTTGGTTGCGATGACCATTCCTTTCCCCGTTTTGCGGTAGGTTTACCTCGAGCGTTTCCTTTCCCTCCTTTGGGATAAATAACGCACGGTGGCGACTCTTCTGTTCAGCCGGCGCCGATTTTCGCAGTAGCGACAGCTGGCGACTCTGCTGGGGATCCAACATCCCCTGGCTGCTAAGGACTGCGATAGTCCCTTATGCATTTGGGATCCAACGTCCCTTAAGCGAGTCAATCCTAACGCTTGTTTTCCCGTCGAGGATTTTGTATGGATTTACCTTTCCTGTATTTTACTTTCAGCATTATATTATTGTTATCATTGCTGTATTGGGGTGTGACGGGTGTTCTATGATTGAGAGATAAGCCGGACCTGGGCTTGAGTGCACTTAGAATTAGAGTGGAAAGTAGTGGGCGCGTGCCGGCTTTGCTTGCATTAGTGTCCCGCAAAATCCACACTCGGACGAGGTTCTTCTGGTTGACTTCTTTTTCTACCCTTTGGGTCGAAGGGGTTGTTGGTTAGTTGAATTGTCGACTCCGGGGACCGATCAATTGGAAGTTGGCTAAGTGAAAATAGGAAACAATACAAGACATTTGTAAAAAGAATCATTCAAAAATGATGAAAGTTGACAAAGTTACACTATTTTGAATTTTGAAGAAAAAGCAAAGAAATAAAGTGATAAAAAGAAAGAGAGTCCTACCCAAGATTTTAACTCAAGACCTATGGATTACAAGTCCAAAATCTTGCCACCTCAACCATCATGCGCGTGTGATATCTCTTGGAAAAGAAAGATAAAATAACAAAACATGGAAAAAAAATTCTAAAAATTGCCAAAAGGTTTATGCACACGGATCGAACCCAAGACATAGGCAAGGCAAGATACATGAAACGCAAGGCATAACCACTGGAGTGGTGATAAATCCAATGTATCAAGCCACCCCATTAATACTTAACCCTACAAGTCAAATATCTGGGCAATATGCAAGGCAAGCTTGTCAAAACGGTTTCATTCAAAACTTCATCAAATCTCAACCAATTTTCACAAAATTAAACCATATCTCACTTGAAATTTGATGAGGAAAACAAAGGTAACAACCGATTTTCAAAATGATGTGAACATATAGAAACACAAATGAAGATGCATAATAAGGTTTTAAAATGCATTTTGGAAATCCAAGCTCAAAACAGATGCAAACCAATTCAGAGAAAGATATGCACATGTTCTAAATATGCTATAGATCAAGTTTCAACAGAAATATGATTCGAAAGACATTAGAAAAGAATATTGGCATATGATTTGCAACAATGAACATGAGTTGAACATAACCAAAACAGAATGGTAAAAAGCAAGACCAATACCATCACCAACTCATACAAATACAAATTCAATCAATCAAGAGCTAAATGCAAACTAGATCAACACCTAGGAACCTTTAAACCATATTGTCAGTAAAAGATTTACAGCCTAGAAGCATCAAAGTCGTGGCAATCAGTTTGTAACAGAACAACATGATATATAAGTATTCGAAGCATCGTGACCTATGATACTAACAAACAGTTCATGGTAGAATTTCAATCATGATTCACAAGACATAAAGAAACACATGGTAAAGGCACAGACAAGACACTTGCATGCTCAAGGCAGTTGACAAACACCAAACATGGACATGTTCACAACAAAAGGCAACAACACAAAACTAAACTGAGCAGACCTATGCATCATGCTCTAACATCATGGCCAAGGATTTCAAAGACATATATGAGGAGTTTTAGCAGCAATGTCTTTACAAGTACTAAGCATACATACATATATATATATATATATATATATATATATATATATATATATATATATATATATATATATATATATATATATATATATATATATATATATATATATATATATATATATATATATATATATATATATATATATATATATATATATATATATATATATATATATATATATATATATATATATATATATATATATATATATATATATATATCAAACTGATTTAAACAACAACATGGTCATCATGGTCAACAACTTTCCAACACAGAAAACATAGTCCAAAAGACTTTTGTTTGAAGATAGAAACAACAACCAAGTTTGTTATCACAATACAAACATTAATTCAAATTTAAATTAACAATAATAGAAGTTAGCAAACCCCAACACAAAAACAGCAGCAAGTTTTTGGTGTTTCAACAACATTCATTAATGAATTCCAACCATCATGCCTCTACAAAGACATAACTCTAACAACAACTTATAAAAACAAGATTAACAGCTTAAAACAAACAAAATTGTTTTGTTTAAAACAGAAACAACAACAAACTTTGATATTACAATACCAAAAAAACAAACAGCAATCCAATGCCTTGCCTTATTGAAAGTCATTAACTCAATGCAAACAATATAGATTGGACAAGTCAACTTAAAAACAATTTCAAACATGAAAGTTGCAGACTCAACATGACAATGTTGTACATCTAAAAAACAACAGGCTTGCCATCATAATAACAATATCAACAAAGTATCTTGAATGAAAGTCAACAAGCTTCATGCATAAAATTTGAATAGAAGCAACAACAACCTTAGACATAACAATGTTAACAACCAGTCAAACATGCTGACATCCAATATGAGTTAACAAACTCAAAACAAAGATAGCTCTTAATAGAACCAATGCAGTTTTAGACATAAAAATGTTGATCATCAATGCATCACATGTTTCAACAACATCCATAAATACTTTTACAAAAGTAGCACATACACATTCTGTCCTAAATTGTAGTATAATAGCACTTGTACATCCTAACAAGAATTAACAGTTCTACAACCAATCCTATAGCACATCCACTTAACATAAACATCTTGCAAACATGACAATGTTGTGCATTCAACAATAACAGGTTTGACATAACAATATCAAATTAACACTTCAAATGAAAGTTAACAAACTCCAATGATAGCAAACACAAGCAAACTCAAACATGCTCTAATGATACTTATGCATATAAAAGATAGAAATTTGGGCGCACCTACCTCTTGTAGACTCCTCACAGCAAGCTAGCAGCAAGATACCCCTCCTTTGAAGCAAGCCTTGAAGTTTCTTCCTCTTGAAGAAACAAGTGATCCTTGAGGAAAGTCTTAGCAAAAGAGTTTCCAGTTTCTTTTTAAGGGTTTAGACAGTTGGTATGATATAAATGGAAGGTGTTCAAAGTGTCAAAATGGTTTAAATTGATCTAGGTAGTGAGTTTCTCCATTTTATGCATAAAAGTCAAACTTAAGGGTGTGAGAAGTTAACTTTTGGATTTGTGGTGTTTTTGATGAAACCAATGATTGGAAAAGCTTCTAATGGTGATTTTGAGTTTGTGTGAATGATTTTTATGGTGGTTGAAAGGTTAGAAATGATGCTGATGTGAAACTTGCAACAAGGCAAATTTGGTGGTTTTTGCACTTTCTTCACTTATAAGTAAAGCAAGATAGGAATGAGAGCTTGAACTTCTCTTGGGTTTAGAGGGATCTAGTGTGAGAGGTCGTCATGGAAGAAGCCTCTATTTATAGGCAAATTGAGAGGTGGTGGCAGATTTTGCAAGTGGTTTTGCAAGATGGTTTTGGTGAAAAATCCTTGTGAATCCATGTGTGATTTTGCTCTGCAGGTTTTTGCTTGCTTTCAAGGTGTTTAGACCCCTAAAACCATATAACATTGAGTTTTGAGAAGTGACCAAAGAGTGAGCAAGGACACCTTCCCATGCTGCAGCCACAAACACTCTCTCTCTCTCTCATGTGACTTTTTGTACTTTTTCTTAATAAACAAATGGATCTTGGATAGAACTTTGGATTTGCTTGGATACCTTTCTGATTTAGTTCAATAAACACTCTAAAACATCATATTAGATGTCATTCCATGGTCATAACTCAAGTGGATAGTTGGAATTCAAGTTTGTGATGAGTTTAGACATGATGACAATCAAGTGTTAGAGCCAACTTGTTCCCTTTGAAACTCTCAGCTCACAAGGGATATGGAGGAGTTCTTGTACTTTTTGGAAATCCCTCATTATGCTTTACAACTTTCATTTTTACATGATTTTCAAATTCCAAGTGGAACTATGTCAAAAAACCTCTTGAAGTTGGCTGAAAACATGACTAAAAAGTGCTAAAAACTTAGAATTCTCTGAGTGTTTTTTCCCTCTTGTGATGATTTTGACTATAACTTCAAATCTATGCATTTTTCGCACATGGACCACTGTGACACTTTTTTAGGGCTTGCCAAGACCTGTCAAACAAACTTTGAACCACATCATTTGGATGTGTTGTTAGGATGTTATGGTCTTCCCCCTTTCAAAATCCTAATTCCCGACTTTTTCGATTACTCCTCAATCCTTGATCCAATGGTCACAAAACTTCATGACTAGATGTAGTATGTTATTAGGAACATGTTTGCTGTCAACTTTGAGGTTAAATTCCTTTTGGTCAGAGAGTTGACTTTTCAGTCAAATGAATCAATCAATCGAAAACTCTGAATCGGCTATTGGTGTTTTGGGTCCTCTGAGATTTTGAAACTTCTTGGATGGACTTCACTACATCATATGAGCTCCATGGACCATGATTCCATCAGTGGAATTCCATTTAAATCAAAAGTCAAACTATAGTTGACTTTTCCTAATCAAAAACCATAATCGGGTGTCCTGGACTACACTGTTATTGATCTTTGGGTGACAACCTCAAATTGGATTCATACTTGATCTAATGTAGTATCCTTGATGATGTAGATACTTGTTTCATGAGAATCAATCCAAGATATTGACTAATCAGACCATCGAAACCCCGATTCCTGACTATATGGAACCCTAATTCACCTGTATCTTGACAAAGACAAACTTGAAATAGGTTAAGGTTAGATAAACAATGATGATGATCCTAGAATGATGATGAAGATCTATGGGTCAAAATTTGGAGTGCAACACCAACCAACTTGAAAGTATGTCCTCACAACCTTGTCCATCTCATGATATCTTGTCACAAACATATTTCGACTTCAATACATCCTTAAAAATTCATAACATCAGCACAAATAGAGGGGATCACAAGAGAGATTCAAATTTCACAAAAAGACAAGTGCAACAAACAAAAAAATTCAGAGCAGCAGAAAATCCAGACACAACAGTAAGTACAGCAGGATAGAGTTACTTTATTTTGGCACAACATTTTTTGGCATCTTGAAAGCATATGCAAAACCTTTTCATCTTAATGAACTCAGCAGAAATATAACATGAAGAAACTCTAATCTCTAGTATAAAATGGGAGTAGATTATTAGCAGAGAAGAGGGCAAGAGAACCGAAAATCAGCAGACAACCACACAAAAAAACAGAGAGAAAAAGATCAAAAAAGAACTCTAGCCATATCCATTCATACGCAGCAACTTTATCGGGAAAGATGGAAAGATTAAAAAAAACACCAAATCATTTCAATCTTCAAAAGCTCAAACAAAACCATTTAAACCTTCATAAATTCAAGCCAAACCATAACCAGTTAGCAAAATTACTTATAGTAAATTTGTATTGGAAAAAACAATTTAAAAATTAATTTTATACTTTAATTAAAATCTGTACACAATTTCCAAGATAATATTTCTCAATTTAGTTCTTAACATGTGCCCTTGGTGCACAAGTTAACATTACCCTTTTTTTTAACCTTTTGGTTAATTAATAGCATAGGAAGTAATTAAGGGGTTAAAAATCTTTTTTTTTTTATAAATAATTTTATTTTCTTTTTTTTAAGGAATTAATTAGAATTAAGTTAGAAGTACATTTAAAATCTTTTTTTTAAAAAAACTGTCTATATAAGTTAAAAATACTTTTTTTAAGATGATAAAAATTAAATTTTAAAATTTTTTTAATCTCTTTATTTTGTTAATTTTTTTTAAAACAGTTAGTTTTGTTTTTTTTAGAAGTTTTAATTAGGATTTGGTTCTTTTCTATTTTTTTAAGAATATATTCTTGATTTTGTTGGCATGTTGAGTACTTATTAATATGTCTTTTCTTGTTATTTGTCGATTGCATGAGCAGTTGCGCATCTTAGTTTTTTTATTTTTGTAGTATTGTTTAATTATTAATGAAAAAGAGCAAAAATATGATAAAAATAAAAAAAGACAAAAACATTTAATGTTGATTCTTGCGCCTAAAAAGTTTGAGGCATGAGAGTTTTTGTGAGGACCTATTAGACTTTGGGTGCGACCTAGGCTTGACATGAATCATCATTAGAGACTTGTGATTTTAAATTGCAAAGTGGTTGTCATTGTGTCACTTGAACTTGTATTGGTTTTATTCATTTGTTTAGTTTAGGATACCTTTCACGCACATAGTTTCATCTTGGGCTATTCTACAACGAGCCTTTTTATTTCTCGCTTTGATTCTCCCTTGTACTTTGTCATGTATCCCTCCCCCGTTTGTTGTACTTTGTTATTTTGTTCTCCGTTGTTTCGCTAGTTAGACGTCTTAGGAATTAGGACCGAACCCCGGAAGCATTCTTAATCCATATCAAGCCATAACCCTAATTTGTAAGTCGATTGCCTCGTGCATCTCCATCAACCTTGTTCACATCACTTCAAACTTTTTCTTAATAAGCAATAAAACCCTTGATCCAACGTCAAGTGGCATTTTCTTAATAAAACTCAAAACACAATAAAATACGATTAGGATTGTGCACCACGAGCCTTAAGTGGTGGGGAAGGAGTGAGAATGGAGCCTCCTACACTCACTCCAAGTATTTTGAACACAAGGCGCTCGACTTGGTCGTTTGAAATATTCACCTCTACCCATAGTCTTTAGTGCAATTCTTAATCAAGAACAACTTTCTTTCAAAACTCTAAAAACAACATCAACTCACCAAACTTCTTTTTCACCTTAAGACATCATTCGAAAACCCTTTTCTGAGGTATAAAATCAACCAATACACAATCACTTCTCAAACGGCCGAACTACGGCTGCTCTGATTTCTCATACCTGTTGAGCATACGTAGGCATAGGATTGCGATGATCCTAGAAAGCACTCTTCTTTCTTTTCCACCCTCATTTTCTTCCCTAAAAAAGAGCATGTTACGTCTGTTCTACTGCAAACAGGTAATGCCTAAGACTCCACGAGCGAGCTGCAATACACTAACTCCTAGAATGCGCATGTTAACATTGTCCACCCAAACTTCCCATTTTTCCCCATAGTCCCACGAACTACAAATGCTCTGATTCTTCACTTCTTACAAGTGAATATACGTAGGCACAAGGGCCCTAATCCTTGGCGAACACTTCAATAAAAAAACCAACCCCTATTTCCCTTAAGAAAGTAGAATTTTAGACTAAAACACCCATTCGAGCTTAGAAAACTTAGAAGGTTCCTATCAAGTACGATGGATGTGAGGGGGTGCTAATACCTTCCCCTCACATAACCGACTTCCGAACCCGAAATGTGGTTGCGATGACCATGTTCTTTCCCTAAAGGTTTTATCGTTATTTCCCTTTCCCTCTTTGGGATAAATAAAATTCGGTGGCGACTCTATGTCATTTTTTGCATAGCGACAACTATGCTCAAGCCAATGGTCAGGTCGAAGCAGCAAATAAGGTTGTGATTAGTTTGATTAATAAACATGTGGGAAAAAAGCCAAAGAATTGGCATAAAACATTAGACCAGATTCTCTGGGCATGTCGAACCTCCCCTAAGGAAGCTACTAACACTACTCATTTTCGGCTGACGCACGGTCATGATGCGGTCCTACCAGTTGAAATCTACTTAAAATCAAGAAGAATCCAAATACACCATGAGATTCCATCTAAATCATATTAGAATACGATGTTGGATGAGTTGGTTTATTTAGATGAAGAAAGACTAAATGCCTTGGAATTGTTGAAAAGGAAGAAAAAGAGAGTAGAGAAATCGTACAACAAAAGGGTCAAAATTAGAATATTTTCGCCTAGAGACTTGGTTTGGAAAGTAATCCTTCCCATGGTTCGAAAGGATAAAACTTTGTGAAAATGGCCCGCTAAGTGGGAGGGTCCCTTATAGATTATACAAGATTCTTCAAATGGTGCATACGAAATTGAAGAATTAAATGAAGATAAAAGGATTATGAGGGTAAATGGAAAGTATTTAAAAAAATACAAACCCACATTCCAAGAAGTAAAAATAGAAAAGGAATAATTGCATGTAAAATAGTCAAAGCCAACATGGTAAATCAAATATAGGTTTCCAAAACGGCTTAAGTCATTACATATAAAAGACACAGAAGGCTCAAAGTCATTACATCAAAAAACAAAATTTTGCAAAGCCAAAATAAAGAAATTGGGATTAAAAGGGAAGCAAAGTTTTCATGTTGAGATACTTCAACTTCTGAAGCTCCATACGTTTCTCATAAACAGATTTGTCTGATATGATATTTTCAATTTTAGTCTCCAGCTTCTGAGCCTTGTCGAAATGTGCCAGCCCAACTTCGATTTCTTTGGTCAATTCAGAGTTATCAAATTTTAAAAGTACAATTTTCTCCTTCTTGGACTTGGAGATCTTGGTCTGAAATTCCTTTATTTGTGCCTCCCAAGATGTGATGTTTCGATTGTGGATTTCAACCTTCTCTTTGTTTTTCTCCTAGTTCCTCTCCAATTCTGCAACTCTAGCGACGGATTCAGTAGTAACATCCCATACATCTACTATAGTTCCAGCCACATATTCAATCTCACTCGAAGCATGCTTGAGTCTGTTAAAATCAAAAATGACTTGTTCGATCATCGAATTGAGCTTTATGATGATATTTGCAACTTCAGGAGAAGCAGTCAGAATGTTAACTTGTTTTAGGAGACCTTTCACAACAAATTGAGCAGTAAGGTTGCCTTTCAGGATCTGAAACAAATCAACTCCTAAGATTTTTTCTTTAATCTTTAAGAGTGCATCATCAACAGGTTTGCTCGAAGACTGGTCGCCCGACGCTGAAGAAGAACTAGGACTTTTCTCAGATGAACTCCCTCTAGAACTGGTCATAGCTTTCAAGTATCCGAAAGGGTTTATATTTTTTAAGGCTTCCATTTCCTCTGAAGAAAGAGTCGCAATTGTTCTAGTCGAAGTCTTTGGGTTCATATGGGTAGTGTCAGGTGTTGGAGTGTTGGCTGATTGATTTTGTGCCTGTTTTTTCTCTTCTTCTCCTGTCCCCTTATCCTCCTCAGCATTGTTATCTTCATCCTTAATATCGTCAATAGCAGGTACAAAGTAGTAGTGGAACAAAGAGTGATTTTCCTCTTCTCCCATTTCGTCGTCTTGGTCTTCCCTAGCACCATCTAGATTTTTGATTTGAGGGGAGTGATCCTCAATGTCATCTTCGACTTTGCCTTCAGCATGTTCCATATCCACATCATCCTTGGTTACCTCAGTATGGGTTTCCTTTTCTTGTTTATATTCATGCTTGGATCCACTAGTATGGGAATGTTAAGTATTGGTCTTAGGTCACAAAGTCTCCAATGTTCCTCAATTGGTTAGTTGATTTCACTCATCGAACTCTTTTTGGAATCTTTGGTAGAGGTAGGATGATATGTGGGTTCACCTTCACTGTTGAGAATGATTGTGGTATCAGTTGATTTACCTGGTGGTTGCTTAAAAGCATCTGCAGCATCCTGAAGATAGAGTTGAAAGTTAGTAAGTCAAAGAGATAAGGTAACTAAATAAAATTCTAAATTGGTATATTTCTTATACCTTGGAACCCTCAGCTCAAAGATTGGATTTATCACTTTCGATATGCTCTGCAGCTTTCGTCGATAAGTCCTCAGGGTTGGGTTCCAATATCTTGAGAGCAGTAGGTTTCTTGGTCGAAACTTTGTTAACCTTCGCCAGAGTTTGGGCTAGAGCCTCAGGCATCTTCAACTGCCTTTTATTTCATTTGAGGGATTGTTCGGTGGTAGGAGACAGATCGTCATCATCAGATTCGAGTACTTGGACATCAGGTTCTTTGAGCTTGCGTTTTTATGGAGTTGGTGGTGGTTTTCGAATTCCCTAAGAAAATAGTTCAAAGCATTAGAAACATAAATGTTACTCGAAAAATGAGTGATGAATAAAATAAAATTACCCTTGTTGTCGTTGTTTTGCTACCTCATTCTTCCTTTACTTTGACTGGCT
Organism: Lathyrus sativus; assembly: GCA_963859935.3. NCBI lineage: Eukaryota > Viridiplantae > Streptophyta > Magnoliopsida > Fabales > Fabaceae > Lathyrus > Lathyrus sativus. Next base: position 278,212,113 of record OZ012735.1, read on the forward strand.
TTTTGGCTGTAGGTTTTTTGGGTGGAACCTTCACGACTGAAAGAAAATCAAAATAGTTATTGCAAGTAAAATAAATAATCGAAAAAGGTTGGGTCGAAACACCTCTCATTCTACACCTTCATATATTTCAGACTCGATGCAAACGTCTTCAATGCCAATATGAAGGTGTCCTTTGAAACTGTCTAAAGTATGCTTAGTTACTACAACTCGTTGAGCACGTTTTTGTGATTCCTAGCAAAGTATTTTTACAAAATCCCCATAGACAAACTAGTCTGGGAATGGAGGGCTAAAAGCCACACCAAAGTCAGCGCTTGGCAGTCGAGGGAATTTAGGAGGATACATGTTAAAAGTTGTTTCATACCGTCTCTTAAGAGGAACGAACGAAGGTAACTTTAAATTCTCCATTTTCTTTAAAAAAAACTCTTTTAAAGTAACAGCTGCTTCGCAGACAATTTGACTAAGATCATTAGGCCTATATGCAATTATGAAGTACTTTTGGAATGCTTGGATTTCCTTAATATAAGTCGAAGTTCCTTTCTTGATTTTCTCATGCACATAGAGAAAATCCTTGTTAAGGTGTTGAGTAAAGACATCCATATCGAAGAATTCCTCACCACAATATTTTGTCCATCACTTGCTAAACTTTGGGGTGCAGAGGAAATTTGGCTCGTAGGCAACAAGAGTAAGTTGTGTCTGACCAGTGTAGCGAGCTGTTAGATGCCAAATTTCACTTATTTGATCTATCAAAAGTTGGCATTTTTCACTCATTTTCGTCAAATAAATGTAGAAAACCACTCTTGTTTTGTTTGGTTTGCAATATAGTGTGAAAAGCTCTTGGTACCTTTCATTTGTGTGTTATTGTGCAGGAATTAGGCACAAAACAAGTGAAGAGTAAGACACAAGAAATGGGCAAGGAAACCAAGACAAGATGCAAACCACCAAAATGTTGTCATGCTCACTAGGCGAAATCAGAGTTGCTGGAAGAAGCTGGAATCTGTCATGCTCGCCTGGCGAAGCCCAGCGAGTGCCAGCGAAGGTTCGCTTGGCGAGTGCTGGCGAGCCAGAGCGAGTAATTCAACTTAAACTCCCAGACCAAAAGGACATAAAGTTCGCCTGGCGAGTGGAGCCTGCGAAGGTTCGCCTGGCGAATGATTCCTTCGCCTGGCGAAGGTACGATGGCTCAGAAGGGCGGTTTGCTGCTGGAGGCACTTTGAAGTGCCTTGGTTCTGTTGTTCGCCTGGCGAAGGCCCCTGTTCGCCTGGCGAATGGGCGGAAACAAAACATCTTTTTGTGCTATATTTACTGCTTTTTAGGTCATAACTTAGGGACTTTTAATTATTTTCCATCTTGTAACATTGGGGAACATCAGAACAGAGAGAGAGAAGTAAAACCCTAAGAGGGAGGAGGTAAGATCTTCGATCTCTTGTTGGGGTTTGGATTGTAATCTTTTGATACCTTATGTATTTCATCTAATATATGTTTGTGAACTTATTTTGGATTCTCTATTGATTGAATATCTTTGATTATGTATTTGTGGGTCTTGACAAAACCTTTTCACATCTTTGATCTCAGATTTTCTTCTATCAATGAACAAACTTTTGACATGGTTTTGAAGTTAATATTCATGTATCTTCTATGGTGTTGTGTTGATTAAGTAGCATGGGTAGCATGGGTAGGATCAATATGATATTGTGTGGGTATGTGATAATAGTGATGAAGAATGATGTTCACCGACATTTGGCGGATTAGATGAATACATGTAAAAAGGGTTAAGCGTGTGTACGTATTCTGATCATTGTATTTTATGCAAAACAATTGTTTATCTGATATGGGTTTCATTCTTGTTTACCTGTTAATCTTTGATTTGAATCGTGATAGAGATATACTTTTCGGATCTGGATCTAGGATGATTGCCTGTTAGGTCCTAAACGCTAGAGATAGATTTAGGCTTAGCATTTGCGTGAGTATCAGATCTTAATGCTCTGTGTTGTGTTTTTGTTGGGTGAGAGATCACCAATGAGACAACACGGTTTTTCTCTCGACGCCGCGTTAGAGATAAGCTTTGTCGTGAGTGATACGTAAGGATATTAGACGAATGATTGTGTTGTGTTTAATTTGATCAGAAGAATGCATGTGTTATCAATTGATGAAATCCAATCCCAACAAGGCTCCGTTTATATTTCAGTCTTTATTTATATTTTTTTGTTTTTATTTATGGTTCCCTGAACCTTTTTAACCAACCCTGTTGAACAATAAGCTTAGAAATATGGAAATCGTTGAACGGCGTTCAAATCGCACTGATCCCTGTGGAGACGACAAAACTGGGTTACTTAATATTTTTTGCTTGCTGCTTTACCACAACAACAAAATGGCGCCGTTGCTGGGGATTGGTGTTGAGATTTTGAAGCGTATTGCAACGGTTCTATGTTTTTAAGCTTTGTATATTTTGTATATATTGTTTCTTTTTACGTTTTTTCTAGTGTGTTCAGGAATGATGAAAACTCCTTCTAGAGTGGTTGCTATCGGTATAAAAGCATTCAATGAAGCTTCAACCAAGTTAGGATGGCGATGATAGTATGAAACAAGTGAATGTTGTCGAGGTACATGGTTTCCTTTGTTTAGAATTTTAGAATGCTTAAGAACTTAAGTCTTTTTGCAAATGAAATTTGTTCTTTTGGCAACTTGTTTGAATGATTGTTTCACTTAGGACCAAAAACCACAATTTGTGAGAAAGCTTCCATTGTTTACTAAATGCTGGATTTATGATAAACTTTGTTGATTCGTATGATTCATGCTTTATCTTGTTATCATTGTGAATTTGTGGAAGCATTAGAAATGATCAAGGCACTTGTTTGTATTGAGCACAACTATGTCCAAATGCAACTTACCCGTGAGTAGAGAGAATTTGTTAACCCCTTTGAGCCTAAACAAAGTGAATCTCATTCTTAATTTTGAGAGATTCTAAAATTTTTCTTGAACCCTTGAATTTGTTTTAATTGTCTTCTTTGCCATAAAAAGCTAAGAGCATTCACTTGAGGGTTGAGTAAAAGTTAAGTTGGGGCGAATGAAAAAGAAAGATAGTAGGTTGTTACAACTTTTGAAAAATTCAATCAAGCACCAAAAATTGTGTGAATATGAAAAAAGAAAAGAAAAGAAAAGAAAAAGAATGCTTGCTTGGAAAAGAAAAATAGTGAAAGAATAAGTTGTGAAATAAGGTTTGTGAAGGTTTGCAACTAAGAAACAAATGGAATGAAGTTGAGGTGTGTAAATAACGTGTTCGGTGAATGTCTCTTTTGCATCGACAATTTCGTTTCAATGGCCTTAGAAATGACCCTTGTTTGTAAACCCGACCAAGCTACAACCTTAAAGACCTTAGTGATCTTCTTGCTTCCATATTTTCGCTTGTGATTGTTAGATTTTGTATGAATTAAATTGATATTGGCATTGTTTGTTAGTTGAGTGAAATTGTCCCCACGGTTGCAAACGCGTAATTTCTTCAATCCTTATTCGAAGAGGAGAGATAAAGTGATTCATTCATGAAAAACATAGTTGTTGATTGATACATGGCTTTATATTTGCTTTAAGAATTTAGTTCTTGTGCATTGTTTGATTCTAAACATTTTAAACCATAGCTTGTTTGCATCATTTGTGTTTGAGTCAATTTTATCCATTCTTGGGTGAACCTTAGTCTCGAGCAAATCCTCTTATTGCGAAATGAGAGGCATACTTTGCTTGAGGACAAGCAAAAAGCTAGTTGGGGCGAGTTGTTAGATGCCAAATTTCACTTATTTGATCTATCAAAAGTTGGCATTTTTCACTCATTTTCGTCAAATAAATGTAGAAAACCACTCTTGTTTTGTTTGGTTTGCAATATAGTGTGAAAAGCTCTTGGTACCTTTCATTTGTGTGTTATTGTGCAGGAATTAGGCACAAAACAAGTGAAGAGTAAGACACAAGAAATGGGCAAGGAAACCAAGACAAGATGCAAACCACCAAAATGTTGTCATGCTCACTAGGCGAAATCAGAGCAGCTGGAAGAAGCAGGAATCTGTCATGCTCGCCTGGCGAAGCCCAGCGAGTGCCAGCGAAGGTTCGCTTGGCGAGTGCTGGCGAGCCAGAGCGAGTAATTCAACTTAAACTCCCAGACCAAAAGGACATAAAGTTCGCCTGGCGAGTGGAGCCTGCGAAGGTTCGCCTGGCGAATGATTCCTTCGCCTGGTGAAGGTACGATGGCTCAGAAGGGAGGTTTGCTGCTGGAGGCACTATGAAGTGCCTTGGTTCTGTTGTTCGCCTGGCGAAGGCCCCTATTCGCCTGGCGAATGGGCGGAAACAGAACATCTTTTTGTGCTATATTTACTGCTTTTTAGGTCATAACTTAGGGACTTTTAATTATTTTCCATCTTGTAACATTGGGGAACATCAGAACAGAGAGAGAGAAGTAAAACCCTAAGAGGGAGGAGGTAAGATCTTCGATCTCTTGTTGGGGTTTGGATTGTAATCTTTTGATACCTTATGTATTTCATCTAATATATGTTTGTGAACTTATTTTGGATTCTCTATTGATTGAATATCTTTGATTATGTATTTGTGGGTCTTGACAAAACCTTTTCACATTTTTGATCTCAGATTTTCTTCTATCAATGAAGAAACTTTTGACATGGTTTTGAAGTTGATATTCATGTATCTTCTATGGTGTTGTGTTGATTAAGTAGCATGGGTAGCATGGGTAGGATCAATATGATATTGTGTGGGTATGTGATAATAGTGATGAAGAATGATGTTCACCGACATTTGGCGGATTAGATGAATACATGTAAAAAGGGTTAAGCGTGTGTACGTATTCTGATCATTGTATTTTATGCAAAACAATTGTTTATCTGATATGGGTTTCATTCTTGTTTACCTGTTAATCTTTGATTTGAATCGTGATAGAGATATACTTTTCGGATCTGGATCTAGGATGATTGCCTGTTAGGTCCTAAACGCTAGAGATAGATTTAGGCTTAGCATTTGCGTGAGTATCAGATCTTAATGCTCTGTGTTGTGTTTTTGTTGGGTGAGAGATCACCAATGAGACAACACGGTTTTTCTCTCGACGCCGCGTTAGAGATAAGCTTTGTCGTGAGTGATACGTAAGGATATTAGACGAATGATTGTGTTGTGTTTAATTTGATCAGAAGAATGCATGTGTTATCAATTGATGAAATCCAATCCCAACAAGGCTCCGTTTATATTTCAGTCTTTATTTATATTTTTTTGTTTTTATTTATGGTTCCCTGAACCTTTTTAACCAACCCTGTTGAACAATAAGCTTAGAAATATGGAAATCGTTGAACGGCGTTCAAATCGCACTGATCCATGTGGAGACGACAAAACTGGGTTACTTAATATTTTTTGCTTGCTGCTTTACCGCAACAACACGAGCTATTTACTTAATGGCTATAACCTCAGTATGAACTGAATTATAAAGAAGAAGGGTGTTCTTTTTTTCAAAGATGGGCTTGTGAAAAACTTGAATCAAGCCAAATTGTTGAGCGACAAGCTTTGGTTGATAGGCAATGAGGGTAACTTGGCTTTCGATGGATTGAGCCAGAGAGTTAACACCTCATAAGTTAGAAAGGCTTCCCAGATGGCAAAGGATTCTGCTTCCTGGGCTTTTTGTGGAGCTGGGAATGACCTAGTGAACCACCCAGAACCATGTCTTCGTGCGGCAAAAGGAGCCATGTTGTAACACATTTTTCTACCCCTAAAAATGTAATGGCAAATCAATCACATTTATCAGAGTAATATTTTAAACATAATAAAAATCACCTCAAAGGGCGTACATTTCTCAATAATTCAAATCAAAGTCAATACTCCATAACAACGGGTTTTCCAAAAATTACTCAAAAATTGCTAAAATGGCAGAGGAACTCAAAAAGGCAAATCCGAAGTTTTCCTTGCACATCAACATAATCAAAAAAATAAAAATCAATAAAACATGGTTTAACTCAAAGACCCCAATCCAATGTTACACTATCAGAGCAAGACCCTTTAAGTCAACCAAAAGTCAAAAACTCCTAAAAGTCCTCGACAACATCCATGGCTAAACCTGATCATATGCATGTTACCCACATGGAGGCAACATTCAAACAGGCAGGGTGAGTAAAACAATTCAAAATAATCAATATAGGAATTAATATATAAAACAACGTCATTTTCATATTCAACATCGTCATAATCATTAAGGAACATCAAAGGCCACAATATTATAAATTACACCCAACTGTCACATAAATGCAAATGCAACAAGACTCATGCATGTGGTACCAATCAACAAAATTCGATGGACACTAGGCCATCAACCCTCCATAGGTCCACAACAGTAAGATCAATTTTACACGAGAACTGGAGCATAACAAAATATCTCACATCTGCATAATGGGGCTGAAGCCACAAGAACCAATATTCTAGACCCAAGCCCGGAATGCATATGAATGCATGGTGCACACGTTAATACCATCATCATGATAAACTCATTAGGTGTATCATCATTCATCAAAATCATCATAATAATCATGTAATCATATAATCATCAAAATCTCATGGAATCAACGTCACAAATTATCACAGTTCCTCATGGGGATTCATCATGCAATCATGTATTAATCTAATAAGAATCACAATTATACTCATGGGTACTCATCATACGGTCATGTATTAATCATATAGGAATCACAGCTATACTCATAGTAATTCATCATACATTCATTTAATCACATAGGAATCACAGTTATACTCATGGCAATTCATCATACATTCATTTAATCACATAGGAACCACAGTTATGCTTATAGTAATTCATCAGGAAAATCACAGCATTAAAACATCAAGACATCACCGCATAAGATCAGAATTCGTAAAACTCTACTACGTTCGCTAGCAAGTTCGTCGTGCGAGTCTGGGGAGAATGTTCGTCGTGCGAAGGATTATTCGTTGTGCGAACTCGCGATTACAATAAATCACTGTTACGAACCAGCACTAAAACTAGCCCAAAAACCTCTACGGTTTCCTTCCCCAATGTCCTAAAAACATCCCTAAATCATTCCTAAGGTATTACGGCAATAAAATCTATGACTTATTAGGCCAATCACGTATCATATTTACGCCTCCAATTCCCATAATTTCTTACAAATACCCCCACAGTCATTAAAGTTCTCACAATCAATTACCCTATACGGTTAAAACCTCATCAACAGATTTTGGCCACGAATGCCTAATTGCCTTTACTCCCAAATCAGCCTCAAACCTATCAAACCATCAGTTCAAATCCCTCAAACTCATTGAACTCATCACCAAAAAAGCAACAACAATTCAATACATAAAAATTCCTAAACCCTTAAATCAGCTTTAAACACATTAAATCACATATTGAAAACAATGAAGGCAATACTCCTCATACCTTAATTGCCGACTCTAAGACTTTCTCCTTGATTCATGGAAATCTCGTGAAGCTTTGCCTCATTCCTCTTCCCTTAGAGCTCTGGCCTCTATTTCTTCCCTTTTCCTGGTCTAACAAGAATGAATCCTAATTCCCTCAAAATCCCTTTTTGTTAAACCTAACTTTGGCCCTTAAAATGGGCTTTCCAATTTCACCCTTACTAACTCCTCCTTGTCGCAACTGCGAAAAACACCCGGCGGAAAACAGAAGAGTCACCACCTTTCGTTATTTATCCCAAAGAGAGGGAAAGGAAACGATCGAAAAAACCTGGCGAAAAAGGGAAAAGACAAGGTCATCGCAACCAAGTCCTGGGTTTGGGAGTCGGTTACGCAAGGGGAAGGTATTAGCACCCCTCACGTTCGTCGTACTCGACGGGATCCACGCTTGTTGTCTATCTAAGGGTGTGTTTAAACTATCTACGCTATAGGCTTGTGGGATAAAAAGAAAAGAAAAGAGACTCGACAAGCATCGCTTCTCTGTGCCTACGTATTCCCTCGTGCAATGGGAAAGTCAGAGTCAACGTAGTTCGGCTAATTACGGGAGAAAGGGGGGAAGGTTGCTCGCTAAGACACCGCGTCTTGTTCCTACGTACTTTCATCTGGTATGAAAGATCAGAGCAAACATAGTTCAGGTGGACACGAAACCACAGGTTGATTAAGTGTTTTAATCGAGTAAGGTTAAACCACCGTTCTAGCAGTTAGGGACTAAGCCTGTTTGCGGTAGAACCGAAGCTTAACAACACTCTTTTTACGAAAAAAGGTTTCCGATTAATCCCGAAGGAAAAAGGTTTGAAATTTGTTTTGTGTTTTTTAGTGAAGTGAATTAATTCGGTTTGTGATTCACGTTGCACTAAAATCTATAACATGGAGGCGAATGCGTCATATATTGCCCCCAAACGGGACGTATACTAAACACTCTAGATTAGCGAGAGGAGACCCTTCACTTATCATTCTCCATGTAGCTTAAGGCTTATAGCACGCAACGTTTATCGCCTTTATTAGATGAACTAGAATGGTTTTGAGATGAGAAGAGAGACGCACGAAAGGTTTAAGGGAAACTCGGCCCTAACATTGTCATGCAAAGTGGTCCTAAAGTTTGGATGAAAAGGGGAAACATCTACCCTAACGTTAGCATACTTGGATTCAACACCTAATGTCTCTCCTACTCCCATCCTAAACAGAGGGACTAGGAATCCTATGGGGATCATGGCAAAAAGCACAAGAAGAACAAAGGAAGGATCAATCACAAGTAGAAAAATGCAAACATGAAAATGCAACACTTAGAATGGTGGGAGGGAGGAAAAATGTGTGGGGTAGCAGCCGCCACAAGTGCGTCTCGACCTCAACAGTGATGCAAGAATGATGCAAACATGTGGAGAAAAGCAAGAGATGATGAAAGCATATGATCATGCAAACAAATGATTAATTCGAACCACATACATAAGCATGTAAACAAATGGAAGAATGAACATACATGTCAATAAAATCATGATTAATCAACCACAAACAATGACAATTATTCAAAACAATTAAATCCTAATGCATCACACTGATTCATGATGATTTGAATCGAAATGGTATGCAAACAAGCAAGCAAAATAACAAATATGACATTCTGGCACAGTGTTAATCGGTTAACACATACTGTTAATCGGTTAACACCTTAAAAAGTTCAGAAAAACTGAAGTTTTGAACAGGTTAATCGGTTAACCATATGCGTTAACCGATTAATAATGTTAACTTTTGAAAAAAATTTGAAAGTTTGAAATGGTTAACCGGTTAACCATATAGGTTAACCGATTAATACTGCACCAGAAGCTAAAAATAGCAGCAGAAAATCACTTCCAGCACAAAAACAGCTTATCCAAGGTTCCAACAGATCAACTTATCAATTAAGCACGAAATTGACAACAGAAAACAGAGATCCAATAGCATGGATACACAATTACACAGCCATATCACAAATCGAACAGATCGAAATCAACAAAATTCAATCGAATATGAAGATTAACTTGATAAGCTCAAAAATTAATTCGGATCGAGAATTCCAACCTTCGAAGCAGAGATTTGCTTCGGTAAATGTTGATCAACTGAATTTGAGCCGATCAAATGCTAGAAATCCGGAAAACTTCAAGATCCACAATAATTGTTGTTGTATGAATGAAGATCCACCAAATTTGAGTCAAAAAGCTTCAAATAATCACTCTTAGATCCAACTCCAGATTCAGATCCAAGCTTGCACGAAAATTGAAGATGAGAATTGATTCAATGGTGATGGTAAATGGAGGATTATGCTCAAGAATCCATTGATTCCAATGAAGAATCAAGAATTCCAATGAAAAAGAGCTTTGAGTGAGTTTTGGAAATGGAGAAGTTGAGAAAATTTGAGAGAGAATTTTGATCAATTCTGAAAAATGAATGTGAGAAATGAAAATTGGATGGTTTGGTTTGGAGTAGATCACTTAAATATGACTTAGGTTTGGGATCCAAAGCAAGGTTTGGAAATTGGATTGGAAAACTTGGCTGGGAATGTGGAATGAGATTTTGGAGGGAAATCTGAAATTTAAAGATGTTCTAGATCCTTCCCAGGTGAAAATTTGAAATCCAAGGTGATCAAAATTGGACCCCAAGTGCAATTGGCTTGCAAAATCACGTACAGGGCAAAATCTGATATGGTTAACCGGTTAACCATATGCGTTAACCGGTTAACACTGTTAAAATTTCAAATCTGGGTTGATTCTCCAACGGTTAATCGGTTAACCATATAGGTTAACCGGTTAACGCTTTCGAATTTTGAATTCTGGCGCCTTTTGGTGGGAAATCTGTCCATTTGCCCTGTTTCAACTGTCTAGAGCTCTGTTTAGCTGCTGAACCTCATTTTTGACCGTTATCATTGTGAAAATACTTGTTATGAGCCTGATTGCTGATCCGGATCTGAAATTAACCTGTAAAATAAACTCGGTCGCCTGACCGCTGGGCAAAATAAATTCCCGAGCCTCTGATGCTCGCTGTTCGCTGCTCGGTCTCTTGCTCCGAAATGAACTTGAGCCACAGGACTACCTTGATCCCATGCCTCGAGAATGAACACTATGCAATGCAAAAAAAATGTAAAATGCAAAATGCAAAGAAACAAAAGCCAGTTATGGTTAAAACAAAAGACAAATTTTGGGGTGTTACACTCCTCAAATGTCAATTTTGCCCTTAATTCACTTATGTTTATGTAAATTAATAATAATACCAATATATTCATATTATATACTATAATTTAAATAAATAACCCAAAATTCATAATTCTCAATATTTTATACCAACCACCGAAAATCACCAAAAAGACGAATATTCATATTTAAATAAATTAAATAAATATTCTAAAAATTTGGGGTGTTACACATGTTCCATGTAAAATCATAACATTTAGAGAACATCATCACATAGTTGATGAAGGTCCGTTGTAAATGATTCTTCATTGCTAGGAGTCAACATGACTAAGTGCGTCGCTTTGACTCTCCTAGTTTTCAATTTATCAGCGTCCTCATTGATAGGATTCTTGATGGAGAGGCATGCTTCGAAGGAGGCATTCAGCCATAGCTGCAACAATTAGAATGAGCCGGAAAGAAGGCAGTTCCTTTTGTCTCCAAGGCACTTGAGTTGGATGACACCTTCACCTAAAGACTCATAAAGATTCACTAGAATCATCTCATTCAAGCATAAGTCGTGACTATAATGGAGTTGGTTGGTCATAGTCAGATACTTCTTGGCCACCTAAAGTGACTTTGAGCAGAAGACACAACGAGATAATCATAAAGCAAGGAAAGCTATATGTTCTACTTCAGAAACTTCATCCATTGTTTTATCATGGTAGTGTGCAATATGGGTAGAGTATGTAGCTCTAGATGTCGAAAAACCTATGGTGTCACCAGCTTAGTAGTCTAGGTCATAAGTGTTTATAGTTGGTTTAAACCCTGTGATGCGGGCTATGTCGAAGAGGGTTGGTAATATAATTCCACAAGGAAGATGGAAGGTAAGGTGGGTATTATCCCAAAAGTACAGGGAGGAGACTAACATGGTCAGACAGTATTCAGGTCCTACTTTCGACAGCTGGATTAAGTCGAAGATACCCATATCTTTCCAGACTTGGAACTTGGTCTTCTCTAGCTTTTCTAACCGACCTAAGTAGTTAGAGGGATCCTTAAACGAGATACTGGATCAAAATACTCTAAAGACACTGTTCATGTACCTGAGGTCAATGGTTTCGTCCGTCGAAGGGTTGTTTTGGTTAGCAGGATTGGGGTCTTCGTTACTAGCCCTAGGTTTCCTAGCATGAACTATGGGTTTATACTTGTGGTAAGTAGGAAAGAATTCCCTAAGTTTACTAGGGTCAACAATGGGATCAGACAATGGTCCTAATAAAGCATAAGGCTTACCAGTAACAGAAACAAAGATCAGTACCTGCGATTTGTATAACCTGCGTTGTTCTTCAGAAAATGGTTCTAGAATGTACTGTTGATTCCCCATCATGGTTGGGTATGGAATCGTGTCAAAAGGAAGATTTGAGAGCTTCTTGGGATCCTTCACGTGCTTGGCAGCTTCTTTGATAGCTTTGGTCGATGATGCCATTGTTGCTGAAAGCTTGAGATTTAAGAAAATTGAGTTTCTTAAAGGGGGAGATGAAGAAGTTAGAGAGCATTTGAAAAATGCAGAGAGGTGAAAAAGTGAAAAAGAAATAGAGTTGAACTATTTATAGAGCTGAATTGGAAGTGGTTATCAAATCAGCATTTATGATTAAGAAGTGAGTGAGATGTGTGTCTGCTTGAGAGCTCACGATGGGACGATGGCAGTTACAGCCTACCCTCACTATCTCCTAGGATCTAGGTAATGTGATGATTGTAAAATATTCGCGTGTGGGATTGAGGAGACGTTTCAAAAAAGGCGTCATGATGACTCTGACGTCATAATTGCGCTGAGGTATATGAACAGTTTGTGACATCTAATTGCTTGTGGTGTCAAATTATGTTGTAAAAAAATGCCTTTTCTTCATGTGATGTCGAAAATGACATTTTTGAGGGGCAATTTGTTGGCTCGTAATTTCGACGCTGGTTTGGATTTATGAGTAAATAAAGAAAAGAAGAGTTTCTGTGAAGTTATGATGGACTTCGACTAGACAGTGCAATTATGAAGGTCCAGTCGAAATTACTCTTGTGCGAGGAGGAATGTTTGGTTGGACTTAGGAAGATTTTTTTCTAAGTTTATAAATGCAATTCGACAGAAACACTACTGATGGTGTCTTCGATTTAAAGTTTGAATTTGAATAAAAGAGAGAACTTTGTTCTTATTCAGATTTTAAGACAAGACATGTGGAACACATTAAAGAAATAAAGACATGTTGAGCGCCACTTGTCTGGATTTAGGAGAAAGACCGTTAGAGGTAGTTATTTCGATTCAATATAAATAGGAGGTCTTAGTGATAGGATTTCGTGTGTGGTCAGGTTTGTACAAGCCATTCAAATTACTTAGAGTACCCAGTGTGTGTAGAGAAAAGAGTTATTAAGAAATGTATGTTTCATGAAACATAATTTTCTTACATTTTAATCAAGTCCAGTTTATACTTTTCGCACAAAAATTTATCTTCTTTATTTTGCATAAGTTACTTTAAACGCATTTTACTGTATTTTTGACCACTTTCTTGCAACATGATTTATTTGTCTTTTCGAAATAAATTATTTTTCAAATCATGAATACTGTCGAAGTGTTTATTGTTTTCAAACTTTAATTTAAAAATTATTAGCGCATGTTTTAAAATTTATTTGTTGATCCTGTAAATTAACTAATATTTAAAGATCACCTGTTGTTTATCAATTTTCACAATAAACAAATATGCAAACCAATTGAATCTTAAAAGTTTCTTATGATACAACATACATCGCTTGTACATTTCTTATCCCACTTGCAAACAACATAATTAAAATCGAAAAAGTCATTAAAGCTACCAAAACTCATTCTTAAAAGTTTAGCGACAATATTTAGATAAGGTTAGGGTTTTGGTTGATACGTCCAGAACTCAAAGACAAATCCAATTTTGAAATGGGAGGAGCGTGCCCCTTATTTCTTTCATATCATTTGTTGAGAATAGTTCAAAATTGTACGTACCCTCCTCTAGTCTAAGTGCATGATACAACCTAGGGTAGGACAAAATTGGTACTTTTTCCTTTTTGATCATCGACAAAATTGGTACTTTCTCCCTACTTATATACGACATTCCATATAATTGCATAATATGTAGTACAAATTATTATTTTCTTAAAACACAAACAAGAAATTTGCATTCTAGGTATGTTCCTCCTTTGACTCTGAAAATTTGAATTTCAAAAAGAGTGATTGTAGGGTCATCATAATTAATCAGACAAATGGAGCATTCATTTGGATATAATAGCCTTAAAGATTGAGTTTGACATTCTTCCTTCCTTGTCTTGCTTACTAAAGAAAAAAAAAAAGAACAAGTAAAAGTAAAGAAGAGTAAGAAATTGATAATTATTCAGATAATGGTCCGTTTATTTTAATTTGAATATATATATATATATATATATATATATATATATATATATATATATATATATATATATATATATATATATATATATATATATATATATATATATATATATATATATATATATATATATATATATATATATATATATATATATATATATATATATATATATATATATATATATATATATATATATATATATAATAAAAAAATTAATTTTAAAATTTTATTTTTTTATTATAAATTAAAAGCTTAATTTAACCATGATATAACATAAATATAAACTAAAATATAATCAAAATTATATTTTTTTATAAAAAAAATATCTTAAAAATATTATTATAGAAAATCATTTGAAATCATTTTAAATTTAATAAATGGATAAGATAATTTAATAATCAAAATCGTAATAAAAAATTTTATAATCAAAATCGTAATTTTAAAATTTTTAATATCCAAAAAAATATAATAAATGGATAAGATAATTAAAGTAATACTATAAAAATAAATATTCAAATTAAATTTTTTTAATTAAAAAAAAGTATTTCTAAATTTTTTAAATAGAAAGATTTAATATTATAAATATTTTTTAAAAAACTAAAACAGAAGGTTCAAATCTTACTAGAACAAAACTAAAAAAAATCTTGCAATGACATAAGTTTAAATCTTGCAATAAATATTTTCATTTTTTTGTCTAAGGTAAAAATAGCTAACACTAATAATTAACTATATAGTAAATAAATACCTTCCTTCTTTCTTCAACTTCTAATAAAGAGGGGTGGTTTTAGTATTAATTGTTGAGTATTAGAGTAGTAAGATAAATATCACAAAAATAAGAGATTAAAGAATAGGAAAAGTGACACAAAATATTTACGTGGAAAACCCTCAACAAATGAGGGAAAAACCACGGGTACCGGTAAAAAAAATTTCACTAAGTGGAATAAATTACAACATTTCTCTCTATATACAAGGAGGGAACAAATTACACTATCTCTTTTAATAGGAGAACACTCACTAAAAAAATCTTATATGAGAATATACAATATATTATATCTCTCTAAATTTTTCTTTTTGTTATGTTGCAATGCTTTTTGTTGTTGTGTTAGGAATGAGAAATGTACCTCTATATAGGTGCTCATCTTCACAAAACCATGATATTTGTTACAAAATCATGGGTATTTTTTTCTTGGTCCACAAATTGTAACTTTATTTGACCACAATCCTTGACCAAGATCTTTTACCATGACCAAAATATTTGACTACGACCATAATCTTTGACAATCTCCCACTTAAAGTCACATTTGTGATCTTCCAAAATCATCTCTACCTTGTCAACTCCATGTTAATTACGCCTCTAATAGGTCATAGGAAAACCTACATCATGCAAACTTATCAGAGTTAATCGGCTTCGTCATTGCATCTGCTAGGTTATCTTTAGTGTGAATTTTCTGCATATCCACACTTCCTTCTTCTATTACTTCTCTGAAAAAATGGTATTGAACTCCTATGTGTTTTGTCCTGGAATAGAAAGATGGATTCTTTGCAATGTGCAATGCACTCTAATTGTCACAGTACACAGTAATCTTTTGTTGCTTATGCCTGAGTTCTTCCAATAACCTTTGAATCCAAATTGCTTCCTTACATGCTTGGGTAGCAGCCATATATTTAGCTTCTATAGTAGACAAAGCTACAACAGTCTGCAGTTTGGATAACCAGCTTACCGCTCCTCCTGCAAGTGTGAACACATAGCCAGTAGTAAATTTTCTTTTATCAAGGTCGCTTGCAAAATCTGAATCAACATAACCTCTGATAGTGAATTCTGATCCCCCAAAATATAATGCAGCACCCGAGGTTCCTTTGATGCATCTAACGATCCTCTTAGCAACATTCCAGTGTTCATTACTTGGATCTGCCATAAACTGACTGACCATTCCAATTGCTTGAGAAATATCTGGTTTAGTACATATCATAGCATACATAAGGCTTCCCACCGCTGATGCATACAGTACTCGAGACATTTCCATCCTTTCCGCTTCATTGCTAGGACTCGTACTTGAGGATAATTTATAATTGACGGGAAGTAGGGTAGAGATTGGCTTATAGTCTTGAATGTTAAAGCGGCCCGAGAATTTCTAAAGATGATTTTTTTGAGAAAGCCAAATCGTTCTGTCTTTTCTGTCTCAGCAAATTTGCATCCCTAAAATCTTGTTTGCTGGTCCCAAGTCCTTCATATCAAACTCCCCCAATTGTGCCTTCTATTCTTGGACTCGATCTTTGTTGGAGCCTACCACCAACATGTCATCCACATACGACCACAAAATGATAAAATAATCATTATCATCAAACCTTTTGTAATACGTACAATGGTCTGAACTTAATCTGTTGTATCCAAGGCTCGTGCTGTAGGAATCAAATCTCTTATACCAATACCTTGGCGCCTGTTTTAAACCGTACAAAGATTTGGTCAACCTACAAACCAAGTTTTCTTTTCCTTGTTCTTCAAAGCCTTCAGGTTGGAGCATATATATTTCCTCTTCAAGTTCTCCATGGAGAAACACAGTCTTTACATCAAGCTACTCTAGATTTAGATCAAAGGCAACATACATCGCCAAGACCACTCTGATTATGGTGAGTCTTACCATTGGAGAAAATATCTCATTGAAATTAATACCTTCTTTCTGAGCATATCCTTTGACCACCAGTCTTGCACGATATCGTTCCACCTGATCATTTCCATCTCGCTTAATTTTGAACACCCATTTGTTACTGATGGCTTTCCGATCTTTAGGAAGTTCAACAAGTTCGCATGTGTTATTTCTATGTAAGGCTTTAATTTCCTCTTGCATTACTGCCATCTACAGATAAGCATCTAAACCATTTAATGCCTCATGAAAGGTTGATGGTTCTCCATCTTCTGATAGGAGACAATATGCATCATGACTTGCCATCACATATTCTGAGTGCCAGGATAGTTTTCTTATATGACGTGTGGTTCTTATGGGATCTACATTGTTGACCTCAGTTGGTTCTTGTTCTTCGTGCTCTGGCTCTGCTTCAAAAGAATCAGGGTCTCCTGACTTTTCATCCATCTCCACTATAGTAGTCTCCTTTATAGTGTTTTCATCTTTTTGCTCCTTTTGTAGTTAATTTTCTACAAAGATTACATCTCTGCTAATAATAATCTTGTGGGCAGCGGGATCCCACAAACAATACCCCTTCACATTGTCAGCGTAACCCATGAATATACATTTCTTAGATTTTGGGTCCAGCTTTGTTCTTTCTTGGGAGTTGTACATCATGTACACATGACATCTAAATACATGCAAAGAAGAATAATCACCTGGTTTTCCCTTCCACATCTCCATTGGTGTCTTTAAATCAATCGCAGTTGATGGCGATCGAATTATCACGTAATATGCAGTTTTGACAGCTTCTGCCCATAAAGACTTTGCCAATCCTGTTGTTTTCAGCATAACTCTCGTACTCTTCAGGAGAGTTCTATTCATCCGCTCTGCTACACCATTCTGCTGAGGTGTATGTGCAACAGTAAATTGTCGTTTAATACCTTTTTGCTTGCAGAATGTTAGGAAATCACCATCTGTATATTCTCCTCCATTATCTATCCTCAAGCACTTAATTCTTTTCCCAGTTTCAAGTTCCACTTGTGCTTTCAACTCCTTGAATACTAAATACACATCTGACTTCTTCTTGACTGGGTACACCCATAGTCTCGTGAGGTAATCATCAATGGATGATACAAAATATTTTGCTCCACCAATGGGCATTTTCGATGACTCCCACACATCAGAATGAATCAAGTCTAGCATGTGTTTTCTTCTAGAAGATGACTTAGCAAACTTTAGTTTATGCTGCTTGCTTATCACACAGTGCTCGCAGAAAGGTAAATTTACCGACTTGAGCCCGGGTATGAGATTACATTTTGCAAGGACTTTTAAGCCTCGTTCTGACATATGGCCTAGTATGCGATACGATATCATCGTTATTTCTTCCTGGCTTCGAGCTGCTACTAATGTATCTTCTCATTTCATTGTGTCTCCCAAAAGCATGTATAGATTTTCAGCGCCCTTCTCTACTTTCATCACTACTAGGGAATCTTTCACCACTTTTAATATCCCACCTTAAACATGGGTCTTGCATTCAAGGTCATCTAGCTGCCCAATAGACAACAAATTCTTCATCAATCCTTTCACATGTCGTACCCCTTGAAGTGTGTGGATAGTACCATCATACATTTTTCATTTTGACAGTACCAACTCCAGCAATTTCTAAAGCATGATCATTCCCCATCAATACATGTCCTTCTGAGATAGGTTCATAAGTGCAAAACCAATCTCGTTGTGGATTCATGTGCCATGTTACTCTTGAATCTACTATCCAACCACCAGTGAGTTGAATTTTGCCTTTGGTATTAACTACTACTCTGCTGTAAAGGATTTCTCCATCATCGGAGGCACTAGCAACACATCCTTGACATGTACTTGCTTCAGAAGACTTCTCACCATTCTTCTTATTGAACCAACATTCTTTCTTCAAGTACTCTTTCTTGCCACAATTGTAGAATTTTAGGTTTGTTCTTCTTTGACATTTTAATCTACCATGATTTTGACTTCCACTAGAACCATGTTTTGTTGATCTACCTCTCGTAATCGTTAAAGCTTCTATTTGTTTTGAGCTTTCTTGCCGATCTTCCTTATTTTTACGCCTAGATTCTTCTTCAAGAACAGCTCTGACGACATCATTAAAGGATAAACAGTCAATAATATTATTATTTGTAATATTGATGATGAGTTGATCATACGAATCTGGTAAACTCTGAAGAAGAAGCTCTACTCGTTCATTTTCCACTATTGTGAAATTTGATGCAGATAGTTGAGCAAATAATGTATTCAAATTATTGATGTGATCTGACACCGAAGTGGATTCACTCATTCGAAGAGTGTAGAGTCTCCTCTTTAAAAAAAAATTGTTGTGAAGTGACTTGACCTCGTACAGTTGGATGAGAGTATCTCATATCTCCTTTGTAGTTTTCTTCTCTACTATACTTGACAAACTGAATCTGCCATTGCTAAGTGCAAGTTGGCAACATCATTGTCATCCATCTCTCTCCATTTTTCATAAGTTATATCAGTAGGTCTACCTTTAATTTCTGGTGAGCAATTCTCCTTCCTAAGGATTGTCTGCATCTTCAATTTCCACACGGAGAAATTACTCCCACTGAATTTTTCAATCTCAAATTTTGCAGCCATTTTTTTCTCACTAAATTAGTTTACACAATTTCACCATGAATATCACAGTATACGTGAGCAATATTGTATATTTTTACCATACACTAGAATAAATCTAGTATACGTTAACAATCACTGCAAAAGTATACAATTACATGTGTGAATAGTAACCGTACACTGCAGCAGAAATAGAGACCGACACTAACAACTCTGATAGCACTGTTGGGTATCAGAGTAGCAAGATAAATATCACAAAAATAAGAGATTAAAGAGTAGGAAAAGTGACACATAATATTTATGTGGAAAACCCTCAACAAATGAGGGAAAAACCACGGGCACCGGTAGAAAGGATTTTCACTAAGTGGAAGAAATTACAATATTTCTCCCTATATACAAGGAGAGAACAAATTACACTCTCTCTTGTAATAGGAGAACACTCACTAAAATAACCTTACAGGAGAAAATACAATATATTTTATCTCTCTAAATTTTTCTTTTTGTTATATTGCAATGCTTTTTGTTGTTGTGTTAGGAATGAGAAATACACCTCTATTTATAGGTGTTCGTTCATCTTCACAAAACCATGGGAGTTGTTACAAAACCATGGGTGTTTCTTTCTTGGTCCAGAATTGACTTTTAGCAGTGCATACAAAGACAGCGCTTTTAGAAAAAGCGCTGCTAAAGAGTAATTAAAAAAAAAAGAAAAAAAATAGCATACCTAAGACAACGCTTTTTAAAAGCGCTGCTAAAGGGGGACCCTAAGAAAGCGCTTTATTTAAAGCGCTGCTAAATGTGTGGCCTAAGACAGCGCTGCTATAGGGGGGTCCTAAGAAAGCGCTTTTCTAAAGCGCTGCTGTAGGTTGTTGCAAAGAAAACACTTTCGTTCTAAAGCGCCGTTGTAGGTCATTAAAAAGCGCCACTTTCATTTTTACCGTAACTGGCTTTTGTTTCTTTGCATTGCATAGCATTTTTTCTCGAGGCATGGGGTCAAGGCGTTCCTGTGACTCAAGTTCATTCCGGAGCAAAAGACAAAACAACAAACAGCGAGCATCAGAGCTTCGGGCATTTATTTTGTCCAACGGTCAGGCGACCGATTTTATTTTGCAGGTTAATCTCAGAGCAGGATCAGCACTCAGGCTCATGTCAAGTATTTTCACAATAATAATGGTCAAAATGAGGTTCAACAGCTAAACAGAGCTCTAGACAGTTGAAACAGGGCAAATGGACAGATTTCCCACCAAAAGGTGCCAAATTCAAATTTTTGAAGGTGTTAATCGGTTAACACATATGGTTACCTGATTAACCATTGGAGAATCATCCCAGATTTGAAATTTTAACAGTGTTAACCGGTTAACGTATATGGTTAACCGGTTAACCATAGCAGATTTTGCCCTGTACGTGACTTTGCAAGCCAATTGCACTTGGGGTCCAATTTTGATCACCTTGGAATTCAAATTTTCATTTGGGAAGGATCTAGAACACCTTTAAATTTCAGATTTCCCTCCAAAATCCCATTCCACATTCCAAGCCTTGATTTTCAATCCACATTTCAATCCTTGCTTTGGATCCCAAACCTAAGTCATATTTAAGTGATCCACTCCAAACCTCACCATCCAATATTCATTTCTCACTTGCATTTTTCAGAATTGGTCAGAATTCTCTCTCAAATTCTCTCAACTTCTCCATTTCCAAAACTCACTCAAAGCTCTTTTTCATTGGAATTTTTTATTCTTCATTGGAATCAATGGATTCTTAAGCATAAACCTCCATTTACCATCATCATTGAATTAATTCTCATCTTCAATTTTCGTGCAAGCTTGGATCTGAATCTGGAGTTGGATCTAGAAGTGATTATTTGAAGCTTTTTGACTCAAATTTGGTGGATCTTCATTCATACAACAACAATTATTGTGGATCTTGAAGTTTTCCGGATTTCTAGCATTTGATTACTCAAATTCAGTTGATCAACATTTACCGAAGCAAATCTCCGCTTCGAAGGTTGGAATTCTCGATCCAATTTAATTTTTGAGCTTATCATGTTAATCTTCATATTCGATTGAATTTTGTTGATTTCGATCCGGTCGATTTGTGATATGGCTGTGTAATTGTGTATCCATGCTGTTGGATCTCTGTTTTTTGTTGTTAAATTCATGCTTATTTGATAAGTTGATCTGTTGGAACCTTGGATAAGTTGTTTCTGTGCTAGAAGTGCTTTTCTGCTGCTGTTTTTAGCTTCTGGTGCAAAGTTAACCGGTTAACCATTTCAAATTTTCAAAATTTTTTCAAACGTTAACAGTGTTAATCGGTTAACGCATATGGTTAACCAATTAACCTGTTCAAAACTTCAGTTTTTTTCAAACTTTTTAAGGTGTTAAGTGATTAACAGTATGTGTTAACCGATTAACACTGTGCCAGAATGCCATATTTGTTGTTTTACTTGCATGTTTGCATACCGTATCGATTCGAATCATCATAGATCAGTGTGATGCATTAAGATTGAATTGTTTTGGATGTTTGTCACTGTTTGTGGTTGATTAATCATGATTTTGTTGATATTTTTGATCATTTTCCAATTGTTTGCATGCTTGTGTATGTGGTTCGAATTGATCATTTGTTTGCATGTTCACTTGCTTCCATCTCTTGTTTTCTCCACATATTTGCATCATTCTTGCATCGCTGTTGAGGTCGAGACGCACTTGTGGTGGCTGCTGCCCCACACATTTTTTCCTCCCTCCCACCATTCTAAGTGTGCATTTTCATGTTTGCATTTTTCTACTTGTGATTGATTCTTCCTTTGTTCTTCTTGTGTTTTGTTGCCATGATCCCCATAGGATTCCTAGTCCCTCCGTTTAGGATGGGAGTAGGAGAGACATTAGTTTCTCAATCCAAGTATGCTAATATTAGGGTAGATGTTTCCCCTTTTCATCTGAACTTTAGGATCACTTTGCATGACAACGTTAGGGCCGAGTTTCCCTTAGACCTTCCGTGCGTCTCTCATCTCATCTCAAAACCATGCTAATTCATCTAATAAAGGCGATAAACATTGCGCGTTACGAGCCTTAAGCTACATGGGGAATGATGAGTGAGGGGTCTCCTCTCGCTTATCTAGAATGTTTAGTATACGTCCCGTTTGGGGTCGATATACGACGCATTCGCCTCCATGTCATAGTCTTTAGTGCAACGTGAATCACAAACCGAATTAATTCACTTCACTAAAAAACACAAAACCAAACTTCAAACCTTTTTCCTTCGGGATTAATCAGAAATCTTTTTCAGAAAAGAGTGTTGTTAAGCTTCGGTTCTACCGGAAACAGGCTTAGTCCCTAATTGCTGGAACAAAGGTTTAAACCTACTCGATTAAAACACTTAATCAACCTGTGGTTTTGTGTATGCCCGAACTACGTTTTCTTTGATCTTTCATACCAGATGAAAGTACGTAGGCATAAGACGCGATGTCTTGGCGAGCAACCTTCCCCCCTTTCTCCCATAGTTAGCCGAACTACGTTGACTCTGACTTTCTCATTGCACGAGGGAATACGTAGGCACAGATTGGCGATGCTCTGCTGAGTCTCTTTTCTTTTCTTTTGTCTGCAAGCCTGTAGCATAGATAGTAAAACACACCCTTAGATAGACAACAAGCGTGGATCCCGTCGAGTACGACGGACGTGAGGGGTGTTAATACCTTCCCCTTGCGTAACCGACTCCCGAATCCAGGACTTGGTTGCGACGACCTTGTCTTTCCCTTTTCGTCAGGTTTTTCCAATCGTTTCCTTTCCCTCTCTTTGGGATAAATAACAAAAGGTGGCGACTCTTTTGTTTTCTACCGGGTGTTTTTCGCAATTGCGACAGCTGGTGACTCTGTTGGGGACTCTGGTTCCTTATGCGAGTCACTCCTAGCGCTTGTCTATTACGTCTTTGGGTGTTTACTTTTGTGCAGTTTTTGCTTTATGTACATTATCTGCTGTATATTATTGCATTGCATTCTTGTTGTTATTGTGCTGTGGGTTGGGTTGTTCCATCGAGAGATAAGTCGGACCTGGGCTTGAGTATACACATGGGATTAGAGTGGAGATTAGCAGGAGCTTGTGTGGCGTCTGGCTGCGCAATAGCTCGCGTGAAATTCACATTCAGACGAGGTTTTTCTTTGGAAATATTCTATCCTGCGCGTCTGGTGCAGTTGAGGGAATATTGACTTAGAGAGACTGTAGACTCTGGAGACCGTTCATTTGGGGAGTCAGCTAAGTGAGGCCGCTTCGTTAGACTATGATGCCAAATCGGAAACAGTGAATGTATCATCATTTCTCGAAAGTCGGTGACGCTGACCACCCGTATAGGATGCCATACCTTTCAAGACTAGAACCCACATGTGAGAGGGATGGGTTTTTGCAGGAAACCTGGCCTTCAACCAACCCTGGTTTTCTCATCAGTGCAGAAGTTTAATCCTGAGTGTTCTATCCAGTGTGTTATCTCAGTGTTCTGATTAGAGCGGAGCTCTGGTTGAATTCAGTCAACGGCACAACAGCGAATTTGAGCATTGGATACCTTGATCCCATGTGTGCATTTGCATAATCATCCGGCATTTAACATTGCATGTTTATGTGTGTTACTGCTAACTTCCATCTCTGAAGAAGACCAGTACCAGAAAGAGGATTTTTGTGTACAAGTTTCCGGCACCTGAGTTGGGACCTTTATTTGGTTTGATTTCCATGGCTGATCCTGGTGTTCTTGCAGCTTTCAGAGAACAGTACGGTGGAATTTTGAAGTTTTTCCGTAAGCTAACGACCTATGAGCATGGAGCTATTCATACCTTGTTGCAGTTTTATGATCCTCTATTGAGATGCTTCACATTTCCGGACTATGTGTTGGTTCCGACTTTGGAGGAATTTGCTTAAATCTTAGGTGTTCCGATTCTGAACAAAGTTCCTTTCTTCAGCTCCGAAGAAGAACCTAATCTCGAGAAGTTATCTGCCGCTCTTTATTTGAGCGCCTCTGACTTGGAAGATCATGTTATCAGTAGAAACGGAGTTTCCGGATTTACTTTACCTTTCCTGGTCGACAAAGCCCGAGAGTATGCTGACAAAAGGTTGTTGGGTAGTTTTCAGTGCTATCCTGGCTCTGTGTGTCTATGGCATTGTGTTGTTTCCCAATGTACCTGACTTTATGGATTTCGATGCTTTTCATATCTTCACTTCCAAGAATCTCGTACCTACTCTTCTAGGAGACTTATATCATGCAGTGCATTACAAGAATGAGAAAAGAAGAGGAAATATGGTTTCTTGTTGCACACCGTTGTTGCATAAGTGGTTTGTTGATCACCTTCCTCGCTCAGGAGCTTTTGTGGATTCCGTGAACTCATC
Organism: Lathyrus sativus; assembly: GCA_963859935.3. Classification (NCBI taxonomy): domain Eukaryota; kingdom Viridiplantae; phylum Streptophyta; class Magnoliopsida; order Fabales; family Fabaceae; genus Lathyrus; species Lathyrus sativus. The sequence goes on from OZ012735.1 coordinate 278,236,745, forward strand.
TGAATGGTCGAAGAGGCTTATGGGTTTAACGGAGAAGAATATTGTCTGGTTCAATCGAGACTTGCTGGGTCGTGAGCTTATCTTCAGTTGTGGTAGCTTTCCTAATGTGCCCTTGACAGGGACGAAAGGCGGTATCAATTATAATCCTTCTCTTGTTGTGAGACAGTTCGGTTATGCTTTGAAAGGACCTCCGAAAGAAGAGGAAGTGCAGGAATCTCTGTACTTCACAGGTGTAGCTGATTTTTGCATCTCGACCCGATTCGTGGACGCTTGGGGGTAAAATTCACAAGAAGGGAAAGCTTTCTTTGGGCAAAGGAGATTGTCGAGCCTATGATCCATATTTGGATTGGATTCAGAAGAGGGTTGAAGAAGTATTGTTGTCGTTTCCTATTGAAGCACCTTTGTATCCCTTAGTCATTGAACCGCCTACAACTGTTGATATCTTGAGATATACTAAGCTTTAGGCAGAGAATGAAGAGTTGAAGCAAGAAATTAGTCAGCTGAAACATGATAAGGGTGAAGCTGTGTATTTGGCCAAGACAAATGCAAAAATGTTGACTAAGTTGAAGGAAGAACTTGCTGATCAGGTACAAGCACGGAAGCAAGTCGGTCTTGATATAAAAAGCACTTGTGATGTTCTGAGGAGTAAGAAGGAGGATTTAGATAGAGTCTATCTGAAGATATCCAAATTTAACGAGCAATGGAATGCCACTGTGACAGCCAACAAGAGTAGAGAAGATCAGCTTCGTGTTCAGTTTGATAAGCTGAAAGTGCAATTCAAGGCTAAGGAAAGAGAGGTATTGCTAGAAACATTTCGCAGGAGTACGATCGAGCATAAATACCAAGAGACTTCGTCAGCACTTGAAGAGTTCAAGATCCGTGCAGAGGTGAAGAAACACAGGCTTGAGGATGCCTTCGGCGAAGATGCTTGGGAGGATCATTGTCATTATCTCTGGGATGTGATATGTAAGAGGGATGTCCTTATCCGAGAGTTGATGGAGAGGCCAGACCATCCAAATACGAAGGAGATGCTTGAGGAGTCTCAGGAGTGGCGTAGAGATCATGGCTACTAGGAGCTTTATCTTTTGTAGTTTCATTTGATCATCACCAGAGATGTTGGATGAGATCAATACCTCTTTGTATGCGGATATTTCTCATTTGGTTATATTGTTTCAGCTTTACTTGATATATGAGAAGTTTTATTATGGTGTTCTTGTTTATTGAAATTGGAACCAAATGGGAAGATCTCCCAGTGCATACATAGAAATGTTTGCATTTTGCATCTCGCATTCTCATTTGCATTGCAGGTTGTTCTTGGTGGCCTTGTGTTCTTATCTCTGCTTGGTTTTCTTCTGTTTAGGATTGAGGAATTCATCTTCCACAGGTACTCTACTCGAGGGAATTAGCAGAAGGTGATGGATCAGGTTCAGGCAGAATTGCAGGAATTCAGGGCTCGTATGGCCCAATTCATGGAACTGATGCAGACTGTTGCCAGTGGACAGGAACAGTTAAGAACTCTCGTTCAGCCGTTGGTAGCACGGGTTGATGAAGACGGTGTTTTGCACGGAAGGGCTGGTGTTGTTCATACTCCGGTTGGTGGGTCTATTCCTCAAGGTATTCCTATTGTTGTTGTACCTCCGGGCGAAGGAGCTGCTGGCGAGAATGGTAATATTGCTAGTAATGGCAGTGTGTGCATTTTGCATGGGGTTGCTAGTCCTCATTGGGAGGATAATCAGGATGATATATTTTCTGTGAAAGATCTGGAGGGTGGTTTGCCGACTGAAGCGGACCAAAGGTTCAAACTGATTGAGGAGAAAATGATATTATTGGAGAATCAGAACTCTTTGGGCTTGGATATGTCTGATCTTGGTTTGGTTCCTGGGGTCAGTATTCCCCCCAAATTTAAGGTGCTCGATTTTGATAAGTACAAAGGGACGAATTGTCCCAGAGTACACATTCAGGCTTACTTCAGGAAAATGTCTGCCTATTCCGATGATGAGAAGTTGTTGATGCATTTCTTCCAGGATAGTCTGGCAGGAGCTTCGTTGGAATGGTATATGGGGCTTGAGAGAATCCATATTCGCAGCTGGAAAGAATTGGCTGAGGCTTTTGTGCATCACTATCAATATAATAGTGATCTGGCACCCAATCGGGTACAATTGCAGAGTCTGTCGCAGAAGAATTCTGAGAGTTTTAAAGAATACGCCCAGAGGTGGCGGGATTTAGCTGCAAGGGTACATCTTATATTATAGATGATCCAGATGAGAATATTAGAGCGGACGAATCATATATTAGAAATGATCATAACGAGGGAATTTGGATCAATCCATCCGTCCGTGTTGTTAAGAGACAAGTAAACCATGTTCCAACTAAGAAAAGAAAGAGATCCTAGTGACAAAGGTACATGTAAAATTACATATTGTCTCATTGAATAAAATTACATATTTCTATCATGCAATACAATTACATATTTTGTCATTCAATAAAATTATGTATGTGTTTTTCTTATTTATACATTTCTTATGTATATATTTCTTATTTACATATTTGCATGTCATTCATTTGATACTTTGGTTTTTCTGAATTACAGGTATTATGGCCACCAATGAGGAAACATCACATGATGGAAACGAAACAAAAAAAGACATGGAAGGCGATATCAAAAGAGGAATAACGATTATGAAAAAAATCATTCGTGCGAGAGATAAGGGTGTTAAGTATGATGTGCATTGGAGTGAAAGAGATCAATTAGTTGAGCCTAACGGTGCGATGCTGACAAGTCACAATGGAGCACTTGTACGTTTGCAAATTCCGATTACTTGCGATAATTGGAGAATTCCCTCACTACAACCGGCTAAAGACAAAATTTGGAGCGAGATACAGGTATGATATTTGATTATTTTTAATTATGTTGACGATTACATCTTTAAATTAATTACACTAACATTTTATATGTATGTGTATTTGTTTGCAGAGATCTTTTAATATTGATGATTACAGAAGAAAATATTGTCTTCAATTGGCCAGTAAACGACTGAGGGGATTCAGAGCGTTTTTAACGAACAATTTTCTTAAATATTTTGATGGAAACTTTGTCGACTCAGAGCGTCCAAAGAAGTACGCTGATCTGATTTTGGAAGAAGAATGGAAGACATTTGTTGCGAAGCGAAGAACCAAAGAATTTTTAGTAAGTACAACTTTTCATGAATAATGTATAGTATATATACTTTTTCCACAAGAGTTCTGATATGACCTAAACTTGTTTTTTCAGGTTGTGAGTGGCGTAAATAGGCAATGGGCATCAAAACCCGCGTATCCATACAAAAAAGGGCGTTTGGGATATGCACGCTTAGAACAAAAAATAGTAAGTATACATAAATGCTTTAATATGATATAGTTACCAAAATTAGTAAGTATATGTAATAGGATATGAATGCTTTATTATCCGTCTTAATGCGTAGATAGAAGAGAAGAAAAGTGATGCGACATCTCTTCTGGACCATGTTGTGTGGAAGGCTGCTCGTGTGGGAAGAGATGGAGTCGTTCAGGAAGAAGTTCAACAAGTATTTGAACAATGTGTAAGTACAACATTAGTTTTGTCAGTAACTGATCAAAAGTGTATAATATATTTATATATGCTTTTATCTATATTTCAGGAGACTCTATCCCAGAGTATAACTCCAGCTGAGGATGATGATTGTAGGAGCATACTGAGTCAGGTGTTAAATATCCCTGAGTATTCTGGACGTGTGAGGGGTAAGGGATTTGGCGTCACTCCATCACAACTGTATAAGAAGCCAAAGAAAAAAAATCCTAGCAATAAAGAAGTGATGGATACATTGGAGAAATTGAAAGCTCAGATTCGGGAATTACAAAAGGACAAAGAAAGATACATGTCGGAAAGACACGGTCCAGATCAAGGTAAAAATACTAGTGACAAAGATAGTATCAATTGTCCGCAGAAGCTTCCAGAGGTAATTGTATATATTACATTGAAATTAATTTAGCATAATTTTATTAATTAACACTTTAATCGGCATCATTATTTGTTTAGGGCATTTCACCTTGTCGGCTATATTTGTCGTCACCGACTTATCGCATGGTTGGCAAGGGAAAGGTGCATAACACTGTGGGAGACTTACTTCACCATAAACTGCTCCCTGCTGGATATTTGAAAGTATCAGTTGATATTACGTTAGAGGGGGGTGCGTTGTTGCCTTTACCAGATGTTGTTTCAGACGCAACATTGGTGGGAGACGCAATAGAAGCGTATGTTGCATGGCCGACAAATCTCATTTTCATGGATTATGAGGTATGTTGAACACCATTATGAACCTTGTAATATTCAAATGTTTTACGACCCATAGATGAAATTTATTCTTACATTTACATTTTCTTATTTACATGATGATCTTAGACTCCTACAAAATCCAAATCAAAAGATAAGAGAATCATTATGCGGGAAACCGATTCAGCTGCATCAAAGAAACAGGTACTACTACAGTTATATGATTATCTTATTATACATTAATTATTGAACTTGTATGAATTTTAGGTTCATGATCAATAGTTGCAACAAGTCAGCAAGGGTAAGATGCCTGAATCTTCCAAGGTGCCCAACAAAAAAAAGGTCGAGCCAAAAAAAGCATTTGTTCCTCGATTTAGGTTGTGCCTTGAAACATATGTAGGAACAACAGATGTGACTGAGGGTGGCATCCGTCAAATATCTATGGAGGGAGGTATTTTCGGTTTTGAATATACCGAAACAATTGCTAAGGAGGATTTGGACCAGGTTTTCCAACATTCTAAATTGGGCGTCGGTGTTATGCATTCCTACATCAGGTACTCCGATCCATTTTAATTAAATAATTGAACATTTTAAAATTTGCTCATTTAACTAAATATTCTAATGTTGATTATGTTTTTCTTTTAGGCTCTTGTATGACAAGTTGTTGGTCCCGCATGATTTGACTTCCATATTCACATTCTTATCTGCTACCTGTATCAACTCACGGGCAATAGATCACACACCAGATGTAGTTAAAGATTACATAGTCCAAAGATTTATGGTCGCGACTACAGAGAAGTTGTTCTTGTTGCCATATAATACTGGTAATGGGTATGACTTCATTCTAAATTCATTTATTATAATTATTCAATTTTTACCATTCTATATAACATTTTCGTTTAAACTGTTGTCTTATTTTATAGTGGACACTGGTTGTTGGTCGTGATTAATCCGATGAAAGAAATAGTGTATTATCTGGATTCATTGGAAGGCGATCAAACAAAATATCCTGATATGAAGAATATGATTAATACGTAAGTGATGAGATATACTGTTCTGAATAATTATATATCTTTATTTATTATGTGACATTGTTCTAAATATGCGTTTATATTATGTTAGAGCTATACAAATATTCAAAGCACAAAGACAAGCAACAGTGCCAAAAAGCAAGGCTAACAACATTAGCTGGATCAGATTGCAGGTATATTTTCCCATTTTTTTACTGTTATAGTGGTCCTACTTGATAAAACTATGTAAACTATATATCCTGATAAATGTTCGTTTGTTTTTTCCATTTACAGTGTCCTCGTCAGCGCAATGGGATTGATTGCGGATATTTTGTATTGCGCTTTATGAAGGAAATTATTCATTCTGGTCAAATAGAGATTCCAATCATGGTATGGATCAATTCATAAATTATATGATTCATTTTGATAATTAACCGATGTTTCATCTGAGTAATTAGTTTTAAAACTAAATCGTGCATGTTCTGTTATATTATGTAGTACTTTGATGATTTCAAGTGCGGTACTTACTCGAAAGCAGGATTGGAAGAAATAAAGGAGGAATGGTATCAATTTATTCTTGAGTTGAGAATTGTATAAGGTATATGTATCATTCAATATTGATGCGGGATAATAATATTTCATGAAGTCGTATGTATCTATTTGTAAAGTTAACGGATTTGTAATTATATGTAAATTGACTGTATTTGTGATGTTGTAATTCTGAGGATCAGATTCTGTTGTAATATATTTAAGTAGGTTTATGTGTATTAAAATGATTATGGGCAAAGTGATGAATTACAATGTATACTTAAAGGTCAAACTGTTGAATTGTATATATAAGGCCAAAGTGTTGAAATAAAGGCCTGAATTATAAGCAGGGAATGTAATATAAGCAGGTTTGTCGGAAAATATATAAAAAGTGTGATTATTTAAAAAAAAATTAAAATCGTGAAGATTAGACAACGCTTTTACAAAAAAGCGCTGCTAAAGGGGACAAAGAGAGCGCTACAAAAGCGCTGCTATAGGTGGGGAAATGGGGGGGGGGGTCTAAGACAGCGCTTTATAAAAGCGCTGCTAAAGGGGGGGGGGGGGGGGGGGTCTAAGAAAGCGCTTTAAAAAAGTGCTGCTAAAGGGGGGGTCTAAGAAAACGCTTTGTAAAAGCGCTGCTAAAAGGGGGGAGGGTAGGGGGAATAGGCAGCGCTTATAAAAGCGCTGCTGAAGGGAGCCTTTAGTAGCGCTTTTTCCATAAAAAAACGCTGCCTTTACTTTTAGTAGCGCCACTTTTTGCAGCGCTTTTAAGCGCTACTAAAGGACAAAAAAAAACACTGCTAAAGGTCTTTTTTGGCATATTGATTTATTCAACCACAATCCTTGGCCTTAATCTTTTACCATGACCAAAATATTTGACTATGACCATAATCTTTGACATTAATTTTTATCCAAAATTACCCCTCTAAATTTTTGTTTCTTTCCTTTTCATTCAAATAAGTAACTTCATATATATTTTTAGTTTTTCTTGTGATTTCGTTGTTTTAGTGCAACATTGTGTTGGTCATCGTTTTATTGCCACGCTATTTTGTTTTTCTATCTTGGTATGATGTTTGTTCAATCCATATTGATAGATTAGTTTTGATTCAGTGCATATTCAATCAATGAGTTTGACGTCATCAACACTGCAGATTTAAATACATGAGTATTTCGAGTATTTAAATTTCGTCATATTTATAAGCTTGGTCACAATTGTAGGCATTTTGTCGTTATATACTATTAATCTGAGTATTGTGAGTTTGTTCACAAATTCATCATTTTTAATTTATAGTGATTGTGAATTTGTATTAATCTATGTCCTTTATTAATTTGAATGAATAAAGTAAACAAATTGTATAATTGAATTTAATACATAGGGCGTGAGTTTGAATTTCCATTAATAAATTGTCTAATTTATATTACTTATTACAAATTAGTAGTAATATGTAAAATAATTTGTAATTATTATGTTAATACCTTATAAAAACATGAGTTTAAATCTCCATTATTAAATTGTCTAATTCAATTTAATACATTAATAATATAATGTTAAATATAAATTATTAATACTATTCAGATATAGCCAATCTTAGGACTGTGAAATTGCACAATTGTTTGTGCAACATAATAAGAATTTAAAAAATAATGTTAAATATAAATTAATATATTAATAATATAATTAATAATATAATGTTAAATATAAATTATTACTACTGTTCAGATCCAGTTTTAGGACTGTGAAATTACACAATTGTTTTTATATAAATGGTTTGTGTAACATAATGGGAATTTAAAAATAAATAAATAAATATTTTTTTAATAAAAAACATCCAAAATAATCATATTTTTTAACTAAAAAAAGGTCATACTAACTCGTGCGGGTACGGGTTAAGTATTTCAAATAAGGAAAATATGTTATGTTCAGTTTATTCAATAGACACTATATTCTTTTAAAAAATTGATTATTTCTTTTTTTAGTACATTAAATACATATATATTTTAAAAAACACGTCTTTTTAATATCTTAAATAATGTTCAACTTACCATTTTAATCTCTTAACCAGTGCTCAGGAGCATTCATTAGCATTTCCCTAAAAAAGTCAAAATAATCATGTTTCAAACCGGAAAATTTTGTCCATATGAGGAGTAGCCAAATTCAATGGCGCATACACACGTTTTTTGTACATAGGTGCCACCATGGGTGACACATGCTTATAGGACATGCCATTGCATGTGGCACATGCATCATCCTTTAGGAGCATGCGCCACAAATAGTGGCTACCGTGTTGTTTAGGTTTTTTTTTCTATATATAGTGTATCCCTTCCTCATCATTTTTCACTCACCTTCTGAGTCTCTCCATCAATCTTTCTTCAAAATGTCGTCTTATATATTGTCTTATATACACAAGAGAAATGTCAATTTGACTTATTCGGTAGTAAAGTCTCTGATGAAGGTCCGACTCTGGAACATGGAGACGTTCAAGCATTTTTAGAGAAGCTTGATTTGTTGGTTAGATAAAAACATTATTGATGGTGAAAAGATCAGAAGAATTCAAAGGCTTGTTACAGTGTGCAACGAAAATGAAGAATTTTTTTTATGGAACTCAGTTAAAACTGACACTGATTGTCATATTATGATGCACAATTGTGAGGAAATTGTATTGGTGGTTGTAATCGCATAGATATGATGTTTAGTCATTGTATTTATTTGTCTTGTTGTTTCATTGTTGTTTAAATTATTGTTTAGTTGTTGTTTAAATTATTGTAACCGAATGTTGTGATATTTATGAAATGGACATTGTTTACAATATCAAATAAATTGTTACATAAATGAATTACACATAAAATTATGTTATGGAGTTTGGTTTAACATTTATGCGATTTTGTCAGGGCTGATGATATGAACTACATAATCTCACCATTTTGTTCGTCGTATTTGTAACACCCTATTTAAATATTTAGTCATTTTGTGATTTTATTTGTATAATTATTTTGACACTGACTTAGTTAAGGGTATGTGTATAAGGGTGAGTGTGAGAACCTAGTGGTAATGAGTTAATTGGAATAAACATTAGAATAATATAATAATAATAATAATAATAATAATAATATAAATAGTGGTGGATGAAATATTTCATTATTATTATTATTATTATTATTATTATTATTATTATTATTATTATTATTATTATTATTATTATAAATACTAGCGTCCATACGGGTACTCTCGTGCCCGTCTGTCCGTTTTTTTAATATTCAAACGTTTAAAAATATAAACATATTTTTTTTGTGTTTATTTTTTTTTTAATTTAAGTTTAATTTATATAAAAAAAGTTGAATAAAATATTTGTGCAAATTACCATATAACAGTTAATAAAAAGAAGTTATTAAAGAGAAGTTGAACTTTAAAATAAAAAACAAAAAGGTATAATTTGAATAAAAATAGGCTATACAAAATCCAAGTTTCCCTTTATATATGTTATAGATTATAGATTTAATTTAAATTATATATAAAAAAATTGAATAAAATAGTTGTGCAAACTACCATATAATAGTTAATAAAAAAGAAGTTAGTAAAAGAGAAGTTGAGTTTTAAAATAAAAAACAAAAGCGTATAATTGGAATAAAAATAGGCTACACCAAATCCAAGTTTTCCTTTTATATATGTTATATATAAAAATAAATTGAATGAAATAGTTGTGCAAGCTACCATATAATAGTTAGTAAAAAAGAAGTTAGTAAAAGAGAAGTTAAATTTTAAAATAAAAAACAAAAGGGTATAATTGGAATAAAAATAGGCTACACCAAATCCAAGTTTTCCTTTTATATATGTTATAGATTATTATTAGTGACATGAAATATTTACTATTGGTAATATTTGTAGTAATATTGTTATTTTTATAATTAGGGGAAAATAAACATAATTAGGGAGAAGTGGGAAAAGAGTGAGAGAATCAATTTCACGTAAAAAGAGAAAGAGAGAAGAAAGAAGAGTTAGGGTAAGAAGAGATCAAGAATTCTCCACCATTGTTAGAGAGATCAAGCTTAGTATTAAAGTAAGGGGGAGAATGAGTTCTATAATGGTGATTAGAACATGAGAGGGTAGTGAGAGTTTTTTTCCCTCTTAGGATTTTGTGTATATTCTTTTTCCTTCTTGCTTGATTTCCATATCTGTGTGATGGTTGTTGTGAATTCGCATTTGTGTACTGATATTGATGTGAAACTCGTGTAAGTTATGTACTACTGTTGTGTTTTATCATGAAAATAGATATGGAAAAATATGGGTTTTGGTAGATGATGAAATTATGGTTTAATTTGTGAAAAAACCTTAATAGAATGATAGTTTAATAATGTAGAGTGAAGCCATTAAGGATATACTAGTATGGGTAGTGTTTTTGGTCCAAAATAGGAGCTTGAAGGTGCTCCAATGGGGGAAAAATTGCACTGATGCAAAAGCAGAATTTTTCAGTTGCAGACTGCCCATATGCATATGCAGGGAGGCATTACGCGTATGAGGGGACACTCCTAGGGGCATAAGCGTATGATACACGCCCTGTCCCCAAGGCCAGCCCGCTCCTCTGTTGGTACGCGTAAGTAAGAGGGAAATACGCGTATGGTGAGCCCAATACACGTATGCGGACTTCTGGGAAGGGTTTTGCGGGAAATCCTTTCTGGTCGTACGCGTAAGGCATGTGAATTACGCGTATGACGCCTGGGCATTTGGGGCCCTATGTAACACCCCACTTCCCAAAATCAATTAAATTAATAAACATTATAAATAAACAAAATCAGAGTTCCAATTTCCCAAGTGGGATATCACATGGAAACAACGTTTCCTTATAAAAAGGGTTTTCTCCAATACAGCGGAATATTAAATAATAAAATCCAATAAAGGTTTGATACGTTTCACAGGAAAATAAAATATAAGTTCTTCATAAAGTAAATAAAAACGCCCAAGTCCCGTGCTACGTATCAGAGCATCCTAGACTCGACTGTCACACCATAATCCAATCTAGCTAAGTACCTGGATTATCTGTACTTCCGAAGAAGCACAGACCACAACAACAACAAAGGGGTGAGAAATCATGATCAAAAATATAATGGTAATGTAATACATGTAAATAAGGCAGTAAAACACACCATCACATCAATTATTCACCCCAACAATACCATATAACGAACCTACTGTTCAAATTACAATATAACATATTATAATACAATTATGCAACACAACACCATGCATGCGGTACCGACTCATTGGTTCATTCAATCAAACCTGGATAGATCACTTACGCTCCTCCTGATACATGATCTATCCCCCCACCATTCTCCACAAAGGAGTACGGATGAATCACTTACGCTCCTCCTGAGACATGATTCATCCCACCAAAACACCATGATATGCAAGACACCAATGCATAACTATTACATTCTGGCACACTAAGTGCACACGATCCTCCTGATCATATCATCATACATCAATGCATATGTATAGATATAACATACACCAACATCATATAATTCAATCACACAGTGAGTAGTCTCACTTTCTAACACCAAATATAAACACATCTCACCGCTCGGGAAATACACGATCCTACTGATCACTACACACATATACATGATCGCGACTTTCTATGTCTAATACAACTAACTGCAAGTGCACAGTCTATCGCGTAGTAATAATAGATATCGATCCCACAGGGACTCGTAATCAAACTAGTGTTCTCGGGAGTTACTATGTTTAGCTAGGTAGAATATGTTTAAGGGAATAAGATTGTCACTAAAAAAGGGGAACTAAGATTACTATTTAGATTATAATTAATTGAATCGATACGTAGTAATTGTGTTCTTCAGGGATTTGATAAATTACTGGTGTATGAAATAGTTTTCACAGTTTATTTAAGCAGAAAATGGAGATTTGAAGACTCTCGTCTCACGATGGTTATTGACGCTAATCATAATCCTAAGGGCCAAACGTACACTTTCGTATCCCGTTCGGGGTTAAAATTATTTTTTGGAAATCTCTAAGTTCTAATTCGTTTTAAAGTGCTTTCGGTGTTATTAAAACAAATGCCTAATGTTTACTATCTGACCTTACCGCAGCTTTCGCTTGTTGGTTCGTATCTTAATTAATTTCCCACTTTCGTGGCAAAACTACTTTTAAATAAGTTCTCGCTTTCGCGACGAAGTTTATTCCGTGAATCAGTTTTAAACACTCAGACCATAAATTACTTTTGTGAAAAGAAAGTTTTCAAACCAGTGGTTATCAAATCCCATTCGAATTATTACTACATATCGATTACCTAAGTTTAGCTAGACATGGAATTGGGAAAAACAAAACATAAATAAGAATAATAAATAATAAATTGCATTATAATAAAACAGAAGTCGATCAAAATGAAAACCTGTAAATATGCCAATTAGCCTTTGGGCAGATCCTCCACAGATGTTGGCAGGATTCTGGTCTTTAGTGCCAATTTGATCGTACAGTGCAATAACAATTACAAAAGAGCAGAAATGGGAATAAGGAAATGTAAAGAGAAATGAATACAAATAAAACTGGAAAGTAATTTGCTCTGGAAATTAAATTCGGCAGCACTTCGTGGTATGAATGCAGCACCCTTTCTGAAGTCCCCTGCTTCCCTTTTTATAGAAGTGGAATCCCAACGGTTATCTCTGAGGATGATGGACCTTGAGGCAGATAATTTAGGGAGTAGTGGTCCACTTAATGGGAATTGGAACTGCTCTTTTGACGTGTAATCTGAGTGGGGCGTTTTTGCCTGCATGACGGTCGTCACAAGGTGTGACGGTCGTCACCCGTATGACGCTCGTCATGAAGCTGTGACGGTCGTCACATCAGCAAAAACTGATTGTTGCGCTTTTCATTGTGTTTTCACTCCTTTTTCATCCATATTTCATCTGAGATTGCTCCTTTTCTTCATGTTGCCTTATTTAGACGTGATCGTTGAATACCTGCAAAACATCAGATAAATACACGGAAATAACCCGAAATCGAATCGAAAATGGTTAGACTTTAGTTGAATTATGCATGAAAATATCTATATGATTTCGTGTTATCAAACTCCCCTAAGCTTGAATCTTTTCTTGTCCTCAAGTAAAACATGGAAAAGTCGGCGAGCACGAGGCAACTTCTTCGTTCGCAGAGTTTGGAAAAACCGGGATTCTTGGTAGGAACAAGACGAGTATCATGACGACACTGGACTAAGAGTCTCCGGAGGTCTCCTTTTTATGCAAATCGGTCTCAGTCATGCTACTGTATCTTGGTGTCAAGGTTCTCGTGGCAAGTTCACCCTGTTTGTTCTAGCGCAATCACATTAAGCCCGTTGTCCGCACACTTTCATGGCAAGTCGATCTGTTAGTGAATATGATCTCATTTTTGTTTTTGATCTTCTTCATTGATCATAATTTTATGTCATTGATTTTCAATGAGTTTTTCGTGCCGTTGGGCTAAATGCTCGGGTGAGGAGCACCTAACTTAGAAGGAAACGTATCTTATATTCTTGGGCTTTTTTAGCTCTCTTTTCATGATTTTTCATCTTTTTGGAGATCATACACTTATTTGCATCGGTCGCTCACTTAGAAGTGTTTTTAGGATGGTGTTGACTGCTAGTATAAACTACTTGGGGTTGAGTTTGCATAGACACTTGAGACTTTGGTACACGTAGGTGGTGAAACCGACTCGCATAAACTAGAGATCTAAGGTGTCTGGATGATACTGGTTTTGTTAGAACTGTTGTTTCCTCGGAGTTTCAAAACTTGGTTTGAACTCAGGTGCATTCTCGTGGTGCTTTTGCTTTTGAGGAACGAACTAAAATTTTTGTTTACGTTGAATAATGTGGGGATTGTTTGCGTAACGTGAAAAATATATAGACGAGCTTTATTTGCTAGAAATAAAAAGTGTAAAAATAGATATTACTAAAATTCAAAGTGCAGTGAAATGGAAATAAATGAAATAAAGGAAATTCAGAGTACAGTGGAAATAAGGCTCCGCTCCCACACTATCTCGATCATTGTCCTCACTGATTCTTGAAGCATGCGAGAGGGAGATACAACTGAAAATGAAAATACATAATACTGAAATATAGTAAACAATGAAGGAAAAAATGAAAATCTAGTCACGGCCTCTGTCACGTCCGCGCTGGCTTCCTCTGGCTCTAGCAAGGGCTACTCTGTCCTCATAGCTCATGGCTCCGGTGTGGTAGACGGTGTCCCAGAGTCCTTCGACCTGCAGGGTCAGATTCGCTAGGCTCTCAGTGATCGTAGCTTGGCCGGTGTGAAGTTGTTGCATTTGAGTGCGGTGCCAAGCTTCGAACTGGTCAGCTCGCTGGTTCTGCTGCTGCAGCATCGTGAGTATCTGTGCCTGCTGGTCTAGGGAGCGACGGAGGTCCTCTTCTGTGTAGTCTGGCACGGGATGATGACGGCGACGGCGGGAGGGTGTACCTACGGGAGGAGGAGGCTGCGATGCCTCTGGCTGCTCAGACCTGTCCAACTCAGCTTGGATTTCATCTTCGGAATCGTGAGTGGGATCCTGAGTAGGAACAGCGCAGCAGGAGGGGCAGTGAGGTCGAACAACCAGTTGGTACGGTCCTCTGGATGGATACGGGTGCGGGACGGAAGGATGATGCTTCGGACGGTCTTGCCACGCACAACCGGATGGTATTTCCCGTCAGCTCGAGAGCGGATGAGATGGGAGGCTCTGCAGTGGTCGGTGTCAAGGAACACCGAGGGGATGGAATGGAGGTGCTGGAGGCGGTCGCCAAGGTTCAGCCCTAGTGCAATAGCCGTGACAATCCCGCCAAAGTAGAATGGCTTCGAGCCACGGTTGCAGTTGGCCTGAATGTGAGCCAGCAGAAACGGGGCAGCGTTGACGGGTTCATTGTTGAAGACGCAATGAAGAAAGAAGAGCTCCTTGGAGTTCACTTTGTGGTTGCTGTCTCTGGCGAAGATAGTGTTACTCAACGCTCTATGAAAGTACCTGATGGTGGGGTTATGGATGTGAGTGGCGTGCAGGGAGTCCCAACCATCGGCATTGAGGCCGGTCAACTGATACCACAACGCGAAGGCTTCGTGCTGGAACTGATCGGTGATGCAGCGATGAGCGTTGTCGCCGCGAGGTAGCTGTAGGATGCTGGAAATATGATTCTGATTCACCTGATAGTTGACGCCAAACATCCGGAAGCAAGCGGCACCTGAATGCTGGTTGAGTTCGCCGCTGCCTGTGACGTAAGTGAACGAACTCAAGAACTCCAGAGTGAGTTGTTCGTAGGTTGGTTGTGGGTTGGTGCAGAGGTTCCAGATGCCTGCTCGTTGAAGCATCCAGGTTACACCTTCAAGGAGTCCGAGCTCCATAAGCGATGGAAGGTGCGGGTAGTGAGTCGGCTGGAGTGACCTCTGATGAAATGCAATGTAGTGGGCTCGTTGTCTTTCGCCTAACTCGCCCTCAGGGAAGGTAATGTTGCTGACATCTGGGGTTTCTGCATTCCTGGCCATTGTTGGAAGATGGAGAGGTTTCTGAGGTTTTGGGGTTTTTCTGCAGAGAGGGAAAAATGACAGAACGGTGGTTTGGAGGTTGAAGTTGGAGTTGAAGTTTATAGTTCAATGTGGGGAGGACGAAAATTCGTAGTGGGGTAGGAGTTTGGATGTTTGAAAGTGATAATGGGGGGGAGTGGAAGGGAACACGAACCCTGTTTTATCAGATAGCAGTTCTGGACTGCGTGACGGTCGTCACAAAGGTGTGACGATCGTCACCCGCGTGACGCTCGTCATGGGGCTGTGACGGTCGTCACAGCAGCAAAATCTGCAGAACGCAGAATTTTGCTCTGAGGGCGTACTCGTGGTGATTTTAAAGCTTAGTATTGATACGGTGATGTAATATAACAGCCAACAAACAACAATTAATGCGAAAACAGAATAGTTAAATAAAAACTAGAATTGAAATAACATAAAATTGAAACAAGTGTATGTAGTACATAATGAAAACGAACAATGCGAAAAATCCAAATGATTAAATTAAACTAAACTAGACTAGACTAAACTAAAACTACGGCTAAGAACTAATAACTAATCTTTTCGTGCTTTCAACTCATCGAATTTCTGCGAATAGTAGTCGAGTTGGTCGCAGACTAGATCCATGAAGCCTACCAGTTCGCCGTGCATGCTTGCGATATCAGCTTTTACATTAGTCAGAGCTTTATCAACGTCGTCCAATCTGAGTAACACGGTATCCATTTTGTCGGTGGTCTCCTCAGGGATAGGCTCAGGATAAGTATTATAGTGTGGAGGAGTCATAGGGTCTACTTCAGTTTCAGAGGCAGCGTCTTCATAGTACATATAGTCGTGTGCCTCAGAGATGTGGTCACTGTCATACATATAGTTCTGGGGTGTTGACTGTGGTGAAGGAGGTCCCATAGGCTCATCCAATTCGTAGAGCCAGTTATCCTTGTTGTGGATGCTTGTCATCAGATGATCAGGCAGTGTGAATAGCTGTACTGGTTTTTCGTTAATAAGGTACTCATATGGTCCAGGTCCCATAGTCCCTAAGATGCGCCTGTTAAAGCAGAATTGTATGTTCATGGGTCTGATGGTACCAAAACGAGTGTTGGCATTTAAATGGAATCTAAGGCCAAGCTCGTGGGCAATCATTGTTACTAGGCCTCCTATAAGAATAGGTGTCTGAGGTTCCAGCGTGAGGCGTTTGAAGGATCTCATCATGAAAGGCACTGCATTTACTGTCCGTCCCTGAGAAGCACAGAACATGATGAATAACTCTTCCTTAGACACTATAGTAATATTTTCTTCTTTTCCAAACAAGGTGTGAGCTAGTATCTTATGGAAGTATCTAAAGGCTGGGTTATGAATGTCATCATTATGCATTCTGGCTGGTTCAGGGTGATAGTCGCCTGTGATTCTACCCCAGAAGTGATCGAGTTGCAAATCAATATCGTCATCTTCTGCACTGATGAACACATGCGGTCCGCTAGGGAATCCTAGGAGGTTAGCTAGTGACATCCGGCTATGGGTTTGGTCCATTCCAAACAATCGGAAGGTAATCAACTATGTGTTGGATCCAAAACCATAGTTGGGTGTGTATCTAAAAGAACTAAGGAATTCGTAGGTAAGATCCTTGTAGGTAGCGAAACGTGTTTTTAGAGCAGTGTTCTCCCAACCCAGTTGATTGAACAGGTATTGAATGCTATATGTGATCCCTAGTTTATCCATAGTAGCCTTATCATAATACAACGTTAAGGCGAATTCTCTTTCGGTCAGTGCTGCGAATCTTGCCTTTTGAGCGAGTCCTCTGAAGTGAACCTTTGTGAAATCGTACTCGGCCATACTCGCAGGTAATTCGGAGAAAACAGAAGGAATGTTTTGAAGACTTTAAAAATCCTGAAAAGTTTGAAACAGGAAATTGAAGTCAGGATTTTTAGAAACGAAAAGTGGTAGAAACAAAAGACAAAAGAGAAAAAATAAAATAAGAATAAAAGTACGAAAATGAACGAAAGTAGAAAGTAGTAGTAATTTTAGAATTTTTGTTGGATTTTTCAAAGTAGAATTTTAAAGAAAAATGAAATGCAATAACGAGGGAAATTTGGGTTGCCTCCCAGTAAGCGATGTTTTTAACGTCTAAAGCCTGACGATAGCTTGGTGAGAAGCTATGCGGGTGTCTGAGCTGGAAGCTCGAGCAATGTTATATTGCTGACTTGAGGACTGTTGTCGTTCTTATTGTAATGTTTTAGACGTTGCCCGTTTACGATAAACGGTGCATTTGTCTTATCGGTAATTTCAACAGCTCCACTCTGAAGTATTTTAGTCACTTCATAGGGTCCAGACCACCTAGATTTTAGTTTTCCTGGGAAGAGTTTTAATCGTGAATTAAAGAGCAATACAATGTCTCCCACACTGAATTGTTTCCTGATTGAACGTTTATCATGCCACTTTTTAGTTCGTTCTTTGTAGATACGGGCATTTTCGTAAGCGTCTAATCGAAGTTCTTCCAACTCGTGTAAGTTCAAGATTCGCTTTTCTCCTGCCTCGGTGTAGTTGAAGTTGAGTGTTTTAATGGCCCAAAAGGCCTTATGCTCTAACTCTACAGGGAGATGGCAGGATTTACCGTAAACTAATTTATAGGGGGTAGTACCTATTGGTGTCTTAAATGCGGTCCTATAAGCCCATAAAGCTTCTTGTAGCTTTGACGACCAATCTTTCCTTGAGGTAGCGACAGTCTTTTCCAAGATCTGTTTTATTTCTCTGTTCGAGACCTCTACTTGTCCGCTAGTTTGCGGATGATAGGGTGTAGCTACTCGGTGCCGGACTCCATATCTAGAGAGAAGTTTATCGAATATTCGTGATATGAAGTGAGATCCTCCGTCACTAATGACGAGTCTGGGTACACCGAATCTAGGAAAGATTGTGTTCTTGAAGAGTTTGATTACTACTCGTGCGTCGTTTGTTGGAGCAGCAATGGCTTCTATCCATTTAGACACGTAATCGACAGCGACGAGTATGTAGTTATTTCCAAAAGAAGGAGGGAAAGGTCCCATGAAATCTATTCCCCAGACGTCGAAGATTTCTACCTCTAAGATTCCTTTCTGAGGCATTTCATCGCGTCGTGAGATGTTGCCAGTTCGTTGGCATCTATCGCACTTTTGCACAGCGATGTGAACGTCTTTCCAGAGATTAGGCCAGAATAGACCGACTTGGAGAATCTTAGCGCACGTCTTGGACGTACTAGCATGACCACCATATGGTGCTGAGTGGCATTGGGAAATAATATTTTCTATTTCTTCCTCTGGGACACAGCGACGATATATGTTGTCGGCCCCTCTCTTGAAGAGTAGGGGTTTGTCCCAATAATAGTGTTTCAGATCGTGGAAGAATTTCTTTTTTTGCTGATAAGTAAGATCCGGTGGAAGCACGCCCGCAGCGAGGTAATTAACGATGTCAGCATACCAAGGTAATGTGACTTGGGCATAGACGGCTTCTACGGCTTTTTCGAATTCTGGATCTTCCGATATTGAATTGGGCATGTCACTTTCCAATTTGGCTATCAGACGTTTGTACGGGAAATCGTCATTTATCGGTACTGGTTCGTGTCTGATGCCTTCTATTCGGGATAAGTGATCTGCAACAACGTTCTCGGTCCCTTTCTTATCTTTGATTTCTAAGTCAAACAATTGTAATAACAGGATCCATCTCAATAGTCTTGGTTTGGCATCCTTTTTGCTTATTAGGTACCTTATGGCAGCGTGGTCTGTGTATATTATAATTTTTGCTCCTACTAAGTAAGAACGGAATTTGTCAAGCGCAAATATAACTGCTAGAAGTTCCTTTTCTGTGGTAGCGTAGTTCATTTGGGCAGGATCTAAGGTTCTACTGGCATAGTAGATAGCATGGAGTTTCTTGTCCTTCCTTTGTCCTAGAACTGCGCCTACAGCGTAATCACTCGCGTCGCACATGATTTTGAACGGTAGTCGCCAATCGGGTGGTTGCATGATTGGTGCGGTGATAAGGGTTGATTTTAATGTTTCGAATGCTTTTAAACAGTCGTCGTCGAAGACGAACTCAACATCTTTCATTAACAGGCCGGTCAAAGGTTTTGTGATTTTCGAGAAATCTTTTATAAATCTTCTGTAGAAACCGGCATGTCCTAGAAAACTCCGTATTTCTCGTACAGATTTTGGGGGTTGGAGATCCTTTATTATCTCTATTTTAGTTTTGTCTACCTCAATCCCTCTATCTGATATGACATGTCCTAGAACTATTCCTTGTCGGACCATAAAATGGCATTTCTCCCAATTTAGGATGAGGTTTACTTTTACGCAACGTTCTAGTACCATTTCTAAGTTTTGTAAGCATCCTTCGAAACTTTGTCCACATACCGAGAAATCGTCCATAAACACTTCCATAATGTCGTCTATGAAATCTGCAAAGATTGCCATCATGCATCTTTGGAAGGTTGCTGGAGCGTTACAGAGTCCGAACGGCATTCAGCAGTAAGCAAAAGTACCATAAGGACAGGTGAATGTAGTCTTTTCTTGGTCATCAGGATGGATGGGAATTTGGAAGAATCCTGAGTAACCATCTAGATAGCAGAAATATGAATGTTTAGCTAATCTTTCCAACATTTGGTCTATGAAGGGTAACGGGAAGTGATCTTTGCGCGTAGCCTTGTTAAGCTTCCTATAATCAATACACATCCTGCTTCCAGTCACGACTCTTTTTGTTATTGATTCGCCTTTTTCGTTTTTAACTACTGTGACTCCTCCTTTCTTTGGTACGACATGAACTGGGCTAACCCATTCACTATCGGAGATCGGATAGATGATTACTGCATCTAGTAATTTCTTTACTTCATCTCTGACTACAGTGCTTAGGATGGGGTTCAGTCTTCTCTGATGCTCTCGAGAGGTTTTAGAGTCTTCCTCTATTGTAATTCGATGCATACAGATCGAAGGGCTTATACCTTTTAAATCGCTTATGTTATAGCCTAACGCGGTGGGGTACTTCTTTAGGACTTCTAATAACTTTTCGGTTTCTGGTTGTCCTAAGTCGGCGTTGACTATCACTGGTCTTTTTAGTTCATCTTCTAGAAATTCATATCTAAGGTTTTTGGGTAGTGTTTTAAGTTCTAAAGATGGGTTCTTCGGACCTGGCATATGGTTTGGGGTCAGTGCTAAGCTTTCGCTTAGGCTGTCGTCTTTATACGGTTTACGCCAATTGTCGTCTTCAGAAATGTCGGGTATTTGAATCTTTATTATTTCTGAATACGTGGTCTCTTCATTTTCAAGTTCTCTTATGCATTCGTCAATTTCATCTACTAAATAGCAGGTATCGTCTATTGCTGGTGCTTGTAAGAACTTGGTGAGAATGAACTCTATCTTTTCTTCTCCTACTTCGAATGTTAGCCTTCCTTTCTTCACGTTTATAATCGCTCCGGCTGTAGCTAGGAATGGTCTTCCTAAGATAATTGGGGTTACAGTGTCCTCCTTGATGTCCATGATTATGAAGTCGGTTGGAATGTAGAATTGTCCTATGCGTACTGGAACGTTTTCCAGTATTCCGACTGGGTATTTTACTGATTTGTCAGCTAATTGTACGGACATTTTGGTTGGCCTGAGGTCTCCCATATTCAGCTTTTTGCATATAGATAAGGGCATAACACTGATACTAGCTCCTAAATCACATAGAGCTTTGTCTATTACGAACTTTCCTATGACGCAGGGTATGGAGAAACTACCTGGGTCTTTTAATTTAGGAGGCATGCGGTTCTGAATAATAGCGCTACACTCTGCAGTAAGTGTAACTATTTCATTATCCTCGATCTTTCTCTTATTCGACAGGATCTCTTCGAGAAATTTGGCGTATGACGGCATTTGAGTTATTGCTTCTGTAAAAGGAATAGTAATATTCAACTGTTTAAGGAGCTCTACAAATTTCTTAAACTGTCCTGAAGTTTTAGAGTTTATTAGTCTTTGCGGATAAGGAATAGGTGGTTTATATGGCGCTGGAGGTGCTTGAGTTTTTTCACTTGCGGTATCCTCCTTCTCGTTGTCCTCCTTCTTCTCTAACTCAGATTCCTTTTCTGTTTGTTCAGTTGGTTTCTGTTGCATGGCTGAGTTTTCGGTCCTCGGATCGATCGGTTCGTCCAATTCTTTTCCACTTCTTAGTATCACAGCATTTGCTTGGCCTTTGGGATTTTGTTCGGGTTTTCCAGGAAATGTGCCAGCAGGTGCGGCAGCAGATGCTTGTTGTTGAGCCACTTGTGATATCTGAGTTTCTAACATTTTGTTGTGGGTGGCTAAAGCGTCTACTTTTCCTATCAACTATTTAATTTGCTCGCTAGTGTGTATGTTTTGATTCAGGAACTCTTTGTTCTTTTGAGCTTGAGTAGCTATGAACTTTTCCATCATCAATTCGAGGTTAGATTTCCTAGGTGCATTCTGAGCAGCTGGTTTCTGATATCCTTGCGGAGCAGTAGGCATTTGCAATGCATTTTCGCTTTTGTAAGAAAAGTTTGGATGATTTCGCCAACCTGGGTTGTAGGTATTTGCGTAGGGATTTCCTTGAGCATAATTTACCTGGTCTGGCGGGATTCCGGCTAGCAATGGGCATTCGGGTGCATTATGAGTGGTGCTTCCGCATAACTCGCAATTTGGAGTTACTGCAGCGACAGTTGCAGTGGGGTTAACGGTCAGACTATCAATCTTTTGTGCTAGAGCATCTACTTTAGCATTGAACTTTTCAAGGCTACTGATTTCGTACATCCCACCTTTCGCTGTGGTTTTCTCAGTTGGAGTGCGTTCACCTCCCCATTGGCAATGGTTTTGTGACATATTTTCTATTAATTGATAGGCTTCATCGTATGGCTTATCCATAAGTGCACCGCCCGCGGCAGCGTCTATTCTCAATCTAGTATTGTATAGAAGCCCATTATAGAAGGTATGGATTGTCACCCAGTCTTCTAGACCGTGGTGAGGACATGTTCGCATCATATCTTTGAATCGTTCCCATGCTTCGTAAAGAGATTCAGTATCTTTTTGTCGAAATCCGTTGATTTGAGCTCTAAGCATAGCAGTTTTTCTTGGTGGAAAATATCTCGCTAAGAAGACGTTCTTCAATTGCTCCCACGTCGTAACAGAGTTGGATGGTAACGATTGTAACCATGTCCATGCTCTGTCTCTAAGAGAGAATGGGAAAAGACGAAGTCTTATCGCGTCTGGAGTTACTCCATTTGCTTTCACCGTGTCTGCGTATTGTACAAACTTCGTTAGATGTTCGTCCGGATCCTCAGTTGCGTTTCCTGAGAATTGGTTTTGTTGTACAGCCGGCAGCAATGATGGTTTCAGCTCAAAATCATTTCGGGTAATGGCTGGGGCAGCAATGCTACTTCTAGGCTCCATCTGAGATGGTATAGCGTATGCCTTCAGCGGTTTGTTCGGAGGTCCTTTAGCCATCTCTGGTTCTTCTTCTTCTGATTTGGGAATGGGAGTGAGAGGTTCGGGAGTGTTATGTTTGAGTTGTTTGAGTTGGTACTCAACGATTCTACTTCTTAAATGTAAGAAGCATTCTAGTTCTGCGACTGAAGGTTTTACGATATCGCTTTGCGGGCGATTTCTTGGCATACAATCGACAGAACTAGTAAAGGAAAAAATGAAAATTGTTAACCTAGTCTATACGGCGTAACAGAAGGTTACACTATTGACTAAACGGGTCCCCGGCAACGGCGCCAAAAAGTTGATCGCGACTTTCTATGTCTAATACAACTAACTGCAAGTGCACAGTCTATCGCGTAGTAATAATAGATATCGATCCCACAGGGACTCGTAATCAAACTAGTGTTCTCGGGAGTTACTATGTTTAGCTAGGTAGAATATGTTTAAGGGAATAAGATTGTCACTAAAAAAGGGGAACTAAGATTACTATTTAGATTATAATTAATTGAATCGATACGTAGTAATTGTGTTCTTCAGGGATTTGATAAATTACTGGTGTATGAAATAGTATTCACAGTTTATTTAAGCAGAAAATGGAGATTTGAAGACTCTCGTCTCACGATGGTTATTGACGCTAATCATAATCCTAAGGGCCAAACGTACACTTTCGTATCCCGTTCGGGGTTAAAATTATTTTTTGGAAATCTCTAAGTTCTAATTCGTTTTAAAGTGCTTTCGCTGTTATTAAAACAAATGCCTAGTGTTTACTATCTGACCTTACCGCAGCTTTCGCTTGTTGGTTCGTATCTTAATTAATTTCCCACTTTCGTGGCAAAACTACTTTTAAATAAGTTCTCGCTTTCGCGACGAAGTTTATTCCGTGAATCAGTTTTAAACACTCAGACCATAAATTACTTTTGTGAAAAGAAAGTTTTCAAACCAGTGGTTATCAAATCCCATTCGAATTATTACTACATATCGATTACCTAAGTTTAGCTAGACATGGAATTGGGAAAAACAAAACATAAATAAGAATAATAAATAATAAATTGCATTATAATAAAACAGAAGTCGATCAAAATGAAAACCTGTAAATATGCCAATTGGCCTTTGGGCAGATCCTCCACAGATGTTGGCAGGATTCTGGTCTTTAGTGCCAATTTGATCGTACAGTGCAATAGCAATTACAAAAGAGCGGAAATGGGAATAAGGAAATGTAAAGAGAAATGAATACAAATAAAACTGGAAAGTAATTTGCTCTAGAAATTAAATTCGGCAGCACTTCATGGTATGAATGCAGCACCCTTTCTGAAGTCCCCTGCTTCCCTTTTTATAGAAGTGGAATCCCAACGGTTATCTCTGAGGATGATGGACCTTGAGGCAGATAATTTAGGGAGTAGTGGTCCACTTAATGGGAATTGGAACTGCTCTTTTGACGTGTAATCTGAGTGGGGCGTTTTTGCCTGCATGACGGTCGTCACAAGGTGTGACGGTCGTCACCCGTGTGACGGTCGTCATGAAGCTGTGACGGTCGTCACATCAGCAAAAACTGATTGCTGCGCTTTTCATTGTGTTTTCACTCCTTTTTCGTCCATATTTCATCTGAGATTGCTCCTTTTCTTCATGTTGCCTTGTTTAGACGTGATCGTTGAATACCTGCAAAACATCAGACAAATACACGGAAATAACCCGAAATCGGATCGAAAACGGTTAGACTTTAGTTGAATTATGCATGAAAATATCTATATGATTTCGTGTTATCAATACATCAACTAATTGTTCACCAACAATATTAAGGGAAACGCGTACTATCACCAAGTACACAAGTTATATCCCATACTCATCATTTTCACACTACAACAAGGCTAGAAGGATCATATGAGACCAATTCAGACATCTCACCAAAAGTCTCTGAGGTTACTCAGAACCTCCCTAAACCAACACCTCAGCCTATACACCAAAATCAACAATTCATCAACATCAATCCACAATCACAAACATGCCAATAGATATTATACTTACAAATTATCCTATAATTTCTACTCTAGAATCGACATTATGGTACATTACCGACACTTCAGAGTCACTCTGAATCTCACCAAGGTCCTAACCATAGTCGTTAACAAGACTATAGGGAAACAACACATAACTTTCCCAAAGCTATAATCATGGTCATTGCCAACACTACGGTAACAACACAGAATCTCATCAGCTTTATATTCCTAGTTACTATCAACACTACAGTAACATCAACAATCCAACAAAATGGATCAATACTACAGTAACATCAAAAATCCAACAAAATGGATCAACATTACAGTTACTATCATCACCATATATATATATATATATATATATACACCAAAATGCATCATCAGCATTCATCAATCCCCCAACATCAACAATAATCATAACATGCCAATATAAAACTTTATATAATGATAAATTCCTACGGGGTTAAGGAATCCCCTCTACCCTATACATGTATAAACCATTCCCAATCAAATTTCTCCCCCCTTACCTTATCAATTGGTTGATCGATAGAAATCCTCCTAGAATTGGTCTCTTGGCCTTCCCCTTTTCTCTTCCGTTCTTTGTTCCCTTTTTCCTTCGCTCTTTTTCCTTTCTTTCGTCCTTTTCTCTTCTCTCTTTTCTATCGCCCTTTTTCTCAATTTCTAAAATGTATCGTACCACTCTTCCCACCCCTTCACATTCTATTTTCTTTATTAAATCTAATCCCAATTAATAAAATAACTTAATAAAATAATACAATATTATTATTAATACTAATAATATTATAATACTAATAATAATAATAATAATCATAATAATAATAATACTCATTATTAATAATGATAATAATAATAATAATACTAATATCATTATTTCACCAAAATAATAATAATAATATTAATAATATTAACAAATATAATAAATATAATAATAATAATATTAATAATATTAACAAATATAATAAATATAATAATAATAATAATAATATCATTATTTCACCAAAATAATAATAATATTAATAATATTAACAAATATAATAAATATTATAATAATAATAATAATAATAATAATATCATTATTTCACCAAAATAATAATAATATTAATAATATTAACAAATATAATAAATATAATAATAATAATAATAATAATAATAATAATATCATTATTTCACCAAAATAATAATAATATTAATAATATTAACAAATATAATAAATATAATAATAATAATAATAATAATAATAATAATAATAATAATAATAATAATAATAATAATAATAATAATAATATCATTATTTCACCAAAATAATAATAATATTAATAATATTAACAAATATAATAAATATAATAATAATAATAATAATAATAACACCCCCACCAATGTTACTATTATTTTTATATTATTATATTTCACACCAAAATACCACCAATAGTCCTCCCACATTAGGGACACCCACCAAACATCACCAAATACACCCCCACCAAAGGACACACCAACGTATAATTTTTAAAATAATAATAAAATGACTAAATAATTAAAATGGGTGTTACAACTCTCCCCCACTTTAATTATTTTCGTCCTCGAAAATTACCTGATGGAAATAGCTCCGGATACGCTTCTCGCATCCTGTTTTCCAACTCCCAGGTCACACTGCCTCCTGCAGCACCTCCCCACGCTACCTTCACCAAAGGTATTTCCTTCCCTCGGAGTTGTTTCATCTTACGGTCCTCGATCCTCAACGGCATCGTCTCAACAGTAAGATTCTCCCGAATCTGAACATCATCTCTCTGAATCACATGAGATGGATCAGAAACATACTTTCGCAATTGCGACACATGAAACACATTATGTAAGTTTGACAACTCAGGCGGCAACGCCACCCTATAAGCCACAACACCAATTCTCTGCAAAATCTCATAAGGTCCAATGAACTTAGGATCCAGCTTCTTGGACTTCAATGCACGACCCACACCAGTCATCGGATTAACTCTTAGGAATACGTGATCACCTACACAGAATTCCAACTCTTTCCTCCGATTATCATGATAACTTTTCTGCCTACTCTGAGACACTTTCATTTTCTCACGAATCATTTGAATTGTCTCAGTAGTCTGCTGTACAATTTCTGGTCCAAGCACCATATTCTCACCAGTTTCATACCAACACAGAGGAGTCCTACACCTCCTCCCATACAAAGCTTCAAACGGTGCCATTCCAATACTAGAATGGTAACTGTTATTGTACGTGAACTCAATCAATGGTAAATGAGTATCCCACGCACCACCCTTTTCTAACACACAAGCTCTCAACAAATCTTCAAGCGACTGAATAGTCCTCTCTTACTGACCATCAGTTTGCGGATGATAAGCTGAACTCAATTTCAACTTAGTTCCCAAAGCTTCCTGCAATCTCTTCCAAAATTCCGAAGTAAACCGCGGATCTCTATCCGACACAATACTAGACGGAACACCATGCAACTTCACAATTACCCGAATGTAAATATCCGCCAGCTTCGTTAACGGAAAACTAATATTGAGCGGCACAAAGTGTGTAGACTTCGTCAATCGATCCACAATCACCCATATAGCATCAAAACCTCTCGCCGTATTCGGAAAACCTGTCACAAAATCCATAGTAATGCAATCCCATTTCCAAACCGGAATCTCTAATGGTTGCATAAATCCAGAAGGTCTCTGGTGTTCCACCTTCGACTTCTGACATGTCAAACAGGCATACACAAATTGAGCTATGTCTCTTTTCATACCAGACCACCAAAATAATTTCTTCAAATCATGATACATTTTCGTAGCTCCCGGATGAATACTCAGGCTACTACGATGTCCTTCGCTCAAAATTGACTTTTTCAATTCTTCATCATCTGGTACACAAATCCTGCCTCTAATCCTCAACACACCTGTACTATCCAATTTAAAGTCACTATCGGAGTCACTTCCTACTCCAGGCATCAAATCTACCAATTTCACATCCAACTTCTGATTTTCTCTAATCATATCCAAGAAGTCATTATTTACCTGCAACATACCCAACATTACACTATCTGCAGTAGTCTCACAAACCATGCTCAAATCTCTAAATTGTTCAATTAACTCAATTTCTTTCACCATCAGAGCTGCCATATGAATTGCTTTCCTACTCAAAGCATCTGCCACTACATTGGCCTTTCCTGGATGATAACTCAAACTGAAGTCATAATCCTTCAAAAATTCCAACCATCTTCTCTGCCTCATATTCAGCTCTTTCTGATCAAGCAGGTATCTCAGACTCTTATGATCACTAAACACTTCAAATCTTGAACCTTATAAATAATGTCTCCAGATTTTCAACACAAAAACAACCGCAGCTAATTCAAGATCATGAGTCGGATAATTTCGCTCATGCACTCTCAATTGCCGTGATGCATATGCTACTACTTTACCATTCTGCATCAGAACCCCGCCTAATCCCATCTTAGACACATCATAGTACACCACAAACGGTTCACTCGGAGTCGGTAACACTAACACCGGTGCCGTAGTCAATCTCTTTTTCAACTCTTCAAAACTTTCTTCACAAGCAGCATCCCATACAAAAACTTGGTTCTTTCTCGTCAACTGAGTTAATGGCAATGCCAAATTAGAGAACCCTTCAATAAACATGCGGTAATAACCGGCTAACCCCAAAAAGCTTCTAATCTCTGTCGCTGTCTTCGGCGGTTCCCACTGCAATACTGCACTTAGTTTTGACGGATCCACCGCTATTCCATCTTCAGATATTACATGCCCCAAGAAACTTACTTTCTTCAACCAAAAGTCACACTTTGACAGTTTAGCAAATAATTTATTTTCCTTCAACACTTGCAAGGCAATTCTCAGATGTCCTGCATGCTCTTCATCAGATTTAGAATAAATTAATATATCATCAATAAACACTACAATGAACTGATCCAAATAAGAATGGAAAATTCTGTTCATATACTCCATAAATACTCCCGGCGCATTAGTCACTCCAAACGGCATTACAGCATATTCGTAATGTCCATATCGAGTCCTAAAGGCAGTCTTCTGAACATCACCTTCTTTTACTCTTATCTGATGATAACCCGATCTTAAGTCGATCTTACTAAATACACGAGCTCCCACCAGCTGGTCCATCAAGTCATCAATCCTAGGTAGAGGATACTTATTCTTAATAGTCACTTTATTCAATTGACAGTAATCGATGCACAAACGCATACTACCATCCTTCTTCTTCACCAATAACACTAGAGCTCCCCACGGCGATACACTTGGCCTAATAAACTTCCTATCCAACAATTATCCAATCTGAGACTTCAACTCAGCCAATTCCACTGCAGACATCCTGTACGGCGCCATAGAAATAGGCCTCGTACCAGGAACAAGATCAATACCAAATTCCACTTCTCGCGTCGGAGGCAATTCCGTAATGTCGTCAAGAAACACTTCCGGAAATTCATTCGCCACGGATACTTCCTCTATTGACACTTTGCTATCCCCCGATAATGTTGCAAATAAAGCAAACACTCTAGTTTCATCTTCCAACAAGGCCCTCAATTCTTTATTAGACAAAGAACTTGCTAAAGTTTCCTCTTCAGGGGTCAAGAACAACAATTCCTTCTGAAAACAGTCGATGTAGACTCGGTTGAACTCTAACTAGTTCATACCCAGAATAACATCCAACTTACCAAGTGGTAGACAAATCAGATCCACTCCAAATTCTCTACCGAAAATAGTCAGCGGACACTTCAGGCATACCAAAGAAGTAGTCACTGAACCTATAAAGGGTGTCTCAATAGTCATCCGTCTCTCCAGAGTGGACGACACCAAACCTATCCTCTTCACACAATCTACAGAAATAAACGAGTGCGTTGCACCCGTATCAATAATAGCAATCAAAGGAATATTATTGATAATACAAGTACCTCTGATAACACGCTCATCACTGGAAGCTTGAGTTCCTGCCAAGGCAAACACTTTTCCACCAGCCGGAGACGTTTAAGGCTTCTTCGACTTCTCACAATGTGTACTGATATGACCCTTCTCACCACAGTTATAACAGGTTGGCATAGTTGCTCTGCAGTCAGCTATCACATGACCTAGTTTCCCGCACTTAAAACATTTCTTGGCTTCATTAGGACAATCATTAGCACGGTGTCCCATACCACCGCACCGAAAACATTTCCCTTCAGCAGATGCTCTCCCATCTCTAGGCTTCTTATCAACAACAGCTTTACGTTTTCCCTTATCAGCAGTAACACTATAAGGAGTACCACTAAACCTCTGCTTACCCTTACGGTCATTAACAGCTTTGTAGTGCGCAATCCTTGCTCGGTTATCGTTATCATAAATCCTGCTTCTGCTTACCAGCTCAGGATAGCTCCTGATCTTCTGACAAGCAATCCCCAACTTAATCTCTGGACGCAGTCCATTCTCAAACTTTAAGCACTTAGAAGTCATTGCCCCCTCCACATTATAGTGGGGACAATACTGCACCAGCTCCTCAAACTTAGCAGCATACTCTGCTACAGTCATACTACCCTGTTTCAGCTCTAGGAATTCAATCTCCTTAGCGCTTCAGATATCTTCCGGGAAATACTTCTCCAGAAAACCTTTTCGAACCACCTCCTAAGTAATGGCGGTTCCAGCAGCTTCCAATCTTTGGCGACTATTGTCCCACCAGGCTTCAGCCTCACCTTCTAACATATGAGTACCAAACCTCACCTTCTGCTCATCAGTACATTCCATCGTTCTGAAGATCTTTTCAATTGCCTTCAGCCACTTCTGAGCAGCTTCAGGATCCAAAACTCCTCCTTCGAACGTCGGCGGCTTGTTGCTCCGAAACTGCACCAAACTCCTAAATTGGAAATCTGCAGTTTGATTCTAATTAGCAACTGCCTGCGCCATTGCTTGCATAGCAGCAGCCAATGCAGCATCGTTCCTTCCTGCCATACTTCTCAAAAAGAACAACACCAGGTTAAAAGATATTCAACTACATCATAAAGGACAGATTCAACTCGACTCAACAACACTGGCCGAACGGACCGACCTGCTCTGATACCAATTGTAACACCCCACTTCCCAAAATCAATTAAATTAATAAACATTATAAATAAACAAAATCAGAGTTCCAATTTCCCAAGTGGGATATCACATGGAAATAACGTTTCCTTATAAAAAGGGTTTTCTCCAATATAGCGGAATATTAAATAATAAAATCCAATAAAGGTTTGATACGTTTCACAGGAAAATAAAATATAAGTTCTTCATAAAGTAAATAAAAACGCCCAAGTCCCGTGCTACGTATCAGAGCATCCTAGACTCGACTGTCACACCATAATCCAAGCTAGCTAAGTACCTGGATTATCTGTACTTCCGAAGAAGCACAGACCACAACAACAACAAAGGGGTGAGAAATCATGATCAAAAATATAATGGTAATGTAATACATGTAAATAAGGCAGTAAAACACACCATTACATCAATTATTCACCCCAACAATACCATATAACGAACCTACTGTTCAAATTACAATATAACATATTATAATGCAATTATGCAACACAACACCATGCATGCGGTACCGACTCATTGGTTCATTCAATCGAACCTGGATAGATCACTTACGCTCCTCCTGAGACATGATCTATCCCCCCACCATTCTCCACAAAGGAGTACGGATGAATCACTTCCGCTCCTCCTGAGACATGATTCATCCCACCAAAACACCATGATATGCAAGACACCAATGCATAACTATTACATTCTGGCACACTAAGTGCACACGATCCTCCTGATCATATCATCATACATCAATGCATATGTATAGATATAACATACACCAACATCATATAATTCAATCACACAGTGAGTAGTCTCACTTTCTAACACCAAATATAAACACATCTCACCGCTCGGGAAATACACGATCCTACTGATCACTACACACATTAATAATAATAATAATAATAATAATAATAATAATAATAATAATATTAATAATATTAACAAATATAATAAATATAATAATAATAATAATAATAATAATAATAATATCACTATTTCACCAAAATAATAATAATATTAATAATATTAACAAATATAATAAATATAATAATAATAATAATAATAATAATAATAATAATAATAATAATATCAATATTTCACCAAAATAATAATAATATTAATAATATTAACAAATATAATAAATATAATAATAATAATAATAATAATAATAATAATAATAATAATAATAATAATAATAATAATAATATCATTATTTCACCAAAATAATAATAATATTAATAATATTAACAAATATAATAAATATAATAATAATAATAATAATAATAATATCATTATTTCACCAAAATAATAATAATATTAATAATATTAACAAATATAATAAATATAATAATAATAATAATAATAATAATAATAATATCATTATTTCACCAAAATAATAATAATATTAATAATATTAACAAATATAATAAATATAATAATAATAATAATAATAATAATAATAATAATAATAATAATAATAATAATAATAATAATAATAATAACACCCCCACCAATGTTACTATTATTTTTATATTATTATATTTCACACCAAAATACCACCAATAGTCCTCCCATATTAGGGACACCCACCAAACATCACCAAATACACCCCCACCAAAGGACACACCAACATATAATTTTTAAAATAATAGTAAAATGACTAAATAATTAAAATGGGTGTTACACCCTACGTGTAGTATACGCAGGGATTGGGGCGAGGAAGAAAGGCCATACGTGTATGGAGCAAGGCCATACACGTATGAGCAGGGCTAGGTGATGAATTTTCAGTTTTCACGATTTCATTCCATATTTCGCGTGAAATGCAATTCCTCTTTGTCGATAAGACTATTACGATGTAATTAGACATAGGAGGACCAGTAATGATAGTAAAAGTGGTAAAACATGGAATTTCTATGTGGATTTCTATATGATGTGTGATTAATGTCTATGTTGATGAGATTGTTGTCATGTGGACAATCTTGGGAAAATATGGTAATTCCAGAGGGAATTACAGTGAGTATGTGGCTCACGTGTGATCATTATTGATCGTGTGTTATGCACTAATGGTAATTGTATTATGCCTATTTATATGTCATGCATCTTCATGTCGTGTCATGTGAAGATGAGCCTAGGTGGGAATTTATGATGGGTGCCTAGTTTCATCTGGACTCTGTGTGGGAGTCGAGTTGGAGATAAGTTGTAGTTCAGAGGAACATATACGACTTATCCGAATTCCAACAAGAATTAGGTTCAAAAAATGAACCGTATGGATTGTGTTAGTATTGCATGCATGGTATAATTCCAGGTGAGTCACATTGGATATAAGTATGACTCAACATGGACTGAGCATGATGAATATTGATGAGGTACGTGTACGTGCGATACAACTGTTTGCTTGATGTGAATTGTATGATTACTACTCCTTAGCATGTGATTTTTACCGTATAATTATTGAATGTAATTCTCACCCCTTTCCTATTGTTGTGTGTGTGCCTCTCAGGGAGTACACATAATCAGGTAACTGAGTAGTGCTTGAAGCGTGTGTTTCTATTAATCGAGTCTTAGGAGTCGCTCTGATATGTAACATGGGAAGGATGGGAATTTGTTTTAATTTGTGTTGTTTTTCATTTGTTACGTATCTTGTTTTCCATATTATGGTGAACCACGAATTTAGTGGAGGTTATTGTGTGTTGAAGCCTTAGTGTTGTTTAAGTGACTAATTTGAATTTTCCGCTGTTTAATTGATTTTTATGAGGAATAAAGATATGAAGTGACTTGATACTTCATGAGTTTTAAGGGATGTGGCATCTTACTTGTGTATTTTTGATTATTCCACAAACTATTTTTAGAACTAAATGAATGGAGAGAGTATGGTGTTACAATTGGTATCAGAGCAGGTCGGTCCGTCCAGTCAGTGTTGTAGTAGAGTCTGATTATAGAGTGAATATGGTCATATAATTCTTCTAACATGTATTGTTGGTGTTAGAAATTATTGGTGGATGAAATGATATTGTGATTGTTGTTGCATTGCAGGCTGTTGTGCAGGTGGTGCAGAATACCAATCAGAATGTTGGGGAGGTCGAGTTCGATAATTTGGAAAACTTCCTGAATAACAAGCCGCCTATGTTCGAGGGTAGGTATGACCTAGATGGTGCGCGGAAATGGTTCAAGGATATTGAGAAGATCTTCAGAGTCATGGGATGCACCGAAGCTCAGAAGGTGCAGTTTGGCACTCACATGTTGGCTCATGAAGTTGAAGATTGGTGGGATAATAGCTGCCAAAGTTTAGAAGCTGCAAGTAGTCTTATCACTTGAACGATGTTTAGAGCTGAATTTCTAGAGCGGTATTTTCCAGAAGATGTTCGTGGTTAAAAGGAGACCAAATTCCTGGAATTGAAGCAGGGAAACTCGACGGTTGCAGAATATGCTGTCCGGTTTGAGGAACTGGTTAAGTACTATCCTCATTACAATACTGCTGCTATGAGTTCAAAATGTATCAAGTTTGAGAACAGGTTGCATCCCAAGATCAAAAAAAGTATTGGTTATCAGAAAATCAGACACTTTCCTGAGTTGGTGAACAGGTGCAGAATTTATGATGAAGATAACAAGGCTCAGGTTGCTCACTACAAGACCCTGAGTGATAAGAGAGGTAAACAGAGGCATGAGAGTACACCTTACAATGCCCTAACAGATAAAGGGAAACATAAGGCTGTTGTTGACAAGAATCCAAGTGGGGTCGAAATTCCTCCAACCCTATCAAGTGTTTCAAATGTGGTGGCATGGGTCACCATGCTAATGAATGTCAAGATGAAGTGAAGAAATGTTTCAAGTGCGGGCAACCAGGTCATGTTGTGGCAGACTGTAGGACCAATATACCTACCTATTACAATTATGGTGAACATGGTCATATCAACACCCATTGTCAGAAGCCAAAGAAGTCGCAGACTGGTTGGAAGATATTCACACTAGTAGGGGCTTAGTCTACCAGTGAGGATCGTTTGGTAAGAGGTACTTGTTATATCCATAATACTCATTTGATTGTTATCATTGATACAAGTGTGACCCACTCATTTATTTTTATTGATTGTGTGAAGAAGCTAGGATTTGTGTCGTCTACCTTGAGTAAGGGGATGGTGATTGATACTCCATCTATCAGGTCGATAACTACGTCTCTGGTGTGCTTGAATTATCCTTTGTCAATTTTTGGTAAAGACTTCGGAGTGGATTTGATTTGCTTACCACTCAGTGATCTGGGTATTATTTTAGGAATGAACTGGCTTGAAAGTAATCATGTCTATATTGACTATTACAGGAAGACGTTACTGTTTCTTACTCCATAAGAGGAAGAGCTGGCTAATTTTATATCTACCAAGGAATTGTGAACCTTATTGGAAGATGAAGCTAAAATGTTTGCGGTGTTTTCCTTATTGTCAGTTGAGGGAAAGGCGCCGATTAATGAGTTACCTGTAGTGGGAGAGTTTCCAGAAGTGTTTTCGGATGATATTTCAAAGTTACCTCCGAAGAGAGAGGTGGAATTTGTAATTTATCTTGTCCCTGGCACCAGACCTATATTTATGGCACCATACAAAATGTTAGCACCAGAATTGGCAGAATTGAAATCTTAACTAGGATAATTACTTGATAAGAAGTTCATTTGACCCAGTGTGTCACCGTGGGGGGCTTCAATGTTGTTGGTTAAAAAGAAGTACGGTAACATGCGTTTGTGCATTGATTATCGTCAGCTGAATAAGGTGACCATCTGTTGCACCCCAAAATTTGACCAACAATTATTTATCCATCAAGTGTTTGAAAGTTGATACCTTCATTAGAAAGTTCAAGAGATCCTCAGAGGAGTTGGTTGAAACCAGGGTTGTGTGCTTCATAGCTTGAGAGTTGTGGGTGCTCCTCAGATGAATCTGAGACTTTGAAAATGAACTTGATGCTTTGAGAAAGTGTATGAGATGTCTTGATAGCCATCATGAAGCCCAGAGAAGTCATTGTGCAAGAATTCAGAAGATTCAACCATGAATGGTAGAATTAGGGTTTTGACTGGGTCAACCCTAGGATAACTAAAGATTTGGGGAAGGTTGAGACCTAAACCAAGGGCCATGAGATCATGGAATGATGTATGGAGATGTTATATAGATGATTCCTAAACCAACTCATCATGATTGAAGAGTTTGAGAAGTTTTGAGTTAGGGTTTCTGAGGATTGTCAATGAAAAAACCCTAATTTGATCCCTATCTTCCAGGCAGTTTTAGCTCTAGATGTGATTGATATTTCATCTCCCCCAAAACATGAATGTTGTAGAGCTTGTTCTTAGCTTTAATTTGAGTGGTATAAGTCCTTGATAGGAGTTGCAGAGCTCAAGTTATGGTTTTGACAAATTACAGGTCATCTGAGGTGTGTGAATCTGGGTCCTTAAAAGTCACCCAACTTGCAGACAACTTTTTCCCTAGTAGGATGATTCCTATGATTTCTTGGTCAACATGAATGTTGAAGGGCGTCTTCTTAGCTTTCTATATAGTACTAGAAGTCCTTGATGGGATTTGTAGAACTCAACTTATGGTTTGAACAAGACAGGGGTATTTTGGTCATTTGGCAGTTATAGGTCATTTTAAGCAAAGGCCATATCTCCTAGTTCCAAGCCTCAAATGAGAAAACTCAAAACATGAAAGTTTTTCAAAATGGGATTTTAAGTCTAGAAAAGTGGTCATGAGTTATTGAAAGAGCTTGTAGCAAGGATTTACAAGATGGGGTGAAAATGACCTAAAAATGGCTTATAAGTGGAAAAAGTTGAAATTTAATTTTGATTTAGGAGATGTACAAATCCAAAACGGGTCATCCAATATGTCATTTTGACTCAAAACAATATTTTAAAAACAATGGTTCAAGTAGAATTTTGATTTGAAGCTTAGAAATGGGGGTTACTTTGTAATTCTCATTCTTGCATAATAAGGCACCTAAACAAAACTTCACAAAAAGCAAAGTTTAGCTTGTTTTTCACTCATTCTTTCTCAATATCTCTTGTAATGAGATTTTGAAGCCAATTTGACAAGCCTAACTCATGAGAGATGGTATGATCAACATGTCATTAAAGGAGAAATTCTATAACTTTCTAGCACTTTCCACAAGTTTCTAGATGGATCTAGATCATTCCATGGATTGCTATAAGAAGAGTGAATCACAATTGGGCCAGGGTTGGTGATCATTGTTGGTGAGTGGTGAGATTAGAGTGTGAAAAAGTAAGATTCTTCCATTTTCAATTTCACATCAAACCTTCATTCTCTTCCATCTCCATTCATTTCTCCTCCACAAACATATTCTTCTGATCATTGTGATTGATTGCATACTGAGATAGAGGAAGATCCATGGAAGTTTGAAGCTGTTTTGAAGAATTTGCAAGAAGTGCATATTGAGATCAAACACAAGATTCAAGCCTTGTTCATCCATTTTGTTGCATACAGAATTCATATCTGCCATTGGAGATTAATCAAGGAAGCTTGCAGACATTGAATTGTAGGGAAATCATATCCACCATTAAAGTTTGACAGGTTGGTAATCTTGCTCGTATCACCTAATTTATGTGCATTCCACCATAGTTATAGGTTTAGACTGGTTAAGCTAGGGTAGAGGACCATATTCTGAGAATTAGAGGAGGATTCATGAGGTTTCGAGGCAGGGTACCATTTCTTGCAGAGTTGATAGCAAGCTATTTTGTATGCATTAATGGATATGAGATGGTGTAGAATGGTTAGGGAAACGTGTAGAATAATTCTGGATCATTAGCTTGAAGTTTCATTAAGATTGATAGCAGAGGAAAGAATTGACACCATGATAATGGAGCTTTCTGTTGGAATGATTCAAGAGGTGTCAGGAACAACTAGTGGTACCATTGTGCTCAGGGTGATTGGTAGACCAACTTTGCTTTTGGAATTGTTGAATTTCATGGAGAAATGGAGGAGCACGATCAAGTTGAAATCCTTGCATGGGGTTAGGGTTTCTGCAAACCCTAGGGGTCATTTGGAGAAGATGATCTCTCCATCGTTGGATCATCCAGAATGTTTGACTGGTTCAGTTCATCGCACGCCCAATATTTGATTTCAGAAACGGAGGGAAGATTGAAACACATGAAACGCAGCGTATAACTAAACCAAACGCACCGTTTTGGTTCATTGATGGAACTGGGCTCAGCAATTTGTTTCTATTCCCACCCCCAGATTTGGCCCAATGATCAGAAACAACTGGGGCGTGTTACTTTTGATACCCCCCTCCCATTTATTTCTTAAATTCTTTTATTTTAATTTCTTTTAATTCTTTGCATTTTATAAAATTCATAAAAAATCCAAAAAATCAATATTTTTCATTTCTTCTTTTTTTCACATAATCATGATTTTGTCTAGAAAATTAATAAAAAATAAAATTCCATTTTATTTTTAGTTTAATATTTTTTAGCATATTTTCTTGTAAATAGTCTTCTTAATATGTTTTAGTTAACCCTTGATTTTGTACAATTTGTTTTAGGACTTTCCCTTAGGGTTTTTGAGCCATTCTTTTTGGCATAGTTAGGTATTGAACCCTAGTTTCATGTAGGATTTATCTCTCAATTTTTAGATTAAAATTTGATGTAGTTTGATTGTTAGACATCTAGGTGTTCTAATTAGGGTTTTAGGTTGTATAAGTAGACTTGAACAAATTTGTTTTGGGGTTCATAGGCCAAATTAGTGTATGGGGAATATATGGGTTAAGGGTAAGTATGTATAGAACCCCCTAGAATTTTGCTAGAATATTGTATGGTGTTTTAGTATTTTTCATTGATTTTTGAATGTATGGATAGTATATGTGTTGCTTAAGGGCATGAGTTGTATTGTTGTGTTTTTTTTTCTTCCCCTTTGAGTGTGTGAGCTTTGAAGATTGAGTTGAAGACCTTATGGATCATCATTGAAGCCTTGAAGACCTTGCAGAGGAGTTTAGCATAGCTTTTGTTTGTTTGTTTATAGGTTTGCAGGTGCATAGGCAGAGCCCTAGATAGGATACTTCCATTCAATAAACAAGGAGTGTTTTGTTCACCTCCCCTCTTCTCTGTGACATAAAGTCCCTTAAGGGTATTCACCTCTCTCCTTTGGAGGGATTAGTGACCTTACCCTCTGAGGTAGAACTTTGAGAGAGCCTTTCCCTTTGATGTTAAGTCCTCAATGGCATCCTTTGGAAGTCAGTGAGCACTGTAACATCCTCACCTCCTCTTGTTGACTGAATCTTGTTTGCTGGAGCATTAGAGCCATTGAAGACTGAAGCTGAAGCTTTGAAGAGGATGATCCCCTGAAGATTGTTGAAGTCTGAAGACTTTGTGAAGATCAAGATGATGCTTGAAGATCCCTGAAGGTGGTGAAGCCTGAAGGTGGAGCTGATCAAAGGAGCTGAAGCTCAAGGGAGAAGATGAGTTGATACTCATGGTGTAGGGTTGATACCTGGAAAGCAAGTGATCTCTGAAGTCTGAAGACTGGGTTGCTGCTGGAGGAGCTGAAGCTTTCCTCTGTTTTCTTTGATGTATTGTTTGTTTTGTCTGATCTGTCTGTTGCATTAGACTAAGTCCATCTAGATTAAGTTCAGTCTAAGAGCATGAGTGCATCTGCTTGTATTGTTATTTCTTGGCTTTGCTTGCGGGTATTCGGTAGAGCCCAGCTCCCTTGCCCATGTGTTCATTTTGCTTGATAGCATGATTTCATTTCTTTTATCTGTATGATTGCAGTTTACTGTCTATTGCTTGATAGCATGTTGTTTATTTTTCAGTATGATTACTGTTATTTCATGACTGGCTTGAGGTTGAGATGAGCTTGTGGAGGCTGAAACCCCACACACATTTCCTCCCTCACTTGCATTGCATGCATTTTACTGTTAAAGCTGATGCTTTTGTCTGTTTTGGTGTATCATTGGCATGATCCCTTAGGACTCTCATTTCCTCTGATGAGGATTTGATGATAGACTTTTAGGTTGAAACCTATGCATGACAACTTCTAGGAGTTCCCTGTTCAAACCTCAACCATAGGATGAATCCATGGCATGACAACAGTAAGACTTGATAGTCTCCCTCCTAGTTGGGCCTGTTCTCTTCTCATCTCAAAACAGTTTAAGATACAGTAATCATGAATGATTTCTTTCGTACGCTACGAGCCTTAAGCTATCTGAGAAAGGATTGTGGGAGAGTTTCTTTTTCACAGTCTGGATGTTTAGTATGGTACCCTTTGGGTGACATGCGACGCATTCACTCTCAGGTCATAGTCTCTAGTGCGGTTGAAATCGCAAACACAATAAAAAACACTTCTTTCAGGAAATAGGCCGTAGTTTCCCGAACTACGTTTGCTCTGATCTTCCATACAATGTGGAAGTACGTAGGCATAGGATGCGACGTCCTAGCGAGCAGCCTTTCCCCCATAATCCTTCGTAGGCCGAACTACGTTGACTCTGATTTCTCATTCTCTGATGAGAATACGTAGGCATAAAGCGCGATGCTTTGCCGAGTCATTTTTCTTTTCTTTTTCAGCCAGCCTTGATAGGTAGATAGATTATAACCAACCCGTCCAAGTAAACAAACAAGCGAGGATCCCGTCGAGTACGACGGACGTGAGGGGTGCTAATACCTTCCCCTTGCGTAACCGACTCCCGAACCCAGACAATGGTTGCGACGACCTTGTCTTACCCTTATTCGTCAGGTTTTTCCGATCGTTTCCTTTCCCGCTCTGAGGGATAAATAACGAAAGGTGGCGACTCTTCTGTCATGCCGGCACCTTATTTTCGCACAAGCGACAGCTGGCGACTCTGCTGGGGACTCTGCTGGCGACTCTGCTGGGGACTCCAACGGTTCCCTGTGCGAGTCAATCCTATCGTTTGTGTGTTTGCTTGTTGGGTTGCGTTTATTTATCGCACTCTATTTCCCGCATTTTATTCTCAGTATGATTATTTGTGCTGTTGTGGGATGGGAGTTCTGATTGAGTGAGAAGCCAGACCCAGGCTTGAGTGTACCATAGACTTAGAGTGGAAATTAGTGGGCGCGTGCTTGCTTTGCAGGCACTAGTGTCTCATGAAATCCACGCTCAGACGAGGTTCATCCGGTTGGCTTCACTTTCAACCCTTTGGGTTGAGACGGTTGCTGGTTTGGTGGATTGTCGACTCTGGGGACCGATCATTTGTGATTCAGCTGAGTGAGGCCTCTTTAGGACTTGATGATGCCACTCCTTCTGGGAATCGTATCATCTGTTTTGAAAGTCTGTGACGCTGATGAACGCATAGGATGTCGTACTTTGAGTCAGTCTAAGTCCATACCTGTGAGCGGGACTGGGTTTATTGCAGGAAACTTAGACCTTCAGACTACCTGGTTTTCTTGACAGTGAATCAGTTATGTTGGGTTCTCAGTTGCAGATATGTTTGTTCTTGACAGGGCAAGTTTTTGATCAAAGGATCTGATCGTCGGGTGTTTGTCTGTTCTCGATAGAGCAGGCTGTGATCAGTGTATTATCATCAGTGGTTTGTTCTGGATGGAGCAGATTTTGAGTGGGGTCTGAAGATCTCATCGGCAGATGTTATTTGTTCTTGATAGGGCAGATTTTGAGTGGGATCTGAAGATCTCATCAGCAGCTGTGTATTTGTTCCTGATAGGGCAGATCTTGATTTGGGGTCTGAAGACTTCATCAGCAGATATCTCTTGATCATGCATCTGGGGTCCTTATTATCAGGCATTTCTTCTTGTCAGAGCAGAATTTTGATCTCGGTCCTATCAGATGGTCATCCTCAGCAGATCAGATTAGTGGTCTTACACCGGGGTTTCCTTCTCATCAGTGACTGTTGATACCGAATCTGCACAGCAGCTACCTGGATATATTATCGCATGCCTGCATCTTGCATTAGTTTGCATATCCATCTGCATTCCATTAACGTGTGTCTGTGTTGCAGGTACCGTTTTCCCGATCCCAGATTTCTCGCCTTCTGCTGTTATCATGGCCTCTCTCAGGAAGATTGTTGCATACAAGTTCCCGACCCCCGATGTGTTGAAGCTGATTGGTTTGATAGCCCTGGCAGGGGATTCTGTGAAGGATAGGTTCAGGAAGTCTTATGGCAGGTTGCTTGGTCTGGTTTGCAAACCTTCCACGTCCGAGTTGAATGGGTTACATGCTCTTCTGCAGTTTTATGACCCTCCTTTGAGGTGTTTCACTTTTCGTGACTTCGTTCTCGCGCCGACATTGGAAGAGTATGCTGATATGCTGGGTGTGCCTATCAAAAGGTAGATGCCTTTCGTCCACATGGATGCTGAGCCTGATTTGGCTGGTTTAGCTTCCTCACTCCATTTGAGCGCTTCTGAGTTAGTGGTGACGAGCTGGAACAAGGTCCCAGGGTTCTCTCTGCAGTTTCTGATAGCTAAGGCTCAGCAGTGTGCTACGGACAAATGTTGGGACGCATTCAACGCCATCCTTGCTTTATGCATATATGGCATTATCCTATTTCCCAGCATGCCTGATTTCGTGGACTTTGACGCATTCCATATATTCGCCTCAGGGAATCCAATCCCTACTCTGATCGGAGACGTCTACCATTCAGTGCATTACAAGAATGAGAACCGGAGAGGGAAGAATGTTTCATGCTGCGTACAGTTGTTGTACAAGTGGTTTGATAGTCATTTGCCCAAGAAGGGTTCTTCTGTCTTGTCTGTAGCCACAGCTGAGTGGCATGAACGTCTGATGAGTTTGTCAGCAGAAGACATTGATTGGTTTGTTGACAGAGACAGGTTAAGCACCGAGTTGATCTTCAGTTGTAGTGGGTTTCCTAATGTACCTCTGATAGGTAGGAAGGGTTGCATCAACTACAATCCATCATTGCTAGTTCGTCAGTTTGCATACGCTTTGAGGACTCCACCGAAGGAGGAAGAGGTACGGGAATCTCTGTACCTCACGGGTATTCTAGAAGGGGATTTGTTGTCCAAGCTTCAGTATGCGTGGAACAATATCAGCACGAGAGGAAAGCCTTTGTTGGGGAAGAGCAACAACCAAGCCTACCCTCCTTATTCAGATTGGATCAGAGCCAGAGCCAGTACTATAGGGATGCCATTCCCTCATG
This sequence comes from Lathyrus sativus, assembly GCA_963859935.3. Classification (NCBI taxonomy): domain Eukaryota; kingdom Viridiplantae; phylum Streptophyta; class Magnoliopsida; order Fabales; family Fabaceae; genus Lathyrus; species Lathyrus sativus. Next base: position 278,279,723 of record OZ012735.1, read on the forward strand.
TCAGACCAGATAGTCCTCCACCAGTTGAAGAGCCCACCACTGTGCCCGTTCATCAGCACAACCAGGTATTAGCCGAGCGTGATGAACTGAAGTGGGCAAATGCAGAATTAGAGAAGGAGTTAGCTCAGCTTCGAAGTGAGAGGAACGAAGTCGTGCATGCTCTCAAAAAGCAAACAGAGTCGGTAAGCCAGCTAAGTGCGGACTTGGCAAAGCAGATTGCTGATCGGGAACGCTTAGGTCAGGACTTCAGGGCTGCTAATGATGTACTAGCTACGAAGAAGCAGCATTTGGAGGAAGCATATCGGAGAATATCTAAGTTCGACCAGCATTGGAAGACTTCCATGGCCACCAGGAAAGAGCGAGAGGACAAGCTGATGCTGCAGATTTCTAAGCTAGCAGCCGAAGTAAAGGACAGCGAGCGGAGGTTTGGTGAAGAGACCGCCCGCAGGTACTCCGCTGAAGCCCGTCTCAACAAAGCTATTGCTAACCTGAAGGAGCATAAGCTGATGTTTGAGTCTAAGAAGCAGAAGCTGGAGGATTGCTTTGGCGATGGAGCTTGGGAGAGTTCAGTTCAGGGGCTTCAGTATACCATCAGGCAGAGAGAACTACTCGTCGAGAGGTTGCTCACTTTGCCAGATCATTCAGAAACAAAGGAGTTATTAGCAGAGTGTCGCGCCCGTGGCCATACTTGACTAGTCGTATTCTTGTTGTTTTGATCTTTGATGTATGCTGACCATCACCAGACTTGTTGGTTGAGGTCATGCTGTTGATTTGTACTCGCTGATACTGTGTACCGCCTTGACAGGCCTTTCCATATATGTATGAGATTGATGTTTCCACGATTGGGCTCGGATTTCTTCTTCCTCTTATTATTATTAGCACTGGCACTAAGGCACTAGGATCGGGGGAAAATCTCCCACGCACACAGACACACGCATGCATCTGCATGAAGCATAGTTGCATGGTGTATATCTTATTGCTTTTCCTAACCTTTATTGTTGACAGGTTTTTCAGGTTCCGAGCTGCTTTCGATCTCCAGGATTGATCAAAGACTCATCCACCGCTACTCAACTCGCGCCAATCAGACAAGGATAATGGACCAGGTGCAATCAGATGTTCAAGAGCTCCGTGAACGGATGGACCGTTTTATGGAGCTGATGCAGGTGGTCGCGAATGGTCAAGACCAGCTTCGTACTCTGGTTCAACCTCTGATCTCCAGGGTTGACAGTAATGGCATACTGTATGGAGGGGCCGTGCCTACTCCTCCTCCAGTGGACGCTCCACAAAACGTTGTTCCTGTTGCCGGGGGCAACGGCAGTGCTAACGGCAATCTGATGACTAATCTCGGACTCAATGCGGCAGGCGTCGACAATGGTAGTTTAGGAGCCAATGTTAACATAGGGCCAGTCAACGGCAATGCTGGTGCTGGAAATCTGTTGGTGCCCCAACCGTGGCTGGAGGACCATCAGGATGACGTATTCTCTCGGAGAGGTGTAGAAGCAGAGTTGAATGCTGAAGCTCGACCCAGGTTCAAGGCGCTTGAAGACAAGATGAGAGACATTGAAAATCAAAACACATTGGGCGTTGATATGTCCAAGCTCAGGTTGATTGCTGACTTCAAGGTGCCTCATAAATTCAAGGTGCCTGTCTTCGAGAAGTATAAGGGTACTACTTGCCCCCGTGTTCACCTTCGATCTTATTATAGAAAGATGTCCGCCTATTCTGACGATGAGAAGTTGCTGATGCACTTCTTTCAGGATAGTCTTTCTGGTCCATCACTCGAATGGTATATGGGTTTGGAGCCCGCTACTGTGCGCACCTGGAAAGATCTTGCAGAAGCGTTCGTCCTCCACTATCAATACAATAGCGACTTGGCTCCCAACCGAGTCCAGCTTCAGAATCTCTCACAGCGGAACAACGAAAGCTTCAAAGAGTACGCCCAGCGGTGGCGTGAATTGGCTGCTCGGGTTCAACCGCCGATGGTTGAGCGCGAGCTAGTGCAAATGTTCGTGGCTACCCTTCCTGGAATCTACTATGAAAAGCTAGTCAGTGGCATGTCCGGAACATTCTCGGCTCTCATCACTATGGGCGAGCATGTTGAGAACGGTATAAAGATCGGAAAAATTCAGGGCGAATCATCCTCAGCTGGAGGAGGTAGTAAGAAACCTTATGCTGGCAAGCGTCGAGAGGGAGATGCTAGCGCTGTCTCTAATGCTCGGAGAAAGGGCAAGGGCCCTCAACCTCAGATTGCTAGCATAAATATTCCAGCTGTTCCACCGCAGCCGCAGCAGCAGCAGCCTCAGCAGCAGAATCAGCAGGGGTACAGGAAATATCAGAATCGGACTCCTATGGCAAACCGTCATTTTGAAACTCCACCTATGTCGTATGCACAGCTTTTGCAAACGCTGCTTCAGCTCCAATTAGTTCAAAAGAGGACGTTGGCTCCCTTAACAGGGGCACCACCACCAGGGTATGACGCCAATGCTACTTGTGAGTTCCATACTGGGGCACCGGGCCATACGATTGAGAATTGTAAAGCTTTTAAGCACAAAGTGCAGGATTTGGTGGACGCCAAGGTTATCAACTTTTCTGATAGTGTGCCCAACGTTACCAAAAACCCCATGCCTCATCATAAGGGGGGCGGAGTGAATGCTGTTATCACTGAGGAGAGTGCGGACTTGCTGACTGATGTCAAAGATTTGAAGACGCCGTTGAGTTTTGTCAAGGCTAAGTTGCTGAAGAAGGGCTTCTTTCCTGGATGCGGGGAGTTATGTATGGCTTGTGCTACACTTCCTGATGGGTGTGAGCAGCTGATCGAAGGTATCCAAGGTCTGATGTCCGAGGGTATTTTGCAGTTCAGCCGGAGCGTTGAAAGTGCATCAGGGGAAGTCGTGCTGAAGCAGGCAGATGAGGTTTCTACCATTACTATTCCTCGTCACCCTATTACTATTTCTGCACCCTGTTGCACCCTAAAATTTGCTCAACCTTATTCAATTGGTTTATGTTTCAATATCATTAGCATTTGCATGTAGAGTCATGTACATAGACTAACCATCTGCATAGCATAAGCATAGCAAGTCATTCAACAGGGGACCAATCATCACTTTCATCTCTAGAGGCCTATCAAGAGGTTATTATCCCAATTCAATCTCATTCAAGTCATCAGGAAAGAATTTGAAAGCAAAGAGTTTAGCAGATCAAGCCTTGAGTCCATCTCCTAGCTGAGGGTATCTGAGGATCAACAAGAGGGTTATGAGCTGTGAAATGAAAGCATGGAGAGCATCTAGACATTTTGAGAGACTTATAAAGTCATTTGGAGAAGAAAGCAAGTCATTGATGAAAGCACAAGAGCTACAGTTGAAGACAGTCAACTAGGGTTTCATCTGGGTCAGCCCTAGGTCAACCCTAGGTCAATTGACTGACTTAAAAGGGCATTCAAGGCTATTGGAGAGATGTGGGGATCAACATTTGAACATATAAAGAGGGATATGGAGATATGACAAGGAGAATTCAAGAAAAATCAAGGAGAAGAGGAGTTACTAAATTAGGGTTTCTCTGTAAAATCCCCTAGTTTAGGTCAAATTTCCAAGCAAGATAAGTCAAAATGCTAGCTTCAAATGGCTTCTTGGCCAACATGAAACTTGTAGAGGATCTCAAGACCTTCAATTTGAGTGGTGGAAGACCTCAAGGAGATTTATGGAACTCAAGTTATGGTCCTTGCAAGTTACAGGTCATTTGGGGTGTCTGAACTTTTGTCTGTGAAAGTGACTTGACTTCCAAGCTAGTTTTACCCCTCAAGGAGATTTCAAATGAATTCTTGGTCAACATAAGAGTTGTTCCTCATTGTCTTAGCTTTCTAGAATGGTATGGCATGCCTTCATATGATGTGGAGAACTCAACTTATGGTCTTGACAAGCAAAGGGTATTTTGGGCATTTGTGAATTACAGGTCATTTTAACCTATACCCAAAACTCATACAAGGAGGCCTCAAATGGAAAAACTTACAACATCAAACTTGCTCCAAATGGGATTTTAAGTCTAGAAAGAAGGTCACAAGTTATTGGAGAAGCTTATAGCATGGAGTTGCATGATTGGTCAAAATATGAACTAAAAAGGCTTATAAAGTGAATAATTTCAAAGTGAAAAATGGTTTGGGAGATTTACAAGTCCAAATGGAGACTTCCAATATATGATTTTGAATGGAAAAACAATTCTAAGAACAATGGTTCACACACTTTTTTGAGTTTAGAAGGAAAAAATGAAGTTATCCATGGTTGCTTACCTTTTAAGAAACATGATCAAAATGAACCAAAGTTGGAAAGCAAGGGAATGTGCAAGATGGATCTAGAATGTTCATTTGGGGTCTATATATTCATGAAATGTGCATTGATCAAGGGTTGGCTTCATTTGCACCAAGAATTCCACAAAATTTCTCACACTTTTTCATTGGAGTTTCATTGTAATTCTCTCAAAACCTTCATCAACTTTCATCAAAATCAACTCAATCTGACTCCATCATCATCATAGATCATAATTGGAGCAAAGTTTTGGTGTGAATCATCCATTTTCGAGCACTTTTTTTCAAGAGCATCAAGATTGAAGTTGCAAGTGGATAGCATAATTCTGGCCAAATCTCATCCAAAGCTTGCATACAGAATCACATACATCAAGGATTGATCAAGATCCAGCACTTAGAAGCCTCAAATCATCAATCTCCATAGCTGTTTGCAAGATTTTGCACAAGGTAAGTTTTCATTCAAACTGCTTGATCCAGTTAGTTAGGCATGATTTTGTTAGTATAGAATTGATCTAGGTGGTTAGGAGATTAAGTTAGAGGAATTTGGAACGATTTGGTGATGGTTAATGACAGGTGCCATAAACTGTTAGTGTTCATATCTCTTAGATTAGTGTGTTATAATTGTGGCTTGATAGCATGTGTTGATCTCCATTAGGTGTAGTTTAGTTTAGGCTAAGTCTGGGGAAGATTGGTGATGGTCCATACCAGTGCATTTCAATGGTGGTCAGTATGTGATTCAATCGAATTTGTTGATGTGGTGAATTTCAAAGCGAATTGATGCCCTAAGCTTGTAGAGGGAGAGATTTGGAGCAGATTTCATGTTCATGGCATGTGGATTAGTGGCGTGTAGGATGAGAACTGAGGGATGGAAAGTTGCTCGTGCATGAGGTTCATGGTGGCAGAAACCCTAGTTCAGTTGAGTTGAGGAAGAAGACGAAATCTGGATCGTCTATCTTGATTAAGACCTTTGACTGGGATGACGATCCAATGGCTCTCGTTTAAGCTGAGTTTTGGGGGGAATTGACCTGGGTGCCAAAACGCACCGTTTCATTAATTGAAACGGGCGGGCCTCAGGATTTTATGCTATCCTCACCCCCAATGTTAGGCCCATTCTATTTTTGAACGTGTTTTCGCTGCTTTTCTCACCCCCAGCGCTCCTCTTTTATTCCATTGATTCAGAGTGGTATTGGGCTTAAGCCAGAAGCGCTACCAACACCCCCCTGTTGTTGGCCCATTGTGATTTTGAACTGGGCGAAGTTCTATTTCAACCCCCCTCCCTCATTTTATTCAATTTTGTTTTTCTTATTCCATTTTAATATTTTACCATTTTCATAAAATCATAAATAATTCATAAAAAATGCTTTTTAATTCATTCTTTTTACCATATTTTCATTAAAATGTCTAGAATATTATAGGAAAATAAAATTTCATTTTTAGTTTTATTTCATATTTTTTTCATATTTTTTAAATAAATGTCATAATAAATAGATTCATTTCATGCATTATTTTTATGATTTTTGTTCTCTCACATGCTTTAATATTTTTTGATCATTCTTTTCATATTGTTTAGATGAGATGTTAAGCTTGTAGAAATATTTTAGTTCCCATTTTTAGGAGTTAATTTTAGGTGATTAATAAATGCTTGAATATCATGTACAAAACTAGGGTTTTTAGGTGACAACTTAGGAAGTTCAATTTTTTCCCTTAGGACTTAGGGTTTGAATAGATTAGTTATGGGACTATAGGGGCTATGGGTAGTTATTAGATCCCTTAGAGAACAGTTAGGATTCCCCTACTGCTATTATTACTGTTTGTATATCTGTTGTCTGGTGTGGTGTGCCCTCTGGGGTTTATTGATTGTTTGTATGGGTATTGGGTTTGTCTGGGGCCCTGGGGAAGCTGAAGAATTGTGGAGATGAAGCCATTGAAGATTCAAATGCTGAAGATCAACTGTCAGAGTTGAGGAGGAGCTTCTTGCTAGCAGTTGCTGAGGAGACTAGGGTTTAGGAGCTAGGCAGAGCTCTAGACTAGAAAGATTGTTTCTCAAACATGGATTGCCTTGTCTGCATCCATTCTCCTCTGTGATTCAGAGTCTCTCTAAGACACTCACCCCCTTCCTTTGGAAGGCTTGGTGATGGTGTCTATGAGATAGAACTCTTGAGAGAAAATGTCTCTTGTGTTAGAAGCAGTCTGTTCACCACCTTTGGTAGTCAGCTGATTGCTTAACACTCAATTCACTCTTGTGACTAATCCCTCATCCTGGAGGTTTGAGCTTGAAGAAAAGCCATTGCAGATGGAAGACTGATGATCAAAGCCCTTGCCTGAAGGTCATGAAGATGGAGATTGATGCTTGTTGAAGCCTGTAGCTGATTGGAGATTACTTGAAGCCAGTTGTTGAGTCAGAGCTGCTGATGCTGTTTCTTTTGCTGTATTTCATTTGTTGATGTATTGATTGGTTTTCTGAACTGTATTGTTTGCTGTTTACCCTGTTGGGTTGAAGGTGAAGCCTGTTCACTTTCGCCTATTGTTTTCTAGGTTCGAGGTTGAGTGGGACTCCCTTGCCTCGCTTGTATTGTTGCATCCATGCATTTTACTGTTTTACTGTATATATCTGATATTGTTTCTGTTTCTGCCTATCCCGTAGGATCTCTGTTTCTCTCTGTGCAAGAGAGGAGCATGATAGACACTAGGTCTTAACCCATGCATGATAACATTAGGATAGCTTGTTTCCCTTCGCAACCGTAGGTTAGAGTTCTGTCTCTTTCTTTCTCAAAACAAACAGAAAAACACATAAAGATTTCGAACACAATAAAAGACACTTCTTCCGTAAAAGAACGTGAACTCATCAAGACGTCATCTTTGTCCTCTTGGACTGTTAATCAGAAAAACCTTTTTCAGAAGGATAAAAAACAATCAAGACGGACTTGTGTCGTACGTGGCCCGAACTACGTTTGCTCTGATCTTCCATGCTGTGTGGAAGTACGTAGGCATAGGATGCGATATCCTAGCGAGCAACCTTCCCTTCCTTCCCCGTAGGTAGGCGAACTACGTTGACTCTGATTTCTCGTTCCAGTCGAGAATACGTAGGCATAAAGTGCGATACTTTGCCGAGTCACCTTTTTCTTTCTTTTTAACCCTTGACCTATGGTTTAGATAGAATAACAATCCATACCCGAAAACAAGCGTGGATCCCATCGAGTACGATGGACGTGAGGGGTGCTAATACCTTCCCCTTGCGTAACCGACTCCCGAATCCAGGTTTTGGTTGCGACGACCATACCTTTCCCGTGTTGTGCGAGGTTTACTCTGAGCGTTTCCTTTCCCTCCCGTGGGATAAATAACGCACGGTGGCGACTCTTCTGTTCGGCCGGCGCCGATTTTCGCAGTAGCGACAGCTGGCGACTCTGCTGGGGATCCAACGTCCCCTGGCTGCTAAGGACTGCGATGGTTCTTACGCATTTGGGATCCAACGTCCCTTGAGAGAGTCAATCCTAACGCTTGTTTTCCCGTCGAGGATTTTGTATGGAGTTATTGTATATTTCTAACCCTGTATTTTCCAGCTTTATATATCTTGTTTATTATTGCTGTATCTGGGGTGTGACGGGTGTTCTGATATTGAGAGATAAGCCGGACCTGGGCTTGAGTGCACCTAGAATTAGAGTAGAAATTAGTGGGCGCCCGCTTGCTTTGCTTGCTTTGGTGTCCCATGAAATCTACACTCAGACGAGGTTCCTCTGGTTGGCCTCCTGCCCCTTCCTTTGGTTGGCGTGGGTTGCTGGTTAGTTGGATTGTCGACTCTGGGGACCGATCATTTGGAAGTTGGCTGAGTGAGGCCTCTTCAGGATTTGATGATGCCACTCCTTCTGGGAATCGTATCATCAACCCTGAAAGTCTGTGGCGCCGACGACCGCATAGGATGCCGTACCTTGTGCCAGTTATAGGGCCACCCACCTGTGAGGGGATTCAGGGTTATGCAGGTAACTAGACCTCCAGATTACCGGTTATTTCTTGATCAGAGATCCGGGTTATTTTTGGAGATGTATTCTGAGGTCTGTCAGAGACCATGTGGAGATGTATTCTGAGGTCTGTCAGAGACCATGTGGAGATGTATTCTGAGGTCTGTCAGAGACCATGTGGAGATTTATTCTGAGGTCTGTCAGAGACCATTTGGAGATGTATTATGAGGTCTGTCAGAGACCAGTTGGAGATGTGTTATGAGGTCTGTCAGAGACCAGTTATAGATGGGATTTGAGGTCTATCAGAGACCAGTGAGTTATGGTTTGAGGTCTGTCAGAGACCAGTGTTGGAGTTCTATTTTAGGTCTATCTGAGACCAGGGTTGATGACTTCTGGATGGTCTATCGGAGACCTTTCTTGATTGGGTTTAGGCTATTCAGCTGCAGCTTTGGTCCCTGTTGAATGTTACTTGCATTGCATCCCTGCATATCCATTATCATTTGCATTTCACTAACGTGTGTCTGTGCTGCAGGTACATTTGCATTTCCCTAGTTCTAGTGCCCAGACTTCTGAGTATTTGATCATGACTAGCTTAAGGAGAACAGTTGCTTACAAATTGCCTACGCTTGATATTGTTCCTCTACTGGGGTTGATCTCTCTTGCTGATGAGGGTGTTCGTAGGAGTTTCCGGATGAGCTATGGTAGATTATTGAGATTGGTGTGCAAACCTACAGAGGTAGAGTTGGATGGGCTGTATGCTTTGATGCAATTCTACGACCCTGCTTTGAGGTGCTTTACGTTCTCTGACTTTATTATGGGACCAACTCTGGAGGAATACGCTGAGTATGTTGAGCTGCCTGTGCAGAACCAGGTTCCATTCATTCATTATGATGCCAAACCTAAGCCGGAGGAATTGGCAAAAGCCTTGCATGTTGATGCTTCTGAACTTGTGACTACTGTTTCCCGTGGAGTTCCAGGCTTCTCATTTCAGTTCTTAGTGGGTAAAGCCCAAGAGTACGCCAAGAATGGGTGCTGGGTTGCTTTCAATGCTGTGTTGGCTTTGTGCATTTATGGCATAGTTTTGTTCCCCAATATACCGGATTTTGTGGATTTCGATGCTTTCTACTTGTTCGCCGCTGGTAATCCTGTACCTACCTTACTCGGAGATCTCTACCACTCGCTGCATTACAAGAATGAGAAGGGAAGAGGGAAGAATGTTCATCTGTGTGTGCCCTTATTGAGTATGTGGTTTGAGAGTCACCTTCCTAAGAGAGGATCTGCTGCAGAGACTACAGTCCCAGTTGGTTGGCCAGAACGCTTGATGAGGCTATCGTCGGAAGATATGGAGTGGTTTGATAGAGATCTGCTGGGATCTGAGCTCATCTTCAGCTGTGCTGGTTACCCTAATGTGCCATTGATAGGAAGAAAAGGGTGTATCAATTACAACCCTTCTCTATTCATTCGCCAGTTCGGATATGCGCTGAAGAATCCACCTCAAGAGGAAGAAGTACAGGAATCTCTGTACTTCACCGGTGACGTGAAGGGGGAGTTATTAGCCAAGTTGCGACATGCTTGGACGCGTATTAACCGCAAAGGGAAGCCGTTGTTGGGAAAGAATGACTGTCAGGCCTATGCATCTTATAGAGTTTGGATTCAGGAAAGGGCTAGTCAGTTGAAGATGCCGTTTCCAGATGCACCAATTCTTGTTCCTATTCCGGTAGAAGAGCCGACTACTGTTTCTAGAGAAGCATATGAACAGGTTGTGAAGGAGAAAGAAGCCCTGATGAAGATTAACGAAGGGTTAGAGCAAGAGTTAGCCCAGGCACGCAGTGAGAAGAACAAGGCCGTATATGCTTTCCAACAACAGATTGAGCTAGTAAACCGGTTAGGAGCTGAGTTGACCGAAGAAAAGAAGAAGCGCGAGCGTCTGGGGCAAGAGTTCAGAAGCTCCCATGACATGCTGGAAGCCAAAAAGAAAGCGCTTGACGCAGCACACCGAGAGATATCCTCTTGCAATAAGACTTGGAATGCTACACTCACCAACAACAAGCAGAGGGAAGATAAGCTGAAGCAGCAAATTTCCGATCTCGAGGAGAAGTTGAAGTCTAGCATCAAGAAGTGTGAAGAGGAAGTGATGAACCGGTATAGTGTCCAGCATGCACTGAACAAGGCAATCAAATCCAGAGATGAAGCGGTGTCTCAGAAGCGAAAGTTAGAAGATTGCTTCGGAGAAGCAACATGGGAAGAAACTGCTGCAGACGTACGCCGTGTCCTTAAGAAGAGAAACCAGCTTGTTGAAGGGCTGCTTGATCGACCAAGCCATCCGGAGACCAAGAAGTTGATAGAGGAGTACCAAACTTTTGGGAGGATCTGATCATTCCATTATTTGTATGCTTTATTTGCATAGTGCTGACCATCACCAGGATTGTTGGTTGAGGTCATGCCATCTTTGTACTCTCAGTGATATTGTACCCTGGGCTTATTGATTCTCTCTGCTATATATGAGGCTTTCTATGATTCAGCTCCGATATTCCTATTGTCAACACTGTCACTGCACCGGCACCCTCGCACTAGAACTGGGGGAATGAACTTCCCTAATGCACAGACACATTGCATTGCATTCATATTCATATTACATAACAGGTAATCTATGAATGGTGTCTTATCTCTTGCTCTGTATCAGGTACTTAACAGGATTCCAGATCAACATCCGCACCGCTATTCTACACGATCCAACTGTCGGAAAGTCATGGACCAGATTCAGAACGAGATGCAGGATGTACGCGAGAAGCTCGCCCTCTTCATGCAGACCATGGAGGCTATAGCAAAAGGGCAAGAAAACTTGCAGGCCATGGTCCAGCCTTTGTTGGCTCGCAACGCTGGTCATGGTAACGAAGATCATCAGTCTGTCCGGGTTGATACTGCTCATGGAGATGGCACTCCAACGCCAGTGGCTCCGCCTGTCGTCAATGTGAATGCTGCTAACGTCAACAACGCTACCGCTGCTGTGAATGGTAACGTCGGAGGTGGAAATGAAACTGCTGTCCATAACGCTGGGCTGGGTGATGTCAATGTGGGAGATAATCTCGGAGGCAATGGTTTTATCAACGCTGGGTTCGGATTCAACGATCAGGGATTCGACAATACTGGCAAGTATGGCTTTAATGCTCAAGGATTTGGGCAAGATGGTTATGGTATGGTCAATCAGGGCTACGGAGGTTTTGGAAACGGAAACGGTGCTGGTTTTATGGCTGGTGGTCCTGCTGGAGGTGTTCAAGGGTATGGCAACAGAGGTCGAGTTCCGGGGATGAATCAGGTCAGAGCTGGACGTAATAATGCGTATGATGGATACGGGGCTGGAAACGGTATGTGGCAAGAGGATCAGCAGGAAGACGCCTTCTCTGGAGGGGGCTTTGAAGGGCCGATGGATGATTCTCAAAAGATTAGAATGCTGGAAGAGCAAATGAAAGGAGTCTTAAATCAAAGCGCTGTGGGTCTGGACATGGCAACTATGGGCTTGGTACCTGGCTTGAGGGTGCCAATCAAGTTCAAAGCGCCTGCGTTCGATAAGTACAAAGGAGATACATGTCCGAAGGTTCATGTACGAGCTTATTACAGAAAGATGTCTGCATACTCCACTGACGAAAGAATGCTCATGCATTTCTTTCAGGATAGCCTATCGGGTCCTTCCCTAGAGTGGTACATGGGGTTGGAGCCCAATGATATCAAAACTTGGAAGCAATTAGCAGAGGCGTTCGTAGCCCATTACAAATATAACAGTGACCTGGCACCCAATCGGGTCCAGTTGGCCGGGCTTTCGCAGAAGAAGGGGGAGAGTTTTAAAGAATACGCGCAAAGGTGGCGCGATATGGCTGCCAGGGTTCGTCCTCCTGTGGAAGATAAAGAAATGAACGATATGTTTGTTGGCACATTCACCGGGCTGTTTCATGATATGCTGTTTCATACGTCTCTGGCTAGTTTTTCAGATCTGATTCTGATGGGTGAAAAGATTGAGCGGAACATTAAGCAAGGAAAGTTCCAAGTCGATGAATCAACTGCATCTGGCAGTAATAGGAAAGCTTATGGTGGGCGCCGTCAGGGCGAAGCTAGCGCGGTATTTGGAGGCCGAGGCCGAGGCCGAGGCAGGGGAAGAAATCCATATCGTCAGCAGCAGCAAGTGTCGAGTGTCACCATCCCGTATCAACAACAATCAATTCAGCAACAACAACAGGTTCAGCAGCAACCAATGCCACAGCAGCAGCAGCCTCAGCAGGGGGCACAGCAAGCTCAGAGAAAATTCCAGGGTGGTAAGCCGAGAAGGGTGTTCGAGAAGCCTCCCTCTAACTATGCTGATTTATTGCAGACCTTGTTGGGATTGAATCTGGTGGAGAAAAGAACCTTGGCACCGATAACGGGAACTCCCCCGTTCGGCTATGATGCAAATAGGCGCTGCGAGTTTCATTCTGGGGCCCCGGGCCATGATATAGAAGGTTGTCATGCTTTTAAGCACGTTGTGCAGGATCTCTTGGACAACAAGTCTATCAACTTCGGAACGACCGGTGCGAATATAGTCCAGAAACCCATGCCTAATCATGGGGCGAATGCCGTGCTGACTGAGGAAGGTCTGAAGCTGATTATGAATGTTGAGGATTTAAAGACGCCGCTGAGCGAAATAAAAAGCCGACTGTTGCAAGGAGGTGTTTACCCGGGTTGTAATGAGTACTGTTTGGACTGTTGGGCCCTGTCTGGGGGGTGTGAGGATCTGAAGAAAGGCATTCAGGCCTTAATTGATGAAGGTGTATTGCAGTTTGATAGAACAGCAACTGATGAGCCGGCAGGGGCAGTAATGGATAATCAGAGTGATGTTGCCACAGTGACAATTCCTAGGAAGACGATCACTATTTCAGCACCAGCTCAGCGACCACCGATTACTATAACTAAAGCCGGGCCAATCCCGTATGAGAACACGAAGGCGGTCCCATGGTCATATGGGCTAGAGGTGTATTGTGACGGGATTAAAATCGATGTCAACAAGCAGTCAGCGGAGGTTGTGGATAATGTTGTGGGCTCAGGAGGCATGACAAGAAGCGGCAGGATCTTTATATCTCCTGAAGTGGAAGCCGAAAGGCTAGCGAAAGGAAAGGGGAAAGCGGTTGAGAACGTTCCGGTTCAAGCAAATGAAAAAGAAGCAGCATCTAAGGATGTCGAAGAATTCATGCGCTTAATTCGGAAAAGCGACTATAAAATCGTGGAGCATCTACAGCAAACGCCATCCAAAATATCTATTCTGTCATTGCTGTTGTGTTCAGAGGCCCACCGAAACGCTTTGCTGAAAGTCCTGGACACTTCTTTTGTACCCCAGGATGTCTCCGTGAACCAGCTAGAAGGAGTATTGGCACATGTAAATGCGGGCCACAGTCTGGGCTTTACTGATTTCGACTTGACTCCGAAAGGAAGGGATCATAATATGGCATTACATGTATCTGTTGAGTGCAGAGGGTCGACAATGTCGCACGTATTGGTTGACACCGGGTCGTCTTTGAATGTGCTGCCTAAGAAGGCTATGATGAAGCTGGATGTTCGAGGGATTTTGTGTACACCAAGTGATTTGGTGGTCAGAGCGTTTGACGGCACGCGGAGAACAGTCTTCGGATCGATCACCTTGCTTCTGCAAGTGGGGCCGGAAGTGTTTGCAACGGAGTTTTATATCATGGATATACAGCCTGCGTACAGCTGCTTGCTGGGAAGACCTTGGATTCATGGGGCGGGGGCTGTCACGTCAACCCTGCATCAGAAGTTAAAGTATATGGTCGGAGACAGTGTAGTCACCGTGTGCGGAGAAGAAGACATCCTGGTCAGCCATCTTTCTTCGTTTAAATATGTGGAAGTCGACGGGGAGATCCACGAGACGCCATGCCAGGCGTTCGAAGGTTTGCGCATTAAGGACAAGAGTCCCGGGCCAAGCAAAGTGCCAGAGATAGCCGTCTCTTCGTATAAAGAGGCTCAAGCGCTAGTGAAGGCAGGAGAAGCCACGGGCTGGGGCAAAGTATTGGACATTCCGGTGAAAATGGACCGGTTCGGACTGGGGTACCGACCGTCGTCATCAACTCCTTCTGTGGGGGCCCCTCATTTCAGAAAGTCAATCACCATCTCTGCCAGTGGAGTATGCCATGAATCTGTCAATGCTGCTTCAGAATCCGATGAAGGGGACAGCGACTGTGATATGGATGCCTGGATTCAGCCAAGCACGCCAGGACAAGGACTGTGCAACTGGTCCATTCAGGAGCTTGTTCCTGTGACTTTTAAACAGTAATGCTTTGCTTTATTAATTGTTGAATAATCTGATGTCTTGCCCGGGGCATCAGGATTTGCTTAGGGCTGTGTTGTTATAAACATTGCTTCGTTAATCATTAAATAAATGGCGTTTTTTTTTCATGTGCAAATACTGTAATCCCTGTCTTTCTTGTTTTGTATTTTTCAATAAAATGGCAACGTGGTTATCCGCTTTATACGCATTTTGAAGCACTTAACCCTTTCTTTTGCAGGATAACATTTTCAGATGACATCCTTGAACCACCTATGACTCGTCCCGACTTCGAGCACCCGGTATTCCAGACTGAAGAAGAGGTTGTTGAAGATAGCGACGTTCCTGAAGAACTGTCTTGGTTGGTGAAGCAAGAGGAAAGAGCCATTCTGCCTCACGACGAGGTTATCGAAATTATCAATTTGGGGTCGGAAGGGGTTGAGAAAAATATTCGTATCGGAGCCGCACTACAGAGTGATATCAAGCGAAAACTGGTTGAAATGCTCCGAGAGTATAATGATGTATTCGCTTGGTCGTATCAAGATATGCCATGGCTCGATACTGATATGGTTGTGCATCGTCTGCCACTGAAAGAAGACTGCCCGCCTGTCAAACAAAAACTTCGCAGAACTCGTCCAGATATGGCAATGAAGATCAAAGAGGAGGTTCAGAAACAGTGGGACGCTGGTTTCCTGGCTGTGACGAAGTATCCTTCGTGGGTTGCCAACATCGTACCAGTGCCAAAGAAAGATGGCAAGGTTCGAATGTGCGTGGATTATAGAGATTTGAATAAAGCAAGCCCAAAAGACGATTTTCCACTTCCTCATATTGACGTATTAGTCGATAATACCGCTCAATACTCTGTATTCTCCTTCATGGATGGCTTTTCAGGCTATAATCAAATTAAAATGGCGCCAGAGGATATGGAGAAGACTACTTTCATAACGCCTTGGGGAACATTTTGCTATAAAGTGATGCCCTTTGGTTTGAAAAATGCTGGGGCAACGTATCAGCGTGCGATGACAACTCTCTTTCATGACATGATGCATAAAGAGATTGAAGTTTATGTTGACGATATGATTGCCAAATCCCAGACGGAGGAAGAGCATCTGGTGAATCTGTTGAAGTTGTTTAAAAGGCTTAGGAAGTTCAGGCTGAGGCTGAACCCTAACAAATGCACCTTCGGGGTGAGATCGGGTAAGCTCCTGGGGTTCATAGTAAGCGAAAGAGGAATAGAGGTCGATCCTGCTAAAATAAAAGCAATTCAAGAAATGCCGACGCCTAAAACAGAGAAAGAGGTGCGCGGGTTTTTAGGGAGATTGAACTACATTGCTCGGTTCATATCTCACCTGACTGCTACGTGCGAACCATTATTCAAGTTGCTAAAGAAAGATCAAGCTGTAACGTGGAACGATAATTGTCAAAAGGCGTTCGACAAAATAAAGAAGTATCTGCAGGAGCCTCCTATTTTGATACCCCCAGTGGCAGGGAGACCCTTGATAATGTATTTAACGGTTCTTGAGGGAAGCATGGGTTGTGTTCTCGGTCAACACGACGAGACAGGGAGAAAAGAGCATGCAATTTACTATTTGAGTAAGAAATTTACGGACTGTGAATCTCGATACTCAATGCTGGAGAAAACTTGTTGCGCGCTAGCATGGGCCGCCAAGCGTTTGAGGCAGTACATGCTGAATCATACAACCATGCTTATCTCGAAGATGGATCCGATCAAATATGTATTCGAAAAGCAGGCGTTGTCAGGTAGGATTGCCAGGTGGCAGATGATCTTGACCGAATATGATATTCAATATGTCTCGCAAAAGGCAATAAAGGGGAGTGTGTTGTCTGAGTATCTGGCGGAGCAGCCTATTGAAGAGTATCAATCAATGAGATTTGACTTTCCTGACGAGGATATCATGTATCTCAAGATGAAGGATTGCGAAGAGCCGTTGCCAGACGAAGGACCAGAGCCGGGGTCCAAATGGCAGATGATATTTGATGGAGCTGTGAATGCTTACGGTAGCGGAATAGGGGCAATTATCACTACGCCGCACGGGTCGCACATCCCGTTTACTGCCCGATTGACCTTTGCTGTTACCAACAATGAGGCCGAATACGAAGCTTGTATAATGGGGCTTGAAGAAGCCATTGATTTGCGAATCAAACATTTAGACGTATACGGAGACTCAGCTCTGGTGGTGAATCAGATCAAAGGGGAATGGGAGACACGGCAGCCCAATTTGATACAGTATATGAACTATGCAAGGAGATTGTTGCCTTTCTTCGACAAGGTTGAGTTGCATCACGTGCCACGGGCAGAAAATCAAATGGCTGACGCCCTTGCCACCTTGTCTTCCATGTACAAGGTCAATTTCTGGAACGAAGCTCCCCAAATCACTATCTCTCGGTTGGACAGGCCAGCTTATGTATTTGCTATTGATGAAGCGTCTGACGGCAAACCGTGGTATTTTGATATCCTTAATTTCCTGAAGAATAAAGAGTATCCGGCTGGGGCATCCAGTCAAGATCAGAAGACTCTCAGGAGATTAGCGGGTAATTTCTATTTGAACCCGGATGGTGTCTTATACAGAAAGAACCACGACTTGGTGTTGTTGCGTTGTGTAGACGAAAAAGAGGCAAAGCTTCTCATGGAGGAAATTCACGAAGGTGCCTTTGGTACGCATGCTGGCGGGCATGCTATGACGAGAAAACTGCTGCGGGCAGGTTACTTTTGGCTGACGATGGAAACTGATTGTTTCAAATTTGCAAGGAAGTGCCACAAGTGCCAAATCTATGCTGACAAAATACATGTGCCTCCGAGTCCTCTAAATGTGATGGCATCTCCATGGCCATTCTCAATGTGGGGAATCGATATGATTGGAAAGATCGAGCCGACGGCTTCTAACGGGCATCGGTTCATACTCGTAGCAATCGATTATTTCACCAAGTGGGTGGAAGCGGCGTCTTACGCAAATGTAACGAAGCAAGTGGTGGCTAGATTCATCAAGAGAGATATCATTTGCCGATATGGGATTCCCGAGCGGATAATCACGGATAATGGTTCTAATCTGAACAACAAAATGATGAACGAGCTCTGTCAGAATTTCAAGATCGAACATCACAACTCCTCCCCTTACCGACCCAAGATGAATGGCGCTGTCGAAGCGGCCAATAAGAATATCAAGAAGATAGTCCAGAAAATGGTGGTGACTTATAAAGATTGGCATGAAATGCTACCTTTCGCTTTGCACGGTTATCGTACGACGGTACGCACATCAACCGGGGCAACTCCGTTCTCGTTGGTATACGGAATGGAAGCGGTATTACCATTGGAGGTTGAGATCCCTTCTCTGAGGGTATTGCGAGACGTTCAGCTGGACGAGGCAGAATGGGTAACGAACAGATTGAACCAATTGAGTTTGATGGATGAGAAGAGGCTAGCTTCTCTGGCATACGGTCGTTTGTACCAAAGACGAATGAAGAAAGCGTACGACAAGAAGATACTTCCGCGAAGCTTTCAGACGGGCGACCTTGTGCTGAAAAGGATTCTCCCGCCGCAAGCAGATCACAGGGGCAAGTGGACCCCCAACTACGAAGGGCCATACGTTGTCAGTAAGGTCTTTTCAGGAGGAGCTTTATTGTTGTCCACCATGGACGGAGAAGACTTTGCATCACCTGTGAATTCGGACGCAGTTAAAAAATACTTTGCTTAAAATAGACCCGCTGGGCAAAAAAAAGAGAGTCCAGGCAAAAATGGGGCATCCTGGCGAACCAAAAACAGAATGAAAGGTTCGGGCAAAAGTTAGGGATAAAATCGAAAAAATGTACACCCGCGAAGTTGAAAACCTACACTGGGCGGCTTCGGCAAAAAAGGGTATCCCGGTGAACTGAAAACCCGTAAAGGGCGGTTCACGCAAAAGTTAGGGATGAGAAAAGCAAATGACTGCGGTCCGAATTTGGTATTCAATGAGCATCAGTGCGGGAGAATATGTTTGAGGAGTCAGTTATCGGATACAACCTCTTCAGAAGTAGGGATACCGGGAAAGTATAAGAGTCGGACGAGTCATGGGAGGATCAGTTCGTGATGTTCATCTGCATCCAGTTGCCGACATGTGTACAAAATTTAATTTGTCAATATTTATGCTTCTTGTGAATACTTGCATACCTGTATATTTGCTTGGCGTAGCTTCCTCTTTTCAGGAGTTACATCCCGTGTACAAAAACTCCGCCCATTCAGGGGCCCAATCAATGAAAATGTGTTATTCAGTACTTGATGCCTGTTCTTTACTGTTTTGCGCATGATAAAACGCCTAAGTTTATTGAAACTAGCATGAGTATAACATCACTGGCCCTTGCCAACAATCGTTAAAGCTTTGAATTAACTGAGTGTAACGTCACTAACCTGAATTGATTCGATTGCATAGGCTTGCCGTGTCTTGTTTGTGTTGTTGCAGGTTTCATAACCGTACGAGGAAGGTGATCAAAAGATTGCAATAGTGAAAGGCTTGATCCCCACGCAGGTCATGCATGTTCTTCCTGAAGAAGGATAGAATTCCCCAGCTAGCCGTAGCTTATCCAAAGGACGTGCTCCAGAGAAGTTACTCGTCCTCAGCAGAGTTTGGTGATTCTGAGATCGTAAGGCTGTATTCAGACAGGTTCATCTCCCCCTGTAGGGTCAGGCATTCTCCCCCAGCGGAGTCGGTTAATTTTCCCCAAGAGAATCCAGCCATCCCCAGAGGAGTTCTCCTTTCAGCAAGTGTTCTTTCCTTCCAGTGGAATCCGAAGATCAAGACTCTCCCCAGCAGAGTTGATGGTGGGTCCTGTCACTTATTTTGTCAGAGATACCGTGTGATAGTAGTTCACTCTCCAGCAGAAGCTCAATCGTACCAGGCGCATCTGCTATTCCTCAGCAAAGTCATATTCCCCAGTAGGGGGTTACCTCCGCAAGGTATTTGGTTTGAGTTATATTCCCAGCAGGGTCGACTTCATCCTACCAGCATTTATCTTGCCGGAATAATTTTGTAGCATCAGGCTATCCCCGGCGAGTCGGCGTTACCCTTCCAGCATTTATTTTGCTGAAGCAGTTTCCGTACTCTAGTGGTTCAGGTGGAGAGAGCTCTTGCTCAAATAAATTACCAAACAGTCAAGATCTCGGCAGGAGATATTCAATGATAATGTCAGTTTCGGCGGTATTCCCCACAGAGTTATCGTGATAAAACTCTCTTTGCCTCCAGCAGAGTCATTTATGCAAATGTATCTTATTTTCCCCAGCCAGAGTGGCCAGGATAAGTGTCTTCTTATCCCCAAGCAGAGTTTGTTTGTCATCAACGAGTCGCATGAATCAGAATTTCGAAGCAGGTGTCCGATAGTTGGTTTTCAGACATCCCCAGTAGAGTTCATCTCGAAGTCGCTGTCACGTCAGTGCTGAGCAGTTTGTGGGTAAGGATCATTGAAGAATTAAGTCCTGACGTGGACCATTTACTCTTAGAATGACGGGATTTCTTCAGAAGTGGGCGTCCTAACGTGGACAGGTTTGTTTTACTGGATTGGTAAGGCGTGTTAATCCTGACGTGGATAGATTCGGTCTCTTGAAATTTGGAGAAAGGGAGGTCATGACGTTGACAAAAGATTGGTTACTATTCGTGTTGGTATCCGGACGTGGATCATTTTGTTTTCAACAGATATCTTTATTCGTAATGGTGAAGTGTGCGTCCTGACGTGGGCAAGTTTGTGGTTCTTTGTGATGACAAGGTACAAGAATCCTGACGTGGACAAATTTATCCTTCTTCGTGTTGTTGACAAGGTGTAAGTCCTAACGCGGATATTTCCCCAGTGAGTCGAAGGTGTGAGTCCTTACGTGGACAAGTCTTATTTCCTCAGCAAGTCGAAGACGCCTGAGTCCTAACGTGGACATATCAAGACGAGATCAGTGTCCTTACGCGGACAGATCAAAGAGATTATTATTCCTAACGCGGAAAAGAGGGAGTCCATACACGGACGTATCAGAAGTGATTCCTAACGTGGAAATAACAGTATTCCTAACGTGGAAAAAAGAGAGTCCTTACGTGGACAGGTTAAGATGGCATTCCTTACGTGAAAAAATGAGTCCTGACGCGGACAAAGTGAGAAAGAATTGATTCCTGACGTGGAAAGATCAGAGTCCTTACGTGGACATATCAAGAGCATTCCTTATGTGGAAGAAAAATGGTTTCCTTACGTGGAAAGATGAGTTTATTCCTTACGTGGAAAGATTGAGTCATCACGCGGACAGATCATATCAAGATATTCCTAACGTGGAAGAAGAAGTTTATTCCTTACGCGGAGAAACTGGGGTCCTGACGTGGACAGACTCGAGAAGTTGAGTCCTGACGTGGACAAGTTCAGCACCAAAGTGAAATTCCTTACGTGGAAAGATTGGAGTCCTGACGCGGACATGTCAAGTGGTATTGGAGTCCTTACGTGGACAGATTGATATAATTTCCTAACGTGGAAAGAAGATTGCTTCCTAACATGGAAAGATAAAAGCGTTACTCCTAACGTGGAAGAGTGTTATTCCTAACGTGGACAATTCAGTTTACGGAAATGCAGGTGAATTATCCCCAGCGGAGTTGCCGAGATTTTCCTGGGTTGACAGTAAGTGGAGTCCTAACGTGGACAAGTTTTAGTTGAGATTTCTTCGTATCGACGACAGACAGAGTCCTCACGTGGACAAGCAAGCAATCTGTTATGACAGAATCCTCTTCAGAACGACGAAGACAATCCCCAGCACGGTCGTGCGAGATCAGTGGGTTGCTCTAACAGTCAGATTCAGCTGACGAATGTCATTCCTCAAGCAGGAGCGCAGTATTTCTGCGGTTGGCAAATTTCTGGTTTCACTAGTATTCAACCGTCTCGTACCGCGAATGTCTGAAGGCTCCGGGCTCTTCATCCAATCGGGTCCAAGTCGCTTGAATAGGGGCAGCTGTTGCACCCTAAAATTTGCTCAACCTTATTCAATTGGTTTATGTTTCAATATCATTAGCATTTGCATGTAGAGTCATGTACATAGACTAACCATCTGCATAGCATAAGCATAGCAAGTCATTCAACAGGGGACCAATCATCACTTTCATCTCTAGAGGCCTATCAAGAGGTTATTATCCCAATTCAATCTCATTCAAGTCATCAGGAAAGAATTTGAAAGCAAAGAGTTTAGCAGATCAAGCCTTGAGTCCATCTCCTAGCTGAGGGTATCTGAGGATCAACAAGAGGGTTATGAGCTGTGAAATGAAAGCATGGAGAGCATCTAGACATTTTGAGAGACTTATAAAGTCATTTGGAGAAGAAAGCAAGTCATTGATGAAAGCACAAGAGCTACAGTTGAAGACAGTCAACTAGGGTTTCATCTGGGTCAGCCCTAGGTCAACCCTAGGTCAATTGACTGACTTAAAAGGGCATTCAAGGCTATTGGAGAGATGTGGGGATCAACATTTGAACATATAAAGAGGGATATGGAGATATGACAAGGAGAATTCAAGAAAAATCAAGGAGAAGAGGAGTTACTAAATTAGGGTTTCTCTGTAAAATCCCCTAGTTTAGGTCAAATTTCCAAGCAAGATAAGTCAAAATGCTAGCTTCAAATGGCTTCTTGGCCAACATGAAACTTGTAGAGGATCTCAAGACCTTCAATTTGAGTGGTGGAAGACCTCAAGGAGATTTATGGAACTCAAGTTATGGTCCTTGCAAGTTACAGGTCATTTGGGGTGTCTGAACTTTTGTCTGTGAAAGTGACTTGACTTCCAAGCTAGTTTTACCCCTCAAGGAGATTTCAAATGAATTCTTGGTCAACATAAGAGTTGTTCCTCATTGTCTTAGCTTTCTAGAATGGTATGGCATGCCTTCATATGATGTGGAGAACTCAACTTATGGTCTTGACAAGCAAAGGGTATTTTGGGCATTTGTGAATTACAGGTCATTTTAACCTATACCCAAAACTCATACAAGGAGGCCTCAAATGGAAAAACTTACAACATCAAACTTGCTCCAAATGGGATTTTAAGTCTAGAAAGAAGGTCACAAGTTATTGGAGAAGCTTATAGCATGGAGTTGCATGATTGGTCAAAATATGAACTAAAAAGGCTTATAAAGTGAATAATTTCAAAGTGAAAAATGGTTTGGGAGATTTACAAGTCCAAATGGAGACTTCCAATATATGATTTTGAATGGAAAAACAATTCTAAGAACAATGGTTCACACACTTTTTTGAGTTTAGAAGGAAAAAATGAAGTTATCCATGGTTGCTTACCTTTTAAGAAACATGATCAAAATGAACCAAAGTTGGAAAGCAAGGGAATGTGCAAGATGGATCTAGAATGTTCATTTGGGGTCTATATATTCATGAAATGTGCATTGATCAAGGGTTGGCTTCATTTGCACCAAGAATTCCACAAAATTTCTCACACTTTTTCATTGGAGTTTCATTGTAATTCTCTCAAAACCTTCATCAACTTTCATCAAAATCAACTCAATCTGACTCCATCATCATCATAGATCATAATTGGAGCAAAGTTTTGGTGTGAATCATCCATTTTCGAGCACTTTTTTTCAAGAGCATCAAGATTGAAGTTGCAAGTGGATAGCATAATTCTGGCCAAATCTCATCCAAAGCTTGCATACAGAATCACATACATCAAGGATTGATCAAGATCCAGCACTTAGAAGCCTCAAATCATCAATCTCCATAGCTGTTTGCAAGATTTTGCACAAGGTAAGTTTTCATTCAAACTGCTTGATCCAGTTAGTTAGGCATGATTTTGTTAGTATAGAATTGATCTAGGTGGTTAGGAGATTAAGTTAGAGGAATTTGGAACGATTTGGTGATGGTTAATGACAGGTGCCATAAACTGTTAGTGTTCATATCTCTTAGATTAGTGTGTTATAATTGTGGCTTGATAGCATGTGTTGATCTCCATTAGGTGTAGTTTAGTTTAGGCTAAGTCTGGGGAAGATTGGTGATGGTCCATACCAGTGCATTTCAATGGTGGTCAGTATGTGATTCAATCGAATTTGTTGATGTGGTGAATTTCAAAGCGAATTGATGCCCTAAGCTTGTAGAGGGAGAGATTTGGAGCAGATTTCATGTTCATGGCATGTGGATTAGTGGCGTGTAGGATGAGAACTGAGGGATGGAAAGTTGCTCGTGCATGAGGTTCATGGTGGCAGAAACCCTAGTTCAGTTGAGTTGAGGAAGAAGACGAAATCTGGATCGTCTATCTTGATTAAGACCTTTGACTGGGATGACGATCCAATGGCTCTCGTTTAAGCTGAGTTTTGGGGGGAATTGACCTGGGTGCCAAAACGCACCGTTTCATTAATTGAAACGGGCGGGCCTCAGGATTTTATGCTATCCTCACCCCCAATGTTAGGCCCATTCTATTTTTGAACGTGTTTTCGCTGCTTTTCTCACCCCCAGCGCTCCTCTTTTATTCCATTGATTCAGAGTGGTATTGGGCTTAAGCCAGAAGCGCTACCAACACCCCCCTGTTGTTGGCCCATTGTGATTTTGAACTGGGCGAAGTTCTATTTCAACCCCCCTCCCTCATTTTATTCAATTTTGTTTTTCTTATTCCATTTTAATATTTTACCATTTTCATAAAATCATAAATAATTCATAAAAAATGCTTTTTAATTCATTCTTTTTACCATATTTTCATTAAAATGTCTAGAATATTATAGGAAAATAAAATTTCATTTTTAGTTTTATTTCATATTTTTTTCATATTTTTTAAATAAATGTCATAATAAATAGATTCATTTCATGCATTATTTTTATGATTTTTGTTCTCTCACATGCTTTAATATTTTTTGATCATTCTTTTCATATTGTTTAGATGAGATGTTAAGCTTGTAGAAATATTTTAGTTCCCATTTTTAGGAGTTAATTTTAGGTGATTAATAAATGCTTGAATATCATGTACAAAACTAGGGTTTTTAGGTGACAACTTAGGAAGTTCAATTTTTTCCCTTAGGACTTAGGGTTTGAATAGATTAGTTATGGGACTATAGGGGCTATGGGTAGTTATTAGATCCCTTAGAGAACAGTTAGGATTCCCCTACTGCTATTATTACTGTTTGTATATCTGTTGTCTGGTGTGGTGTGCCCTCTGGGGTTTATTGATTGTTTGTATGGGTATTGGGTTTGTCTGGGGCCCTGGGGAAGCTGAAGAATTGTGGAGATGAAGCCATTGAAGATTCAAATGCTGAAGATCAACTGTCAGAGTTGAGGAGGAGCTTCTTGCTAGCAGTTGCTGAGGAGACTAGGGTTTAGGAGCTAGGCAGAGCTCTAGACTAGAAAGATTGTTTCTCAAACATGGATTGCCTTGTCTGCATCCATTCTCCTCTGTGATTCAGAGTCTCTCTAAGACACTCACCCCCTTCCTTTGGAAGGCTTGGTGATGGTGTCTATGAGATAGAACTCTTGAGAGAAAATGTCTCTTGTGTTAGAAGCAGTCTGTTCACCACCTTTGGTAGTCAGCTGATTGCTTAACACTCAATTCACTCTTGTGACTAATCCCTCATCCTGGAGGTTTGAGCTTGAAGAAAAGCCATTGCAGATGGAAGACTGATGATCAAAGCCCTTGCCTGAAGGTCATGAAGATGGAGATTGATGCTTGTTGAAGCCTGTAGCTGATTGGAGATTACTTGAAGCCAGTTGTTGAGTCAGAGCTGCTGATGCTGTTTCTTTTGCTGTATTTCATTTGTTGATGTATTGATTGGTTTTCTGAACTGTATTGTTTGCTGTTTACCCTGTTGGGTTGAAGGTGAAGCCTGTTCACTTTCGCCTATTGTTTTCTAGGTTCGAGGTTGAGTGGGACTCCCTTGCCTCGCTTGTATTGTTGCATCCATGCATTTTACTGTTTTACTGTATATATCTGATATTGTTTCTGTTTCTGCCTATCCCGTAGGATCTCTGTTTCTCTCTGTGCAAGAGAGGAGCATGATAGACACTAGGTCTTAACCCATGCATGATAACATTAGGATAGCTTGTTTCCCTTCGCAACCGTAGGTTAGAGTTCTGTCTCTTTCTTTCTCAAAACAAACAGAAAAACACATAAAGATTTCGAACACAATAAAAGACACTTCTTCCGTAAAAGAACGTGAACTCATCAAGACGTCATCTTTGTCCTCTTGGACTGTTAATCAGAAAAACCTTTTTCAGAAGGATAAAAAACAATCAAGACGGACTTGTGTCGTACGTGGCCCGAACTACGTTTGCTCTGATCTTCCATGCTGTGTGGAAGTACGTA
This sequence comes from Lathyrus sativus, assembly GCA_963859935.3. Lineage (NCBI taxonomy): Eukaryota > Viridiplantae > Streptophyta > Magnoliopsida > Fabales > Fabaceae > Lathyrus > Lathyrus sativus. The sequence goes on from OZ012735.1 coordinate 278,305,565, forward strand.
GGCATAGGATGCGATATCCTAGCGAGCAACCTTCCCTTCCTTCCCCGTAGGTAGGCGAACTACGTTGACTCTGATTTCTCGTTCCAGTCGAGAATACGTAGGCATAAAGTGCGATACTTTGCCGAGTCACCTTTTTCTTTCTTTTTAACCCTTGACCTATGGTTTAGATAGAATAACAATCCATACCCGAAAACAAGCGTGGATCCCATCGAGTACGATGGACGTGAGGGGTGCTAATACCTTCCCCTTGCGTAACCGACTCCCGAATCCAGGTTTTGGTTGCGACGACCATACCTTTCCCGTGTTGTGCGAGGTTTACTCTGAGCGTTTCCTTTCCCTCCCGTGGGATAAATAACGCACGGTGGCGACTCTTCTGTTCGGCCGGCGCCGATTTTCGCAGTAGCGACACACCCCGACCGCCTACTATTACTATCACCAGGGCCGGACCGATCCCATTCGAAAGCACTAATGCCGTTCCATGGCATTATGGCGCCGAAGTATATTGTAATGGTCAGAAGATAGAGCTAGAGCCATTCGGATCAACTGTGCAGAATCTTACCGGAGTCAGTGGTATCACTCGAAGCGGTAGAGTATTTGCGCCAGCAGAGGTTGCAGCAGAGAAAGTGGTCCGAGCTGACGCTGTGGATAAGGGTAAAGGTAAAGCTGTCGAAGAGGTCCCTGCAGGGGCAGAGAAGGACTTGCTGGTTAAAGATGCTGAAGAGTTCATGCGACTAATCAAGAAAAGTGACTACAAAATTGTAGATCATCTTCATCAGACTCCGTCAAAGATCTCGATTCTTAACTTGTTGCTGTGCTCTGAGGCGCACCGCAACGCCTTGCTGAAGGTATTAAACGCTGCATACGTGCCGCAGGAGATATCAGTAAATCAGCTGGAAGAGGTGGTGGCCCATGTCAATGCCGGTAATGGGCTGGGATTCACAGATCTAGAGCTAACTCCTAAAGGAAGAGATCACAACAACGCCTTGCACGTCTCGATAGAGTGCAGAGGTACCGTCATGTCGCATGTCCTGGTGGATACGGGTTCGTCGCTTAACGTGCTTCCGAAGAAGACACTGATGAAGTTGGATACCCGTGGATTGCTTTGCACGCCCAGTGACCTGGTGGTAAAAGCCTTTGATGGGACCAAGCGCCACGTCTTCGGAGAGTTGACCCTGCCAATTCAAGTCGGTCCAGAGACGTTCAATACGATTTTCTACATCATGGATATCATGCCCGCCTATAGTTGCCTCTTAGGTCGGCCATGGATCCATTCTGCTGGTGTCGTGACGTCCACGCTGCATCAGAAGCTCAAATATGCTGTCGGGGGCAGCATAGTAACCGTCTGTGGTGAAGAGGACATCATGGTGAGCCACCTATCGTCCTTTAAATATGTTGAAATGGATGGCGAGATCCATGAAACTCTCTGCCAAGCATTTGAAACCGTCAGGGTAAAAGAGGTAGCTCCTGTCATCGCCGAGAAGCAAGAGATGAATCTCTCCTCGTTTAAGGAAGCTCGGGCCGTTGTCGAAGCCGGTTCCACCCCAGGTTGGGGGCATGTTTTGGACATACCAATCAAGCAGGATAAGTTTGGATTGGGGTATTCTCCTGAAGCTGAAGCTTCATCTTCTTCTGGAAGTTCGTCTCGGGGGAAGGGGCCGATCCTATTCACCAAGGGCGGGGTAATTTTCGAGAGCATCAACGCCGCGTCGGAGGATAGCGGGGATAGTGATTGTGATCTTGACGCCTGGATTCAACCGAACAAGCCGGGCGAGCGCCTCCACAATTGGACCATCAAGGAGATTGTCAAGCTGACAAGTGAAGAGTAATGATTTGCTTTTTACAATCTTTGTACAACCCTAGGTCCTGCCCGGGGCATAGTGGTTTTACTGTCAGGGCCTTGTTGGATTATGTGTATGCATTTTGTTAATAAATAAAAGGCGTTTTCTTCGTACTCAAATGCTGTGTTCTCTGTTATTCCTGTTTTATGTTTATTTCGAAAAAACAGTAAAATGGCAACGAGGTTTGTGCTAACCTGCATATTCTTGCTTTAAACTTAACCCTTGTTATTGCAGGATCCACATAACAGATGACATCGACTCTGGACCCTCTACGGCTCACTACGACTTCGATTGCCCGATCTATCAAGCCGAGGATGAGATTGATGAAGACGAGGACCTTCCGGAAGAGTTGGCCCGCTTGTTGAGACAAGAAGAAAAGGTTATTCTGCCTCACGAGGAGGATATTGAGATTGTAATTCTGGGTTCTGAGGAGCTTGTCAGAAATGTCAGAGTGGGGGCTGCGCTGCAGAATGATGTCAAGCATAGACTGGTCGAGATGCTTCGAGAGTATAGTGACGTCTTTGCTTGGTCATATGAGGATATGCCCGGACTCGACACTGATATCGTGGTTCATCGCTTGCCGTTGCGAGAAGATTGCCCTCCAGTCAAGCAGAAGCTCAGGAGGACGAGACCAGACATGGCTGTAAAAATCAAAGAAGAGGTCCAGAAGCAGTTGGACGCAGGATTCCTAACCGTTACCACTTACCCTCCGTGGGTCGCCAACATAGTGCCTGTACCGAAGAAGGACGGTAAGGTACGCATGTGCGTCGATTATCGGGATTTGAACAGGGCGAGCCCTAAAGATGATTTCCCGTTGCCTCATATCGATGTGTTGGTCGACAACACAGCCCAGTTTTCCGTGTTTTCATTCATGGATGGCTTCTCCGGTTACAATCAGATCAAGATGGCGCCGGAGGACATGGAGAAAACGACATTTATCACCCCCTGGGGAACATTCTGCTATAAGGTAATGCCCTTCGGTCTGAAGAACGCAGGGGCCACTTACCAGCGAGCAATGGTAACTTTGTTTCATGATATGATTCATCATGAGATCGAGGTCTATGTTGATGACATGATTGCAAAGTCCCAAACGGAGGAAGAGCATCTGGTCAACTTATTGAAGCTGTTTGAGAGGCTTAGGAAATTCAGGCTGAGGCTGAATCCTAACAAGGGCACTTTCGGAGTGCGGTCCGGAAAGTTATTGGGGTTTATCGTTAGTGAACGAGGTATCGAAGTTGATCCTGCGAAAATAAAAGCTATTCAAGAAATGCCAGCGCCGAAAACAGAAAAAGAAGTTCGTGGTTTCCTGGGCCGAATAAACTACATTGCAAGGTTTATCTCTCAGCTCACGGCCACTTGTGAACCGATGTTCAAGCTTTTAAAGAAAGATCAGGCGATTACTTGGAATGAGGATTGCTAGAAGGCATTCGACAAAATAAAGCAGTATCTTCAAGAACCTCCAATCTTGATACCCCCGGTGGCTGGACGGCCATTAATCATGTACCTGACGGTTCTGGAGAATAGTATGGGGTGTGTTCTCGGTCAGCACGACGAGACGGGCAGAAAGGAGCATGCCATTTATTATTTGAGTAAGAAGTTCACTGAGTGTGAATCTCGATACTCGATGCTGGAGAAGACGTGTTGTGCATTAGCTTGGGCCGCCAAACGTCTACGACAGTATATGCTCAACCACACCACTATGCTAATTTCGAAGATGGATCCGATCAAGTATGTCTTCGAGAAGCAGGCTCTTTCGGGCAGGATTGCCAGATGGCAAATGGTGTTAACAGAATATGATATTCAGTACGTCTCTCAGAAGGCCATTAAGGGAAGCGTATTGTCTGATTACCTTGCCGAACAGCCAATCGAAGACTACCAGCCGATGAAGTTCGAATTCCCTGACGAGGATATTATGTTTCTCAAAGCGAAGGATTGCGATGAGCCATTGCCCGATGAGGGGCCAGATAGGAAGTCTCAGTGGAAGTTGATATTCGACGGAGCGGTTAATTCCTATGGAAGCGGTATCGGGGCTATCATCATGACTCCTCACGGATCCCACATCCCGTTTACTGCAAGACCGACGTTTCCAGTTACCAACAATGAAGCAGAGTATGAAGCATGTATTATGGGTCTAGAAGAGGCAATTGATTTGAGAATCAAGAATCTAGACATATATGGTGACTCAGCGCTTGTAATCAATCAGATTAAAGGGGAGTGGGAAACTCGTCAAGCGAATCTAGTGTCGTACATGAATTACGCCAGGAGGCTGCTTCCGTTCTTTGACCGAGTGGAACTTCATCATGTACCCAGGGCTGAAAATCAGATGGCTGATGCCTTAGCCACGTTGGCTTCAATGTATAAAGTCAATTATTGGAATGAGGCTCCAAGAATTGTACTTTCGCGTCTTGATAGACCGGCATTTGTCTTTGCAATCGAGGATGCCAATGACGGCAAGCCATGGTTCTACGACATCCAGACCTTCCTTATGACCAAAGAGTATCCCGCGGGTGCGTCAACCCAGGATAAGAAGACTCTAAGGAGGCTATCTGGAAACTTTTATCTCAACCCTGATGGAGTGCTGTATAAAAGAAATCACGATCTTGTGCTGCTCAGATGTGTAGATGAGAAAGAGGCAAGTATGCTCATGGAAGAAGTCCATGAGGGCACATTTGGTACGCACGCCGGCGGGCATGCCATGACGAGAAAGATCCTGAGAGCAGGATATTACTGGCTGACTATGGAGTCGGATTGCTTCAGATTCGCGAAGAAATGTCATAAATGCCAGATTTATGCCGATAAAGTTCATGTGCCGCCGTGCCCATTGAATGTCATGTCCTCCCCTTGGCCGTTCTCCATGTGGGGCATCGACATGATAGGCAAGATCGAGCCCACTGCATCTAATGGTCATCGTTTTATTCTGGTAGCTATCGACTACTTCACCAAATGGGTGGAGGCAGCCTCGTACGCTAATGTGACCAAGCAGGTGGTAGCTAAATTCATAAAGAGGGACATCATCTGTCGATATGGAATTCCTGAGCGAATCATTACTGATAATGGTTCGAATTTGAATAACAAGATGATGAAGGAGCTGTGCCAGAGCTTCAAGATTGAACACCACAACTTATCTCCTTACCGGCCGAAGATGAATGGCGCTGTTGAAGCGGCCAACAAGAACATCAAGAAGATTGTTCAGAAGATGGTTGTGACGTACAAATATTGGCACGAGATGTTGCCGTTCGCCTTGCACGGTTACCGTACGACGGTGCGTACGTCGACCGGGGCAACTCCTTTCTCCTTGGTGTACGGTATGGAAGCTGTCCTGCCGTTAGAAGTGGAGATTCCCTCTTTGCGAGTTCTGGTTGATGTGAAACTCGACGAGGCAGAATGGATTACGAATCGCTTGAACCAACTCAGCCTGATGGACGAGAAGAGGTTAGCATCGATTGCATTTGGTCGCCTGTACCAAAGCCGAATGAAGAAAGATTATGATAAGAAGGTGCATCCTAGAAGCTTTCAGACGGGTGATCTCGTCCTGAAGAAGATTCTTCCGCCACACTCCGATCACCGGGGCAAGTGGACTCCGAATTACGAAGGGCCGTATGTCGTCAGCAAGGTCTTCTCGGGGGAGCTTTGTTGTTATCCACGATGGATGGTGAAGATTTTGCATCCCCGGTGAACGCGGACGCAGTTAAAAAATACTTTGCTTGAAAGAGACCCGCTGGACAAAAAAGGAGTCCAGGCAAAAAGGGGGCATCCCGGCGAACCAAAAACAGAATGAAAGGTTCGGGCAAAAATTAGGGATATATTGAAAAAAATGTACACCCGCGAAGTCGAAAACCTACACTGGGCGGCTTCGGCAAAAAAGGGTATCCCGGTGAACTGAAAACCCGTAAAGGGCGGTTCACGCAAAAGTTAGGGATTGGAATAAGCAAATGACTGCGTTCCGCGTGTGGACTTTCATTGTTTAGTGGTTTGGATGACCTGAGGGCCGTGTATCTGAATCAATCTCTTCCGAAGCTGAAGCGTCGGAGAAGTATCGAGGTCGAGTGGGTCTTAGAGGGATCAACTCATGGTGTTCGTCTACGCCTCGTTGCCAACATTTGTATATACTGATGTATATTTATGTTTTCCTTTTGCGCAGCTTCCTCATTCCAGGAGCTTGCCTCTGTTGTAAAACATTTTTGCCCATTCAGGGGTTCACCATCAATAAAATGCACATTATTCAGCAATTCTGCTTGTCTGTTTAGCATTTATCTGTTTTGTTTGCGAATGAAAACGCCGATGTTTTTGATAAAATGCGCATACATAAACTTACGGGCCTAGGCCCATTGATTGTTGAAACAATTAATTAACTGAATATTGTCACGAGATAATAACCTGGATAGGCCCCCTTGAGGAGGGTATCTTGTCTGTTTGTTTGTGTTGTTGCAGGTGTAGCACCTTCTAGGCATTGTGCCGTGCGCATCCCCGAAGCAGGGCGAGCCCTCCTTCTCCAGCAGTGTTCAGAAGTCTCTCCTCCATAGAATCTGAGCGCCAGAAATTGAGCATTAATATATCTCCCCAGGCAGAGATGATTCTCTTCCTCAAGCAGACGCATCCTGAAGGAACGTCACCTCATCAGCTGAGTCAAGCACCGAAGAATGATGTCTAATTTTCCCAGCATCGGGTCGCAAGTGCAGGTTTCGTAGGGAATTGTTCGTACGCCAAAATATGCAGTAACTGATGGTGCCAGACTGAAGTCTCCAGCGGAATTGAGATTCCCCACCAGAGTTATATTCTCTCCTGAAGTTGGATGAGTCCCTCTTCCCCAGTAGAGTGTTGGAACAACTGATGTTGTATTCCCCTACAGAGCGGCACTCTCCCCCGAAGTCATATGATTCCTTCTTCCCCAGTGAAATTCCTCATCAGAGTCGTACTCTCCAGTGAAGTAGAATGATTTCTCTCTCCCCGGCTGAGTCCGCAGACCTCCAAGAGAGCCGAATCCTTGGAAGCAGTTGGGACCGTGAGTGGTTTTCCTAGCAGATGTTGAACAGCTGATGTTGTATCTCCCCAACGTCGTACTCTCTTCGGCGAAGCAGAATGACTTCTCCTTCCTCAGCCGAGTTTGCAGATGTCCAAGAGAGCCGAGTCCTTGGAAGTTGATCAGACCATACTCAGTTGTTTCCCCAGTGGAGTGGTGAGCAGCTGAAGTTGTTTCCCCACAGGGCGGTTATCCCCAGAAGAGTAGCCGAGACGGCCACGCAGTCTATTCTCGTGATGGATATCAGCAGGCCCCGGTTCTCGCAGAAGTTGTCTCCCCTGCAGCAGTCAACGGAAGATCATTTCCCCAGGCGGAGTCCAATTGATATTGGCGTGTCCACGTTCTCCTCAGCAGGATGATTCCTCTATCTGAGTAGCTCTTTCTCCTTGACAGGAGAATCTCCCCTCGGCATTTATTTTGCTGACGGGATCGCATCATTACGCATGACTGCATAGCATTTAACACTGCCTAACATTGTGCATGATTGCATAACATTGTGCATGATTGCATAGCATTTAGCATAAACGCATAGCATTTCCACCGTGTGGGGAATGGTGCAGAAGCATACGCATCATAAGCATGATCTAGGTTACTATCATTCTTGTTTTACAGGCGTTCCGCCAAGAGACCAGTTGCTCAGGATGATTCCTGACGTTCTCCCCAGCAAGGTCGCTTTCTTGAGATGATTCCCAAGACCCCGGTGTAACTCCCACGGTCGCTCGCTCAAGATGACTTTTGAGATCCCCGGCGAAGTCTCCCGTTCAAGATGATTCTCGAATTCATCAGCAGGGTCGTTGGCTTAAGGTGATTCTTAAGACCGCAACATAGGGTCCCGAATGGTTTGCTCAGGATGATTCTTGAGTTCCCCAGTAGCGTACCCAGCAAGAGTTGCCCAGGAAGATTCCTGGAATACCCAGCAGAATAAAGTCTCCATAATGGTTATCGGTTCAGGATGATTCTTGAAGGTGCCCGACGGAGTTTTTTGTTCAAGATGATTCTTGAAGTCCTTAGCAGCGTGATATGTCTGCTCCAACAGTGATGTCTAATCTGAAGATTGACTTCGTAAACGCCTGAAGGCGGTATCAGAGGTTCTTGTGAATTCAGATTTCCTTGTTGATGAATAAACGTGTGGCTGAAGACAAGGTTCCAAATTTTGTATTCAAGATGATCCGTGTTGGTCTGAAGACCAAGTCAGTTGTCCTGAGGTGATGATTGATTGCGATCAAGTGAATAACGCTTCTTCTGACTGAAGTCGAAGATGTCTCTCCAGCTGAAGCGGAGTTTTGCCTGAAGGCAAAGTGTTTGAATCCCCGTAGAGTCATGAATGGCTCAGGATACCATTCCTCTGACTGAAGTCACAGATTTCCTAAGCTGAAGCGAAGGTGCCTGAGGGCAAGGTTATCCCCAAGGTCATGAATGACCTAGGATTCATTTTTCGGACTGAAGGCCGAAATATATCCCTGACTGAGGTCACGGATGCTCTATAGCAGAGGTGGAGTTGCCTGAAGGCAGATCCATGTATCCTTGAAGGCCAAGGACCATTTCTTCAGACTGAAGTCGAAGATACCTCCTGCAGAGTTGCCGATGGGCAAAGTTTACATCCTTGAAGGCCAAGGATGTTTATCTTCAGAAGTACTTGAAGATCTTTTCTAGCTGAAGCTGGAATCGCCGACGGGCAGGGTTTCATCTATCTTCAGAAGAACTTGAAGATTATCCAGCGGATCTGGAGTGGCCAGGGGCCAGGGTTTCATATATCTTGAATGTTGAAGTTCTACGGTGGGCAGTGTGCAGCAGTATTCCGATGTTCGTTATTGGTGCTGAGGGTGAACCCCAGATCAGAATGTGCTCGGTTAGCTCTCTCATTACCAGCGGAGTGGTTTCAAATACGCAAGTGTACCTTTTTGTTCCGTTTACCAGGGGTGAACCCGAGGTCAGATTATGTTTTGTCCGACGGCGAAGTTGGATGTTTGTTCGACGGCGAGGTTGAACGTTTGGATTTGACGGCGAGGTCAGATCATGTTTGTCCGGCGGCGAGGTTTGATGTTTATTCAACGGCGAGGTTGAACGCTTGGATTTGACGGCGAGGTCAGATCATGCTTGTTTCCGACGGCGAGGTTGGATGTTTGTTCGACGGCGAGGTTGAATGTCCGACGGCGAGGTCAGACTCTTTAAATCCCCAGCAGAGATGATGTACGACGGCGATGTCGAGTGTCTCTCAGAGTGGTGTTTGCTTCCGACGGCGATGTCAGATTCAGTTTTCCAGCGGCGACGTTGGGCATGGCAAGTGGACTCAGTCTTCCAGCGGCGATGTCAGATTCAGCTCTCCAGCGGCGAGGTTGGGTGTCTGAAGGCAATGTCAGAAGAATTTAACGTGGGTAACTGACGGTGATGTCAGATCAGTATTTCTCCAGATAGTTGTCGTGCAGCTAGTGTTGCAGTATTCAAAGACTTGTTCCCCGCAGAGTACCGTGTGCTCGCGCAGTTGGCAAATTTTCGGGTTTACCGGTATTCAATCGTCTCGCACCTTGATTGGTTGAGAGTCGTTCGCTTCTCACCCAGTCAGGTTCAAGCCGTTTGAATAGGGGCAGCTGTTGCACCCCAAAATTTTACCAACAATTATTTATCCATCAAGTGTTTGAAAGTTGATACCTTCATTAGAAAGTTCAAGAGATCCTCAGAGGAGTTGGTTGAAACCAGGGTTGTGTGCTTCATAGCTTGAGAGTTGTGGGTGCTCCTCAAATGAATCTGAGACTTTGAAAATGAACTTGATGCTTTGAGAAAGTGTATGAGATGTCTTGATAGCCATCATGAAGCCCAGAGAAGTCATTGTGCAAGAATTCAGAAGATTCAACCATGAATGGTAGAATTAGGGTTTTGACTATGTCAACCCTAGGATAACTAAAGATTTGGGGAAGGTTGAGACCTAAACCAAGGGCCATGAGATCATGGAATGATGTATGGAGATGTTATATAGATGATTCCTAAACCAACTCATCATGATTGAAGAGTTTGAGAAGTTTTGAGTTAGGGTTTCTGAGGATTGTCAGTGAAAAAACCCTAATTTGATCCCTATCTTCCAGGCAGTTTTAGCTCTAGATGTGATTGATATTTCATCTCCCCCACAACATGAATGTTGTAGAGCTTGTTCTTAGCTTTAATTTGAGTGGTAGAAGTCCTTAATAGGAGTTGCAGAGCTCAAGTTATGGTTTTGACAAATTACAGGTCATCTGAGGTGTGTGAATCTGGGTCCTTGAAAGTCACCCAACTTGCAGACAACTTTTGCCCTAGTAGGATGATTCCTATGATTTCTTGGTAGACATGAATGTTGAAGGGCATCTTCTTATCTTTCTATAGAGTACTAGAAGTCCTTGATGGGATTTGTAGAACTCAACTTATGGTTTGAACAAGACAGGGGTATTTTGGTCATTTGGCAGTTATAGGTCATTTTAAGCAAAGGCCATATCTCCTAGTTCCAAGCCTCAAATGAGAAAACTCAAAACATGAAAGTTGTTCAAAATGGGATTTTAAGTCTAGAAAAGTGGTAATGAGTTATTGAAAGAGCTTGTAGCAAGGATTTACAAGATGGGGTGAAAATGACCTAAAAATGGCTTATAAGTGGAAAAAGTTGAAATTTAATTTTGATTTAGGAGATGTACAAATCCAAAATGGGTCATCCAATATGTCATTTTGACTCCAAACAATATTTTAAAAACAATGGTTCAAGTAGAATTTTGATTTGAAGCTTAGAAATGGGGGTTACTTTGTAATTCTCATTCTTGCATAATAAGGCACCTAAACAAAACTTCACAAAAAGCAAAGTTTAGCTTGTTTTTCACTCATTCTTTCTCAATATCTCTTGTAATGAGATTTTGAAGCCAATTTGACAAGCCTAACTCATGAGAGATGGTATGATCAACATGTCATTAAAGGAGAAATTCTATAACTTTCTAGCACTTTCCACAAGTTTCTAGATGGATCTAGATCATTCCATGGATTGCTATAAGAAGAGTGAATCACAATTGGGCCAGGGTTGGTGATCATTGTTGGTGATTGGTGAGATTAGAGTGTGAAAAAGTAAGATTCTTCCATTTGCAATTTCACATCAAACCTTCATTCTCTTCCATCACCATTCATTTCTCCTCCACAAACATATTCTTCTGATCATTGTGATTGATTGCATACTGAGATAGAGGAAGATCCATGGAAGTTTGAAGCTGTTTTGAAGAATTTGCAAGAAGTGCATATTGAGATCAAACACAAGATTCAAGCCTTGTTCATCCATTTTGTTGCATACATAATTCATATCTGCCATTAGAGATTAATCAAGGAAGCTTGCAGACATTGAATTGTAGGGAAATCATATCCACCATTAAAGTTTGACAGGTTGGTAATCTTGCTTGTATCACCTAATTTATGTGCATTCCACCATAGTTATAGGTTTAGACTGGTTAAGCTAGGGTAGAGGACCATATTCTGAGAATTAGAGGAGGATTCATGAGGTTTCGAGGCAGGGTACCATTTCTTGCAGAGTTGATAGCAAGCTATTTTGTGTGCATTAATGGATATGAGATGGTGTAGAATGGTTAGGGAAACGTGTAGAATAATTCTGGATCATTAGCTTGAAGTTTCATTAAGATTGATAGCAGAGGAAAGAATTGACACCATGATAATGAAGCTTTCTGTTGGAATGATTCAAGAGGTGTCAGGAACAACTAGTGGTACCATTGTGCTCAGGGTGATTGGTAGACCAACTTTGCTTTTGGAATTGTTGAATTTCATGGAGAAATGGAGGAGCACGATCAAGTTGAAATCCTTGCATGGGGTTAGGGTTTCTGCAAACCCTAGGGGTCATTTGGAGAAGATGATCTCTCCATCGTTGGATCATCCAGAATGTTTGACTGGTTCAGTTCATCGCACGGCCAATATTTGATTTCAGAAACGGAGGGAAGATTGAAACACATGAAACGCAGCGTATAACTAAACCAAACGCACCGTTTTGGTTCATTGATGGAACTGGGCTCAGCAATTTGTTTCTATTCCCACCCCCAGATTTGGTCCAATGATCAGAAACAACTGGGGCGTGTTACTTTTGATACCCCCCTCCCATTTATTTCTTAAATTCTTTTATTTTAATTTCTTTTAATTCTTTGCATTTTATAAAATTCATAAAAAATCCAAAAAATCAATATTTTTCATTTCTTCTTTTTTTTCACATAATCATGATTTTGTCTAGAAAATTAATAAAAAATAAAATTCCATTTTATTTTTAGTTTAATATTTTTTAGCATATTTTCTTGTAAATAGTCTTCTTAATATGTTTTAGTTAACCCTTGATTTTGTACAATTTGTTTTAGGACTTTCCCTTAGGGTTTTTGAGCCATTCTTTTTGGCATAGTTAGGTATTGAACCCTAGTTTCATGTAGGATTTATCTCTCAATTTTTAGATTAAAATTTGATGTAGTTTGATTGTTAGACATCTAGGTGTTCTAATTAGGGTTTTAGGTTGTATAAGTAGACTTGAACAAATTTGTTTTGGGGTTCATAGGCCAAATTAGTGTATGGGGAATATATGGGTTAAGGGTAAGTATGTATAGAACCCCCTAGAATTTTGCTAGAATATTGTATGGTGTTTTAGTATTTTTCATTGATTTTTGAATGTATGGATAGTATGTGTGTTGCTTAAGGGCATGAGTTGTATTGTTGTGTTTGTTTTTCTTCCCCTTTGAGTGTGTGAGCTTTGAAGATTGAGTTGAAGACCTTATGGATCATCATTGAAGCCTTGAAGACCTTGCAGGGGAGTTTAGCATAGCTTTTGTTTATTTGTTTATAGGTTTGCAGGTGCATAGGCAGAGCCCTAGATAGGATACTTCCATTCAATAAACAAGGAATGTTTTGTTCACCTCCCCTCTTCTCTGTGACATAAAGTCCCTTAAGGGTATTCACCTCTCTCCTTTGGAGGGATTAGTGACCTTACCCTCTGAGGTAGAACTTTGAGAGAGCCTTTCCCTTTGATGTTAAGTCCTCAATGGCATCCTTTGGAAGTCAGTGAGCACTGTAACATCCTCACCTCCTCTTGTTGACTGAATCTTGTTTGCTGGAGCATTAGAGCCATTGAAGACTGAAGCTGAAGCTTTGAAGAGGATGATCCCCTGAAGATTGTTGAAGTCTGAAGACTTTGTGAAGATCAAGATGATGCTTGAAGATCCCTGAAGGTGGTGAAGCCTGAAGGTGGAGCTGATCAAAGGAGCTGAAGCTCAAGGGAGAAGATGAGTTGATACTCATGGTGTAGGGTTGATACCTGGAAAGCAAGTGATCTCTGAAGTCTGAAGACTGGGTTGCTGCTGGAGGAGCTGAAGCTTTCCTCTGTTTTCTTTGATGTATTGTTTGTTTTGTCTGATCTGTCTGTTGCATTAGACTAAGTCCATCTAGATTAAGTTCAGTCTAAGAGCATGAGTGCATCTGCTTGTATTGTTATTGCTTGGCTTTGCTTGCGGGTATTCGGTAGAGCCCAGCTCCCTTGCCCATGTGTTCATTTTGCTTGATAGCATGATTTCATTTCTTTTATCTGTATGATTGCAGTTTACTGTCTATTGCTTGATAGCATGTTGTTTATTTTTCAGTATGATTACTGTTATTTCATGACTGGCTTGAGGTTGAGATGAGCTTGTGGAGGCTGAAACCCCACACACATTTCCTCCCTCACTTGCATTGCATGCATTTTACTGTTAAAGCTGATGCTTTTGTCTGTTTTGGTGTATCATTGGCATGATCCCTTAGGACTCTCATTTCCTCTGATGAGGATTTGATGATAGACTTTTAGGTTGAAACCTATGCATGACAACTTCTAGGAGTTCCCTGTTCAAACCTCAACCATAGGATGAATCCATGGCATGACAACAGTAAGACTTGATAGTCTCCCTCCTAGTTGGGCCTGTTCTCTTCTCATCTCAAAACAGTTTAAGATACAGTAATCATGAATGATTTCTTTCGTACGCTACGAGCCTTAAGCTATCTGAGAAAGGATTGTGGGAGAGTTTCTTTTTCACAGTCTGGATGTTTAGTATGGTACCCTTTGGGTGACATGCGACGCATTCACTCTCAGGTCATAGTCTCTAGTGCGGTTGAAATCGCAAACACAATAAAAAACACTTCTTTCAGGAAATAGGCCGTAGTTTCCCGAACTACGTTTGCTCTGATCTTCCATACAATGTGGAAGTACGTAGGCATAGGATGCGACGTCCTAGCGAGCAGCCTTTCCCCCATAATCCTTCGTAGGCCGAACTACGTTGACTCTGATTTCTCATTCTCTGATGAGAATACGTAGGCATAAAGCGCGATGCTTTGCCGAGTCATTTTTCTTTTCTTTTTCAGCCAGCCTTGATAGGTAGATAGATTATAACCAACCCGTCCAAGTAAACAAACAAGCGAGGATCCCGTCGAGTACGACGGACGTGAGGGGTGCTAATACCTTCCCCTTGTGTAACCGACTCCCGAACCCAGACAATGGTTGCGACGACCTTGCCTTACCCTTATTCGTCAGGTTTTTCCGATCGTTTCCTTTCCCGCTCTGAGGGATAAATAACGAAAGGTGGCGACTCTTCTGTCATGCCGGCACCTTATTTTTGCGCAAGCGACACCATCAAGAACAAATATCTGCTTCTAAGAATTGATGATCTAATGGATTAACTTGTGGGAGTTCATGTTTTCAGTAAGATTAATTTGAGATCAGTTTATCATCAGATTTGAGTGAGAGTGGATGATATTCAGAAGACGACTTTCAGGACTCGGTATGGACATTACAAATAAGTTGTGATGTCGTTTGGGGTGTCCAATGCGCAAGGCGTATTCATGGAGTACATGAATCATATCTTTCATGCCTACCTAGATCAATTTGTTGTAATCTTTATTGACGACATTGTAATTTACTCTAAGTCAGAAGAGGATCATGCAGAACATCTGAGGATTGTGTTGCAAGTGTTAAAAGATAACAAGTTATTAGCGAAACTTTCAAACTGTGAATTTTGGCTACAATTAAGTGAGTTTCCTGGGACATGTCATTTTTGGGAATGGCATATTAGTGGATCCATCCAAAGTGAGTGTTGTACTTCAATGGGATCCTCTGAAATCAGTGACGGAGATTAGGAGTTTCTTGGGTTAATTAGGTTATTATCGCATATTCATCGAAGAGTTTTCTAATTTGGCCATTCCTCTGACTCATTTGAGCATAAAAGGTCAACCCTTTGTGTGGGATATCTTATGTGAAGAAAGTTTCAGAGAATTGAAGAAGAGACTAACTATAGTGCCAATATTAATTCTACCAAATCCACATGAACCTTTTGTAGTATATTGTGATGCGTGTAGGATGGGATTAGGCAGAGTATTAATGCAAGATAGTAAGTTTGTGGCCTATGCCTCACGATAATTAAAGGTATATGAAAGGAATTATCCTACTCACGATCTTAAATTAGTTGTGGTGGTATTTGTGTTAAAATTTTGGAGACATTACTTGTACATATCAAGGTTTGAAGTGTTCAGTGATCACAAGAGTCTGAAATAATTATTTGACCAGAAAGAATTAAATATGAGATAGAGAAGGTGGTTGGAGTTCATGAAGGATTTTTATTTTAGCTTGAGTTACCATCCAAGTAAAGGTAATGTCGTGGCGGATGCTTTTAGTCGGAAGACGATTCACATGTCGACGTTAATGATTAAGGAATTGGACTTAATTGAACAGTTTAGAGACTTGAGTATGGTTTATGAACTGACTCATGAGAGTGTGATGTTGGGTATGCTAAAGGTCAACAATGATTTCCTTAATGCCGTTAGGGAGAGTCAGCAACTCAATCTGAAGCTGGTGGATTTGATGTTTGTAGGAGAATTAGATACAGAAGGTGATTTTAAGGTAGATAACTTTGGTGTGCTGAGATTTCTGGGCAGAATTTATGTGTCGAATAATCCTGAGTTGAGGAAAATGATCTTAGAAGAGAGTTACAGGAGTAGCTTGAGTATTCATCTGGGGGCTACAAAAATGTATCAGGACCTTAATAAATTATTTTGGTGTACATGTATGAAGAAACATGTAGCTCGATTTGTGTATGCTTGTTTGACTTGCCAGAAGTCAAAAGTTGAACATCAGAAACCTTCCGGTTTGAGGCAACCAATAGAAATTTAAGAGTGGAAATGGGATAGTATCACGATAGACTTTGTGACTGGGTTACCGAATACGGCGAAAGGCTTTGATGCTATTTGGGTGGTTATGGATAGATTGATCAAATCAGCGCACCTTATACCAATTAACATCAGCTTTCCTTTGTCAAAGTTAGCAGAGGTTTATATCAGAATAATAGTGAAGTTGCACAGAGATCCGTCAAGCATAGTGGCTGACAGAGACCCATGGTTTACTTCTAGATTTTAGAAGAGTTTGCAGGAAGCTTTGGGTTATAGTTTGAAGTTGAGTTCTGCTTATCATTCACAGACAGATGGGCAATTAGAAAGGACTATTCAATCATTGGAAGATTTATTAGGGCTTGTATACTCGAGCAAGGAGGTGCTTGGTATACCCATTTACCGTTGATTGACTTTACATATAATAACAACTACCATTTTAGTATTGGAATGACGCCTCTTGAAGCATTCTATGGTAGGAGGTGTAGGATACCTCTATACTGGTATGAGTCAGGTGAAAGCATGGTACTTGGACCCAAAATTGTGCAACAGACTACTGAGATAATCCAGATGATTAGAGAGAAGATGAAATCATCCCAAGATAGACATAAAAGCTATCATGATAATAGAAGGAAAGATTTAGAATTCAGTGAAGGAGATCATGTGTTTCTAAGGGTCAATCCTGTGACAGGTGTTGGTCGTGCACTGAAATTGAAGAAGCTGGATCCTAAGTTCATTGGACCATATCAGATTTTGCAGAGAGTTGGAGTTGTTGCGTATAAATTGACTCTGCCACTCGAACTTTCAAATTTACACGACGTGTTCAATGTGTCACAACTGAAGAAATACATTCCTGATCCACCCCATGTCATTCAAAGGGATGAAGTAAAAATTTAAGATAATCTTACCGTAGAGACGATGCCGATAAAAATAGAGGATCTTAAGATGAAACAATTAAAAGGCAAGGAAGTTCCTCTAGTGAGAGTAGCTTGGGAAGGAGCTGCTGGGAAGTGTGACCTGGGAATTGGAGAGCAAGATGCGAGAGTCGTATCCATAATTGTTCTCATCAGGTACATTTTCGAGGACAAAAATATTCTAAGTGGGGGAGGGTTGTAACACCCCATTTAAATATTTAGTCATTTTGTGATTTTATTTGTGTAATTATTTTGGCATTGACTTAACTAAGAGTATGTGTATAAGGGTGAGTGTGAGAACTTAGTTGTAATGAGTCAATTGGAATAAACCTTAGAATAATAATAATAATAATAATAATAATAATAATAATAATAATAATAATAATATAAATGGTGGTGGATGGAATATTTCATTATTATTATTATTATTACTATTATTATTATTATTATTATTATTAGTGACATGGAATATTTACTACTGGTAATATTTGTACTAATATTGTTATTATTATAATTAGGGGGAAATAAACATAATAAGGGAAAAGTGGGAAAGAGAGTGGGAGAATCAATTTCACGTAAAAAGAGAAAGAGAGAAGAAATAAGAGCTAGGGCAAGAAGAGATCAAGCTTGGAGCTAAGGTAAAGGGGTGAATGGGCTCTATAATGGTGATTAGAACATGAGAGGGTAGTGAGGGTTACTTTTCCTCTTAGGATTTTGTGTATATTCTTCTTCCTTCTTGCTTGATTTCCATATCTGTGTGATGGTTGTTGTGAATTTGTATTTATGTACTGATATTGATGTGAAATTCGTGTAAATTTTGTATTGATGTTGTGTTTTACCATGAAAACATATCTGGAGAAATATGGGTTTTTGGAGATGACGAAACTATGGTTTAATTTGTTAAAAAACCTTAATAGAATGATAGTTTAATGATGTAGAGTGAAGACCTTAAGGACGTACTCGAATGAGTACTGTTTTTGGTCAAAAATAGGAGCTTGAAGGTGCTAAAATGGGGGGAAATCACATTGATGCGAAAGTAGGATTTTTTTAGTTGCAGGCTCCCCATACGCGTATGCAGGGAGGCATTACGCATATGAGGGGACACTCCCAGGGTCATAAGCATATGATACACGCCCTGTCTCCATGACCATCCCGCTCCTCTGCTGGTACACGTAAGGTACACGTAAGTGAGAGGGCAATACATGTATGGTGAGCCCATTACGCACATGAAGACTTCTGGGAAGGGTTTTGAGAGAAATCCCATTTAGTCGTACGCGTAAGGCATGGCCATTACGCGTATGACGCTTGAGGATTTGGGGCCCTACGCGTGGTATACACAGGGATTGGGGCGAGGAAGCAAGGCTATACGTGTATGGAGCAAGGCCATACACGTATGAGCAGGGCTATGTGATGACTTTTCAGTTTTCACAATATCTTTTCTGATTTCGGGTGCAATGCAATTCCTCTTTGTCCATAAGACTATTAGGATGTAGTTAGGCATAAAAGGACATTTAATGATAGTAAAAGTGGTCAAACATGGAATTTATGTGTGGATTCCTATATGATGTGTGATTGATGCACATGTTGATGAGATTGTTATCCTGTGGGCAATCTTGGGCAAAAATGGTAATTATAGAGAGAATTACAGTGAGTATGTGGCTCACGTGTGATCATTGTGAATCGTGTGTTATGCATTAATGGTAATTGTATTATTCATAGTTGTATGTCATGCATTTTTATGTCGTGTCATGTGGAGATGAGCTTAGGTGGGAATCCATGATGGGTTCCTAGTCTCTTCCAGACTATGTATAGGAGTCTAGTTGGAGATAAATTATAGTTCAAAGGAACGTATACGACTTATCCAGATTCTGACGGGAATCAGGTTCAAAGAATGAACCGTATGGAATGTGTTGGTACCGCATGCATGGTGTAGTGTCAGTTGAGTCGCATTACATATATGTATGATTGAACATGGACTGAGCATGATGAATGTTGATGTGGCACGTGTACATGCGATGCAACTGTTTGCTTGATGTGAATTGTGTGATTACTACTCCTTAGCATGTGATTTTCACTGTATAATTATTGAATGCAATTCTCACCCCTTTTTTTGTTGTTGTATTTGTGCTCTAGAGGAGTAGATATAATCAGGTACATGAGTAGTGCTTGGAGCGTGTGTTGTTATTGATCGAGTCTTAGGAGTCAGTCTGATACGTAACACGGGAATGATGAGAACTTGTTTTAATTTTTGTTGTTTTTCATTTGTTACATATCTTGTTTTCGAAATTATGTTAAACCACAGATTTTGTGGAGGTTATTGTATGTTGAAGCCTTAATACTATTTAAGTGACCAATTTGAAAATTCCGTTGCTTAATTGATTTTTATGAGGAATAAAGATATGAAGTAACTTGATACTTCATGAGTTTTAAGGGATATGGTATCTTACTTGTGTATTTTCAATTATTCCATAAACTATTTTTATAATTAAATGAATGGGGAGAGTAGGGTGTCACAATATTCATTTCAGTTTGAATAGGCGTGCTGTTAGAGCGACCCTTTTTCTTTCTTCGCATATTTTCATTGTGCCAAACTATCTCCCCTTGATATGCAGGTCAATAATCCTCATTTTCTACCACCAGAAAGCTATTGTTGTACACATTGCATAGGTTTATAAATTTGTAAACAGAGAATAGTAAGTTGGAAGGGTCCTGCCGAGCCTTTGGACATGTCGCTATAACATGGGAGTAAGGCATACAAAAGGCTTGTAACTTTCTGCAATCACACCAACCTCTATCTAGTTCGACTCAATAGTATCCCATTGGCCTCCCCTCATTATGGTTCATTGCCTCATCTACACTGAACCAACCATTACAATGATCAAGCACTGCGATCACACGTGTGTTATCTTTGGCATTTTCCTCCTCATTGTGATTCATTTCTTCATCTGCACCGAGCCAACCTTTACGAAGGTCAAAAATTACGGCCACATGTGTGTTAGATTTGGCAGTTTCCTTCTTGATGAATTTCATTGAAGCTTCATTGAATAGTTGTCTCAATTGTAACACTAAACTCCATTTTGAACGTTTGATCTCAAACAGTGACCTTAAACTAAAATAGGTTTCTCTTACCAAAGCAGTTATCGGTAGGTTTCAGATGCCTTTGAAGTGAGATTTCATTGAATCCATGAGATTTGTTGTCATCTGGCCCCATCGTTGACCATTTTCGAATTCCTTGGTCCACTTTTCCAATGGAATATTATCAATCCACCTTACTCCATCTGCATTTTTCAATTTGATCTCTTCGCGATAGTGTTTAAAGGAAGGTTCTCCTAATGCATACACTGTTGTACCCCAAAATTTGCCCAACCTTTTTCTAACTTGGTTTATGTTTCATCTCATTTTTCTAGCATTTGCATTTGTATATCATTGTTCATTTGCAGGGGATCAGGAGAGGTGTGCATAGCAAGAGAAGGTTACCCAGGGTCTAAGCCTAAGCAGGAGGTTTTATTCAAGTGGTTAAGTGTTTATCATCATCAGGAAAAGGTCAAAGCTCTTTGAGAAAGGAGATGGATGTGTGTGGTATAGATCCTATCTTGGAGGCCAAATGAAGATTATTAGAGGATTGTGAGTCCATGGTTATGGATGGAGAATGTTGTGAAAGCTCACTGAGTGCTTGAAGAGCCATTGTGTTGCAGTCAAAGGATTGTACACCTAGGGTTTCATCTGCCTAGTGCAAAGTTAACTGGAGATTTGAAGTGGTTTGAGACTTAATTCCAAGTCATTGTGATCATGGAAAGTTGTGTTGAGACATCTAGGATGTTATTTCAAGGTCAATTTAAAAAGAATCAAGAGTGTGAGAAGTTACTAAGTTAGGGTTTCAGAGGTTTGTCAGTGTAAAATCCCCTGCTTAGTGCCTAACTTCAAGACCACATATCTCAAGATACAAGTTTCATATCACTTTGATGCCAACATGAAACTTGTAGAGCATGTTCTTAGCTTTCTCTTGAGTACTAGAACTCATCCATCTGGTTTCTAGAACTCAAGTTATGATGCTGACAAATTATGGGTCCTCATATGAATGTATTTTCACCTCACCTTGACTCAAACATGAAAGTTATTCCTCATGATCTTATCTTTCCAAAAAGTCCTAAAAGTCCTTCATCTGATTTGTAGAACTCTAGTTATGAAGCTTACAAGGCAAGGGTATTTTGGAAAAGTAAGATTACAGGTCATTTTCATTATAGGTCCATTTCATGGCTTTGCACACTTCAAATGGAACTTTGTCCAACATGAAACTTGCTTCAAATGATCCCAATTTCATCCTAGAACATTCATTTGTCATGGATTTGGCTTGTATGTGAAGATTGGTGAAAGAATTCCATGGAAAAAGACATTAAAGGCCATAAATGAATTTGAATTGATTTAAATCATTTTCACACCATATTTGTGCATTTTTTGATTCATTTAAACATACCAAGAATAATGCACAAACTGGATTTGGTTTATGATGAGCAAAACAAAAGCAATTTCAAGTTACTTCATGTTGAAGTTACACATTCAATATCCACCATGAGATCATTTCAAGGGCTGATTTCCATCCATTAGATCAAAGTCAATCACCAGCAAGCCATTTGAATGAAGATCAAAGCTTTTGGAGCAAAATTACACGTGCAATTTGAAGCTCCATTCTCAAGTTTGGATTTTTGCAATTCTTCATAACAGACCATGATTGGGCCTCCAATTGATCATAGATCCAAAATATATAAACTCCTGATGAAGAACAAACCTTCAGAAGTGCAATTTGGTGAAAATTGAAGCAAATTCAGTTGAGAAAATCCAAGGAGAAAGTGAAATTGTGAATTGAAGATTCAAGGAAATTCAGAGCAATTGAAGATCACAGTCACCTTCCTTGAAGCTCCTTGAAGGATTCTGGATCATTTTGCACAAGTTTGAGCAGCATACAAGACCCAACAGAGGAGCTCCGTTAGGTAATCTTCTTTCCAAGATTACTCACTCTTTAGGCATCCATCATGCGCCATTTTCATTGCATATTGAAGCCCTACTCACGTAGGCAAATTCTGGATTAATTAAAGGCATGCTCTTGATGAATGATGTTATGTGCTTGATTCTTGAATGCTTCGTTTGTCTTTTTTTATGAGTGATAAATGAAAACAAACCCTAGAATCGTGATGTACTCAATGAGAGGATCATTTTGGCATAAGATAGCACATGTTTTGGTGAAGTTTGTAGTCATCAACTCCGGCCAGGTACGCTGGAGAAGACAACCGGAGCATAGTGGCTCCGGCGTCTGGTTATTTATCCGTTTGGATGACTGGATGTGCCACGTGAGCTTTGACTTGTTGACTGAATTTAGATTAAGGGTTGTGATTCATGTTGACTGGCCACGCGTAAGGGTTGAATTCCAACGTATAAATGAAACGACTCATTTCATGTTAGTTCAGATTTTGTTTTGGATTTGGGCCTACATCACTAATCACACCCCCTCTGATACCAGACCCAGCAAAGTGAACTGAAATTGTTGCTATTTACCACACATGTTTTTCCTTTTTATTTTCTTTTTTCTTTTTCATTTTCTGTTTCAATTTTAATTCACCAAAAATATATCCAAAGTATCATAAAATCCCTAGAAAAATATTTTTGGATACTACAAGATGTTAACTAATTTCTGAAAATTTTTATTTTCATTTTCCAATAATTTTTCAATTAATAAAAGAATTAATGCTTGGATATGTTTTTAGTTGATTAAAATTTGATCCTTTTTGTTCTTGATTTTATTTCTTGACCAATTTTCAGTGCCAATGGCTAAAACATTTTCCTCATGTTCATGTTGAGTTAAAGGATTTTTTAAGACCATTTTGCCCCTAGATTGATTACTTTTGGGTTGGTTTTGAAGCCACTTTTGATCACCCTCGATTAATCCCTTTCATTTGGTGTACCTCTAGGGTTTATTTCATTTGTAGACACTTTGGTAGGACCCTGCCCTTGATGTTTTGGCCCCTGGTTTCCAACCCCCTTAGGGTCATTTGAGATTTTATTTGGTAATTTTTGAACATGTTTCCTGTTTTTAGGGTAATTTCCAAGTTAGGCTACATCTAAGTGATGTTTACACTAGTGCTTGAACTAGTTTGCTTTGAAAATGACTTTTGTACATTCCTTGAACCCCTAACTCTTGTAGACTCATATTATAGACATGTTGAACTGTTGGTGTGCTCAATTATAGTTCAAAATTTTTCTCATAGCTTGTTAAAGTTTGTGCATCTTTTTAAGCTTGCCATTAGGGTTTCACATGATGTATGTCTTGCATTCTTTTGTATATGTGTTTGCATTCTCTTTTATGCATTCCTTCTCTTTTCTTCTTTGCATTTCCATATGCATGCTTGAGGTTGATATGGGATTGTGGAGGCTAATGCCCCACACTTTTTTCCTCCCTCACTTTCATTCTAAATGTGCATTAATGTTTGCATGCTTGCATATTGCATTTTATTTCATGCTTCCTTGTTTTTCTCTTCTCTTTGCCATGTTCCCTTAGGATCTCTAGTCTCTTTGAGGTTATGATAGACCTTAGGTTTGAATCCATGTATGACAACATTAGGTAGTATTCCTTTTTAACCTCAATCATAGGACCATTTTGCATGACAACTACTAGGTTTGAGTTAGTCTCCCTTTAGTTTGTCCTCTCTCCTTCTCATCTTCAAATCATGTCAAAACACTTAATAAAGGTTAACGAATGTTGTGCGTTACGAGCCTTAAGTACTTGGGAAATGATGATTGGGTGGTTGCCTCTCAATTGTATAGAATGTTAGCGTATGTCCTTTGGACGATATGCGACGCATTCCCTCCTAGGTCATAATCTTTAGTGCAACATGAGTTACAAACAATAATCAATGCACTTCTTCTCTAAAAGACACAAAAATAATTTCAAACTTCATTTTGTCCTTTGGGACCCTTAATGTGGAAAAACTTTTCATAAGAGAATTTTGTTAACTCTTGGTTCTACCGCAAACAGGTAACACCTAAGTCTCCAATGGTCGAGCTGCATACACCTAACTGCTAGAACTAAGTTTTAACCCTACTCGGGCCTAAAAACAGTTGAACCAACCGGTGTTCTTGTTAGCTCGAACTACGTTTGCTTTGATTTCTCATACTAGATGAGAATATGTAGGCACACGACTGCGACGTCTTGGCGAGCAACCTTCCCCCACCTTTCACCCGTAGTTAGCCGAACTATGTTGACTCTGATTTTCCCATTGCACGAGGGAATACGTAGGCATAGAGCGGCGATGCTCTGCCGAGTCTTTCTTCTTTTCTTTTGTCCCTGAGCCGTAGATTATATAGATAAACACCATTTAGATAGACAACAAAGTGTGGATCCCGTCGAGTACGACGGACATGAGGGGTGCTAACACCTTCCCCTTGCGTAACCGACTCCCGAACCCGAGATATGGTTGCAATGACCTGTCTTCTCCCATTTTTGTCAGGTTTTCTCTGATCGTTTCCTTTCCCTCTTTTGGGATAAATAACAAACGGTGACGACTCTTCTGTCATTGTCGGCACCTTTTTCGCAGTAGCGACAACCACACGTTCACAACATTCTTCTATTACGTCTTGTATTTGATCTCCCACATGAAATTTTGAGTGATGTGTCTAATGCAGTAGACATGGGTAGAAGGAGGATCTTACCATTCGTTATCAAGGTTTTTATAAGCACTATCAATTGATGGATGTCTGTTTAAAATCAAACATAAGTTAGGCTGAGGAGCAACATGTAATCAGAGATTTTTAGGAAAAAAACTCCATCCACCGGCAGTCTCCCCATTTCATGACCACATATGGTACTTATCTTTCTAACTTGTTCCACATAATACCTCTATGTATCATTTTCTTCTTCCAACTTTGTGGGAAAGGCTTAGAAAAGAAAGAGGGTAAAAAAGAAGGAAGCCTAGTAGAACAAGAAGAAGAAAATTGGAAGCTCATCATCATTACTTCATCAACCTCATTCCATCTTCATCATCCAACACTTCTTTATCTCATTAGCAAGGAGGGTTCTAGGTAGAAGCTTTAGGTTGTAGAAGTTAGGGGCTTTAGATAGAAATTGATGATGTTGGTTTATTGATATATTTCCTTCCATTTCCATGAAGAATCTTATGATTTTCTTGTTGTCCATGTTGATTATGATACAATGTTTAGATCATATGCTAGTACCCTTGTTGTGAATAATCATATATGAGTATTGGGTCAAAAAACCCTTCCATGCTATCCCACCTCTACTGAATTTATGCAGAAAACGACGCTCTCTTCGGGCGAGTTTTGGCGAGCTCAAGGTGAGCTATTTTCTATCAGCAACACTGGGCAAGCTTTGTCGAACAGAAGGCGATCTAGCTCGCTGGTTGCTCACCGGGAAACCATGATTCAATTTTGCCTCTGTCTAGGCCTCGCTTGAGGTTCGTCGGGTGAACCAAAAGCGAGCCAGCCTAGTTGGCTGCTCTTCGGGTGACCATGACATGGTTTAAGGAAATTATTTTGTCACTTGTTTAAGGTATTGCATATGCATGTTTTAGCTTTTTTATGAATTAACTTATGTTAATTATTATGGTTTGCGGGTGTTATGCATGTTTTCTACTTATGAATTATTGTTTGTGATTAAATGATAACATGACTGGAAAACTATAATGATTGGTGAGGAAACCCTTAAATAGTAATTAATGGAATAAATTAGTAAGATAATTAAGATATGATGAATGGCATATATGGTAATGCTTATACATATGATACCTAGGTGTGTTTCATGGGCAAGTGGTTGTTTATCTAAGAGGTGAGGATTGTATGAAACATGTGATGTTGTTATGAATACTAAGGTGATGTGATCTCCTTGTGGTTGTTGAATACAATCACAATGCCCTTATTTAATCACGTAGTCATAAACAACTCCTTAATTGTGTCGTCCTAAGTATGAGGCTTATATAGAGTAAGTATTGGGATGTACACACCATTACTTTGACCTGGGTTCGAGTCCCAAAGAAACGATGGAAACTTAAGTGAGTTAGAGTCTCATACGGGTGAAAGGTTTGAAATGAATTTGGAGTCTCATAGAAAGCGAAAATTCTTAAGGTTGATGTTATCCCATAGAATCCGAAATCTATGCGTATGTCAAAGTATGATACAAGGATCCATGTCTTGTGTTGATAACTTTAGACATAAGGTTGGTCGAGAAAAGATGCCTTGGTATGATTTTCGATTAGTGATCGTTTGAGTTGATGAACTCAAGCAACATGTTTCCATATAGTGCAATAATTGTGAACTCAAGTCTTTCCTCTCCTTTGTGACTTGAGCTAGTAAGATGTTTAGAACCTTGTAGAGTTGAGAGAACCCATAAGATAGGGAGTCCACTAGGATTATTATCTCACCCCATATTTGTTGATTATTTTCAGGTGGTTTTGATCAAACAAAGGGTAAAGACAAAGTAGCCTGATGTCCTTGTTTTTTATTATTATTTTGGATCACGTATCCGCTGTGCAGTTATTTTGAGATCGTCTTACCAAGATCTAGATCCTAGTTTTATATTTTTGGGCACCCTTGTGTAGATTGTGCCATTGTTCTAGATCTATTTTTGCCATGTAATATATACAATGTTGCCACTACAGACTTATGTATTTCAGGACCAAACTTTACAACCATATATAATATGTATATTTTAAACATGTATCATATATGAGTGTTACAAGAACATTTTAATATATAACATTTCAAAATTCAAATTATTTGATGGCAAATTGGCAATAAAAAACATACATGTCTCCTGCCATACACCTATACTGTTCCTTTTTAAGTTAACAGAAGAATAAATATGCTCATAAGAATTACCAAGGCCTTTGTTGATCACCTGCATCCAAGTTACTTCTTCTCGCTAACTATCCACGGTCATTAAAATTTAGGATCAACATATAACTCACATTAAAAAAAATTAATAGATAATAAATAAAATTTGTCTGAATTGCTTCTATATATATTTTCTTTCTTCTAAATTTTTTTTTTCTATCATTGGATATTCTCATGTTTATAAAGTTGTGTGTGTTAGTTTTTTTCGAAAATATGATGTGGTTATGGTATGTATTTTAATAATGATAACCAGTTTTTTCTATCATTGAATAAGCGTGGATAATTTTTGTTTGAATGCGCTGTTTTTTTTTGTTTGAAAACCACCACTTTGAAAAGTAAGTTATGTGTGTTTGGTTTTGTTAAATAATTTATTTGAGATTTTAATAATAGTTAAAGGATAAATATAGAAATAAAATAGATCAGTCTAAAAGAATATATCATTTTTATGTAGTTATAAATATTAAGATGGAATGCACGTTATTTATTGGATGACACATCTTCTATTTTCTATTAATTTTTTTAATCACTCTTATTATTGCTTCTGTTATTTTAATGTTTATAACTTTCTATTTAAAATAAATATTTAAAATAAAATAAAAACAGTCAAAGAAAAAGAAAAAATATCATAAAGTTTATAAAAAAAATATCCGTTTAGATTTTGACATCCCGTGCACATATAAAAAAGCGAAGAATATAATAATAATAATTTATACAATATATGAAGAGAATACTTTATTTTAGTATGACTTATTTTTCTATCATTTTTATCCTTATTTGATTATGTAATTTACTTAATAACTTCTTATTATTAACTTCCACCTAACTTTTTATTTTTAACTTTCACATTTGTAATTTTTAAAATCTTTATTTAAACAAAAAAATATTATTTATATTTTTTATTCATACGCATTAAAAAGAGTGTGCCCATCTGAACGTTAGTAATAGTAATAAAAATAAATAAATAAATAAATAAATGTATGAAGCCTGCCTGTGTATAGATAATATAGATAGTATGCATTTGTTGAAGACAGCAAAAGTGTGATGTTATAGTTATATAATTAGAAATGGTTGACAAATTTAATAAGTTTTAGATAAAAATAGCTTATTTTTTAATTTTTTAATGAAGTTGCAAAAATGAATAACATAGTTAAAGAAATAAAGGAACTCCAGTAAATATAAAAAAATGGTTAAATTCTTGTTTAAACAACAACTTTAATAAGTTTAAAAAAAAACACACTTTACTTTTTAAAGGAATTGTAAAAATGAGTAATATAGTTAAAGAACTAAATATAGAAAAATAGTTTAAAAAATGTTTTGAACTAGAATTATTTTTAACTCAAGTAAAATAACAAATAAAAAAAAACAATAAAGAGTATATGAGTGATTTACATAATAAATTTCTTTCTTTTATTATATAGATATCTTTCTTATATTATATAGATTTCTTTTATATTATATTTGAACATAGAAAATTCAAAATTTGGTAATAATAATCTTTTTCTGTCACTATCTTAAGCCGGCTCCATATAAAGAAAGAAAAAAAACTAACCAATCCCTTCATATATTCAATTTTCAATTTCTTCTCTGTTTTTCTCTCCCCTCTCTTTCTTTCTTTCTGTTATTCCTCTGTTTATTCTCATCAACGAAATCTTCGCCATTTTCTCCGACAACATAATCTCTTCCATTTCCATTCTTTCAATTTCAATTATTACCAAATCATTATCATCATTCTCACTCTTTCACTCTACTAATCATAATTCATTTATCACCATTCATAACTTTCTCT
The DNA here is from genome assembly GCA_963859935.3 of Lathyrus sativus. Taxonomy (NCBI): domain Eukaryota; kingdom Viridiplantae; phylum Streptophyta; class Magnoliopsida; order Fabales; family Fabaceae; genus Lathyrus; species Lathyrus sativus. The sequence continues at coordinate 278,334,185 of OZ012735.1, forward strand.
CTCGTTTTCCGGGAAAAATCAAAATTTTCCTTGAAACGAGAGAGGTGGAAACGGGAGACCCTTGTTGATGAATAATTGAAAAATCGAAACTTGATTCTGATTCTGAATTGGGTTTCTAAATGTGTTTTTTTTTGATGATGGGTTGTTAGGATTTTGGTTTTTTGTATGAGAGAGTTTGAAAAAGATGGAAGGGTTCGTGGAGATTGAGGTTCAAGACAATTGTTTGTGTTTGGAGGATGTGGTTGATGTTAAATATGAATTTGATGCTCCTATGTTCTTTGATTTTACAAAAGCGGAATCGTTTTTGGATGATTGTGAAGCCGAACAATGGTTTGAATTTGCAACAAGTTATCCACCTTCACGTAAGAGTTTAAGGATTATGGTTAAACCTCGATGTTATCTTTTTGAAAAATGTTGAAAAGTTGCGTTGTAAATTTGTGGGATTTTGCAAACTCGCCTGATTTTGAACATGCGGGGAATGTTATTTAGTTTTTGATTGGTTTTGTTTTTGTAATGTGTTGTTTTTGTGTGTAGCATTTGTATCGAAGTTTAAATGGGGGAACGATGGTGAAATGGAAAATGCTAATGGACTTGTTGATCTTCAAGCAATGGATGACAATAATAGTAGTGGTAAAGTTTTTCATTTTTGTTCATCAATGTTTGTATTTTGCCTTGTTGCGAGGTTTTAAAGCTGAATATGACTGCAATATCAAAAATTGTGATCTTGTTGTGACTCTAATTGCGAATGTGATTGTGATCTTGACGTGACTCTGATCGCGAATGTGACCGCCATATAAAAAATTGTGATATTGACATGACTCTGATTGCGAATGTGACCATAATATCAAACTTATGAAACATTTTCTTCAATTTTTTATTTATCAAAAGTATAAAAATGATGATGACGACATTATATGTTCACATTGTTGCCTACTTAATATTCATGTCAAGTGTTTGAATCTAGATGATTTATCTTACATTGTCATTTTCTTATTTAGTTATTGAATACATTTTTGTTTTTAGGAGTAAAAAATTGCAATAAAAAATCACCAGATGCTTTAGATGATAAGGTAAAGACACTGAGCAGATCAAGTTCATCAAAATCTAAAGTTTATACTTTTATGCAACCAACCGCAAGTCATTTGGCCAAGCTGAAGAACCCTCCCGAAGTTCAAACCTCTCAACATTTCAGAAGGTATCGGTTACATTTAAGAAACCAAATAGTTTCTATACCGGCGCTATAGCGTAGCCCTATAGCATTGCAGCATAGCCGAATTTGAAGAAAACACTATTTTATGAAATTTGTGATTGACAACATTGATCGAGTAAATCAGTGTTGTCAATTGCATATTGAGTAACTAATTACGCATTTTTCATTTTATTGAGTGGCATATGTTTGAGTTCAAATTGATTTGATTTAGAATGCGTTGTTTTCAATACCTTGATCCTTGCAGGAATCAGGAAAAAAGTTCTTCATCCATAGACGGCCAATTATTAACCAAAAGGCAGAAGCTTGAAGCCGGTTTCCTGCGTAAGATTGCACACCTGAAGCATCAAACTCTTCTCACACATAAGAAAAATAATGAGGTAATCAATTTTAAACGAAGTTTAATCCATTACAGTTTTTTCGATAGCGGGTCGCAAAAGTTGCATTTTTTTGAATTCTGTCATGCTATAGTGCTATAGCATCTGTATAGCTGCTATTTCACAATACTTTGTATTAAATAGTCTAAGATTGTTAAGATCAGGAGGGGAATGTTAAGATCAGGAGGGGAAGTAACCCAGATCTATTATTCTTACATGTCTGATTTTAAATTTTGATGCAGGTTGATCGTGCAGATGTAAATTTAGCCTCTAAACCAAACACTACTATTCCTCGAGAACCTAATCTGCAAACAGCACTCAGAGCACAAAGACACAAGTATATTAATTACTTCTGATATCATAAAAAACATTGTTTTGCAACCTTTTTATTGAATGACTATATCTTATGAGTCAAAATGTTGAGTGGTTCTGTTCCTTTTTTATAGGTCTAGAACTAATACTGAATCAGGTGAACATGCAAAACCGGGTTTTCAGGTTCCTAAAACGCGGTCCTTAACTAAAAAAGTAATTACGGTTTATAATGTTTCCCTTGTAAGTAGAGGATTATATTCACAAAGTTCCCTGATATATATTTTGCATTGCAGGGTGGAGGTGCTTTGAACACAAGTTCCATCTCAAACATGGAAACCAGGTGACGTCGAGATATCTACATATAAGGACATTAAATATGACATCGACACTAATACGTAGACACTCTAATAAATTAAGAATATATAAGTAATTGAATGTAACAACATGTGTCGGTATCAAACACCAGACACACTTTCAATATGAAGTATCAGTTTTACATAGATTCTTACCTGTAATTTTTGTATGTATTCTCATGAACAAAGAATATATAAGTAATTGTGTAACAACATGTGTCAGTATCAAACACCAGACACACTTTCAATATGAAGTGTCATTGCTATGTACATTCTTACCTGTAACTTTTGTATGCATTCTCATGAGTAAAAAATATATAAGTAATTGATTGTAACATGTGTCGGTATCAGACACCAGACACGTTTAATTTGAAGTGTTGGTGCTATGTAGATTCTTACACGTTAACTTTTGTGTGCATTCTCACCAGCAATAATAACCTTGCTTTTATTTTGTTCTATTTCTTTTAAAGGACAAACTCAAAACAGGAAAAGTGTGGAATGATTAGCAAACTCCGAGCTAGCACCGATGATAAGGTAAGTAATCATTAAAAATTTTAGGCTATTGACATTTAAGCGACACATTTTGTTTCTGTTTCATTTTTCGTCAAAATAGATCATTGACTTTATATACGTTGTTCTCAGAAACTCACAAATAAAGAAGAAAGAGGTGTTTTTCGGAATATCAAAGTATTTCCATTGGTAATGCATTGAAAACATATTTAAATTTATCATATTTGTGTCTGTTGTCAATTACAGATAGTGTATCATAGTAGTTTACTCATACTCTCCTATGCTAACACACTATAGTTCTGATATTTGACAACACTGATTTGTATTTTTTATTGTAATTCATTTTTTCCCGATTTTTTAGGAACAAAACGACAAGAGATTTCATGATGAACCACCAACTGAATTACTTAGCAAGGTAGTAACTAATTGCAATTTTTTTGTCATTTTACATTTTATTTTCTATCTCTGTTTTATGATTTTATGGTCTCTTTTGCAGCTCACCCTAACTTCTGAAGCCAAACAAACTGCAAAATCACAACCAAAGGAGAAATCAATTTCTAAGGTCCATCTCTCTTGGTATTCTTATGACAACTAAGGACTTATTTGGACCAACATTACAATTTTCTATTCTCACAAAAAAATCGAAAAAAATAATTTAGTTTTCGATTTTCTATATAAAATTAGTTATGCTTAAAGTTACACATTTTTACTGATATGACGATTATGATTGATCGACATTATAAAAAAATCTTTACAAAGACCTTAAGAATTAACTACTATAACAAAACAAAACTACATTTTAATAAGTTTGCATTTTTTCATCCCTAGTGACTCATGGTTATATTTCTATCATTACTTTGCAGAGCTTGAAGGAGAATAGACGTGAATCGTCGCGCCAAGAGCACGAGGTATGTTAGTAGTTGTAAATGTACACATTCACCAAAGTTTTATTTTATATAAAACACATTCGGTGAATGTGAGCTTATCGACTTTTTGTCTCGACATTTTATTTTAAGATGATGAACTTGGTCAATGAAGAAATTCAGAGATTATGCGGCAAGCAATATCAATGTGCTCATGAAGTGGGGTCCGTAGTCACAATGCAAACATGTAAGTTGGTAAGTAGAATCAAATCTAATTATAATTTTCTTTTTAGAAACATTTAAATATCAAACCGAATCAATCGGTTCAACAGGTAGGTAGAACTAAAAATTATATTTTGATTATTTTTGTTTGGATCATATTTTGATACTTAGCGTCTGGAGCAATTTACCCAAAAACTTTTATTTTTGACACAGGAACTCGTACACTGATCGAAAATAGAGTCGTTATTCTCTCCATTGGTGCTCTTTAGTCTAGATACATTTGCTTAAACTTAAACAAAAGATCCTTCAATAATTGGAGGATATCTCAAAAGGTCCTTATTTGTTATTAGTGAAGAATGAACCAAATACTTCCATTGTACAACAAAGTAATAGAGCATTGAAAATTCTCTAATGTCCATTTCTGTTCTGTTAATTCTATGTATAAAGAAAGTTACAAAATGCAATGTGATACAGTTTGAGACATATGAATAAAAAAAACTTGTAAATTGTTACTGGTTACTAAACTTTGTAACAGAATAACTTAGATTTTTGCACTACTATCCATTATATGTTAGCTTAATATTAAGTTTGATTATGTTATTGAAGAACATAGTTTAAATCTTATCGCAGATCGCAGTAAAAACAAGTTCGACTAATACTTTGAGTTGTTTCATCAAAGATTTATATACCCGCTTGATCAATGGTTTTCATAATATTTTTAATTGAATAAGAAATTTCTAAATAAGTTTAGAAGGAATAAAAGAGGATTGAGATACTTTGATTTCTTATGATTTAGAGAATGGAATCATGATCATAAATTTTGTCGAATAAATATTAATTTGAGTAGGTACATAATACACTATTTGTAATTCTAATTTATGTTCTTTATTAATTATGATATGTTTAAAGCTATTTATTTAACAAATTCAATTGATTGATACATGTTGATTGTCTACTACGAGCAATCGTGGAAACAATATTTGAAAACCAATAGTTATAACAAAAATTGTTTTTTTTTTCTAATTTAAAATTTGTGACTATTAAAAAAAATCAGAAAATATTACTTGATTTATATTAATTGTTGTTTACACCTGAAAATAATAAAAACTAGATGTTAACCATCACGCTGCGCGGGTATTAGAGGAATTTTTTTTCTTCATTTGTGATATCTAATATTATAATATTTGAGTTAGAGTCTTTGTATGAGATGTGAAATAATGAAGTAAATATAAAATGACAATTTTAGATGAGAGGCTTATGTATACATTATAGTTTAGGAATATTTCAACTAATATAAAATTGTGCGCTGACTCTAGGAATATTTCAACTAATATAAACTTGTGCGTTGACTCTATGACTATACTTGATGATAATATCAAATTTTATTTGAATGGATATTATTTTGATGTGGTAGAAAAAGTGAGATAGTGGGCTAGTGATACTGGGTACCGTGTGTATATTATTTTTCTATTATAATAGATTAATTATTGCAATAAAAAAGAAAAAAGTTAAAATTGAAAATAAATTTTGATCTTAATTGGAGATACCATCAGCACTCAGTAACATGTCGTGGACTCTAAATTCGTCAGTGATAAAGAAAAGGAGGGGATGTACCTGTAAGACACTGATGTCAAAGTGAAGTTCAGAGTGAAAAGAAAAAGCAAGTACAAAATAGTGAGAATGAATTCATAATACGCGACCTCCTGCGGAGGAGAGTATTTATAGTGTGCCCCCAGCACTGGGGCAAAGGTCATTTGTTGTGGACTGGATCGTTAGACCCACAACGGATGATTGGTAGGATCCTACGTGAAAATAGGGGAGACTAGCACGAGGTCTTCGTCTTGGATCAATTGTCCCATGAACTTTGGAATGGATTTGCAGGTTCCTGGGGGAAAAGGCGCTGCCCCGTGAAGGGCGTGGGTTCAGTTGGTGACGTGTCCTCGCGTGAGGAGCATGTCGAGAACGTCTAGAGAATGTGTCCTCCCGCGATTATGATAGATTGAACCTTTGTGTTGGGCCTTCTTCGACGCGAAGCTAGGCTGGACTGTTCCCGACGGTGGGCCATCCCTAGGCCCAATTCAGAACAGGAGTCTCTCAAGTTGATGCTCCAAAGTAGATGGGTAATGACTTAGAGTCAATTCTTACGTCCAAAGAGGAACAAAGGAAATTTACACAGGGAGAGCGTCTACTCGGGTTCGTGGTTGTGAGCTCGTAGAGCTACGTCGTGAGGAAGCGTGAAAGTTACTCCTCGTGCTCAACAGCGCGAGCATGTAAAAAGATTTTATCGAGACACTACCCGTGAGGTTCACGCGTGGTCGACGACAAGGTTCAATTTTGCATTTATCTTAAGGCCATGTGCTTGCGAGGGGCCAAAGTCGTTATCTGTGTTCGACAATGTGGCTCGTTTCAAATCCTTCTCCAAAGACGTGTTTGTAATGCAGTTTGGGAGTCGAGAATTATGTGAGACGTCTTGGAATCTGGATCATTGACAATACATGGAACGACGAACTCCAGGCCATGTGACGAAGTGGAAGGAGAAAACACGTCATTTCCTCGAGCCTTGTAGTGAGGCTTGAAAAGACAAGTGTGACGTCTCTTCGAGCCACGTGTCATAAATAATAAATGTTTCTGATGGTCTACGAGTAGGGGTACTCGAGGGTCTAGGTGACAATTCATTTTCCCGTGCCAGAGGATATAAGTAGGAGGAGGTGGGATTCATTTGGTACGCTCGCAATATTCTCAAGTACTTTAAGAATTTCTCAAGAGTTTTTCTGCTCTCTCCCACATTCGCTCGTCACCGTCGTCAGCCTCTTTCCGTCACCGTAGATCTCCAACATCCTCTTCACCTAAGTAATTCTTCGCTTCCTTTCTCAGTTTGTATGGTAGTGGTTAGCCTTAGGTTGTAGCTTTAGGATCCGGTTCCGGTGAGTCTTGGCGTTTGACGGTGGTTTTTCCATCCTCAATCATCGGTTGTCGTTGAATCTTGAGTAGGAAGAGAGAAGAATACATGTTTTCTAGCGACGTTCATGAACTTCGCGATGAAGTTATGATTTTTCCGATAATTTTTATGAACTTTTTGGTGGCGTTCTTGAATTTCCGAACTTCATGAAGTTCCGGTGAAGTTTCCAGGGAACTCATAAAGTTTCGGATGAAGCTTCTGAGGAACTCATGAAGTTTCTGGGGAATTCATGAAGTTTCTGATGAAGCCTCCGAGGAACTCATGAAGTTTTCGGGGAACTTATGAATTTTTCGATGAAGCTCGTGAGGGTTTTATGTCTTTGCTAGGCTAAACACCAGGGGAACTTTCTCCTCGCAGGGGTATATAAATTCTCGTGTCGAGGGGGCTTCTTCCCCGTGAGGGTTCTGATAACGGGCCTCACGTCAAGGAGACTCTTCCTGGCGAAGTCTGAAGTTTTTGCTAAGGTTCCGTGAAATTCTGGCAAGCACACGATGGATGTTATCACAGAAGTTGTAACATCCACTGTGACATTGACTACTGCACTTACTAAATAAACTGTAAAGGAAAGCAGTAAATAACACAACAATTGTTCACCCAGTTCAGTGTCAACAACACCTACATCTGGGGGCTACCAAGCCAGGGAGGAAATTCACTATCAGCAGAATTAATTCAGAGTCAAACAACTCACTTTGCAATCCTGACTTAATACCTACCCAATGACACTCCTGCCTAGAGACACTCTAGACCTGAGTATACCCACTCACTCCCCCTCAATCACCTCAATGATATACAATTCACAATTATAATAAATATGAAGAAACACTTCATACACACCTTGATTTTGCTTCACAACTTTGATCAAGTGACACATACTCTTGCTTAACAACTTTGAGTGACACACAACTTAGAACCTACCTAACCAATGCAATCATACAGCAGACAATTGCTTGGAGTACAAGTATTCCTAAGACACAATTCACACGTGAAGAACAAGCCTTCTTCACTCACAAGGACTCTTAATATGCACTCTCTAATCTTCTGTTAAGAGCTCCTCTTCTAGGATTGCTCCTTCTGATATTTATAGCAGTAGTTAGTCTTTGGGTCTTTTGTGCAGAAATTAGGTTTATCCATAATTAACCTCTCTTCAATAATCTGCACGCTTACCAGTTAGTTCAAGGACATTTTATTTCGCTTAGGGCTTCTAAAATGTTTCCTGACTTCCAGCTTGAGCTCCTATTAAGTTTCCTGATTTCTAAATACCAGAAAACCAAACCTGCGCTTGATGTCATACGATCCAAGTCATAACATTGAGTATGACATTCAACTTAACTTACTTTTAGCTAAGTTCAACCTACCCTGCACACTCATTATTATGTATGTCTTAACATTCAGTATGACATACCTACATACTCTAATGTTTTGCCATAAAATGCAGCCAATCAAGAGCACTTACAAACTCCCCCTTTGGAAAAAAATTGGCTAAAACACTCTGTTATCATATTAGAGAATTACAAGCAGCCGAAGACCTAACTTACACCCTGTCATGCAGGAAAGTTACTAGCTAAACACATTCACTCTGTTAGCACTCAGCTCACTCAGGATCAACTTGTTCACACATTTCTACCATCTGTTAGTCAGCACTACAGATGTCACATAGCTGAGTAACACACTAGGTTACTCCCCCTCAACTGATGCATTCTACATCGGTTAGGCACAACCTGCACAGCTTGCAGTCACAGATAACTCATCCATGCTGATCTGGATGTATCTAGGCTGATCTGGATGTCATGACATTCAGGATAGCATTCTAAAGTCTCACACACTTGTGCTCACAGAAATTACTAACAACATCATCTGTTACCACACATCATCTGCAACAACAGCATAAGCATCAGCTGTTAGCACACATCATATGCAGCAGCACCTTGGTTACACCTGCAAGCATGTTTATTTCACATGTACAACAATACATATGCAGCACACATGCCAGTCTTCCACCTGCTGTACATGCTGTTTTCCTGTTGTTTTCTATCACCCTCTCCCCCTTTTTAGCCACAAATTAAGATCCAACTAATAAACTAGCATAGATCATAATGTGTAACATGACAAATGTTTGGGGAATTACAAAAAAAACTGCTCATGAAGAGCATCACAATTAAAATGCATTCTGTAAAGAAAACAAAAACACAAAAATATGCAGACCAGCAGCACACTTTATCCCTCAGCAACAGTCTGAGTCACATACTCTATTCTCGATCTTCTTCATCAGAGGAAGAACTGGAGTCATTTTCATCAAAATCTGATAGAGAGATATCCTGGTTTCCATCATACGAGTCTTCCTCTGGAAACTCAAAATCGTGAGGTGGATCCCTGCGAGCCAGGGGAATGGTGAAACCCTTAATAGGCAACCCTCTCTTGACGATATCTTCATTAATTTCCCCCATGGTTTTGTTCACGTATGTCGAGCCTTCCTTGTTTCTAATTCACCTAAGTTCTTCATCAGTGGGAGGAGGATACTTGCGCTTTGGTTTTTCAGCAGAGGGAGGAGTATCTTTGGAGGATTTGGGAGGGGTCTTAGAGGAAGATCCTTCATGATGAGAAGACATGTCGTTGTCGAGAATGAAGGTCTGAGAGAGATGTTGGAAAGTGAGGGAGGCGGATAAACACGTTTGTGTGGAATGGAGAGCTTTATTGGTCAAGGACGTGGACTGCATTGAAGTTTTAAAACTCTCACGTGCCATTAATTGCTACGCGTCCTCATACATGCAAATTCCCAACTTTCCTCTAAGATTTTCAAATTGAATAACATCTAGAGCCTTTGTAAAAATGTAAGCTAGCTGTAGTTCAGTGGACACATGTTCCAAGGAAATCACTTTGTCTTCCACAAGGTCTCTTATGAAGTGATGTCTTATATCAATGTGCTTAGTTCTGCTATGTTGGATTGGGTTTTTGGAAATGTTAATAGCACTAAGATTGTCATAGTACAATTTCATGACGTCCTGAGTGACATTGTATTCAGTTAACATTTGCTTCATCCAGACCAGCTGAGAACAACTACTACCAGCTGCTATGTATTCAGCTTCAGCAGTGGACAGTGAGACACAATTTTGCTTCTTGCTGAACCAAGATATTAGGTTGTTCCCTAAGAAGAAGCATCCACCAGATGTGCTCTTTCTATCATCAGCACTGCCAGCCCAGTCAACATCACAATATCCAGACAGGGTAGGATCACACCCATGAGAGTAGAGTATACCATAGTCACAGGTTCCATTCATATATTTGAGAATTCTTTTAACTTGATTTATGTGACTTACCTTAGGGTCTGCTTGATACCTAGCACATACACCAACAATAAACACAATGTCAGGTCTGCTGGATGTTAGATACAGGAGGCTTCCTATCATGCTTCTATACAAGCTTTGATCAACACTAGTCCCACTTTCATCTTTTGACAGCTTCATATGAGTAGGTTCAGGTGTTCTTTTGTGGCCAACATTATCCAACCCAAATTTTTTGACTATGCCTTTGGTATACTTACTTTGTGAGAGAAATATAGAATCCTCCATTTGCTTGACTTGAAGCCCAAGAAAGTAGGTTAATTCTCCACACATACTCATCTCAAACTCAGATTGCATTTGATTAACAAATTGTTTTACCAATTTTTCAGACATTCCACCAAAGACTATGTCATCCACATAGATCTGAGCAATCATGAGTTTGCCATCCTCATTTTTCACAAAGAGGGTCTTATCTATACCTCCTTTTTTGTATCCATGGGTAGTAAGAAACTCAGTCAATCTTTCATACCAAGCCCTGGGAGCTTGTTTCAATCCATAGAGAGCTTTTTTCAACTTGTACACATGGTTTGGTAGATTAGGTTCATCAAATCCCTTGGGTTGTTCCACATACACTTCCTCATTTAAGTATCCATTTAGGAAGGCAATCTTTACATCCACCTGGAATAGCTTGAACTTCATAATGCGAGCAATTCCTAACAACAACCTGATTAATTCTAGCCTAGCAACTAGTGCAAACGTTTCATCAAAATCAATTCCTTCTACTTGAGTATAACCCTGTGCCACTAATCTAGCCTTGTTCCTGACTACAACTCATTGTTCATCAAACTTGTTCTTGTAAATCCACTTGGCTCCAATGATGTTAGTTCCATCTGGTCTTGGAACCAATTCCCATACTTTATTCCTTTCAAACTGTTCCAGTTCATCCTGCACGGCCTTGATCCAATATTCATCAGTTAAGGCTTCCTTTACATTTTTTGGTTCAACTTTGGACACAAAACATGAATTTGAGATGATTTCTCTGGCTCTGGTCCTAACACCACTGGTGGGATCACCAATGATAAGATCCTTGGGATGATCTTTCAGGATTCTGATAGAGGGATCTTTGTTGAGATTTTCTGATTCAGAGCCTGGCTGTCTGTAACACGGTGGGAGAACTGACTTTAAACAATGTTGCGGATAGCAAGAGTCGCCACCGACTTTTATTTTATCCATAAGGAAAGGTTATAAAAGAACAGGAAAGACCTTAGAGAATATTTTGGGTCCGGGGGGTAGGTTATGAAAAGGGAAGGTGTTAGCACCCTTTTCATCCATGGTTATCCATGGGCTCTTAGGTACTTAAGCTCACTTTTGAATTGTTTTGAAAGTGTAGTGTGTGAATAGAAAATTTTCAGAATAGTTAATAAATAATCCATGTAAGGATGTGTTAAGAACTTGTTTGAAAACTTGTTGAAAATTTGTTTAAGTATGAAACAGTTTTGAAGTGAGCAAGCACCTAGGAGTAACCTACCCTAATGTTTAAAGGTCTTTCTTATTCTTTATTCTTTCCTTTAGTAAGACTATCCCTACTATAATGGAGTAGGTAGTCCTTACTTTGGATGTTAAGGGACATGTGAGGGACAATTTGACTTTGAAGGCCATTGTGGGATGTAATAAGCACATATAAGGGACCATCATCATTTTTCGAAAGGGACTCGATTCGTAAAGGCAACCATAAGGGACTTTGATGATTTTTCTATTTGAGGGACTTGCTTTATACACCCCACTTAACCAGTATTCGTAGGCAACTTGAGGGATATCCTTAGGAAGTGAGACGGCGATTAAAATCGACTTACGTGTGTGACGTGTTTATTTTAATTATCTTTATTTAAAAGTGATCTAAATTTATTTTAATATTACATACATGTTGTTACACTCCCTAATTACTAACCATAATAATAATTAAATAATTAAACAACTTTACATCCAAGAAACAATTACAAAATAATAAGCAAAATAATTAAATAGCAAAGATAAATAAAATATAAATAAGCAATAATAAATAATAAAGGGGGTTAGTAAGCAATATTTAACAAAATAATAAGCATGATTAGAATATAAATGGGTTAATAAATAAGAATAAACAGAATTAATCCAAATATTATAATAATAAGAAATTAACAATTTTTTAATATAATCAACTAAAAAAAACAAATATGAATAAACAATTGTTTTAATTTACAAATTATTAAATTATATTTTAATCATGAAGTTACTACAAAAAATCTAATTATTATAAGCACAATTATTTATAAACTAAAGTTATGTAAAAAAATATTTATAAGTATATTTACAAAAATTTGTAAGAATTATAGTAAACATACATACATAATAATTATATTAGAAAATAACATTAAAAAAAAATAGGATTAGATTTGTATTAAAAAATATTTTTAGAGTTTTATGAAATTAGGGTTTATATGAGAAATAAATTTTTAGGGTTTATATAAAAAAAAAATAGGATTTAGTTATATACAAAAATTTTCTAATTTATACATATTACAATTTAGACATAAAATATAGAAACAAAATTTGTGAAAAAAAACATATTTTTTAAAATTAAAGAAAACAGACATATTTTATTATTATTTATTTATTATTGAGAAATATACATAATATATTTAATTTTTAATATTATAATATTTAAATCAAATAAAAGGAAAGAAAAAAAAGCGGAAACTTACCTGGCTGAGGTTTGAACCCAGGCCAGCTTGATTTCCAGGAAGCACAACAAACAACCATCAGGCTGCGGATTTTGCAACGTTTTCTCCTACGAATATTGTTACGAGTTCTTTCACCCTGCGAAACACAAACTTCATCCAAACGGCAAAATTTCACAAAATTGATTGCACCATTGTATTGCTACTGAGTTTTTCAATCGTCCTATGTTTTTCAAATCCATTTATCATTTGAAAGTCGTGAAACCCTAAAGAGGGCCGAAAACCCTAATCATGGTGAATTCTTGTTCCTGCAATGAAAATCCAATTGAACCACCCAGAATCGTTCTAGAGTTCATTCTAAACATCCTTGCAATGCTCTGAATTTGAGAACCCGAATATCACTTTTTGAAAGATTTTTGTGCTTTTGATCTTACCTTTAGGCTGCTGCAAATTCGTCTCTAGGGTTATGTTTGTGCTTAGTATATATGTGTGATGGATTTAGGTCAGAATCATTGATGTGTTGTGTGGATATTTGATCCAAAAAATATTCAAAAAGATCATTGTATAAATTTCAAATATTTGATCATGAGTGCTTGCTATTTTGGGAGAGATCACATGATTTCCTTCTCATTCTAATTCAATCAATGATTATGAATTTCTAGAAACAAAATCTTCACCCAAAAATAGATTTTTATATTTTTTTATTTATTTAAAATGATTTTTATGAATTAAATCAATAATAAATAAATAAAAAATAATAATTTGGGAGAGATCACATGATTTCCTTCTCATTCTAATTCAATCAATGATTATGAATTTCTAGAAACAAAATCTTCACCCAAAAATAGATTTTTATATTTTTTATTTATTTAAAATGATTTTTATGAATTAAATCAATAATAACTAAATAAAAAATAATAATTTGGGAGGGATCACATGATTTCCTTCTCATTCTAATTCAATCAATGATTATGAATTTCTAGAAACAAAATCTTCACCCAAAAATAGATTTTTATATTTTTTATTTATTTAAAATGATTTTTATGAATTAAATCAATAATAAATAAATAAAAAATAATAATTTGGGAGAGATCACATGATTTCCTTCTCATTCTAATTCAATCAATGATTATGAATTTCTAGAAACAAAATCTTCACCCAAAAATAGATTTTTATATTTTTTATTTATTTAAAATGATTTTTATGAATTAAATCAATAATAAATAAATAAAAAATAATAATTTGGGAGAGATCACATGATTTCCTTCTCATTCTAATTCAATCAATGATTATGAATTTCTAGAAACAAAATCTTCACCCAAAAATAGATTTTTATATTTTTTATTTATTTAAAATGATTTTTATGAATTAAATCAATAATAAATAAATAAAAAATAATAATTTGGGAGAGATCACATGATTTCCTTCTCATTCTAATTCAATCAATGATTATGAATTTCTAGAAACAAAATCTTCACCCAAAAATAGATTTTTATATTTTTTATTTATTTAAAATGATTTTTATGAATTAAATCAATAATAAATAAATAAAAAATAATAATTTGGGAGAGATCACATGATTTCCTTCTCATTCTAATTCAATCAATGATTATGAATTTCTAGAAACAAAATCTTCACCCAAAAATAGATTTTTATATTTTTTATTTATTTAAAATGATTTTTATGAATTAAATCAATAATAAATAAATAAAAAATAATAATTTGGGAGAGATCACATGATTTCCTTCTCATTCTAATTCAATCAATGATTATGAATTTCTAGAAACAAAATCTTCACCCAAAAATAGATTTTTATATTTTTTATTTATTTAAAATGATTTTTATGAATTAAATCAATAATAAATAAATAAAAAATAATAATTTGGGAGAGATCACATGATTTCCTTCTCATTCTAATTCAATCAATGATTATGAATTTCTAGAAACAAAATCTTCACCCAAAAATAGATTTTTATATTTTTTATTTATTTAAAATGATTTTTATGAATTAAATCAATAATAAATAAATAAAAAATAATAAAAATGATGAATTTTGGTCAATTGGGTCGTGCACCATGTTATGAGATGGATTGGGTCATAAATTAGGCAGCCCATTTGGAAAGAAATACTTCTAAGCCTCCATTTTCAACATAAACCATCACAAAATTGCCCAACTTTGCAAGGGCACATTTCTCTCAATTTTAAAGGTATGATGGTGTTCTTGGACGTTTTGGAAAGCTTGAAGAGTCCTCTAAACAACCCCATTGGTTTCAGGTCCATATCATTTACCAATCTCAAGTTATGCCCTTTTGAAGTTGTTGACTTTTTGTTGACTTTTGAAATGACCTATAATGTCTTAGATCATATCTTTCAAATAAAGCATTTTTGGGCTTAACCTTCAACATCAAAGTTGTAGAGAATTCAATTTCCTTCAAAATGAGCTTTGGATGGAGACTTGGTGATGAAGTATATGAAAGTTATGCCTGGTCAAAGTTCAGTTGACTTTTACTGAGGAAACCCTAATTTAGAAACTCCTGATTATTGATGATCTGGAATCTCCTTGATGAATCATGATCAACCCTTGATAAAATGATGAATTTTACTTCATATACTTGATGTTGGCAAAAAATCATGAAGTTTGACTTTGGTTTGACCACAGTTGACCTCAGTTTGACTTTTTAACTGCATTGACTGCTTTTGACTTATCTGATCATCTGACTGAGCAAACTTTTGAGAAAAGTCTTGAAGCTTGACATGGGGGTTCTTATACACATATAAGATGTTATGAAGCTCACTTGAAGTCTTGGAAGTCCATTTAGCCTGATTAAAGTCAAAACCCTAGTTTTGGATGCACTGCTTAGGAGGTGCATTGTCTGAGGGAATTGTCAACTCTTCTGACCAATTGTGAATCTTGTGAACCTTGTGAACCTTCATAAAGTAGCTTGTGGACTTTATGAACTTCATGAAAGGTTATGCAAGTTGTTGGAGAACTTGTGAACCTTGTGAACCTTCTTAGAACACAAAGTCTTGTATTGTGAGGGCAAATTTTGGGGTGCAACAGCTGCCCCTGTTCAATTTTCTGAAACCTGAGGGGTTAGATTGGTATATTTGCCAGTCGTAACCTGGAAGGTTGAAGGGGATTGAACACAAAAGCCCAAAAATTTGCACTCACCAGTGCACTAGAGTGGTACAGATGGCTAGTTGAATATGATTGAGTGGGCTTAAAGATGCCACTAGGGGGGGAGCAGTTCAAAATATGGGTGTATGATGAAAGCTGTCAGGAGTCTGGAATAATAATGATGTAGCAGCATGTCTTCATGAGGATAGAGCAATCAATAGTGATAACCCTAAAGCAGTCTTGAAGCAATGATATGATTTCAGGAGGATAGAACAATGAATGGCTCTAAAGCAGTCTTGAAATAATAATGTGATATGTCTTCAGGAGGATAGAGCAATCAATAGCTCTAAAGCAGTCTTGAAGTAATGATTTCAGGAGGACAGAGCGATGGATAGCTCTAAAGCAGTCTTGAAATAATAATGTAATTTCAGGAGGATAGAGCAATGGATAACTCTAAAGCAGTCTTGAAATAATTAGATGGCTTCAGGAGGATAGAGCAATGAATAGCTCTAAAGCAGTCTTGAAGTAGTAATATGACCTCATGAGGATAGAGCAATGAATAGCTCTAAAGCAGTCTTGAAGTAATAGGATGATTTCAGGAGGATAGAGCAATCAGTAGCTCTAAAGCAGTCTTGAAGTCATGAGAGGCTATCAGGAGGATAAAATAACCCTGAGGTTACAATAAAGCAGTCCCAAAGTAATAAGAAGCTCATCAGGAGGATAAAGTAACCCTGAGGTTACAATAAAGCAGTCCCAAAGATCATAAGCTTGTTTGTTGGATAATTAACCTGAAAACAAGGTAGCATTCTGTATAACAACATTAGTTTATGTTTTATGTATGCATGTATGACATGATACACTTAGGTAATGTACTATAGACATATATGTTATGGTATGATGTAAATGATGTATGTATGATATGACGCTGCTGGAAGTGTCTGGATATCCTTGTATAACAACTGCTGGCCAAGGAAAATAAATCCCGATTCGTTGTTGAAGAATATATAACCCTCCGTCTGCTGGGGATAACAAGGTATAGATAACCTCCCGTTGTTGGGGATAACAAGGTATAGATAACCTCCCGTTGTTGGGGATAACAAGGTATAGATAACCTCCCGTTGTTGGGGATAACAAGGTATAGATAACCTCCCGTTGTTGGGGATAGTAGGGTATAGATAACCTTCGTTTTCGTTTGATAGTAGGATAAGTATAACATCCCGTCTTCGTTCATCGTGCCCTTATTGGAAAGTAATTTCCCGTATATCCGTATGAGGATAAAAGAGATGGATATAAATTCCAGGGGAGATTAGACTTTGTGAAAATGGATTAGTCCTACTGATGGTTTGTAACTGTCTTGTAAAGATGAACCGGCGAAGCTTCTTTGAAATCCTTCCCTCGTTCGTCCTTAGTAAATACTATTACTGCATTTTCATGCATTTCTGGTAAACATCAATCATATTAAAAGCATACATGCATTTCTGGTAAACATCAATCATATTCAAAGGCATACATACATTCAAACACAACCAATGGACGTTTCGCTTATGTAAATAGGGTAAAAGTAAATCTGGATTCAAAAGATGGAATTTATTTATATCAAAAGTGACCCATACATGGGTAAGTTTGTACAAGGAGACATAAACCCTAGTAAGAGAATTTTGTCATGAAGTTTTACAAAAAGAATCAGCTATGTGGGAAATAATCCTATTGAGTTTCAATTCTACTATTACCACTCAAGTATCTCATCTTCTTGCTGTTGAGACGGAAACGATTGGATTGAGCTTTATCTGTTTGAGCTTGAGTAAGTAGTACAACTGGTTGCAGTTTCATGAGTGATCCAAAAGAGACATAGTCATACGCTTTAATCCCTAACTTTTGCCTGGATTGCCCTTTCAGGTTTTCAATCCACCGGGATACCCTTTTTTGCCCAAGCCGCCTTTTCAGGTTTTCGACTTGCCGGGTGTACATCTTTTTATATATATATCCCTAATTTTTGCCCAAACCCTTTTGGTTTGCCGGGATGCCCTTATTTTTGCCTAGGCCTGTCAACCTAGCGGGTCTCTTTTTATGCGTAGTATTTTTTAACTATGTCTGCGTTTACAGTTTGTGGGAAGTCTTCACCATCCATTGTAGTCAGTATCATGGCACCTCCTGAGAACACTGTCTTGACTACAAATGGTCCCTCATATGTTGGAGTCCACTTGCCCCTTCAGTGTCAATCTCATTGCAGTATGCAGGCTTCTCAAATCTATCAATGGTAATCTTGGGAGCTTCATCATCCCAGCTTATCTCAAACATAGATGCCATGGTGGCCAATGCGTCTGCCAACTGATTCTCTCTTCGTGGAATATGTCCAAAAGTAATCTCTTTGAAATGTGGGATCAAAGACAACACATGTTCTGTAAGGAATGAGATTATCATGCTTTGTATCCCAATCTCCTTTAATCTGACTTACTACCAGAGCTGAATCTCCATACACCTCAAGGAACTGAATCTTCATATCAATAGCAACTTGCATACCCATGATACATGCCTCATACTCAGCCATGTTATTGGTACAATAGAAACAAAGTCTGGCAGTAATCGGGGTATGACAACCTTCAGGGGAACTAATCACAACACCAACACCATTACCATGTGCATTGGAGGCACCATCAAAAACCATAGTCCATCGAGATCCTTGTTCAGGTCCGTCATATTGTCCAGGTTCTTTGGTAACAGACATAATGTCTTCATCAGGGAACTCAAAATTCATTGACTGGTAATCACCTACTGCTTGATGAGCCAAATGATCAGCAACAACACTCCCCTTAATGGCCTTCTGAGTGGTATACTGTATATCATATTCCGTCAAGATCATTTGCCATCTTGCAATTCTTCCGGAGAGAGCAGGTTTCTCAAATATGTACTTGATTGGATCCATCTGCGAAATCAACAAGGTAGTATGGGTCAACATATACTGTCTTAGTCGGCGAGCAGCCCATGCCA
Organism: Lathyrus sativus; assembly: GCA_963859935.3. Lineage (NCBI taxonomy): Eukaryota > Viridiplantae > Streptophyta > Magnoliopsida > Fabales > Fabaceae > Lathyrus > Lathyrus sativus. The sequence continues at coordinate 278,353,089 of OZ012735.1, forward strand.
AAGCGCAGCAAGTTTTCTCGAGCAGTGAGTATCTTGTTTCACAGTCGGTAAACTTTTTGCTAAGGTAGTATATTGCCTGCTCTTTTCGACCAGACTCGTCATGTTGCCCCAATACACACCCCATTGAGTTGTCTAATACTGTTAAATACATAATCAAGGGTCTTCCATCAACTGGTGGCATTAAAATTGGAGGTTCTAGCAAATATCTCTTGATTTCATCAAAGGCAGTCTGGCACTCATCATTCCCTTCCATCACCTGATCTTTCTTCAACAACTTGAAGATTGGCTCACAGATGGTAGTTAATTGGGAAATAAATCTTGCAATGTAGTTCAATCGTCCCAAGAAACCTCTAACCTCCTTCTCAGTACGGGGAGCTGGCATCTCTCGTATAGCTTTCACTTTTGCAGGATCCACTTCAATACCTTTTCCACTGACAATGAAACCCAGGAGCTTTCCAGATCTAACTCCAAAAGTACACTTGTTTGGATTTAATCTCAACCTGTATTTCTTCAACCTCTCAAACAACTTGTGCAGATGATCAAGATGTTGTTCTTCATTCCGAGACCTGGCTATCATATCATCCACATATACCTCTATCTCATGATGAATCATATCATGAAACAAAGCCACCATGGCACGCTGATATGTTGCCCCTGCATTCTTCAAACCAAATGGCATTACCTTATAGCAAAAGGTGCCCCACTGTGTCACAAATGTAGTCTTCTCCATATCTTCAGGTGCCATCTTGATTTGATTGTAACCAGAGAAACCATCCATAAAAGAGAATACCTTATGCTGAGCAGTGTTGTCTACCAGGATATCAATATGAGGAAGTGGAAAGTCATCTTTAGGGCTAGCCTTGTTCAGATCTCTGTAGTCTACACACATACGTACCTTACCATCTTTCTTAGGAACTGGTACCACATTTGCAACCCACTGAGGATAAGAAGTTACGGCCAAGAACCCTGCATTGAACTGTTTCATTACCTCTGCTTTGATCTTTTCTGACATTTCAGGACGCATACGACGAACCTTCTGCTTCTTTGGACGACAATCTTCTTTCACTGGCAAACGGTGAACCACAATGTCTGTATCCAACCCTGGCATATCTTCATAAGACCAAGCAAAGATCTCCACATAGTCACGTAGTATCTGAATCAACCTGTTCTTGACACTGTCCTCTAAATCAGCCCCTATCTTGACCTCTTTTCTGTTTTCTTCAGTTCCCAGATTCACAACTTCGACTGGCTCTTCATGTGGCTGTATAGCTTTCTCTTCTTGTTGTAACAACCTAGCAAGCTCTACAGGTATTTCACAATCGTCCTCGTTTCCGTCTTCAGTTTGATAGATCGGATTCTCGAAATTGTAATTGGCAATAGTAGAACTGTTATCAACTGGATCCAGAGTGGATGAGGATATGCATTTTAGTGACGTGGGTGTGTGTAAGAACACATAGCTGATAAAGCAAAGATAAAAGAAAAAGAAAGACAAGGAACACAATATTTACGAAAACGAAACGTCCACTGATTTTATTGAATGAAGTATGCAAATGAAATGACAACCCGTAACAAGCACACCATTGTGCCCCGGGTAAGGCACATGGCTTGAAAGTACAAATTTAAAAACATAACACAGTAATAGTATTTACTCCCGACTAAAGGAGATAGGGATAACATCTTCAGCTTTCCAATTATTGAGTCCAGCACCCACAGTAGGAAAAATCCATGCCTCCAAGTTGTAGTCTTCATCTTGATCTCCCACAGCATTGATAACCCCTTGATTGGTGATACGAACAGCACGAGCACGACGAACAGCCTTCTGGGACTCTGCAGTGAAACCCAAACCAAACTTGTCAGACTTGTATGGAATATCAGGAAGCTGACCCCAAATAGTACAACCACCTTCTTCCACCATAGCTTTTGCATCATTGAGGGAGGCCATTGCCATTGTTGGAGGGTTTCTGATGACCACAGGAACCTTCTTCACAGCAGGAGGAGTCACACAATCCTTAACAGCCCAGGGAACCACTTCAAATGACTGACATGGAGTTTCAATGTATTCACCTTCTACTTCCAGATACTTGAAAGTGTTTACATGGCTGACAAAGTATTCTTCCTCTCCAAAGACAGTAACAACTTTTCCATTCACCGGATATCTCAACTTTTGATGTAATGTGGAGGTCACAGCACCTGCCCCATGGATCCAGGGACGACCAAGCAGACATGAGTACGAAGGACGAATATCCATCACATAGAATGTAGCGGTAAACACCTGAGAGCCAACCTTGATTGGAAGATCAATTTCCCCATGCACTACTCTTCTAGAACCATCAAAAGCCTTTACCACAATATTACTGGGCTTCAATACCGTATCTTTAGGACTCAGCTTGTTCAGGACTTCCTTAGGCAACACATTCAGAGAGGAACCATTATCTATCAGCACATGAGACAGGGTAGTGCCCCTGCATTCAATTGAAATATGCAAGGCCCTATTATGATCCCTCTTGGCAGGGGTCAAGTCAGCATCAGAAAATCCTAACCCGTTGTCATAGGTCAGGTGAGCAACACAATTCTCAAACTAGTCCACAGAAATTGCACTGGGTACATGAGCCATCTTTAGAAACTTGATCAATGACTTGGCATGAGCCTCAGAACATAATAACAGGGAGAGCATAGAAATCTTTGAGGGAGTATGCCCCAGCTGATCAACAATATCATAATCACTCTTGCGAATGATTTTCAATACTTCTTCCATCTGCTTAGAGAGGTCATCAGCAGCTGGCACATCAGTAGATACAGGCTCAATAACAGGACCCTTGCCCCGAGCATCAGTGGTGGAAGTAACAGCAGGGGTAACTGCACTCTTAGAAGCAACTGGAGGAGAGAAGACTCTTCCACTACGAGTGATCTTGCTAGATCCAGCAATATTATCAATGTCAACAGGCATATCAGGTAAAGGCTCCTGCTTGACACCATGGATGTAAACATCAGACCCATAGTGCCAAGGCACAGCTTTGTCAGATGTATAAGGAATAGGACCAGGAGTGGTAATGATCAGAGGAGCTACTCTGGCTTCAGCAACAACTTTCACAGGACCTTCAGCAGTAATCTTGATTGGGCCCTGATGAGTGATTTTAATGGGACCCTTTGAAGTGATTCTTAGTGGTACTTTGTCAACCATGTCAACCTCTTCAATCTTCTTACCCTGAGTCAGATGATCCACCATACTTTCTACGGATGCTGGTCTTCTTTCAAACACTATAGTATATTTATCCATGAGACGTTGAATCCCATCTCTCAAAATGAAGCAACTATCCGGCTTATAGGTACAATATAGACAATCCTCATGACAACCTGGAAAGATCCCAGCTTGTACTAACCTCTTTTTGATAACAGACAATGGTGTGCTCAACTCCATAACTAAATAGACATGCAGATCTTCATCAATATCTTCATCAATGGCGTTGACAGTCTTCTCGTGATTTGGCATTGGAGCTGTAATCACATTTGGAGTACCTGGTGGATCAAACTCAATTTCTCCAGCATCAATCATATCCTGAATTTTGTTCTTCAAGACCCAGCAGTTATTAGTATCATGTCCTGGACAGTTTGAATGATATGCACATCGTGCATTGGGATTGTACTTGGGAGAGGTAACATTGGGATTCTGAGGGGCCTCCCTCAGGGTAATAAGTTCAGCTTTCAACAAGTGTTGCAATGCCTGAGCCATTGACATGTTGATCTTCGTGAACTGTCTTCTAGCCCTCTGTTGGTTGCCTTGAGGCTGCTCTGTTGTTGCAGGAGTTGGATTTGAAATATGAACTGCACTAACAGACTGATGCCTTCTGTTACGATCAGGCTGACCATACACAGCATTAGATTCTTTCTTCCCAGTGGGAGGCTTCTTTGCAGCACCTGATGAAGAAGTGCCCACATGGATCTTACCACTCTTGACACCATTCTCTACTCGCTCTCCTGTCATGATCAACTCAGTGAAGCCAGATGATGAGCTTCCAATGAGATGACTGTAAAACGGACCATTCAGCGTACACATGAACATATCAACCAACTCCCTATCAGTCAAAGGGGGTTGAACTCTTCCAGCTAAGTCTCTCCACTTCTGAGCATACTCCTTAAAGCTTTCTTTGGCACCCATAGACATGCTTTGAAGCTGCATGCGAGTGGGGGCTAAGTCAGCATTGTATTGATACTGCTTGTAGAAAGCTTCAGCAAGGTCATTCCAATCTCTGATGTTGACACTCTCCAACTGATAATACCACTCTAGCTGAGCTCCAGATAAACTCTCTTGAAAGAAATGGATCCACAACTTTTTATCAGCAGTGTGGGGTTGAATTCTTCTGACATAAGACCTCAGATGCAATTTGGGACAAGAGACCCCATCATAGACAACAAATGTAGGAACTTTGAACCCAATGGGTATGACCACCCCAGATATCAAGCTCAAATCCTCAAAATCCAGCCCAGATGATTTCTGTAATTCCATAGCATCCATTCTATCCACCAGCATCTTGAATTTGTCTTCGTTAGGCTCATGGTAGTAGTTAGCCTCAGAATCAGAGTCCCCCATAGTGTTGTGGAGACTGCCTCTCTCCTGCTCAGATTCTTCAGATTCATAGTCTTCAACCTGTTCCTTGGTCTTGTCAGGACCTTTGAACCTTCTTCCCATGTTGAGCAACCCAGCAGACCTTCTAGCCTTCTTAGTCTTCTTGGCCAGCAGTGTCTTCAATTCATCCTGCCCCTTGGATAGGTTCAGGATCAGCTCTTGGAACTGTGCATTCTGTGCCTGGAGATCCTTAACTGATTGTTCAAGAGCCATTGCTGAAATAAACAGCGAGAAGATGAGAAACCTGTGCACAATTATAACCTGTGATGCAATGATATGGGAATGCATATGCAATGTTTTCAAGGACCGCAGGATTTAAATTTGCTTAAACAAACAAGAAAGTAACTTTTTATTAGTAATAACTTGTTTTGCCTTTTAGGCTTACAAAAAAATGAAAACGAAATAAGTACAAAAGATGGGGTTTTAAGTCTCCCATGGACGTTTCCTCTTGGTGTTGAGGTATGAGTTGAGGTTTCGTTCCTCATGAAGTAGCTTTGTTAGCTCTAGGATCCTTGCTTGGCTTGCTTTGTAATGAGCCTCGAAAGTATCCCTTTGCTCTTTCAGTTGGATCCATGATCTCTGCAAGTCTTCCATATCAGTAGGCATGTCTGGGTGAAGGATGGTATAAGCTGTGTCTCCTTCAGCAACAGGTTCCATGGTAACTGGTAGGATGGCAGGATATGACATCATGAGTGTCTGAGCACGAAATCGTACCCATCTGGTGTACTTAGGCTCCAGTGTCTCGCTGTCAATCCTGTTTACCTTTCCCCAAGCTCGGATGAATCTCTGACGGTAACCCTGAAGATCGTTGTCGTAATCAAACACAATGCCCTGAATCAACATGTCATGTGGACCATCGCTCCGGGCGTAACCAAACTGTCGTAAAGCTAGAGATGGGTTGTAGGTGATGCCTCCTCTTATGCCTAGAAGTGGCACATTAGGAAACTCCCCACAACGGTCAATGATGGTGACATTCTCCATAGATCTGGAGCACCAATGGATGTCTGAGTGAGAAAGTGACATGATCCTCTTGGACCATCTGAACCCTTGCTCATTCTTCATTACTGAGCGAGGAAGGTGAGAAATAAACCACCTAGAAAGTAAAGGTATGCAGCACATCAAAGTTCCTCTTGCCCTTGTAGTACGGGTGTGAAGAGAATGTAGGATGTCTCCAAGTAAGGTAGGCACTGGATTGTGACTCAGGAATATGTTGATGGCATGAACGTCTATGAACTGATCAGGATTGGGGAACAACACTAAGCCATAAATCAATAAGGCTAAGATCTCCTCAAAAGCATCGTAGCTCATAGCCTTCAAGAACATTTGAGCTTTATCCACTAATACCTTGGCAAGAATACCTTTAACTCCACTTCTCGTCTCTAGAACAATGTCAGACTTCTTCAGATGTAGAGCTGCAGCAATAACTTCTGTTTTAAGCTCCTTCTCTAAGCCTGTGAATGGCTTCTGATCAAGAACAGGTATACCCAGAAGTTTAGAGAACTCCTCCATGGTTGGAACCAGCTGATAATCAGGAAATGTAAAGCAATGGTGCTTAGGGTCAAAGAACTGAAACAGCACACTCATCATGTCTTCACTGAACTCTGAAGTAACTAGATCCAATAAGTGACCATGTCTCTTGTTGAACTGGGAATGATCAGGCACTAGGGAAACCAACTCCTTGAGCTTAGCAGGTATCCCTACAAAGTTGATCCTGATGGTGTTTCTACGAGCAGAAGCCATGACCTGCAACAAAGAACAAAGATAAATCCTTTGGTCCTTGAAATGGTTAGGGAAAATGATATGCTCATGATGCATGATGATGTCATGATGTTATGTTCAATCACAAACATGTGGCACACACAAACAAGTCACACAATTGCCCTTGGTTTAAAGGCTTGCATGAGGTTTAAAGGTAAGTACCCTCCCCTGAAGTTAGATGGTTCATCCTGTCCTACAAAAGTAACCAGGTTCTAAGGGATCTCAATATCATTGATCCTGCACAAGGGTGGTTGATCAGAAGGCAACTTACTTGCCAACCAAAACCCTCCAAGTTTAAGATCTCAATGAGCGTAGCATCGAGTGTCAACCAACTTCAGTCTGCACCAAAGCCGGTTACCTCACTACTTTCTAAAGGCCAAGATGAGTTAACTAGGGTTCTAAAAGTCAGTTAGTGCATTGACAACATATGGCAGCCTCAATATTATCCTCAACTTGACTTAAGGAATATAAGCACCAACCACGAAGTCGCACTAACTATGGCCACCAGATCAACCGTATCGATATACGTCGTACAGTTTCCTTGGTCTATTGCCATTTACCTAAGGTACACTAGATCCGGGTTAGGACCTTTCACACATAAGAGCACCCCAACAATATAATAATAAAGCAAACAAGGCAAACAATTTAAAGTGATCTTAATTCCTAAGGGTACCCCTCTTAAATAGATCCCCAGCAGAGTCGCCAGTTCTGTAACACGGTGGGAGAACTGACTTTAAACAATGTTGCGGATAGCAAGAGTCGCCACCGACTTTTATTTTATCCATAAGGAAAGGTTATAAAAGAACAGGAAAGACCTTAGAGAATATTTTGGGTCCGGGGGGTAGGTTATGAAAAGGGAAGGTGTTAGCACCCTTTTCATCCATGGTTATCCATGGGCTCTTAGGTACTTAAGCTCACTTTTGAATTGTTTTGAAAGTGTAGTGTGTGAATAGAAAATTTTCAGAATAGTTAATAAATAATCCATGTAAGGATGTGTTAAGAACTTGTTTGAAAACTTGTTGAAAATTTGTTTAAGTATGAAACAGTTTTGAAGTGAGCAAGCACCTAGGAGTAACCTACCCTAATGTTTAAAGGTCTTTCTTATTCTTTATTCTTTCCTTTAGTAAGACTATCCCTACTATAATGGAGTAGGTAGTCCTTACTTTGGATGTTAAGGGACATGTGAGGGACAATTTGACTTTGAAGGCCATTGTGGGATGTAATAAGCACATATAAGGGACCATCATCATTTTTCGAAAGGGACTCGATTCGTAAAGGCAACCATAAGGGACTTTGATGATTTTTCTATTTGAGGGACTTGCTTTATACACCCCACTTAACCAGTATTCGTAGGCAACTTGAGGGATATCCTTAGGAAGTGAGACGGCGATTAAAATCGACTTACGTGTGTGACGTGTTTATTTTAATTATCTTTATTTAAAAGTGATCTAAATTTATTTTAATATTACATACATGTTGTTACACTCCCTAATTACTAACCATAATAATAATTAAATAATTAAACAACTTTACATCCAAGAAACAATTACAAAATAATAAGCAAAATAATTAAATAGCAAAGATAAATAAAATATAAATAAGCAATAATAAATAATAAAGGGGGTTAGTAAGCAATATTTAACAAAATAATAAGCATGATTAGAATATAAATGGGTTAATAAATAAGAATAAACAGAATTAATCCAAATATTATAATAATAAGAAATTAACAATTTTTTAATATAATCAACTAAAAAAAACAAATATGAATAAACAATTGTTTTAATTTACAAATTATTAAATTATATTTTAATCATGAAGTTACTACAAAAAATCTAATTATTATAAGCACAATTATTTATAAACTAAAGTTATGTAAAAAAATATTTATAAGTATATTTACAAAAATTTGTAAGAATTATAGTAAACATACATACATAATAATTATATTAGAAAATAACATTAAAAAAAAATAGGATTAGATTTGTATTAAAAAATATTTTTAGAGTTTTATGAAATTAGGGTTTATATGAGAAATAAATTTTTAGGGTTTATATAAAAAAAAATAGGATTTAGTTATATACAAAAATTTTCTAATTTATACATATTACAATTTAGACATAAAATATAGAAACAAAATTTGTGAAAAAAAACATATTTTTTAAAATTAAAGAAAACAGACATATTTTATTATTATTTATTTATTATTGAGAAATATACATAATATATTTAATTTTTAATATTATAATATTTAAATCAAATAAAAGGAAAGAAAAAAAAAGCGGAAACTTACCTGGCTGAGGTTTGAACCCAGGCCAGCTTGATTTCCAGGAAGCACAACAAACAACCATCAGGCTGCGGATTTTGCAACGTTTTCTCCTACGAATATTGTTACGAGTTCTTCCACCCTGCGAAACACAAACTTCATCCAAACGGCAAAATTTCACAAAATTGATTGCACCATTGTATTGCTACTGAGTTTTTCAATCGTCCTATGTTTTTCAAATCCATTTATCATTTGAAAGTCGTGAAACCCTAAAGAGGGCCGAAAACCCTAATCATGGTGAATTCTTGTTCCTGCAATGAAAATCCAATTGAACCACCCAGAATCGTTCTAGAGTTCATTCTAAACATCCTTGCAATGCTCTGAATTTGAGAACCCGAATATCACTTTTTGAAAGATTTTTGTGCTTTTGATCTTACCTTTAGGCTGCTGCAAATTCGTCTCTAGGGTTATGTTTGTGCTTAGTATATATGTGTGATGGATTTAGGTCAGAATCATTGATGTGTTGTGTGGATATTTGATCCAAAAAATATTCAAAAAGATCATTGTATAAATTTCAAATATTTGATCATGAGTGCTTGCTATTTTGGGAGAGATCACATGATTTCCTTCTCATTCTAATTCAATCAATGATTATGAATTTCTAGAAACAAAATCTTCACCCAAAAATAGATTTTTATATTTTTTTATTTATTTAAAATGATTTTTATGAATTAAATCAATAATAAATAAATAAAAAATAATAATTTGGGAGAGATCACATGATTTCCTTCTCATTCTAATTCAATCAATGATTATGAATTTCTAGAAACAAAATCTTCACCCAAAAATAGATTTTTATATTTTTTATTTATTTAAAATGATTTTTATGAATTAAATCAATAATAAATAAATAAAAAATAATAATTTGGGAGGGATCACATGATTTCCTTCTCATTCTAATTCAATCAATGATTATGAATTTCTAGAAACAAAATCTTCACCCAAAAATAGATTTTTATATTTTTTATTTATTTAAAATGATTTTTATGAATTAAATCAATAATAAATAAATAAAAAATAATAATTTGGGAAAGATCACATGATTTCCTTCTCATTCTAATTCAATCAATGATTATGAATTTCTAGAAACAAAATCTTCACCCAAAAATAGATTTTTATATTTTTTATTTATTTAAAATGATTTTTATGAATTAAATCAATAATAAATAAATAAAAAATAATAATTTGGGAGAGATCACATGATTTCCTTCTCATTCTAATTCAATCAATGATTATGAATTTCTAGAAACAAAATCTTCACCCAAAAATAGATTTTTATATTTTTTATTTATTTAAAATGATTTTTATGAATTAAATCAATAATAAATAAATAAAAAATAATAATTTGGGAGAGATCACATGATTTCCTTCTCATTCTAATTCAATCAATGATTATGAATTTCTAGAAACAAAATCTTCACCCAAAAATAGATTTTTATATTTTTTATTTATTTAAAATGATTTTTATGAATTAAATCAATAATAAATAAATAAAAAATAATAATTTGGGAGAGATCACATGATTTCCTTCTCATTCTAATTCAATCAATGATTATGAATTTCTAGAAACAAAATCTTCACCCAAAAATAGATTTTTATATTTTTTATTTATTTAAAATGATTTTTATGAATTAAATCAATAATAAATAAATAAAAAATAATAATTTGGGAGAGATCACATGATTTCCTTCTCATTCTAATTCAATCAATGGTTATGAATTTCTAGAAACAAAATCTTCACCCAAAAATAGATTTTTATATTTTTTATTTATTTAAAATGATTTTTATGAATTAAATCAATAATAAATAAATAAAAAATAATAATTTGGGAGAGATCACATGATTTCCTTCTCATTCTAATTCAATCAATGATTATGAATTTCTAGAAACAAAATCTTCACCCAAAAATAGATTTTTATATTTTTTATTTATTTAAAATGATTTTTATGAATTAAATCAATAATAAATAAATAAAAAATAATAAAAATGATGAATTTTGGTCAATTGGGTCGTGCACCATGTTATGAGATGGATTGGGTCATAAATTAGGCAGCCCATTTGGAAAGAAATACTTCTAAGCCTCCATTTTCAACATAAACCATCACAAAATTGCCCAACTTTGCAAGGGCACATTTCTCTCAATTTTAAAGGTATGATGGTGTTCTTGGACGTTTTGGAAAGCTTGAAGAGTCCTCTAAACAACCCCATTGGTTTCAGGTCCATATCATTTACCAATCTCAAGTTATGCCCTTTTGAAGTTGTTGACTTTTTGTTGACTTTTGAAATGACCTATAATGTCTTAGATCATATCTTTCAAATAAAGCATTTTTGGGCTTAACCTTCATCATCAAAGTTGTAGAGAATTCAATTTCCTTCAAAATGAGCTTTGGATGGAGACTTGGTGATGAAGTATATGAAAGTTATGCCTGGTCAAAGTTCAGTTGACTTTTACTGAGGAAACCCTAATTTAGAAACTCCTGATTATTGATGATCTGGAATCTCCTTGATGAATCATGATCAACCCTTGATAAAATGATGAATTTTACTTCATATACTTGATGTTGGCAAAAAATCATGAAGTTTGACTTTGGTTTGACCACAGTTGACCTCAGTTTGACTTTTTAACTACATTGACTGCTTTTGACTTATCTGATCATCTGACTGAGCAAACTTTTGAGAAAAGTCTTGAAGCTTGACATGGGGGTTCTTATACACATATAAGATGTTATGAAGCTCACTTGAAGTCTTGGAAGTCCATTTAGCCTGATTAAAGTCAAAACCCTAGTTTTGGATGCACTGCTTAGGAGGTGCATTGTCTGAGGGAATTGTCAACTCTTCTGACCAATTGTGAATCTTGTGAACCTTGTGAACCTTCATAAAGTAGCTTGTGGACTTTATGAACTTCATGAAAGGTTATGCAAGTTGTTGGAGAACTTGTGAACCTTGTGAACCTTCTTAGAACACAAAGTCTTGTATTGTGAGGGCAAATTTTGGGGTGCAACACTGTCCTGTTTGAGCCTCTTCAGTATTGACCATGTCCTCAGTAGTTGTATCAAGAAATGTTCCAACATCCTCAATGACATTGGTTTCTTCATGATGATCATCAATGATGACATTAATGGATTCCATCAAGACTTTTGTTCTGGAGTTGTACACTCTATAGGCCCTACTGTTGATGGAATATCTTAGAAAGATCCCTTCATCACTTTTGGGATCCATTTTCCTTCTTTGTTCATGATCTGTTAGTATGTAACATTGCTCCCAAAAACATGAAAATACTTCACAGTTGGTTTCCTTCCTTTCCATATTTCATATAAGATGGATGAAGTTCCTTTTCTCAAGGTTACTCTGTTGTGAACATAGCAGGCTGTGTTCATAGCCTCAGCCCAAAAATGCATAGGTAGTTTCTTTGCATGAATCATGGCTCTAGCAGATTCTTGGATAGTCTTATTTTTTCTTTCCACTACTCCATTTTGCTGAGGAGTGATGGGAGAAGAAAACTCATGAATGATCCCTTCTGATGAGCAAAAATTAGAAAACTTAGAATTTTCAAACTCCTTTCCATGATCACTTCTGATCCTGACCACACAACATTCTTTTTCTCTTTGAAGTCTGGTACACAACTCTTCAAAGACTTCAAACACATCTGATTTTTCTCTGATGAAGCTTATCCATGTGTATCTGGAGTAGTCATTAACAACTACATAGGCATACTTTTTACCACCAAGACTTTCCACCTGTATTGGTCTCATCAGGTCCATGTGTAATAGTTCTAGAACTCTGGAGGTAGTCAGGTGTCCAACCCTTGGATGAGATGTCTTGGTTTGCTTGCCTACTTGACATTCACCACATGTTTTTCCTTCATCAATAGTCAGTTTTGGAATGCCTCTTACAACCTCCTTGGAGATGATCTTCTTCATTTCTCTTAGATGAAGGTGCCCAAGTTTTTGATGCCACAACTTTACTTCCTTTTCTTCTCTTGCTACAGAGCAAATTGTTACTGGAGTCCTTAGGCTCCCATAAATAACATTTGTCCTTGGATCTAAGTCCCTTCATAACTTCTTTATTATCACCATTTGTGACCACACATTCTCCTTTAGTGAACTTCACACTTAGTCCTTGATCACAGAGCTGACTAATGTTGATCAAATTGGCAGTCAGTCCTTTCACTAGCAATACATTGTCCAGGTTAGGAACTCCAGGATAGTCTAGTTTCCCAACACCTTTAATTTCTCCTTTTGCACCATCACCAAAAGTAACATAACTAGTGGAATGAGGTTTGATGTCCACCAGCAGATTCTTTATACCAGTGATATGTTTAGAACAGCCACTATCAAAGTACCAGTCTTCTTTAGCTGATACTCTTAGAGAGGTGTGAGCTATCAGACCAACCTCCTTTGCCACCCATTGTTGCTTCTTGTCATAAGCCCTTTGATGGGAGTGGCTAGGATATCCATGAAGTCTGAAGCAAAAAGGTTTCAGGTGGCCAAATCTTCCACAGTAGTGACATCTCCACCTGTGAAACTTTTTCTTTGACTGATTCATGTTCTTTTTCCTTGGATGTTGTGACATTTGCCGTGACATCTGGTTTGTCTTCTGATTTTCAGACTCAGGCCTCTTGAACCCCAAGATGGGTGTCTGTTCACCAACAAACCCTAGTCTAGACATATCTCCTGCTGACTGACCACTCTGTAGAATTTTTTCAAGAGTGTCAGTCCCAGAGTTCAGCATCCTGATTAATTTTGACATCTGCTCAACTTTACACTTCAATTGGCTCACCTCACAGTTGAGTGAGTCTATTATTGTAAGATGTTCCTTCTTCTCAGCCTCCAACTTCTTGATGATTATCTTATGCTTCTCCCCTAGTTGACATACCTTTGTGCTTCTGATGTACAACTGTTTGTACAAGGCTGCAAATTCATCAAGAGTTAACTCATCTTTACCAGACTCATTATCAGTCATACATGTACCCGTTAGTGCTGTGATATGTCTAGCAGATTCTTCTTCTGATTCATTCTCAGATTCTCCATCAGACCAGGTGATCTTAAGTCCTTTCTTCTCCTTTTTGAGATAGGCGGGCATTCAGTTTTAATATGACCATATCTCTCACATTCATAGCACTTAACTCCTTTACCTTGGTAGGACTTTTCATCAGACTTAGTTCTTCTGCCAATGTCAGATGGGATGTTTTTGTTATTCGAACTACCCTTCTGTTCCATTCTTTTCATGAGTCTGTTGAATTGTCTCCCAAGCATAGTGTCGCTACTGCAAAAATCGAGGCCGGCAATGACAGAAGAGTCGCCACCGTGCGTTATTTATCCCAAGAGAGGGAAAGGAAATGCTTAGAGAAAACCTAACGAAAAGAGGGATAAAATCGGTCATCGCAACCAAATCTCGGGTTCGGGAGTCGGTTACGCAAGGGGAAGGTATTAGCACCACTCACGTCCGTCGTACTCGACGGGATCCATGCTTGTTGTCTATCTAAAAGGGTGATTGAAACTATCTAACTTTAGGCTTAAGGACAAAAGAAAGAAAAAGTGACTCGGCAAAGCATCGGCGCTTTGTGCCTACGTATCTCATCTGAAATGAGAAGTCAGAGTCAACGTAGTTCGGCTAACTACGGGTGAAAAAAAAGGGGGAAGGCTGCTCGCCAAGACATCGCGTCTTGTGACTACGTATCCCCGTCTAGTACGAGAAATCAGAGCGAACGTAGTTTGGGCTAAAAGGGAACACAAGTTTGTTCAAATGTTCTTAAACGAGTAGGGTTAACAATCAGTTCTAGCAGTTTGGTGTATGCAGCTCGACCATTGGAGACTTAAGCGTTACCGTTTGCGATAGAATTAAGAGTTAACAACACTCTTGTTATGAAAATGGTTTTCCAAAGTTAAAGGCCCCAAAGAGCAAAAAAGAAGTTTAAATGATTTGTTTTTTTTTTGTATTTTTTAGAGAAGAAGTGTTTTTGAATTGGTTTACAATTCATGTCGCACTAGAGACTATGACTTAGGAGTGAATGTGTCGCATATCACCCAAAGGGTGCTACACTAAACAATCAAGCCATTGAAAGGAAACCCTTCAACAACCATTTCCCGAGTAGCTTAAGGCTCGTAACGCACAATATTCATTAACCTTTATTAGTTGTTTTGGATTGTTTAGGAGATGGGAAGAGAAAGGCACAAACTAAAGGGGGACTAAACTCAAACCTAAAGTTGTCATACAATGGTGATCCTAAGATTGAGATAAGGAAATGTTACCTAATGTTATCATACATGGTTAAGATCCTAATGTCTGTCATAACCTCTCTTGAACAAGAGAGATTAGAGGCCCTAAGGGAAAAGAGACAAAAGAGGAAACAAGAACAACATAAACATGTAAGAATGTAAACATGGAATGAGGGAGGAATTTAGTGTGGGGCAGTAGCCTCCATAAGCTCATCTCAACCTCAAGCAACAATATGAAACATGCAAGAGAATAAAGGACAAGAAAATGCACCAAAGCAAACACACAAGTGCACTAAAATGGGATGAAATGGCCTAAACCAAGCAACATCAACCATAACGCACAAAACCAAACACAAATGAAAGGTAAACAAAACCTAAAACAAAGTGAGGATGGGAGATCGTATGAGGACAGCAAGGAACTCATAATAGACACTCAACCATGAGCATCACAAGCAAAGTACAAAGAAGCACAAAGAAATCACCAAGAAATGTCCTCAAGGATTCCATCATTTTAGGCTTGCTTCAAGTACCTCCAAAGGAGGGACCAAGCCACCTTAAATGACACTCCTAGGTCATTGGACAACAATGGACATAAAATAAAAGTTCTCAAAAGCAAAAGCAAAAGAATCACAAGGAAATGCAAGCAAAATCCCAAAGGAAAGCACACATGTTTCACAAAGAAACCCTAATTGAAAGCTCAAAAGTAAGCAACCAAATGAACAAGCTAAACACAATATAATGACCTAAAAATGAACAAGCATCATCCTTAACATGTTAGCAACATGAATCAAAAGGCATTGAAGGTTCAAAGGATCCAAAAATGTCATATCCAAAGCAAACTAGGTCAATGTGTTTGTATGAACCTCCCTTTGGGGTGACTTGACTTGCAAGTTACCCTAAAAATAGGAAAGTGATTCAAAAATTATCAAATAAAATGAAAGAAACTCATAAATGTGTTTGCAAACAGAGGCCAAAAGATTGCAATCAAAATCACTTCACAACATCACCATAGAAATTGATTCACAAGGGTGCTCCATTGTGAAGGAGGATTGTTTAGGGTCAAATGGAATGCATCAAAAGTCAACTCAAAAGTCAACTAACAGAGGAAAAATGGTCCTCAAAAATTCATCAACTCATCATTGATATGAGGATTGAATCTTATTCATTGGATCAAAAGGAAATGAGAGAAACAAATCCAAGAACAAAACAAGTTAAGATTTAAGTCAAGTAAAACACTTCCAAAGACAAATTCCTTTTTTAATTTAAAAATCACTCATGAAATAAAATAAAAATATCCTAAATTTAGAGGACATCTCAAGGAGTCCAAAATATATTTTTGTGGAATTTTATGGTCATTGGAAGTATTTTTCATGATTTAATTTCTAAACAGATAATAAAATAAAAACAAAAGAAAATACAAAGAAAATTAAAAAAAAGCTTGGTGTGAAAAGCAACCCAACATAGTTCAGAATGCACCTGGGCTCAGCAAGGGGGTGCCATTAGCAGGCCCAACCCATCAGAAAAAAAACAAGGAAATAAAAACATGGATCCCATGCTTTAGAAAGATCCAAATTAAGGATTGAGGCCCACAAAGCTTTGCGTTCCAGATCTAGAGGTAATTGACAAACTTTTCCATAAACTAGGTGATAGGGAGACATACCTATGGGTTTTTTGAATGCAGTCTTGTACGCCCATAGTGCATAATCCAACTTAGTTTCCTAATCCTTGCGAGATGAGCTTACGTCTTCTTAATGATTTGCTTGAGCTGCCAATTCGAAACTTCCACCTGGCCACTGGTTTGAGGATGGTAAGGAGTGGCGATTTTGTGCTTCACATTATATTTTTTAGTAGCTTCTCCATGAGATGACTTAGGAAATGAGTCCCCTCATCACTTATTAGAGCTCTCGGTACCCGAACCTCGCAAATATGTTTGCTTTCAGAAATTTCACAACCACATTCGCATCATTGGTCAGCAAGGCCACTGCTTCTACCCATTTATACACATAATCTACAGCCACTAAAATGTAAGTCTTTCTAAATGACGGAGGGAACGGGCCCATAAAATCTATTCCTCAAACATCAAATAGTTCAACTTCCAAGATGTCATTTTGTGGCATCTGATTCCTCTTAGAAATGTTACCTATTCTCTAACATCTATCACACTCATTGACCATGTTCTGGGCATCCTTGAATAGAGTAGGCTAGTATAACCTCGGCTAGAGAACTTTTGTTGCGGTCCTATCACCATTAAAGTTTCTTCCATAGTCTAAGTCATGACATGCTCTAAGAACATCTCTATGTTCCTCCTCCAGAATACACTTTCTAACCAATCCATCTACGCCTCTCTTGTACAATAAAAGATCATCCCATAAGTATAACCTGCAATCATGCAAAAACTTTTTCTTCTTGTTAGAATTAAAATCCTCAGGGATTACATCACCTACCAAATAGTTTGCATAATCTGCAAACCAATGGATACCAATAACAGCGAGGATGTGTTCATCAGCAAACTCATCCTTTATTGGTCTCTTATCTTCCATCTCTTCAATCGGGGACATTCGAGATAAATGATCAGCAACTGTGGTTTCACACCCTCTTTTATCCCAAATCTCCATGTCAAACTCCTGAAAAAGCAAGATCTATCTCAAAAGTCCTGACTTAGAATCCTGTTTAGAAAATAGATACTTCAAAGTAGCATGGTCAGTATAAACAACTACTTTAGATCCTAACAAATGTTTCCGAATTTATCAAAAGCATAAACCACTATTAACAACTCTTTTTCGGTAGTTGCGTAATTCATCTGAGCAGGGTTCAATACATGACTAGCATAATAGATAGCATGTAACAACTTCTCTTTCCGTTGTTCTAAAACTGCCTACACTGCAATATCACTTGCATCACACATGATCTCAAATGGGAGAGACCAATCGGGGGCAATCACAATTGGTGTTGACACTGATCTATTTTTTAATGTCTCAAACGCATCGACACACTCTTCATCAAACACAATAGCCTTATCCTTAACTAATAGAGTGGTTAACAGTTTGGATATCTTAGAAAAGTATCTTATAAACCTACAGAAAAAAACGTGCATGGCCTAAGAAACTTCTTATACCTTTCTCATTCACCGGAGGTGGAATCTTGGATATCACTTCAACTTTAGCTTGGTCAACTTCTATTCCCTTGCGGAAAATTTTGTGACCCAAAACAATACCTTCGTGCACCATGAAGTGACATTTCTCCCAGTTAGAACCAAGTTGGTTTGCTGGAATTTTCTAAAACAAGAGACAGGTTAGTCAAACAATTATCAAAAAAAGAACCAAAAATAGAAAAATCGTCCATGAACACTTCCATGTGCTTTTCTAGAATGTCAACAAAAATGGATGTCATGCATCTTTGAAATGTAGCTGGTGCATTACATAACCCAAATGACATCCTCCTGTATACAAAAACACCATAGGGGCATGTGAATGTTGTCTTCTCTTGATCTTCAGGAGCAACGACAATCTAATTATAACCTGAATAACCATCGAGGAAGCAATAGTAATCATGACCAGCCAACCTTTCCAAAATTTGATCAATGAATGGTAAAGGAAAATGGTATTTTCTTGTTGCAAGGTTCAACTTACTATAATCAATACACACTCGCCAACCGGTAACTGTCCTTGTAGGAATTAGCTCGTTCTTTTCATTTCTGATGACGGTGGTTCCCCCTTTCTACGGTACCACATGCACCAGACTCACCCCTAAGCTATCAGATATAAGATAGATAAGACCCGCATCTAACAACTTCACCACTTCTTTTCTAACCACTTCTTTCATGGTGGGGTTAAGGCTTCTTTGGGGTTGGACAACCGGTTTATGATCATCTTCCATGAGAATCTTGTGCATGCATACCGTAGGACTAATGCCTTTCAAATCCTCAATTGCCCATCCAATAACATTTTTGTATTTTTTTTAGAACTTGGATGAGTTTTTCCTCTTGGACACTCTCAAGGCTTGAATTTATGATAGTTGGGCATTTTCCTTTAGTGTCAAGGAAGACATAGTTGAGATTCTCGGGTAGTTGTTTCAACTCCATCCCTTTTTTAGTTTCTTTACTCTCTTCCGATAATTGAGGATGCCTTAAGTCTTCCCACCGGTGTGGTACTGAGGTTGTGCTTCCATCATGGCTAACACTTCTGAGTCTTTGTTGTCAACTTTGTGTTCACTTTCAAAAATGGACAAACTCAACACTCTTTCCAACGGTAACTGTGGTGCATTTAGAGGATTCTCATGAGAAATCACTTGATCTATCACCTCTATTGTATGACTAGTACCAACATCATCTTTGTATTTCATGGTGTTTCAGACATCAATTTTCAATTCCTCAGCATAGACTTTCGACGTCATAGTACACTCCTCTATGTTAATCAAACACCTTCCAGTCTCTAAAAAGGATCTCTCAAGAATGAGAGGAATCTCCTCATCTTCCAGCATCTCTAAAATCACAAAATCCACCAGAAACAAAAATTTATCAATCTTCACAAGAACATCCTTAACGACCTCATAAGGTCTCTTCACAAAATGATCAGCAAATAGAAGTGGCATCCTAGTATCCTGCATTGTTCCTATCCCCAATTTTTTGTAGATTGATAAAGGCATGAGACTCACACTTGCTCCTAGATTAATAAGAGCTCTTTTGAATGACCTATCCTCAATGGCGCAAGGGATGGTGACTAAACCTCGATCCTTCTTCTTCACCAGAATCTTTATACCCTACAAAATAGCATTACAAGTTTCAGTTAGAATAATTGGATCAGTATCAACGATTCACTTCTTTGAGATCATGTCCTTCATGAACTTAACATAGGTAGGCATTTGCTCAAGTGCCTCAAAGAATGGGATGTTGATTTCAAGCTTCTTGGACATCTCTAAAAAAATTTCAAAGTTTTTCTCATGCTGCCCCTTTTTCTTGTTTCTTGTTGGGAATGAGAGCTTCACGACCGATTTTGGCTCAATGATTTTCTCTTTCACCACTTGTTTAGGTCCAACTACTTCTTCATTAACAATTTCATTTTCCTTGTTCTCCAAATCTACTTCAAGCAGTTGGTCTTCATTTTCAGACTTTTCCTCAGGAACTTCAAGGGATTTCCCACTTCTTGTTGTCACATCACTAACATTATTATGATCTTTTGGATTTTTCACAGTCGTACTAGGTAGAGCACCTTGTGCTTAAGATTTTTCTATTTTTTGTGTTATCTGACTCATTTGCACTTCTAGATTTTTAATGGAAGTGGTGGTATTCCTTTGATTACTTCTTGTCTCTTCTAGGAATTGAGAACTTTGAGCAGCCATCTTTTCAATGGCAATCTCTTTCTTGGGTGTCTGTTGTTGATACTGTTGTTGGGGTTGTTGGTATTCTTGCTGTTGTGGTTGATTTTGGTACTGAGCCAATCCCATTTTTTGAACATTCCTTTGTTGATCTTTCCAAGAGAAACTTAGATGATTCTTCCACCCAAGATTGTATGTGTAGGAATACAAATTATTCTGCTTCAGAAAATTAATCGCCTCAATTTATTGTGCAATGGCTACACAATGCATCGCAAAATGAGGTCCTCCACAAATCTCACAATTGAACGCTTGGACGGGTTGAACTTGCGCAACAATCTAATTACTCACATTCATTGCTTTAAGCATTCTTTCTACTTCAGCTGTGATTTGATTTTCCATTTTCACAACTTGTCAGCTTCAAGTCAATTATCCCTTTAGGTTTACTCATGCTACGGTCATATAACTCCAAATGCTCATTTGTAGCAATAGCTTCAATGATCTTCTTAATACCAGTGGCTGTTGTAAAGTTTGATGAGCCACTGGCTGCCATATCAATGAGTTTCTTAGTATTCATATTGAGACCATTCATAAACATCTGCATTTGTTCAGTTTGATCCATGTTATGAGTAGGACATGCAACCAATAACCGTTTGAACCTTTTATAAGCATCGCCTAGTAATTCTCCCTCCTTCTGTTTAAAATTCATGATATCATATCTTTTACGAATGTAAACAGATGCATGGAAATATTCATTAAGAAATGTATTCTCCATCTCTTTCCAAGTGGTGATACTTCTTGCAAGTAAGGAGTAAAACCACTCTTCGACATCTTCCGTTATAGTGAAAGGAAACATCTGTAACTTCTTTGCCTCTTCAGAATGCCCCTTGATCTTCAAAGTGGTGCTCATTGTAAGAAACCATTGTAAATGTTTGTTTGCATCTTCATTTATTTTTCCTGTGAACGATCTCTTTTCAAGTTGTCGGATTATTGTCGGGTGCAACTGAAAGTGTGCCATGTTGACTGGTTGATTCACTATGGTCAACCTCCCTGTTGGAGCATTTACTCCACCATAGTCACCCAGAAGTCTCTCTACTGGTGGAATTTCAGCCATAACAAGAGTCTCTGAATGTGTCTCTGTATTTGTGTTTGTATCCGAATCAAAACCCTAAGAATGAATCGAAACTTCGTCTTCTTTTTCTTGCTCAGAAATTACCGATTCTGAACTTGACGCTTCCAGTCTTTCTCGTTTAGCTTTTCCAAGTCTAGCGTGCAATGATCTTTCTGGTTCTGCGTCAGAAAGAAATTAAGTTGAGGGCTTTCCTCGCATACACAAATTATAAAATTATTAGTAATAATAGAAAATTATAAAAATAATAAAAAATAAAATTTTGTTCGCAGAGCAAATTTCAATTGAATTAAAATTAAAACTTATACTTTGGCAGTCCCCGACAACGGCGCCAAAAACTTGATCGAAAAATTAGCAAGTGTATTATTTTTTCCAATTATAGTTAGAATAGGTGGTTTATCCTCAAAATCGATCTCGAGGATTGCGTAGGAATATAAGTTCTAATACTAATTCAATTAAACAAAAAGTAATTGGGGGTTTGGTAATTGTTTTTATAATTAAAATTTTGCAATAAGAAAATAAACCAGATTAATAAAATTGGGTTTTGAACAAATATGAGAAGCATGCTAGGGTATAGTGTATGAATTGCCTTGTAACAATATTAATCCTTATTTCAGAGACATGGCTTAGATCTATCAATTTTTTGACTGTAAGTTGTTTACTCCTAAGTCCTTAGTGAGAAAACTTTTGATTTCATAACCTAATGGTAATTACGTTTGAAATCAAGCATTACATATAATGTCAACAATGTTCCAAGTGCAACAGGGTATTCCTAGTCCTAGGTAATATCTACTGATGCATTATCATACAAAAGCGTTAATAAAGATTTATCCGACCTAAAGTTAACCGCAAATCAAATTTTATTTGTCTGATCGAAAAAGTATTAAGAACTTTAAACGATAAAAATGATTATGAAAATAAGCACTTATGCCATTGAACCAAGATAAACAATATCATTACAAAAGCAATTCAGGGACATCCCTAGCATTTGGGGGTTTAGCTACTCATAATATTCAGAGAAAATACAATAATAATCAGATTAAACATTACAAGATATGTGGTTACTTTGATCTTCAATTATAAAGGCTCATGAAAATCTTCTGTTCCTGACTTCTCTTGATTGTAATATTTCTCCCTAGTCAAAAATCCATTTTTCCTTCTCAAAAAGCATCTAAAATACTCCTAGGTCCAACACAGCAGTAGGAAAATACCTAAAATACCCTCATAGATCACAAATGTCAAAAATACAAGAAAATTAGAAGGTGACACGACGCATCCAACACGGGTTGTGTCAGCTGACATGGGAGGCCGTGTTGGCCCTCTGGCTCTCTGATAACAATCTTCATGCCCCAAACTAGCTGGCACAGGCACCCGTGTCAGCCCACTGCCTATCACCAAAAATCACTTCTTCTGGTTTCTTCCTGATACGGCCCGTGTCAGGTGACACGAGTGGCCATGTCAGGCCACTGTTTCCCTTCCAAAAACTCTTCTGACTTCCCGGAACATCCATTTTCTTCGCTTGAGTCCTTTGGATTTTTCCGCATAGACCTAAAATCATCAAAACTAACAAACCGACGCGTAAAATACAATAATTGAAATAAAACCAGAAATCATCAATTGCGAGAATGAAATAAGAAAGGTAAAATTCACCCGAAAAAAAATAAAAGACTAAACAAAATATTACTGATTCATGGATAAAATTCCGAATAAGTGATAGAAACATAATAGGAATGGTGACTGATCAGTTGTAAACTGTTGCACCCCAAATTTGTCCTACCTTTACATAGTTTCTAGTGCCACTTTATTTTGAATGAATAAAATGGCACAACTAGCAAGAGACCGTGTGTAAGGAGTTGTGAGTGTGAGAGGTTGAGAGTTCGAATCCCACCTTCTTCACTTTTTGTTTTTCTTTTATTTTTATTCTAACTTTTCTATTTTTATAAAAAAAAATAACAAAATAGTTTTTTTTATTATTTAATTATTATTTTCGTATTTTATTTAAATTATTTTTTAAAAAATATTATTTTTTCACTTTTTTCCATATTATTCATAAAAACATCCAAAAATCATAAAATTAAAAATATTAGAAAATATTTTATTCTTTTAAGTTTGTTTTAGTTTGTTTTTTAGTTTTGACTAATTATTTAAGTTGGGCTTTAAAATAGGCATTAGGTTAGAGTTAACCCTAATTTGTTACCTATATAAACATGAGTTGCATTTGATAATGGAGAAGGAGACAAAAAGAAAAAACGGCGGCCGTTCTCACGACTTATCAAAAGAGGAAAGCGTCAGCAAATCCACCAAACACCGCGAACCGCTTCGAACCCCGAACAAGGTAAGCAGTTCTTTTTGTCAATAAAAATTTTTTTATTTTGTTTTCAGGTGGAACAAACCGAAGAAGAAGGAGAGAAATCGTTTCCGGCCATGCAAGAATGGAGCAAAGCTCAAAGGAGCTGCAACGGCGCCGCCAACGTGATGAAGAAGAAGATGGGGTTTCTAAAAACTTAAAGATTGAAATGCTTCAGCGTGAAGTCTACTTTTCCCCTTTCATTTTTTATATTTTTTATTTTTCCCTTTTTTATTTTTCTTCTTCTTCTTATTATTATTATTATTATTCTGATTTTCTTTAAAATGTAATGATGTCATAATAAATGGTTAATTTAATTAAAAAATATTTGCTAGTTAAACTTTGTTTTAAAACTCTGTTCTTATAATAACAAAAATTAAAACTGTTTTTTATTAAAACTAAAACTTCTTTTTTTAAAAAAATTTAAATTGAATCCTTTTTAAAAAAATTAAAACTAAAACATTTTTATTAAAAACCATTGTTTCAAAATTAAGATTAAATTTCTTTTTTCAGAAATTAAAAATAAAGTTTTTCAAAATTAATAAGATAATAAATTTCCAAATTGCATTTTCTTTCTTTCATTATTAATTGCTTTATTATTTGTCATTGATTTCCGCCTAACTTTTTTTTTCACTAACGTTCTCTATTTGTTTTCCGCTAGATTTTAGTCGGTCTCCGATTATTATTAATTAATTATTTCGTTATCATATTTGTAGTTTGTTCCATGGATGTAATTTACGCGAGGCCATGGTCGCGGTTTATTTTATTTTGCATTTTTTTGGGAATTTGTAATTTACGCGAGTGATCGTCGCGACGCTTTCTTTACCGTTTTCTTTACTTTCCGCACTTTAATTTTGCCGTACGATATTTTGTCTGTTTGCATGATTAACCGTTAGGATTCCCTCCGAAGGAATTAGGTCTAGTCGTTTGACCGCCGAGTCAATAATCCGAATTTTTGACCGTTTCAAACCCTAATAGCCTAGGTGTCCCGCCGTGGACGAAAATACCCTTTACCCTAGCATTAGGTCAAAGAGTCGCTGTACTCTGTTTTAGGGTTTCCCGCCGTGGAATATTTAATTTAACCCTAATTTCAATTAACAATTTCAACGTAGAAATAGGAGTTTCAAGACTCCACGTAGGCGCTTCCCTATGAACGCTTACTCACCAATGAAACCTTGACCACAGTCAAGACGTTTCTAACCTCCCTTTCGAGAGGAACTACGATTACTCTGATTCCATTCCCTATCCAGGATACGTAGGCACAAGACGCGACGTCTTGCCGAGTAAACTTAGGACTAACCCTTAGGTCTTTAGGTCACTCTATCCCTTAGCAATATATTTCAAACAGATAATAAAATAAAAAAGCATACAATAAACAAAAGGTTCCTGTAGAGTACTACAGAAGTTTAGGGTGCTAGTACCTTCCCTAAGCTTAACCAACCCCTTACCTAGATCTCTTCCTGCATTGTCTTTACGATGCAAAATTAGGTTTTCCTCTTTTGACCTTTTCCTTCGGATAAATCAAAGAGCGGTTGTGAACTAAAGATGCGATTCAAATTAATTAATAATTTGAAATCATATTCTAACCGCAACAGAAAATGGCGACTTCACTGGGGACCCTCCTAATTTTTAAGGGTTACCCCTATTTTGTTTATTGTATGATATTTTATTAATTAGTTTTATATATCATTGTACCTTGTGGGGATACCTGTTATTGTGAGATAAGTCCTAACCCGGACTTGAGTGACCTTATTATAGGAAGGTGAGATATTCGACGAGGCTTGCCGGGAGTGAGTCCCGACCAAGTCGACTCGAGAATCACCGCTCAGTTGAGACCCTTTCGAAAATGGTTCGGTTGATCGAGTGCAGTCGTGAAAACTTTTACTATTTTCAATTGGAGTCTGTGATACTGGGGACCGTAGTACCTTAACACCACCTTGGCCTTATATAGGACGTAGTGCGGGAACTATGTGGGAGTAGTCCTACAATAGTTGCTACGCGATACTACACTCAAAAGAGGTTCTCTTGAGAATATTATCGACCTCCGAGTCAGTTGGAAAGTTGATAATATCCGAAGGATGCACTGATGACTTTGGGCACCTCTTTAGAACCTTGTTCTGCAGGTACAACTACCCCATAATACATACCTTTGGGGAAGGGTAGACCTTAACTTCATTCATTGTTCCTCTAACCTAGGACCTTTGTGTGTGTATTTGTGCTTTGCATCCATAAAGCATCATATCATTTCCAGTTTCAAGGAATTCAACAGTCCTTTGCAAATTCAAAAAGGTCCTACATTTTAGAGTAAAAAAAAAAATTCTTTCCAACTTTCCTAAAAGGGAATATTTGCAATCGACCGTTGAAATTCTTGGAACCATTACATGGCATTAGCATCACATTTTTGCATTGCATTTTTCCCCCGGTTTCTCATTCTCGGTTCTCTCGTCTTCCAGTGTACCTTTGAGTCGTCAAGCTGATTCCTCGACACAGATATCAGACCAGGGCTAACTATAGACATAAGATGTCAGAGCAAGAGACATACAATGCAGAGATCCAAATGAAAATCGATGAGTTGAAGTCAGACATGACTAAGCTTACTGAAATGCTTCAAATACTGATTGCCAGAGGACAACCAGCTCAGACTCCTCAACGCCCAGTTATCAGACAAAACCAGAAATAGAACAGAAGCCACTTTGATCCTATTCCCATGACTTACACCGAGCTATATCTTGACTTGGTTCGACGAGGACTGATCACCACAAAGGCTTCGCCACCTCCTCCTAATCCCCATCCGGTTGGGTTCAGGACCGATCTCCATTGTACTTTTCATGAGGGTACACCAGGCCACGACTTGGAACATTGTTTTGCGCTGAAGGCTAGAGTGCGTGAATTGGTTAGAACCGAAATACTTGATTTTACAGACGGTCATCCGAATGTTCAGAAGGATCCCTTGCCAGTACATCAGAAATGAAGTTTTATCACTAGGCCTTTTATTCCTTGTTGTTTGCATTTTCCTTATTTCGCATTAGCTGTTTGCTTTCAAATTATGTTTGTACTTTTACATTAATGAAATGAGCATTGCGACTTTTGATTCAATTCATTTTGCCTACTATTTGCATCTTTATGCTTTATTTTTCAAATATTTACTTTTTATCCAAATTTTTGATATGCTAAGATTGGAGGGAGGATGATGATAATGTTATACCCATACTTGCTGTCAGTATGCTTTCAATCAAACCTTGTTGACGATGTAAGGCATTGTTTCAATTCCTAAACACTGGAGAAATAAGGAAGTTAATCCCTTGTCAACCCCTTCGAGCCTAGAAGTTGGAGTTCCTTTCTTTACAAAAAAAAACCCGCAATTTTAACCTGAGGATGGGTATTTCTCAATTAACTCAATTATGTGTTCATGCAATATACCTTTCATATAAAGGTCGCACTTACAATTTTCCTTCACACACAACAAACAAGTGTCGAAGATTTTTTTAAGCCAAAAAAAACCCGATGATGGTTCACCGTAATCATTAAACCAGGCAGTCATGTTTCAAAATAAAAAATCAAAAGAAAAAGCCCGCTAAGTCAAAACCTATGAAGGAGACTTAGGCAAAACTGGGGCATCCCGCTGACTGTAAAACAGTTCAGGAAAAATTTAGGGATAATACAAAGAGGAGTTTTAAATCTTTACCCTGAAAATCCTCAATGTCAAAATGACCAAATATCATAAGGAAGTAGTGGCTGCTTTTCATAGGTCCATTGACTTCTGAACCATCATTGCTACCATCAGTGCAATTCCTAACCTATAGGAACCTAAATGCATAATAGGAGTTAACTGAGCATAGGACTGGAGATCATCATGTAGATGGGGTGGGAACAAACAAATTTTGAGCCTTTATCCTTTGTTTCATAAACCGTGAACCAGGCCACATTACAACCCTCAAAAGACCTAATTGAAGCAAGGTTATTTTGAAAGTATACTACAGCAAGGTTGCGTAACCTAAATCCTAAAGATCTTTGGGAATCATTTATTTTGGCAGTACACCTTTGTTTTAAACTTTGAGCGTCTTGAACCACCGTGTTCTGACTAACGACTCATGTATTTTCCATCTTTCAAAAATAATTTTGATTTCAAAAGTCGCATGAACTTTGCATTACCATGTTTGTATGAATATTTTTGTTTGCAAACTGGCTTTCCTCTAAGGAATTTTCAAACAATGAGAAACTTGGTCAAGTGATCTTATCAGGGGCAAGTTCCTTTTACATCCTGTCAAAGAATCAGTTCAAGATTTGTTCAAGGCAATATCTTCTCAGATTTGGTTTATCCAGAGAATTGTTCAAGACTCAGACTGGGGCAAGCCCTCCGAGGATACAACAAAACAGTCGATTCCACGAATCAGACAGCTGAAGCAATTATCAATTCATTTGACCTGGGGCAGTTTACTTGCATAATCCCCAAGCAGTTATTCATCATTCCTACAGTGACTATCAACTTGATACAGTTTAACAGAATGACAGTGATCTCCGTGTTGAGGAATCAGTCCTCCAGTTTTGTCATCTCACAGAAAGAGTCGAGTCTTGTCGTCGACGTCTGCATTTGCATTTGATCATATGCCATAGCATAATTCCTATACATGTGCACATCTTGGGTGCTTTACTCCCCATTTACATTTCTATCTTGGGTGCTTTACTCCCCATTTACATTTCTATCTTGGGTGCTTTACTCCCCATTTACATTTTTATCTTGGGTGCTTTACTCCCCATTTACATTTTTATCTTGGGTGCTTTACTCCCCATTTACATTTCTATCCTGGGTGCTTTACTCCCCATTTACATGTCTATCTTGGGTGCTTTACTCCCCACTTACCTTCTATCCTTGGGTGTTTTATCCCCCATGTACCTTTATCCCGGGTGTTTTATTCCCCGTTTACCAGATATTCCTGGGTTTACCTAACATCATGGTGTTTTACCCCCATTTACTTTTTTTTTCCCTGAGGTCGTGTTTTACTCGCGTCTTACCTTGTGGGCAAAATTTATTTACTTGGCATCATGGGTGCTTTATCCCCATTTGCATTTTTCTCCCCGAGGTCGTGTTTTACCCGCGTATTACCTCGTGGACGAATTTAGTTACTTGGCAGCATGGGTGTTTTATCCCCATTTGCATTTTGCTCCCCGAGGTCGTGTTTTATCCGCGTCTTACCTTGTGGACGAATTTAGTTACTTGGCAGCATGGGTGTTTTATCCCCATTCGCATTTTTCTCCCCGAGGTCGTGTTTTATCCGCGTCTTACCTTGTGGACAAAGTCCAGTTTACTTGGCACCCATCGACTATTTCGTGTCATGTCTATCTGACGTTCTTCCAGATACGACGTGTCTCCTTTTCGATGTTCTTCCGAAATGTTCTGATGTTGTCTCTCCCTATATGTTTTCTGGTGAGTCCTGAAGATCCCGCTCGATCTCTTCAAGGAATGTCCCGAAAACTCTAGCGTCTGTCGTTTACCTGGTCCTGCCTCCGTGTGGATCCTATGTTACCTTGTCACCACCGCGTGTCTTCTTCCCCAGTGCAATTCTTCGTTGCGCTGTCCCCTATGACGTCGTGTCGTCTGCATCCTTGCATTCATCATTCCATCATACGCATCATATTAGATTCATGGCATTGTCAGCATTATAGTTCGTGTTATTTTGTCCATATCATTTCATATCACTGCATCTAGGGGCCAAATTTTCGGTTATCTGTATTTAAATCCCTTTCACCGCGATTTCTCGAGTCTCTGCTGCTCAAATCATCCGGTGAAGCTATTTAAATAGGGGCATCTGTTGCACCCCAAATTTGTCCTACCTTTACATAGTTTCTAGTGCCACTTTATTTTGAATGAATAAAATGGCACAACTGGCAAGAGACCGTGTGTAAGGAGTTGTGAGTGTGAGAGGTTGAGAGTTCGAATCCCACCTTCTTCACTTTTTGTTTTTCTTTTATTTTTATTCTAACTTTTCTATTTTTATAAAAAAAAATAACAAAATAGTTTTTTTTATTATTTAATTATTATTTTCGTATTTTATTTAAATTATTTTTTAAAAAATATTATTTTTTCACTTTTTTCCATATTATTCATAAAAACATCCAAAAATCATAAAATTAAAAATATTAGAAAATATTTTATTCTTTTAAGTTTGTTTTAGTTTGTTTTTTAGTTTTGACTAATTATTTAAGTTGGGCTTTAAAATAGGCATTAGGTTAGAGTTAACCCTAATTTGTTACCTATATAAACATGAGTTGCATTTGATAATGGAGGAGACAAAAAGAAAAAACGGCGGCCGTTCTCACGACTTATCAAAAGAGGAAAGCGTCAGCAAATCCACCAAACACCGCGAACCGCTTCGAACCCCGAACAAGGTAAGCAGTTCTTTTTGTCAATAAAAATTTTTTTATTTTGTTTTCAGGTGGAACAAACCGAAGAAGAAGGAGAGAAATCGTTTCCGGCCATGCAAGAATGGAGCAAAACTCAAAGGAGCTGCAACGGCGCCGCCAACGTGATGAAGAAGAAGATGGGGTTTCTAAAAACTTAAAGATTGAAATGCTTCAGCGTGAAGTCTACTTTTCCCCTTTCATTTTTTATATTTTTTATTTTTCCCTTTTTTATTTTTCTTCTTCTTCTTATTATTATTATTATTATTATTCTGATTTTCTTTAAAATGTAATTATGTCATAATAAATGGTTAATTTAATTAAAAAATATTTGCTAGTTAAACTTTGTTTTAAAACTCTGTTCTTATAATAACAAAAATTAAAACTGTTTTTTATTAAAACTAAAACTTCTTTTTTTAAAAAAATTTAAATTGAATCCTTTTTAAAAAAATTAAAACTAAAACATTTTTATTAAAAACCATTGTTTCAAAATTAAGATTAAATTTCTTTTTTCAGAAATTAAAAATAAAGTTTTTCAAAATTAATAAGATAATAAATTTCCAAATTGCATTTTCTTTCTTTCATTATTAATTGCTTTATTATTTGTCATTGATTTCCGCCTAACTTTTTTTTTCACTAACGTTCTCTATTTGTTTTCCGCTAGATTTTAGTCGGTCTCCGATTATTATTAATTAATTATTTCGTTATCATATTTGTAGTTTGTTCCATGGATGTAATTTACGCGAGGCCATGGTCGCGGTTTATTTTATTTTGCATTTTTTTGGGAATTTGTAATTTACGCGAGTGATCGTCGCGACGCTTTCTTTACCGTTTTCTTTACTTTCCGCACTTTAATTTTGCCGTACGATATTTTGTCTGTTTGCATGATTAACCGTTAGGATTCCCTCCGAAGGAATTAGGTCTAGTCGTTTGACCGCCGAGTCAATAATCCGAATTTTTGACCGTTTCAAACCCTAATAGCCTAGGTGTCCCGCCGTGGACGAAAATACCCTTTACCCTAGCATTAGGTCAAAGAGTCGCTGTACTCTGTTTTAGGGTTTCCCGCCGTGGAATATTTAATTTAACCCTAATTTCAATTAACAATTTCAACGTAGAAATAGGAGTTTCAAGACTCCACGTAGGCGCTTCCCTATGAACGCTTACTCACCAATGAAACCTTGACCACAGTCAAGACGTTTCTAACCTCCCTTTCGAGAGGAACTACGATTACTCTGATTCCATTCCCTATCCAGGATACGTAGGCATAAGACGCGACGTCTTGCCGAGTAAACTTAGGACTAACCCTTAGGTCTTTAGGTCACTCTATCCCTTAGCAATATATTTCAAACAGATAATAAAATAAAAAAGCATACAATAAACAAAAGGTTCCTGTAGAGTACTACAGAAGTTTAGGGTGCTAGTACCTTCCCTAAGCTTAACCAACCCCTTACCTAGATCTCTTCCTGCATTGTCTTTACGATGCAAAATTAGGTTTTCCTCTTTTGACCTTTTCCTTCGGATAAATCAAAGAGCGGTTGTGAACTAAAGATGCGATTCAAATTAATTAATAATTTGAAATCATATTCTAACCGCAACATAAACCATGTGAAAGCATTTTTAGTAAGAAAAATTGGGAAATATTTAATCTTAAGGTTTTCATTACTAGAAATCTCCCATGCCTCTATTAGATGCCTTGCCATGTGTTCGACAGTAGACTCATTGGTATCCCTTGAAAACTTAGTGAATTTAGGCACTTTTCATCTAGCGGGTAAATCCGATTGCAGAATGTATTCTGGCAATGGTGATGTGTAATTTGGTCTTCGCGAGCTAAGATTTACCCTATTTTGCGCCATAATCCTTTCGACCATGGTTTCCAGATTGTTATCTGTTGCCATATCATCCCATCAAATTTGTTGTATGACATTGTCAGCGTTCTGGTTACTATTTACCATTACGACCATTGGTTCCTCCTCTGGTGGAATTTATGGTTAAATCCTAGGGGGTTCGACTCTAGGTTGTTCGATTACCTCTCTCTGGTTCATAGCATTCGTCAGAGGTGTGTTCCTTTGGTTTTTCTGGACTTGGTTAATAATGACATCTTCTCCAAAGGTTACTCCTTGATTTTCTATCATATACTCCCTCTGTGGGTGTCGAGGAGGTTGTGGTACGCCAAAAAAGTCAGCAATGTGCGTCATTTGCGCGACCATTTGCTGGTTGGCTTGGGTAGTATTTTGTATTAGGGGATTAAAAATTGTTTCGATCGTTTGGGCAAGCATCTGGACCATTTCATGGTTACTCTCGTCATTTGCTGCATAATAACCACTGCAGAACTATTTGTTAATCCTGATATTTGGGTGGAAAAACCTATCCATAAGGGTTGGCCATTTCGACCCATATTATTAATCTCAGACCTTGGCCTGCGCAACATGGAAGTTACATTTACTATGGGTTCTGGAAATGTTGACCCTATGTTATGCAAATTTGCCATCATGGATGTTGGCATTCCATAAGGCTGTTCTCGATCGCCTAACGACATGGAGAAGCCTAAAGGCATAAAAGGTCTGTTCGAAGCATTTCCTATTAGTGAGGGGTTACTGGAGGACCCCATGGCCCAATGTAAGTTAAAATGGGCTCACTATAGGTAATCGACTGTGTAGGCATCGAACTTGCCAAGGATGGTACCGGTTTAGAAATAGGTACTGAGGTCGTGGTTTCCCTTGTCGAAGACGATGGGGTAGATTCTCCATTGTTTGAAGTATTTTGAGGATTTGGATTGCTTGGCTGATTTTGATTGACCATTTTCCTCGTATATCTTCTCCTTGGTCTATCTTCGTTAGTGATGGCTAATATACCACTTCTTAATAACATACAACGAAGTTTAGCAAAAGAGAGACAACAAACATGAAGAATTTGGTAGAATTTTAAAAAGAAAAACCATTATAAATATCACTAGCACGGTTCCACTGGGCGTGCCAATTTGTTTACCGTGAAAATTGGTAAACAACCGCTGGTCTCCAAATATCGGTTAACTTGTAAGATTAACCAGTGAATCCTAAGACATGTGCTAATGTATTTCTAAACTAAAATTGGAAAATTAATGAATACTTCGACAACATTCATGATTGAAAGATAGTGTAATTCGACAAAAGAAATACGTGAGAGAAAGTAATTAAAGAGATACTGTAAACACATCAAAAGAAACTTGTGCAATAAGAAAAAATAAACTTTTGGACAAAAAAATGTAAATTGAATTTGATTAAATTTAAAAGAAGAGTGTTTCATCAGACGTACATTTCTCAACAACTTGTTTCTCTATACACTGGTACTTTGAGTAATCTGAGTAATTTGTACAAACTTGATCACACCCCTGAAATCCTATCACTAAGATCTCCTATTTATATTGAATTGAAATAACTGCCTCTAACGACCTTTCTCCTAAAACGCAACAAGTGGCGCTCGACATGTCTTCATTTCTTCAGTGCGCTTCACGTGTCTTCTTTTGAAACTGGATAAGAACAAAGTTCTCTCCTTTATTCAAATTTGAACTTTCAAATCGAAGATGCCATCAGTGGCCTTTTTGTCAAACTAAACCTTCAAACTTAGATAATTTCTCTAAGTCCAAACAATCATTCCTTCTGGCACAAGGATCACTTCGACTAGACTTCCATAAATAAACTGTCATATCGAAGTATACCATTACCAAAAAATTCTCTTTCCTTCATTCATTACAATTAATTAAACCCGATGTCAAATTTATAAGCTAATAGTATCATTTACTATATTTTATATTGCTAAAATCTTTGATTATTTTTTCACAAAAACTCTATTTGTTAATTTAATTTTTTTTATTTAATTTTTTGACATTTTGGGTGAGTAAAAAACTTTTTTCTCTTCAATATATTTAAATCTAAATAAGTTATAGAATATACCTCTTATATATCTATTTTTTTGGGTACAATCTTCAAACCTTGATTGTTGTCCAACTAATTTTTTATATTATTATAAAATAGTTAAAAAAAAATATATTCAAGAACACTTGATGAGATGGAAGGAGATCTCGTTTAATTAGAGATGTTGGATTCGATCCTGAGCACACAATAACTACTTTATATCAAATAAATTATTTTTAAATTACATTTAAAATATCATATATTTATTAACTTTTAAAGTCATTTCTTTGATCATATAGAAATATAGCATTCCTTTCATTTAAAAGGAAACATTTTATTATTTACAATTCACTATATATTTAA
Organism: Lathyrus sativus; assembly: GCA_963859935.3. NCBI lineage: Eukaryota > Viridiplantae > Streptophyta > Magnoliopsida > Fabales > Fabaceae > Lathyrus > Lathyrus sativus. Next base: position 278,387,453 of record OZ012735.1, read on the forward strand.
TCCATTTATGATAGTTATAAAAATATTTAATTATTATTTAATATCTTTTATATGCTATTAAAATAATTATTTAATATGAAAAAATGTAGTCACACCTTATCAATTTTAACGATGAATAAAAAAATTTAATATAAAAATATTACTTACAATTTATTTCATTTATAATCCTTCTCTAAAAAATAACTCTAACAAAATCACCATTTAATCAAAACTAAGTAATTAGCCCGAAAAATGGGTTGGAAAAAGCTGGAGTGTGATAGGGAAAGGACTATTGGCCAAACCAAAAGTCATCCCTAAGTCTTCATATACTTATTAAAGTAAATTTTACACTTTAAATAACTTGTGAGGATTCAATTTAAACTATTGAATTAATGAGAATAGAATATTATCGGCTAAGATTGGTAAAAATCGACGAATTGATAGAAAAAATCAGTCGATTAAATGTTTGTTGTTTTTCCTTAAACATAAGGATATCATTTTTACAATTTTAAAATGTACATATTTAATTAAAATATAAATAAATTTTGTTCAAAATTTATTTAAAACAACTTTCTCTCTTTATAATTAAATTTATTAGATATTGCAGTTATTTTGTTATTTAATTTATATTGCAATTATATTTTATTCAAAATTTATATAAATTTGTATTTTGTATTTTTTTGTTGTGTGTAGTGATTATATTTAGAATTTGAATTTGAATAATGGACTTAAGAAGTTATGATATTTTAAAATTTTATAGATTTTGTGATTGTTTTAGAAAAAGAAACATATGGTTCGACCCGTTTAATAATTACATAATTTTGTTATATATATATATATATATATATATATATATATATATATATATATATATATATATATATATATATATATATATATATATATATATATATATATATATATATATATATATATATATATATATATATATATATATATATATATCGATTTATTTAGTTGAGATATCAAATTTAATTCGGTATAGTCATGCAGTTTGACGCGTGACCCATTATTTCAACCAATAAATCAATGACCAAGTACTTTTACTGACTTAATGACCCGTACAATTCTTAAAACATTGTCGTCAACTACTCCTTCAATAGAGATAGGGTATAGAACTATAGGAAAACTAATTTCTAAAACTTAACTCCTTAATTCTCTATTTCATTCACTCACAAAATACAATGAAAGTGAGATCGCAACAAAGTGAACCCTAAACTTAAAACTTCATATTCTCCACTAAAACCTTAAAAGAAACTCTAAAACTTCATTTCTTTCAAAAAAGAAACTCGATAGTTCACCGTTATCATCCACTTGAACGTCATTATTTCCACACAACTCAAAAGTAACTCAAAACGATGTATAGGAAGCAAAACTTGAAACGAAGAAAATGGAGCAGAAATCAAAACAAAGTAAAGATAACAAAAATTAAAACAAAGCTTCATCCATTAACAAAATTTTAAAATTAGAAAAAGTTTTAAACTTGTCTATACATGTAACTTATCATTGCCTTTTGGTTAGTGGTACAAAGTAGTGTCCATTACAACCAACTTGTAATGGGCATTATGACCAACTCGTGTTGGACATTACGGTCATAACAGTCCCTAGTGAAAAAAAATCTTTTTTAATGGTACAAACAATAGTTGTAACACCTTGAATTCAATTAATTAATTTAATTGAATTTAGTTTAATTTTATTTAAATTATTTAGTGATTAATATACTTTTATATGGATAATTGGTGAATGTCTTGATGGATATTAGAGAGTTAAGAGAATGATTAGGGCTGGAAATGAGTCGAGTCGAGTCGAACTCACCTCAGCTCGGCTCGACTCGTTAAGAATTGTTCGAATTCGAGTTCGAGTTCGAGTTTGACACGAACTTTTTTTAAGCTCAAACTCGACTCGTTATAAGTTCACGAACAGTTCGGTTCGACTCGTTAGGTTCATCTCATTAGGTTCAGCTCACATGGTTCACGAACTTAAAAACTATTTTTTTAAATATATATATTTTTTAGTATATTTGACATTTTAAATAAATATATATATTTTAAATAAAATATTAAAATAAAATAAAAGTTATCATATTGAAATTTAACTTTATCTTCGAAATCTACTAATTCAAAACCTACACAACTTTCAAGAGATACATTTGAGAGTCTAATTCAAAAACTACTAAATTGAAGATTAAATTTGTCTAAGATTTGAAGTAAATATTTAAACCTAATCTTAAAGACAGTATAATTCTTTTCATATGTAATCGAGTTGACTCATGAACCTAACGAGTCGAACTATGTATAGTTCAAGTTCAGCTCATTTAGTTAACGAACTTAATTTTTCGCTCATACTCAACTCATTTGGTTCATGAACCTAGTTCAACGATTTAATTGTCGAGTCGAATTCCGAACTATCTTCGAGTTGGTTTGATTCATTGTCAGCCCTAAGAATGATATAAATTATTAGATTAGTTTCAATTAATTTAATTTGAGTGGAGTGATTAAAAATAATGCTATTGAGAGGAAATTTAGATTTAAAATAAAAATAAAATAGTTGTAGAAAAATAAGATAAATAATAGAAATTGGTGGAAAATAGAGTTATTAGAATTTAAAAGTAAAATAAAATTAGAATTAGTAAGAGGGGTAGAGGCAAGATAGGAAAGATGAGAGTAAGTTGATGGTAATAAGAAAATAATCTGATAAAGGGGACTTAGATTTTAGCTTAAATAGAAAAGGTGAGAGTTGAAACTTTTTATAGTATGTGATTACATTTTAGAGAATTAGAGAAAGAAGCAAAAAAGGTAACCTAGAGCTTGAAGAAGAGGGATAGATCATCATTATTGCAGTATGCTTTGTTGGAAATTCAGATAAGGAGAGAGAGATTAGTCTACTATAGATGTATATTTGTATGAAAGGTAGAAAGGGATCATCACCCTCCTCTAGGTTTTCTCTATTATTGTGTTTTTTTTAAAAATGTTGATGCATGATTTTATGAAATCACTAGTGCAAAAAGGGGGTTTAACTCCAAGTTTTTAGATCTTTAACATCTACTTTTTACTGGTATTATTGCTACTAGTATGATAAATATATTTTTGACAACGGTTTTAAGATTGGTAAAAAATTCATTTAACACCGATTTTAAATTGATATTAAATGTGTATGGCAAGATGTATGTTAGTTTTGCATTACAAAAGGACAATTAACTCGGTTATGCGTAAAACCGATATTAAATATGGACATGCACATCAAATTTCAATAGAGACGCATATGTTATATTTTTTTAAAGACGCAAAGTTATTATCACATAACATCCATACAATTAAAAGACGTAAAACCGATGTCATATTCTTTCAAAGACACAAAATTATTATCACATAACATCCATACAATTTATTTTCAATTTAACAATAAAGTTTCATACAATAATTTCTTTCTTTTTCGTTCAACCATAATAATATTCAAACATAATATCCATACATTTTATGTTTAACCAAACAAAATGAAAAATATTGTGATTATGATTATAGTGGAGATCAAATGAGAGAGTAGTAGAAAAGAAGACATTAGTTGGACGGAGAAAGAGTGACTCTGATTTGATGGATGATGAAATTATTAAAATAAGATATAAAGTATTGAAGAAGCTTAAATACGAAATGAACAAATATGTTTTGTATCTAATGTAAAAGGTTATTCTTAAATAAAACTTCAAAAAGAAAATGAGAAAAATTCTTTTTCTAAAGATGAAAAAATAATAATTATATTTAAATCATTTATATAATTTATTAATAAATACGAGCATACACATTATCATAAAACCGCATTCATATCACTTAAAATACAAGTATTTACATATTTATTTATTTATTTTATCTATAAATATTCATTAAACTACTTATTCCATATTTTTAACAGATTTTATTAAAAAATATATGCGGATATAGATTTTTTGCAATCCTTTAAATTAGACTTTTTAAAGGAGTAATGTAACAAATTCAAGCAGCCTTTGATTCAACACTTAAATTAGATAATTTTCTCATTCAAATTTACAACGTTGCTTTTTGTAGTGACACTAACACTATACGTATTCCTGAAACGTTCGATGGGATATATATATATATATATATATATATATATATATATATATATATATATATATATATATATATATATATATATATATATATATATATATATATATATATATATATATATATATATATATATATATATATATATATATATATATATATATATATATATATATAACAATTCACCTTTTCTCCAACAGGTGGCTGGAAAATAACTATTGCATTGAATAACACTACACACACATCATTCAGAAGGATCAATTAATAATTTATATATTCTAGTTTTTTTTTATAATTTATATATTCTAGTTAAGTCATAATCAACAAACAGAGTCCACGGGTTCAAAACTTGATCCATGATTCTCTTGCAGTTGTTTCTGGTAGAATAACGATGCGTTCTTTGGTTGTTAATCCTGAAACCTGTGAGATGCAGGTAATAAGATACAGATTAAAAAAAAACGGGTCATGCAATATGAGTATGCAGATGCAAATGTATAAGTATGCTACAGGTTATATTCCCCCCGATTCTAGTTTCAGAGAGAAGGTCATCACGACAATGGAGTCCCAATCAAGCAAGCAAAGAACCAGAAAATCCTCATACATAAACAAATGCCAAGAGGCAGAGTACAAAGATATAACTGAATACAACTGAAAAGACCTCGGCCAACAAGTCTGGCGATGGTTAAAATACAAATACAGATAACAAAAACAAAGCAAAGATAAATCAGGCCAAATGGCGCGCTCTGACATCTTCCAATATCCTCAACGTCTCCGAATGACCTAGTCTGGAGATTAGCTCCTGTATCAGTAATGCATGTCGCTCAACAGTGGATCTCAGCTTTTTGGCGTCGTCCTTGCAGGTTCCTTCACCAAAACATTCGTCGAGTCTGCATCTCCTGGAGCCGGCCTTCACTTCACAACCTCTCAGCTCCTTGCCAAGGTCACTCAATCTAAGCTCAACAGCGCTCCTAAGTGATGTCTCTTCAGCAATCTTTGCATCCTGGGCTCTAATCTGTGCCTCTAGCGTGGCAATCTGCAGCTTCAGCTCATCCTCACGCTCCTTCCGCTTGGTAAGCGTGGTATTCCACAATGTTTCCCACTTGCCGAGTCGGGAATAAGCTTTGTTTAAGAGTTCATTCTTGGAAGCAAGCACCTTGCTAACACCGTTCAAGGCTACTCCCACTTTTTCCCTCTTGTTGGTCTCTTCAGTCAAATCTGAACCCAACCTATTAATCAACTCAGTCTGTTCCTTCACAGTGAAGGTAGCTTCATTCTTCTCATGGCACAACTGGAAGATCTCTTTCTCTAACTCATCATTGGCTTTCTTCAATTCTTCGTTTTCAGCCAACAATTTGTTATACTTCTCAATCTCTACCGAAGTAGATACCTCAATCACTGGAAGATACAAAGGTTCCACAGCAGGATATGGCATTAAGGAAATACTAGCTCTCTCGTGGATCCAAGCCAAATAAGGATCATAAGCTTTGCTATTGCTCTTACCTAGCAAAGCTTTCCCTCTCCTATGGATGTTAGCCCATGCGTGTCTCAACCTGATCAAAACAGCCTCGTCTAATAAGCCTGTGAGATACAGAGATTCCTGTATCTTAACCTTGATAGGAGCATCTCTCAAGGCATAACCAAACTGTCTCACCAGTAAAGAAGGGTTATAGTTGATACAGCCTTTCCGTCCAATCAAAGGGACATTCGGAAAGCCACTACAACTATATATAATATCAGTGCCAAGCATGCTCCGATCAAACCAAATGATGTTCTCAGCAGACAACCCCATCAACCGGGAAGACCAATCCAAAGTATCAACAGCATCAACAAAAGGTCCTGTCTTCGGAAGATGCCCCTGGAACCACCTGTACAAGAGAGGAAGACAGCATGAAACATTCTTGCCACGACGTTTCTCATTATTATAGTGAATAGAATGATAAACATCGCCCAAGAGAGTACGAACTGGATTCTTCGAGGCAAGAATTAAGAAGGCATCTGAATCAACAAAATCTGGCACATTGGGAAACAAGACAATCCCATATATGCAAACAGCTAGAATGGCACTGAAGGCAGCCCAACATCCACTCTTTGAGCACTGTGTAGCCTTCTCAACCAGGTCAGACAAGTGAAAACCATAGGCTCCGTTCAGCTTGACCAATCCTCCGGGGAACTCAGAAGCATCTAAGATGACAATCTCAGCAAGTGTAGCCAATTCAGGCTCAGCGTTAACATGTATAAAGGGCATCTGGTCTAACACAGGAACTTCCATCATAACAGAATACTCCTCCATAGTGGGTGCCAGAATATAGTCGGGGAACATGAAGCATCTCAGCTGAGGCTCATAAAACTGCATCAAAGTATACACCCCAGTCGTCTCGAAGGCTGAAGGTCTGTACAACAAACTAAGCAATCTCCCATAAGATACTCTGAACTCAGCCCTCACTCTCTCATCTGCTAGAGCAACTAATCCCAGCAAGGAACTGATATCTGGCGAATGCAACCGGTAAGCAACTGTCCTCTTCATGGACTCCATGTCTGGCTAGAAGATACACTAGAATCAGAGGGGAATGATCACACCTGCAACATAAATACACGTTAATGAAATGAAAACATGAAAATGCACATGCATATGCAAACAGGAGATCAAGTGCCATGCTGATGAACTGTGCTGCTCTGTACTGAAGCCTGAAAACCATCAAATCTTCGCCTCAAACCAAACCAACCACTCAAAAGAACCCTGTAACCACATCTCACTGTACTCTGAGGTCAAAGGTTTCCTGCAAACAGACCTACCTACCCCTTACAGGTATGTACTTAACTCGCAGACGAGGTACGACATCCTATGCGGGTTCAACGTCACAGACTTTTAAGAGCGATGATACGATACCCAGAAGGTGTGGCATCATCATCCCTTGAAGCAGCCTCACTTAGCTGAATCCCAATTGATAGGTCCCCAGAGTCGACAATCCTCGGGTCAGACAACTTGTCGAGCCCTAAGGGCCAGGCAAGAAGCATCAAAGAGAATCTCGTCCGAGCGCAGATTTCGCGGCTAGCTGGTGCAAGCTAAGCAAGCAGGCTAACCACTACTCTCTACTTCTAAGTCTATGTGCAAACTCAATCCCAGGTCCGACTTATCTCTCAATCTAACCCTCTTCTCAGCACAACAACAATAATATAATACTGAAAGTAAAGGCAGAAAGGTAAATACATACAACACCCCCAGACGGGAAAACAAGCGCTAGGATCGACTCGCATAGGGAACCGTTAGAGTCCCTAGCAGAGTCGCCAGCTGTCGCTACTGCGAAAATCGGCGCCGGCTATGACAGAAGAGTCGCCACCGTGCGTTATTTATCCCACAAGAGGGAAAGGAAACGATCAAAGTAAACCTAACGCAAAGATGGAAAGGAATGGTCGTCGCAACCAAATCCTGGATTCGGGAGTCAGTTACGCAAGGGGAAGGTATTAGCACCCCTCACGTCCGTCGTACACGACGGGATCCACGCTTGTTTTCTATCTAAGGGTGTTTTATTCTATCTACTCTACAGGTCTGGGTTAAAAGAAAATAAAATGACTCGGCAAAGTATCACACTTTATGCCTACGTATTCCCGTCTGAAACGAGAAATCAGAGTCAACATAGTTCGCCTACCTACGGGAAAGGAGGGGAAGGTTGCTCGCTAGGATATCGCATCCTATGCCTACGTACTTTCATACAGCATGAAAGATCAGAGCAAACGTAGTTCGGGCTACGGAAGACACAAGTTTGTCTGACAGTTTTTTATCTCCTTCTGAAAAGGGTTTCCTGATTAAGGGTCCAAGAGGACAAAAACAGAGTTTGAATGTTTGTTTGAGTTTTTTACGAAAGAAATGTTTTTTAGTCTGTTTGCAACTTGTACTGCACTAAAGACTTGTGATCTGAGAATGACTACGTCGCATGTCACCCTAAGGGTACCATACTAATCAGCCAGATTACTGAAGAGTGACCCTCCAGCAACCTTTCCTCAAATAGCTTAAGGCTCATAAACTACATGCACGCGTTATCCTTATTACTGTGTTTTTGAATTGTTTTGAGATGAGAAGAGAAAGACGCTCTAAAAAGCCTATGGTTGAAAGGGAAACTAGCCTAATGTTATCATGCATGGGTCAAAACCTAATGTCTGTCATAATTTCCTCTTGCATAGAGGAAATCAGAGATCCTAGGGGATAAACAACAACAGACAGCAAGCAATTACAGTAAATAGTAAATAGTAAACAATAAACATGCAGTGCAGCAATATAAGAGAGGCAAGGGAGAAGACAATAGGCAAGAGGAGACAAGCTCCACCTCAAACCTAGAGGTAATCAACACAAGCAAACAGACAATACAGAGAAAAACAAAAGACACAGAGGAGGCAGCCCAAGCAGCAGAACCAAACTCCTACAGCAAACAACAACAGCAGCTCTAAACAGCAAGGTTGAAAAGACAGCAAAGTTGATAGCAAGGGCTTCATCTTCAATCAAGCTTCTATATTTAAGCTCCAACAAGCACACTCCAAGAGGAGGATTAAACATCAAGATCAAGTTATAATGTTAAGAAACTCAATGACAACCAAAGGAAATCACTAAGAACTCAACATTGCAAATGAAAGGTATCCTCAAAGTTCTACTCACTTGGGCATACCACTCATCCATCCTAAGGAGAGATGGAGCTTCCCAAGGAGGACTTTATGTCATTGGATGGAATAGAGGCAACCAATGCACTCTATGTTTGAAGAAAGAATCAAAACTAGGTCTAAGGCACTTCCTAAAACCCTAATTTCCTAAGCTCATAAGAAAACCTCCACAAGAAGAAAAGCCTTCAACTCCAAGCTTCAATCTTCAATCCCAAGCATCTTCAATGAATCCAGGAGCTCCACCAAAAAGAACTCAAGCTTAAACCCACTCCAAAGCAGCCAACCAAACCAAACAAACCAAAGCACTCAAGAGAGGAATCTACAAACACAAGCCAATTGCAAAATACAACTAAAATGGAAAATCAAGTTGAAAAATTCTAATAAAATTCCTAGGGGAACATACATATTTGAACAACCTAATGTAAAAATATTGAAGCCTAAATCAACTTCTAAGTTATCTAAACAATTCCTACATTGAGATAGGTCAAGGGAATCCACAAGTTTGGGAGGGTCCTAATCTCAATACCTAAAATAGAACCTAATGTTGTTCTAAAAATCCACCAAAAATTATAAGGGAGCATACATGTCTACCCTAACACATACTAAAATATCCAAACCAAACTCATCACCAATTGGAAGAACTAAATTCAACAAAACAGATGATCAATTATGCAAAATTAAAAGAATTAAACAAAATAAGAAAAATCAAATTAAATTGAAAAATGCATGAAATTGCTTTTTGTTAATCCCAGAAAATCATAAATTCCATAAGGATCATGAGGATATTTTTAAAATAATTTTCTGATCAAAATTGGAATTAATATGATTTTTGGAATCAACAAACAATTAAAATAAAACAAAAATGAATAAAAAACAAATAAAAGCTGAAATAAAACATGGATGGTTGGATCAGGAGACTAGTCAAAGATCTGGACGCGCCACATAAAGCCAGCGCATTAGTGAAACGGCAGTGTTTTGGATTAAAACTCTCCACTCTCAGATTAAAACACAGACGTTGGATCTGGTGGAAAGTCTTTGGTCAAAGCATGATCTTGTGGCTCAGACATCATCTTCTCCAAATCTCAGGCAGGCCAGGTGGAGATTCAGGCTGGTGGTGCGTGGTGGCCGGAGAAGACTCCAGTCGTCTTCTCCGGCGAGGATCCAGGTTCAGGCAACCAAAAATAACAAACTCTACACCAATTCCACTCAATTTTTCACGTACATTCCAAATCTCCACTCAAAATCATCCAATTCTTAACAAGTAAGCAAACACGAATCAAAGTTCAGAAATGGCATCATCCACAACTCTCACTAAACTTGAAATTAATGGTATAGATCTCTTCATCTTGTTGCGTACATCAACCTGATCTAAACAACTAGCATTGAAACCTTATGAATCAAGAGATTCAAGTCCAAACAGTTATGGTATATCATCTTCAATCATCATCAATTGAGTTCAAATCAAGCCTAAAACGATCTATGTCATATCTAGATCCTAACCACAAGTCTAAATCTAATCATCTCATGCTAAATCATGCTGAATTTTGAGAAATGCAAACCTGGTATAGATCTTGAAACAGAGGTACTTAGAGCTCGTGGCTTGCTTCCAAATGCTCCATATAGCTTCAATGATCTACAAGGAAGAGATTGCACACCTCAATTTGGCTTGAATTGGCTCCAAACTTAGAATCCGATTTCAAGTTGCAGCTGTGAAATTTCAATTGCTCTTTCTGGTTCTGGCGCGAAATGATGCTCAAACTTGATCTGAACTCACTCTAATGAATATATAAAAGAGTTTCATGGGCTTTTGCAATGTGTTTGAAGCCCAAATCCGTGTATCCAATTTTTTGATTTTTGCTTGCAAGTTCATACACCAGTCGTGCTTTGCAAGCTTTGCAGTGGTTCTAGAAGTTTCTCACACCTTGCACATGTCATTTAGAATGAGTTTGGATGGAGAAATTGACCTGAATTGCCTTGTGTATGGTTTTGCATATGTAACTTGTTCATGAAGTAACAACATTGAAAGTCATGGAATTAGGCCTCAAATCAAAAATGTAAAAGTGCCAAAGTGTTCAAAATGAAATTTCCAATCAGAAAATGTACTCATTTGCTTGGTTTTGGTCATATAACTCAAAATCACATTTTTCCCTCCTTTAATCATTTGAATTTTCTTCCTTTTCAAGCCATTTCAAATGACTTTTTGATATGAGCCAAACCAAACTCTCATGACCACTTGTTTGCACTCAAAACATCATTTTAAGCAAGTTCCATGTTGAACAATTTTCCATTTGAAGCTTGCAAGTTGGAGATTTTGGCATATGCTTGAAAATGACCTATAATCTCACTTTCCCAAAATACCCCTGACTTGTAAACCTCATAACTTAAGTTCTATAAATCATATGGAAGACTTCTAGTACAATTTAGAAAGCTAAGATCATGAGTAACAACTTTCATGTTTACCAAAAGTTCAGGTGAAACCTCCTTCTAGGTCAAAAATAGCCTTGAAGTCAGATGATTTTCACAGACAAATTTCAGTGTCATCTGAGGACTTGTAACTTGCCTGGACCATAACTTGAGTTCTATAACCCCCCTTGAGGACTTCTAGTACTCAAATTAAAGGTATTTAGATGCTATACAAGTTTCATGTTGGCCAAATATCCATTTGAAACTTGTATTTTGACTTATGTGGTCTTGAAGTTAGGCACTAAACAGGGGATTTTACACTGAAACCCTAACTTAGCAACTTCCCACACTCTTGATTCTTCTTGATTTGATCTTGGAACAACACCACAAATGTCTTATCACATTATTTCATGAACTCCATGACCTAAAAGTAGGCTTTGATACTCTTCAATTGCACAATTGACCTAGGGTTGATCCAGATGAAACCCTAATTGTCTGCACTTCAACTGTGTCTCTTGCACTTGACACAATGACTTGATTTAGCTCCAACATGGCTCTCTAGGCATTACATGAGCTCTATACACATATCATCATGCTTCACATCCCATTGATGATCCTCAGCTTATCAAGACATCCCACCACCTCCTGATGACCTGGATGACTTCTCAAGCTTGGATAAGATTTCTTGCTAGGCTTCTCTTGATAATAATCACAATTGATCCCCTGTTGGATAAATGATATGCCATGATATGCAAATGATAGAACTATGCAAATGATAATGCAATGAAACATAAACCAGGTAAAAGATGTTGAGCAAATTTTGGGGTGCAACACGGGGTTATGGGTGAAACTTGAAAGTTTGTACATGATCAAATCTCTGGTGAATCGACTCTACCTGAAGCAAGCTTTGTATTCATTCAATATGAGTGAAGACAAAGAGTTATATGAGTAGTTGTATATGTTCAACAAATTGATTCTTGATGTTGAGAATATTGATGTGAAGATCGATGATGAAGATCAAGCACTATTGTTATTATGTGCTTTGCCCATAACACATGCTCACTTCAAAGAAACTCTCTTGTATGGAAGGGAGTCCCTAAGCTTTGAAGAAGTTCAATCAACCTTGTATTCTAAGGACTTGAACGAATGAAAGGAGCATAAACCTTCAAAGGTGGGTGAAGGTTTGGCCGTTAAGAGAATTTTTTTGCGAAAGGATGGTAAGTTCGACAAGAAGAAAGGTAAAAGTCAGCATAAGTCTTATAGTAGCGAAACATCTGGTATTCGATGTTATCACTATAAGAAGGAGGGTCACACAAGTAATGTGTCCCCTAAACGCCTGAAAGATCATATATGTAAGGATAATGGAAACGCAACCATTTTTAAAGATGACTTCGACTCATCTAATGTTCCTATGGATTCAGGTTGCACTTGGCACATGACTCCAAATAGAGAATTATGCAAGGAGCTATATGATTAAGATGGTGGATCAGTATTGTTGGGAAACAACAAATCTTGAAAAATTCCAGGTATTATATATGTGAGATTCAAGCTCCACGATGAGTCAATAAGGTTATTGACTGAAGTCTGGTATGTACCTAATTTGAAGAGAAATTTGGTTTCTCTTGGTGAATTCAATAGGAAGGGATATATTTTCCAAGGAGAGAAAAGTACCCTAAGAGTCATAAAGGGGTTGAAGGAAGTCTTGATAGGCGTGAAGAAACAAGGCTTGTATACTCTTGAGGCTGAGGTTGTATATGGTTCAGCAAATGTTGCATCCACGAAACCTGTGTCAAAGACATAATTATGGCAATGAGATTAGGCCATGTCATTGAAAGATGCCTGGTCAAATTGGAGAAGCAGAACCTGCTAGGAGGTGACAAATTCGAAAAGTTAGAGTTTTGCGAATCTTGTGTATTTAGTAAATTCTGTAGGGTGAAGTTTAACAAAGGCAAGTAAAGAACACATGGATCCCTGGATTACATTCATGTTGATCTTTGGGGGCCTGCAAGGAACCCTCCATACTCATGTGCAAGGTATTTTCTATCCATCATTGATCACTATTCTAGAAAGCTATGGGTATTCATCTAGAAGACGAAGGATGGAACTTTTGAGAATTTCAAAAGTTGGAAGATTCTGGTTGAAACTCAAACTGATAGAAAGTTTAAGAGGTTGAGAACCGACAATGACCTTGAGTTTTGTAATGAAGCGTTTGATAGTTATTGTGTTGAGTCTGGGATTTCAAGGCATTAGACTGTAGCAGGTAATCCTCAATAAAATGGCTTAGTTGAGAGATTAAATCGAACAATCCTTGAAAGGGTTAGATGCATGTTGGTTAGTGCTAGATTAAAGAAGGTGTTTTGGGCGGAGGCTGTTTTGACAGAAACCTATCTGATAAATAGATGTCCCTCGACTTCCTTGAGAATGAAGACACCTGAAGAAGTTTGGCTGGGACATCCATCTAATCTCGACAGACTCAGAGTATTTGGATGCATGGCCTATGCTAATATTAGGCAAGACAAGATCAAACCTAGAGCTCTGAAATGCATGCTCATGGGATACCTTGAAGGAGTCAAAGCTTATAGGATATGGTGCCTAGAGTCATGTCAGAGGAGGTGTATCATAAGTCGAGATGTAGTTTTCAATGAAGCAGAGATGGCTTTCAAGAAAACTGATGATGCTGACGAAGAGCTGGAACAGGGGGAGATTCTTGTTGAGGTGGAACATGTTGATTCTGAATTACGTATCCTAGATGAAGTCGAAGGAGTCACAAAAGATGTTGTCGAAGATGAGGAGACTGACAATGACTACCTTCTAGAAAGAGAAGAGTCGATGAGAGTCATCAAGCCACCTCAGATACTTGGGTATACAGATCTTATAACTTATGCCTTAGTCTATGCAAGTGAGGTTGTGGACGAAGAACCTAAAGACTATAAGGAAGTTATGAGGAGTCGAAAGAAGAATAAATGGATGAAGGCCATGGATGATGAGATGAAATCTCTTCATGATAACAACACATGAGAACTGATCAAGAAACCTGTTGGAGCCAAGTTAGTCAGCTGTAAATGGATTTTTAAAGTTAAGGAAGGGATCGAAGGAGTGACAAATGTTAAGTCTGTGGCTCAGGATGTAGCTCTTCAGGCACAATTGTATATATTTAATAATTTTGAGGAAATTAAACCTTAATTGTGTGCTCAAAAAAGACTTATCAAGGAAAACTTGGTTCAGATGAGTGACAAATGGTTGTTGAAAGAGCATAACAAGAGTTTCATAAATTGGTTTAATGAAAGGATTTCTAATGATGGGAGTGCATATGAAACTAATAAATGGATTTCATACATGCCTAAATTTAATGTAATAATTTGGACTGCATACAATATTTGTAAATTTTACTTTTATGTAAAATCATAGGATGGTCATAGTACAATGTGATATAGTGGGGTTACAGTTGAGGCTGAATCCATGTTATTCTCTAGTTTTAAAGATAAGAATCACATAATGACATTTAGACCATACTTTGGGGTCATTGAGGAGATTTATTATGTTGTATTCAAAGTGCCTTTATTTAAATACAAATGGATTAACATCAATAGTGTTGTATAAAGTGATGAGTTAGGATTCACACGGGTTGACCTTCGCAGAGCCTCTTATATGAATGAACTATTTATTATGGCATCCCAAGCCAAAAAAGTGTTTTATGTCACTAACTTTTTGACAAAAGATGACCAACTTTTTTCCTAGGAAAACATATTCTCCATAGTAATGAAAATTAAGATTTAACTCTTGATATTTCTAAGACCCCTTCTTTTGCAACATATGTGCATGCTTCATATGAAAAAGTTGACGCAGATGATGTGCATGATATTCATTATGATCAAGAAGAAGACATATGACAAAACTAACAAGTAAATATTTTTTATTGCTTATTCATAATTTATTGTCTGTTAAAAATTCAAAAAAAAAATAGATGTGTTCCAACAAGTATTATACTAACAATTACTATTTCAAACTATAGGCATTTAGAGAAAGACACCAAAAGATGTCTAGTCATGTTTGCTTCCTTCAGAATAATGAATAAATTGTACAATATTTTTGTATATTGGTTGTTTTCTTGTTTTATGTGATGATGTATAAACTTTATGTCATTTTGGTGTCGTATTGGTTTTGATGTAAAAATATATAGTTTTAACTCATAATTCTTATCATTTTTGTTTTGTTTCACAAATGTTTTGTTGTTGCATTTTTATATATTTGTTCTGATTCAAAAAAGTACATGTTATAATGAGATTCATGTAAAATAAAGAAAATTATATTTAAAAAAACAAAGTATTTCACCACAGTTTGTTGTTCCAACTGTGGGAAAAAGTCTATTTATCACCTCAATTAAACGCAACAACCATGGTGGAAAATTAGTCATATGCGCCATTGAAAAAATTCCAAAATGTTATATAACCATGACGAGATGTTGCAAGTTATTCAATTTTTTACCTTGGTTTATAGCCCACTATGAAAAGTATCACATTTTATATCACACTATTCGTTACCAGGGACCATCAGCTGTGGTGAAAAGCTTGTTCGAATCATGGTGATAGATACTTTTTGTAGTAGTGCCATAATTATCTCAACAATAAGAGCCATACTTAAGAATCTCCACCTTGGAGAATATCAAACCTCTATGAAGATTTCTTACATGACGATTCATCTTGGAAATTGGGGAGGCACACCTCTTACTTAACATTGAGAGACATGTAACAAGTCCAAGCAATGCCTAGACTTGTCACTAATGACTGGCTTGGTGTACATATCATATAGATTCTCTAAAGTAAGAACCTTTTCAAGTAATATCTATCTAGATGCAATTAACTCTCTAATCTTATGAAAAATCACATAAATAGGCTTAACCTCGACATGATACACGTGATTGTTTACCAAATAAATGTCATTCTAACTATCATAATGTAAGAGAACTACACCTTGATTAACAACCAACTCTCTCACCAATCAAGTAAGCCATAAGGCTTCCATGGAAGATTCTTCTTCCGCCATGTACTCTACTTGAGTCACCGACATGGCCACTATGGATTGAACCAATGGTTTTCAACAAATAGGTCCTCTTGCTAAAGTAAAGACATATCATGTTGTAGACTTATTATCATGTATATCACCAACATAGTCTGATCAACATATCTTACAAATGAAGGATCACCATGTTCATAGTTAAAAATGATAACATAACTCATAGTACCCTTCAAGTACCTGAAAAAATCCACTTGATATCTTCCCAATGATTATTTCCTGGTTTGGACATAAACTTACAAACTTGACTTGCAGCTTGTGCAAAATATTGTCTAGTGCAGGCTATGGCATACATTAAACAACCAATAACATTGGCATGAGGGATTCACCAATGGAGTAATCAAAGCCTTAAAATTACTCATGTCAAACTTAACTAGCACCTTTTCAACATAGCTTTTCTTAAAGTGCCATAATTTTCTAGCACACATATCCCTATGAATTTTCATACAAAGAATCTTCATAACAACCCTTAAGTATATCAAACTCCATTACCAAGATTATTTTAGGTTCATTTATATAATGTAAATGACTATCAATAATCAACATTTCATTAACATACAATAATAGAAAAATAAAAGACTTGCACCATTACCTAGGAGACTACTTTAAACCATACAAACACCAGTCTTCCATGTCGATAGAGACTTAACCCCTCTGAATGCTCCATGTAAATTTTCTCATCTAGATTACTTTGAAGAAATTTTGTTTTCATATCCATTTTCTCTAAATGAATGCCTTGGCTAGCTACCAAAGCTAATACTATCCTGATAAAAGTATGTCTGACAACCAAAGAGAAAATCTCATCATAACCAATCCTCTTTTATTATGACACTACTATAAATAATGCTTATAATGTCACACACGAAAGAGATGTCACCTCGGATACGAAGCCGACGTACCAAACTATGACATGAAAAGTTGCAACTTAACACCTTGGTTATTGAAAATCTGAGGGGTAAAGTTATATAATCATGGGTTCAAACCCCATCATCTGCATTTTCATTATTTACACAAATAACGTCTCAAACCTCTCGGTTTATTTAAAAACTAAGGGGTTAGATAGTTTTTTTTATAAATAAATTAATTACATTATTTATATAGAATATTAACAAATTAATTTGTTTAAAAAATATATTGTTTACACAAAATATCACATTGTTTACACAGAATATTAAAGTAAAAATGTTGTTCTTGATCGTCATCGCTATCACTGAAGAACAAATGTTGGATATCTCAGAGAAGAGAAAATTTTAGGGATCCTCGATTCATAGATCAAATGCAATTAGTATTATATGACTTGCATTCATTTGTCTCTGATGTAAAATAAAAAAGGTTAAATAAATAAAATATATATTCAGTTATATGATTATTTAAGAACATAAACCTTGAACCCACGATAATTTTCTGCACTTGCAACCCATAACATAAATCTTTGACAAAGCAAATACACTCTCACCAGCCACATATTAAATAACCCTAACTCTTTTTTTTCTCTTGCAATCCATCACATAGAGTTTCATAACAATATTTCTTGTGGATTCACTACTATCTAATATTAATATTCATAATTCTTTTATAATGAGAGTTTTAGGTTTTATGAGGATCACTAATGAAAATGTCTTTTGCGTTGATAGTCATTAAATGGATGGTGAAGAAACCGAAAAAACACGTTAATATGTTACCTCAGTTATTACTTAAAATAGAGGTGAAAAATATTTGTTTTTTATATTTACATTGTTTACAAAGAATATTAAGACAAATTACTTAACAAATTCAAGAGTTTGACAATGGACTCTTGAAGAACAATTCAGAGGAGTTATGTGTTCCAAACAAGAGAAGTTTTTTTTTATATTTACATTGTTTTCAAATTTCTGAGAAGTTATATGTTCCTACCAAGAGAATTTTTTTTCTGTACTTGCAATCCATCCCAGATTATATTAAGCAAATGTTTTCATGGCAAATGCTTTCACATGAAAAAAAACATGAAAGAGAAATGGATGCGTGTGTTTAGTAATAAATTTCACAATGTTGTCAACCAAGAAAAGAAATATATTTCTCAATATTTTCTTTGATTCACAACATATGAATGTTATTACATAAATACAACAACAACATTATGTGAGATAGATTGCAAGGGCAGAAAAATTATTTTGTTCAAGATAGAAGAACATTGAAGATTTTTTCTACCTTCCAATTCATCCCAAAGAACGATGCTTAGGGAGACTTCATATTACTAAGGATTAGGGTAAAATCTCTTTAACGAGTTTTTTTTATAGTAAAATCTTATTATTTCATATCTCAGTTAATAGAAAATCGAAGGCTTAGAAAAATTTATTTACATTTATAAACAAATAAAATCATAAACTACAATAGCTTGGAATCAAAGCTTTATTGAGTTATTTTTTCACCTCGGTTATTTTAAAAATCGAGGGAATTTATGTTTTTTTAAATAATAAAAAATAGCACGCCTTGACTTTATACCTCAGTTTTCTATTGTTCGAGGTGAAAGTTTCGTTATGAAAAATATTATTTGTTGTAGTGTGAGTATCCCTTTTCTACAAGACGAGTCTTGAACGTTTCCCATTCTTTTTTTGTTACTGTTGATTTTCTATTGAACACCCATTTACAATCAATGACCTTTTTCCCTTATGAATCTAAACAAGCTCCCATGTTTGATTTTAATTCAAGGGCTTCATCCCATCCATCATTTCACCCATCCACTTATATTCCTCTTGGATAGCTACATTCTCTCAAAAAGTAGAAGGGTCTTCAAAACAAGTAAGAAGTGTATAGGTTTCCATTATTTGTCCCATTATCTAACTATATATACTTGTTTTTTCCTACCTGTTTGATTCTCTATCTCTACCATCCATAACCTAAATTTGGTAAAGACTTTAGATTTCTGCTTCAATAAATACACCCAAGCCTTGCAAGGAAAATATTATATTAAAGTAAAAAAAAACTTTAAACCACCCATGGAAACCTCTTTGGTAGGTCCCCACATGTCAG
This sequence comes from Lathyrus sativus, assembly GCA_963859935.3. Lineage (NCBI taxonomy): Eukaryota > Viridiplantae > Streptophyta > Magnoliopsida > Fabales > Fabaceae > Lathyrus > Lathyrus sativus. The sequence continues at coordinate 278,406,670 of OZ012735.1, forward strand.
AATGCACACACTCTAAAATTTTCTTTATTTTGTGCTTCCTGCTCTTGAGCTGAACACAACACTTTTTTTCTAGTATGAAATACTTGCACAATTCCAACTTGCAATTACGAGTACCCTTCAATAGATTTCTCTTATGAAGTTCAATCATCACACACTCACTGAGATGACCCGAACGCATATGCCAGAGTTTGGTTGCATCATTATCAGACCCAACTGATTCAACGCCACCTACGAGAGTGTCCCATAATAATTTGTAGATGTTACTTGCAGTCCTCTTTGCTCTTATCACTATGAATGCACTCATGATAACCTTCATAATGTCCCTATCTCTAGCACACCTAAATGAGAAACCATTTTCATGTATTGTAATTTTGTTAATATGAAATGTATCTAACTTTGTCAAAGGCTCACACGCCACCATCGTCCATCGAAATTTTAATTTGTTTCATTCCAATAATAGTATATTATTTATCATCACCTAGTTAAATAAATATAAAATTACCTAATCAGATTGCAATGAACCATTCTCGGAGCGTCATCATGTGGTAAGAACAACCAATTAAGAATCCACGCATATGTGCACTTGTTGAATGAAACACTGAGTATATCTCCTTCACAGCTAGAATCATTGGTTTGAACCATATTTGCAAAACTAGATAAGCCTTGCTTTCTATTTAGATAACCTCTCTTATAATGCCCAATTTGTTTGCAACTATAACACTCTGTTGTTTTATGATCTCCAAATATATATATTTTTCTTTTAGAACCTCTATTAACCTTGTTTCTACCATGATTTTGAGACTCTTTCACATAATTATTGTCTCATTTAGTTCATTCCTCTACACTTTATTTTTTTTAAGAATGAAACAAAATTGTACTAGTAATCACATCAATATTGATAAAGTCTTTCCCCTAGGTCAGAGTAGTCACCAAATAGAGATAAAAGTCAAGTAATGATCATAGAAAGATAGTTTTCTTACCGTCGTCATTAATCTTCACTCCATGTCTCACATGATAATTGATTATGAGTTTAAAGACATTAACATGTCGTTGCAAATTAGATCCTTTTACATCTTTAGTCTGTATAATTCCTGCTTCGTGGACAACTTTTTCATCAACGTCATTGACATGTATTGACTTTCCAAGTTGTCCCAAATCACATTCGGAGTCGTCAGGTCCAGGATATGATGCATTATCTTGTTTGAAACACATAGACAAATCAATTATGCAACTTCTCCTTCATCTCTGCCCAATTGGTATCCTTCATGTCGTTTGGTTTCTTCTAACACAATGCCTTATGTAAACTGTTTTGAGCCAATAGATCCTTAAACTTTCCTTACCATAATTCAAAATTACACATCCTTTAGAACCTTGTTACACCGAATTTTACACCAGGGCTAATTGTCATATAATACCAATTGTTATAACAACAATCACTATATCTAATTAAAGATAAACAAAAATAAAAGATAATAGATACGATTGATCTCTATAAATACTTAACACTACTTACTAACAAACCATAGTTATTTCAACAACGCATAACTATCTCAATAATTTGAGACATACTCAACAAATGGCTTGTAATCTCTACCATGATACAAATTATAGTCTATATAACTTAACAAAAATTTTACAACATTACTTACTAACAACATTTTCTCAATCCTTTTCAATGTCATATTGATGCTGAAACATATAGTTTGTTGAAAATAATAATACAACTAAAATTAAATTAAATTAATTATCTAGGAATAAAATTAGTGATAGACATTTCATTCATAGAGAATATAGACGAATTATTTATAGATTGAGTTGAACTTGATTCTTGTGCATGATATTTTGAATTAGTTCTACGATGTAAGAAAAATGTAGGTTCTTCTGGAGTTGGTAATTCAATTGAATAACTACTAAGATAAGAAGCAACTGTCACCATTGAAGGTCTAGCATCTGGATTATGTTGAACACATAATAGACCAATTTGAATGCATTTAATTACTTCAACTTTCGAATAATCCTCTACAATATTTGGATCCAATATACTCAAGGGTGTTTGATCCTTCCACTGTCTCCAAACCTGAAATAACATGTCAACTTCAAATTCCTATTTATTACCTTGCCTGCATGTGATGAATTTAAACACATATTTGAAATTTAGTCATAAATGGAATATTGAAATTATATATTGTTAGGTCATTACACTCACATAATTTAAGAGCCCATTAACCCCTTCAGCACCTTGGTGTGGTGTATATGAATTCATATTCTTTCTTCCAGCAATAATTTCTAAAAGCATGACTCCAAAACTATAAATTTCTGATTTTTCAGAAAATTGTCCAAGCATTGCATATTCCGGAGACATATAACCACTATTAAAAAAAGTAAATTCAATGTTATTTTATATTAAATTTATGTTAATTAAGAAGAATTGGGAAAATATAAAACATGAGAAATATGAACATTTTAAACTTACTATGTTCCAACAATTCTATTTGTAGTTCCTTCATTTTGACTTATTTCAACAATTCGAGCCAAACCAAAATCAGAAATTTAGGATTCATATTTTCATCTAATAGAATATTACTAGGTTTGAGATCACGATGTATAACTTTGAGTCGGGAATGTTCATGCATATAAAGAATTCCTCGAACAATTCCTCCAATGATATTGAAGCGTTCATCCCAGGTTAACAACTTTTTGCATTGAGAATCTACGAAATTATTGATGAAACAAATTTAAGTTCATATATATAAAAATTTATATATGTAATTCATGAATCTAAATAAAAAAATGAAAGAGTTTTAGATGAAAAATATCAAACCGAATAAAACGTAATCAAGACTCCTGTTTGACACAAATTCATAAATAAGTATTTTCTCGTGTTCTTCAAGACAAAAACCAATAAATGTTACTAGGTTTCTATGTTGAACCTTAGCTATCAATAAAACTTCATTCTGTAACTCCTCAACACCTTGTTTAGAATTTATTGAAAGTCTCTTTATAGCGACTTCTCGTCCATCCAAAAGGATACCCTAAAAATACAATTAAAAATATAATTTATTTATTTTTAAACAATATTTGCATTATTTACTTCGTTTATATGTGACATTTATGTAGAGATTTTTCTTTTCAATTAAGATGAAGTGAAGATAAAAACTTATTAGGAAGAAAAAATGCATTTAAATAAAATATCTACAATATATGTTGAGATATTAGATATAATTAAAGTTGAGTTGTGTGGTCCAAGCCCAAATTTATATAGAGTTTAGGGTTTCTTACTTAGTTTGTTAGTTTACTTAGTAAACAAGTTAGATGTATATAAATACATAGTTTAAAATTCATTTATCATCATTCATTTAATAATGCAATCATTATTTCATATTCCCTCTCTTTATCTCCTCATTAAAAGTGTCACGCACTAACAAGTTGGTATATAAAACTCCAGTTAGATTCTTGATCGTATTTCCAAGAATCACACATCAGATATCATATTTTTGGGATCGTGGTTGCGGTTGATCAATCTCTGCAAAGATGAATGGTAATGGAATTTCGCAAAACTCCCTTCTAACTCTTCACGTCAAGCATTGACTATAATGGAGAAAATAGATGCAATCTCTATTTGCCTTTCATGAAACTCTAGAAGTGGTTACTAATGGTGTTCCTGCGCTTGGTGAAGATGTAACCTACGTACAAAGAATCGCTCACAAGGATGCCAAGAAGAAGGATTACAAGTCAGCATTTTACATCCAGTCCATTGTTGACGTGACTAATTTTGACAGAATCGCTCATGCTGAATCAGCGAAGGAGGCATGGGATATTCATGTCAAATACTACGAATAAGGCGAGAAAGTCAAAATTGTCAAGTTGCAAACTTTGAGACGATATTATGAATTGTTATTAATTAGAGAAGATGAAAATTTCATGAAGGGTTATGGTTAAACCCTAATTGATTAGATGTCGTTGCAAATTAGATCCTTTTACATCTTTAGTCTGTATAGCTCATGCTTCGTGGACAACTTTTTCATCAACGTCTTTGACATGTATTGACTCTCCAAGTTGTCCCAAATCACATTCGGAGTCGTCAGATCCAGGATATGATGCATTATCTTGTTTGAAACATATAGACAAATCAATTATGCAACTTCTCCTTCATCTCTGCCCAATTGGTATCCTTCATGTCGTTTGGTTTCTTCTAACCCAATGCCTTATGTAAACTGTTTGAGCCAATAGATCCTTAAACTTTCCTTGCCATAATTCAAAATTACACATCCTTTAGAACCTTGTTACACCGAATTTTACACCAGTGTTAATTGTCATATAATACCAATTGTTACAACAACAATCACTACATCTAATTAAAGATAAACAAAAATAAAAGCTAATAGATACGATAGATCTCTATAAATACTCAATACTACTTACTAACAAACCATAATTATTTCAACAACTCATAACTATCTCAATAATTTGAGACATACTCAACAAATGACTTGTAATCTCTACCATGATACAAATTATAGTCTATATAACTTAACGGAAATTTTACAACATTACTTACTAACAACATTTTCTCAATCCTTTTCAATGTCATATTGATGCTAAAACATATAGTTTGTTGAAAATAATAATACAACTAAAATTAAATTAAATTAATTATCTAGGAATAAAATTAGTGATAGACATTTCATTCATAGAGAATATAGACGAATTATTTGCAGATTGAGTTGAACTTGATTCTTGTGCATGATATTTTGAATTAGTTCTACGATGTAAGAAAAATGTAGGTTCTTCTGGAGTTGGTAATTCAATTGAATAACTACTAAGATAAGAAGCAACTGTCACCATTGAAGGTCTAGAATCTGGATTATGTTGAACACATAATAGACCAATTTGAATGCATTTAATTACTTCAACTTTCGAATAATCCTCTACAATATTTGGATCCAATATACTCAAGGGTGTTTGATCCTTCCACTGTCTCCAAACCTGAAATAACATGTCAACTTCAAATTCCTAATTATTACCTTGGCTGCATGTGATGAATTTAAACACATATTTGAAATTTAGTCATAAATGGAATATTGAAATTATATATTTGATAGGTCATTACACTCATATAATTTAAGAGCCCATTAACCCCTTCAGCACCTTGGTGTGGTGTATATGAATTCATATTCTTTCTTCCAGCAATAATTTCTAAAAGCATGACTCCAAAACTATAAATATCTGATTTTTCAGAAAATTGTCCAAGCATTGCATATTCCGGAGACATATAACCACTATTAAAAAAAAGTAAATTCAATGTTATTTTATATTAAATTTATGTTAATTAAGAAGAATTGGGAAAATATAAAACATGAGAAATATGAACATTTCGAACTTACTATGTTCCAACAATTCTATTTGTAGTTCCTTCATCTTGACTTATTTCAACAATTCGTGCCAAACCAAAATCAGAAATTTTAGGATTCATATTTTCATCTAATAGAATATTACTTGGTTTGAGATCACGATGTATAACTTTGAGTCGGGAATGTTCATGCATATAAAGAATTCCTCGAACAATTCCTCCAATGATATTGAAGCGTTCATCCCAGGTTAACAACTTTTTGCATTGAGAATCTACGAAATTATTGATGAAACAAATTTAAGTTCATATATAGAAAAATTTATATATGTAATTCATGAATCTAAATTAAAAAATGAAAGAGTTTTAGATGAAAAATATCAAACTGAATAAAACGTAATCAAGACTCCTGTTTGACACAAATTTATAAATAAGTATTTTCTCGTGTTCTTCAAGACAAAAACCAATAAATGTTACTAGGTTTCTATGTTGAACCTTAGCTATCAATAAAACTTCATTCTTGAACTCCTCAACACCTTGTTTAGAATTTATTGAAAGTCTCTTTATAGCGACTTCTCGTCCATCCAAAAGGATACCCTAAAAATACAATTAAAAATATAATTTATTTATTTTTAAACAATATTTTCATTATTTACTTCGTTTATATGTGACATTCATGTAGAGATTTTTCTTTTCAAATTAAGATGAAGTGAAGATGAAAACTTATTAGGAAGAAAAAATGCATTTAAATAAAATATCTACAATATATGTTGAGATATTAGATATAATTAAAGTTGAGTTGTGTGGTCTAAGCCCAAATTTATATAGAGTTTAGGGTTTCTTTCTTAGTTTGTTAGTTTACTTAGTAAACAAGTTAGATGTATATAAATACATAGTTTAAAATTCATTTATCATCATTCATTTAATAATGCAATCATTATTTCATATTCCCTCTCTTTATCTCCTCATTAAAAGTGTCACGCACTAACAAATTGGTATATAAAACTCCAGTTAGATTCTTGATCGTATTTTCAAGAATCACACATCAGATATCATATTTTTGGGATCGTGGTTGCGGTTGATCAATCTCTGCAAAGATGAATGGTAATGGAATTTCGCAAAACTCCCTTCTAACTCTTCACGTCAAGCATTGACTATAATGGAGAAAATAGATGCAATCTCTATTTGCCTTTCATGAAACTCTAGAAGTGGTTACTAATGGTGTTCCTGCGCTTGGTGAAGATGTAACCTACGTACAAAGAATCGCTCACAAGGATGCCAAGAAGAAGGATTACAAGTCAGCATTTTACATCCAGTCCATTGTTGACGTGACTAATTTTGACAGAATCGCTCATGCTGAATCAGCGAAGGAGGCATGGGATATTCATGTCAAATACTACGAATAAGGCGAGAAAGTCAAAATTGTCAAGTTGCAAACTTTGAGACGATATTATGAATTGTTATTAATTAGAGAAGATGAAAATTTCATGAAGGGTTATGGTTAAACCCTAATTGATAAGATGTCGTTGCAAATTAGATCCTTTTACATCTTTAGTCTGTATAACTCCTGTTTCGTGGACAACTTTTTCATCAACGTCTTTGACATGTATTGACTCTCCAAGTTGTCCCAAATCACATTCGGAGTCGTCAGATCCAGGATATGATGCATTATCTTGTTTGAAACACATAGACAAATCAATTATGCAACTTCTCTTTCATCTCTGCCCAATTGGTATCCTTCATGTCGTTTGGTTTCTTCTAACCCAATGCCTTATGTAAACTGTTTTGAGCCAATAGATCCTTAAACTTTCCTTGCCATAATTCAAAATTACACATCCTTTAGAACCTTGTTACACCGAATTTTACACCAGTGTTAATTGTCATATAATACCAATTGTTATAACAACAATCACTACATCTAATTAAAGATAAACAAAAATAAAAGCTAATAGATACGATAGATCTCTATAAATACTCAATACTACTTACTAACAAACCATAATTATTTCAACAACTCATAACTACCTCAATAATTTGAGACATACTAAACAAATGACTTGTAATCTCTACCATGATACAAATTATAGTCTATATAACTTAACGAAAATTTTACAACATTACTTACTAACAACATTTTCTCAATCCTTTTCAATGTCATATTGATGCTAAAACATATAGTTTGTTGAAAATAATAATACAACTAAAATTAAATTAAATTAATTATCTAGGAATAAAATTAGTGATAGACATTTCATTCATAGAGAATATAGACGAATTATTTGCAGATTGAGTTGAACTTGATTCTTGTGCATGATATTTTGAATTAGTTCTACGATGTAAGAAAAATGTAGGTTCTTCTGGAGTTGGTAATTCAATTGAATAACTACTAAGATAAGAAGCAACTGTCACCATTGAAGGTCTAGCATCTGGATTATGTTGAACACATAATAGACCAATTTGAATGCATTTAATTACTTCAACTTTCGAATAATCCTCTACAATATTTGGATCCAATATACTCAAGGGTGTTTGATCCTTCCAATGTCTCCAAACCTGAAATAACATGTCAACTTCAAATTCCTAATTATTACCTTGGCTGCATGTGATGAATTTAAACACATATTTGAAATTTAGTCATAAATGGAATATTGAAATTATATATTTGATAGGTCATTACACTCACATAATTTAAGAGCCCATTAACCCCTTCAGCACCTTGGTGTGGTGTATATGAATTCATATTCTTTCTTCCAGCAATAATTTCTAAAAGCATGACTCCAAAACTATAAATATCTGATTTTTCAGAAAATTGTCCAAGCATTGCATATTCCGGAGACATATAACCACTATTAAAAAAAAGTAAATTCAATGTTATTTTATATTAAATTTATGTTAATTAAGAAGAATTGGGAAAATATAAAACATGAGAAATATGAACATTTTAAACTTACTATGTTCCAACAATTCTATTTGTAGTTCCTTCATCTTGACTTATTTCAACAATTCGTGCCAAACCAAAATCAGAAATTTTAGGATTCATATTTTCATCTAATAGAATATTACTAGGTTTGAGATCGCGATGTATAACTTTGAGTCGGGAATGTTCATGCATATAAAGAATTCCTCGAACAATTCCTCCAATGATATTGAAGCGTTCATCCCAGGTTAACAACTTTTTGCATTGAGAATCTACGAAATTATTGATGAAACAAATTTAAGTTCATATATAGAAAAATTTATATATGTAATTCATGAATCTAAATAAAAAAATGAAAGAGTTTTAGATGAAAAATATCTAACCGAATAAAAAGTAATCAAGACTCCTGTTTGGCACAAATTCATAAATAAGTATTTTCTCGTGTACTTCAAGACAAAAACCAATAAATGTTACTAGGTTTCTGTGTTGAAGCTTAGCTATCAATAAAACTTCATTCTTGAACTCCTCAACACCTTGTTTAGAATTTATTGAAAGTCTCTTTATAGCGACTTCTCGTCCATCCAAAAGGATACCCTAAAAATACAATTAAAAATATAATTTATTTATTTTTAAACAATATTTTCATTATTTACTTCGTTTATATGTGACATTCATGTAGAGATTTTTCTTTTCAATTAAGATGAAGTGAAGATGAAAACTTATTAGGAAGAAAAAATGCATTTAAATAAAATATCTACAATATATGTTGAGATATTAGATATAATTAAAGTTGAGTTGTGTGGTCCAAGCCCAAAGTTATATAGAGTTTAGGGTTTCTTACTTAGTTTGTTAGTTTACTTAGTAAACAAGTTAGTTGTATATAAATACATAGTTTAAAATTCATTTATCATCATTCATTTAATAATACAATCATTATTTCATATTCCCTCTCTTTATCTCCTCACTAAACGTGTCACGCACTAACAAGTTGGTATATAAAACTCCAGTTAGATTCTTGATCGTATTTTCAAGAATCACACATCAGATATCATATTTTTGGGATCGTGGTTGCGGTTGATCAATCTCTGCAAAGATGAATGGTAATGGAATTTCGCAAAACTCCCTTCTAACTCTTCACGTCAAGCATTGACTTTGATGGAGAAACTATTTGGCTTTCATGAAACTCTAGAAGTGGTTACTAATGGTGTTCCTGCGCTTGGTGAAGATGTAACCTACGCACAAAAAATCGCTCACAAGGATGCCAAGAAGAAGGATTGCAAGTCAGCATTTTACATCCAGTCCATTGTTGACATGACTAATTTTGATAGAATCGCTCATGCTGAATCAGCGAAGGAGGCATGAGATATATTCATGTCAAATACTATGAATAAGGCGAGAAAGTCAAAATTGTCAAGTTGCAAACTTTGAGACGATATTATGAATTGTTATCAATTAGAGAAGACCAAAATCTCATGAAGGGTTATGGTGAAACCCTAATTGATAAGATGATAGTTGAGAAGGTAATGCATGCACTGACCTCTCACTTTGATCACGTTATTGTAGCTATTCAAGAATCTAATAACATTGAAACCAAAAAAATGAAAGATTTGATTGGTTCGTTGGAAGTGCACGGGATTAGGATTTTCGAAAGGAGAAGAGTTTAAGACTCGATACAAGCACTACAAGCTCAGTCATGGAAGAAGAATGGTGATTCTAACAAGTTCAAAGGCAAAATCAACATGACTCAGGGCAAGAAATCTTGGTCGAATCCTCACAAGAATGAAGTCGATGATAGAGCTTTTGAATTCTCGAAAAGAGGAGAAGAAAATTCCTATAAGAAAGACAAAGAAGAGAAGGTGTGCGATGCTATAACTGTGAAAAGTAGGGTCACTTGGCCAAGCATTGTTGGTGTAGGAAAGATAAGGGATCGACAAAAGGCAAGGAAGAAGGAGTGAATCTTGCACGTCAAGATTCAGATGATTATGATGATATAGTGGTTATGGATGCAACTGTAGATGACCATGTCAAATCAAATATCTAGTTCCTTAACTCAGACTGTTCGAATCACATGACTAGTCGAAAAGAGTGATTAGAAGATTTCAACAAGCCGAAGAAGAGCAAGGTCAAACTTGCTGATAATAGCTTGTTGCAAGCAGAAGGTATTGGCGACATAATTATTCAAAGGAGCAATGGAGGAAAAACTATGATCAAAGATGTACTTTATGTACATGGAATAAAGTACAATCTGCTAAGTGTTGGAACACTTATCAAAAAATGTTTCTTAGTGATTATGAAAGATGAAGCCTTGGAACTGTTCGACACTTAGAATAATTTGGTCTTGAAATATTATTTTCAAAGAATAGGACATTCAAGACCATGATCAGCTCGACTGAAGTACAATATCGAAAAACTGTTGTTGACCACAACAATAGTTGGTTGTGGTATTTGAGGTTTAGACGTTTAAACTTTAGGTCACTGAATCAACTAACTACTCAAGATATGGTAATTGGTATACCAAATCTGGAGATGCCTGACAAACTCTGTGAAGGGTGTCTAGTCGGAAAGCAATCTAGGAAGTCTTTCATTTTGACTATGCCAATGAGATCATCCTGCATACTCGAAGTTGTACATTCAGATGTATGTGGCCCTTTTGAAGAGCATACCATTGGTGGAAATAGGTATTTTATTTCTTTTCTCAATGCGTTTAGTAAAAATCTATGAATCTATGTGATCAAGAGAAAGGACGATGTATTCAAAATCTTTAAGAGATTCAAGATGCTTATTGAAAACCAAAGTGAGAAGAAAATCAAAGTTTTGCAAATAAATGGAGGTGGCGAATACACATCCACGATATTTAAATAATTCTGTGCAGAACATGGTATTGATCATGAGGTAACTTTCCCTTATACTCCTCAATATAATTGAATAACATAAAGAAGAAACATGACCATATTCAAAATGGCGAGATGCATGCCGAAGGAGAATAATTTTCTACAATCCTTATGGGGTGAAGCTATTTCGACTGTTGCTTATATTCTGAACAGATTCCCTACCAAGAAGCTGAAAAATAAGGTTCCTGAAGAAATGTGGAGTGGAAAACAAACATCAGTGAGTCATTTGAAGGTGTTTGGCTCCATGTGTTACAAGCATGTCTTGATGCAAGAAGAAGGAAACTTGATGATAAGATTGAACTTATGATTCTGGTAGGATATCATAAAACTGGTGCATACAGATTGTTCAATCCATTTAATCAGAAGATTGTGATTAGTCGAGATATTGTGATTGATAGAAATTCTTCCCGGGATTGGAGTTCTAGTAATGTAATTAACAAGCCATTAATGAGCTATGATTTCAACGAATCACCTAATGATGTCGAAGTTAAAGTTGAAGTTGTTGCTGACATACCTGACACAATCGAAGTAGAAGAGTATATGGCTAACACAAAACATAGACCTTAAAGAACTAGAGCTCGTCTAGAAAGACTTCAAGACTCTGAAGTGGTTGGTGGTGATGAAGTCACAACAGATGGAGAACTAGTTCATTTTTCTTTACTTGCAGGTACTGAACCAGTCAACTATAGCGAGGCTTTAATGAATATGAAGTGAAGGTCTTCTATGGTCGAAGAGTTACAAGCATTCGAAAGACACAACACATGGGAGTTGGTTGAATTTCCAGCACATATAATGTTGATGGTTTGGTAGTAAGACATAAGATGAGATTGGTAGGTCGAGAATTTCTTTAGCGAGCAAGACTCGACTGTTTTGAAGTCTTTGCACCTGTAACAAGATTGGAAATTGTTCAACTAGTGGTAGCCTTAACATGTAAGCAAGACTAGTTGACATTTCACTTAGATATGGAATCAACATTTTTGAATGGACCTTTAGATGAAGAAGTGTATGTCACACAATCTGCTAGGTTTGTGATTTAGCAGGAAGCAAGGAAAATATACAAGTTGCACAAAGCCCTATATGGCCTCAAGCAGGCACTTATGGCATGGAACAAGAAGATCGAATCATACTTTGTCGAATTGAGATTTATCAAACGCAAATGTGAGTATAGTGTCTATGTTCAGGTTGTGGCACAACATACAACAATCATCTTCTTATAGTCGATGACTTGCTAGTAACTGGAAATAACTTGAAGAACTTGTCGAAGTTCAAAAAGATGATGAAGAAGTAATTTGAAATGTCGGATCTAGGAAAGTTGTCATACTTCCTAGGCATGAAATTGTAAATGTTGAATCAAGGTATGGTGCTACGTTAAAGAAAGTATGCCAAAGAAATTTTTAAGAGATTTAGGATAAATGATTCGACTCCTGCATCTTCGCCTATCAAACCAAACTTAAAGTTGGAGAAGCATGGAGAGGAAGACAAAGTTGATGCAACTTCGTTCAAACAAATTTTTAGATCTCTGAGATATGTGTGCAACAGTCGACCTGATTTATGTTTCTCAATCGGATTAGAGAGCAGATACATGAGTGAACCAAGGGTGTCACACATGAAGGCTGCAAGAAAAATCTTGAGATACTTAAAAGGATCGACAAACTAAAAAATTCTATTTTGACGAGACTCTAAAAGCAGTAAAGTTATGGTTACTTACTATTTAGATGTTGATTGGTGTGTAGATAAGGAAGATCGAATAAACACTACTGGATATTTCATTCAACTATTTGGTGTCATAATCTCATGGTGCTTGAGAAAGCAACCTGTGGTGGCATTGTCATCGTGTGAGGCTAAATATATAGCAGGATCCTATGTTGTGTGTCAAGCAATGGAAGAAATGGAAGTTGAGGTAAAAAAAACCTCTGGTAATGCAGATCGACAACAAGTTAGTCATAAATCTAGCAAAGAATCCAGTTTTACATGAAAAGTGTAAGCACATCGAAGCTAAATTTCACTTCTTAATGGAGAAGGTGAACTAGAAAGTAAGACATTGCTCAAGTGAAACACAATTGACCGATATTTTCACCAATTGATTGAAGATTGACAAATTCCTAACTTTGAGAAGGAAATTATGAATAGTTCAGAACGACAATGATTAGTGTGTTTCGACAACTTAGATTTTATGAGATATGTTGAGATATTAGATATAATCCAAGTTGAATGGTGGGTCTCAAGCCCAAATCTAATTAGAGTTTAGGATTTGTTACTTTTATTAGTAGACAAATTAGTTGTATATAAATACATAGTTCGTAATTCATTTATCATCATTCATTCAATAATATAATTCTTATTTTTATAATCTTTCTTTCTTTCCTCATTAAAAGTGCTCACACACTTAAAAATATATACGGTATTTTTCAAATGGTGTTATAATGTCTTCTTTAATCTTTATTTTATCACATAACATAAACAAGAATTATCATATCAGTAATAAGACATTAAGAACTTTTATTTTTCATTTTCTCACCTTATAAACCTCTCCAAAACCACCTTTGCCAATGAAATTATCTTTAGAAAAGTTGTTAGTTGCTGCTTCAATTAGCACCCAATCGAATCGCATCGGTTCTAAGGTGGAACTTTCTTCACCAACTAAATAAAATTTATATGATTAATTCTTTAAACTAAGTTATTAAACTTGATCAATGACTTTTTACTGTTAAATAATACTCACAATTTTCTCGAAGAATAGCTCTACGACTCTTTCTTCCCTTTCTCTTTAGAAAATAGCAGTAACCAATTGGAAAGAGTATCACCAAAATAATAATGGGGACAACGATGGCGACAATTCTCTTTAGTAGTGGATAATTATCTGTATAGTATAAGAAAAAGAAATATCAGTTATTGATGAAAAATCAGTAGTTTAAATTTATTGATGATTGAATTATCAATCTCTGATGCAAGTTAAGCAACAGTTTCACCTTTATTTTCTGATGCAGGACTTTCTGGCGGCTGAGCTTCACCAACCTCGTTGTAAAATTGGAACAATTCAAACCTGAGATTGCAGCTAGGATATATAATTCTTCCCCCAATACTTCCCAAATATGACCATGGAATTGATGTACCGATTGCGTCTCTTAGACATGAAGAGCAATCAGTACTAGACAAATCTCGAGTACATTGTTCAAGTGTATACAAGGTTTGTAAGTCATTCAATTTTAATGAGTTCGTCGTATATCTATCATCACTGTCTCCTGTATCATTCGCTTGTAGAGACAACTGATTTGATAATTTACTAGTGAACAAGTTTTGGTCATAGATAGAATTTGTGGTGATATTAATATGGCTATACTTAGGACTAGTTTCCATGTCAGAGAAGAAATTACGATAAGAATAGCGAAGCAAGCAGTGGCTGTACCAAATTATACCCTCTGATGATGAAAGACAGTTGGAGTATATTCGATCTGTTGCGTTTTTCACACATTGACTGCAGAGGCTAGAGGGAAGGTCACCTCGGCACAAAAAGAGGCCGTACACAATGTCTTCCAATTTATCTTTATAAAACATTTTGCCAGTTGTGGCGTTGTTAGACAAATAAGAGAGAAGTAATTTGAAGTTTTTCTGAGAGATTGTACTCTTGTTACTTGAGCAATTATAATCAAGATAAAATGGATCTTGTGAAAAACCTGCATCTTGTTTGGAATCATTTGTTTCTGGAACAATTGCATTTGGAGATGGAGCATTAGTTGAGGTATAAAAAGGATATAGTTCGTACCTAATATTACAGCTAGGAAATAAAACTCTTCCACCCTGTTTTCCATCACAACACTGTGGAAGTTTCCCGATAGCTTCACCGAGACAGGTCTTGCAATCATTGGGTGACAAGTCTGGCGTGCACTGAGCTAGACAGTAAAGTGTCTGAAATTTTGTAATTGGATTTTCAGTTGTGGCAAACATCTTGTTCTTGTCCCCAGTAAGTGGACGTGCTGCTTCATCTGCAGTTTGTTTCATGCTTGAAAATAATAAAGGCATAAAGCTTGACGGGTTGGAGACGTTGGCAGTGTTAATCAAGAAAACACCGGGCCTTATAGCAACAGTGGAAAAGAAAGAATTGTTGGCGTATCTAACCATGCATTCGTCGTACCAAATCACAGCTTCTTTGGACAGCGAGCACTCTGAGTCTGAGGATAGTTTCAGGATTGCGCTACGTACACATTCACCACAGAGCAGAGAGGGTTCATCTCCCCTGCACATGAACAATCCATAGACAGAATCAGAGGGGTTTATACCAGTCACTGTGGTGTTGTAGAATTCCATAGATTTTGATGACATAGAAGAGAGAAGGGTCCTGAGATTGATTTGGAAGGTGCTATTGGTTGTGGCTCTGTCGTTGGAACAATTACTATACATGAAAGTAGGATTCTCTTGTGCCTTAATTGTTGTAAAAGAGAGGAGGCTAACAAGTATATAGAAAAGGAGAGTTTTAGAGTAAGCCATTATTATCTTTTTCAAGTTTAATACTGGCAAGACAAGAGACAGAATGAATTCGATTTGCAATCAAAGATATATGTAAACAAAGTCTAACCAACAATATAATATAATATTTATTTTGTATTCTGTCTTGTTGATAAGTGCTAGATGCAATGACTAGTCAAATTGGCATCCTTTTTCAATCAATTCTTGTAATTTGAATATTATGTAAGTTGTAATTTTCAAGACGACTAATCAAACATCTCAAGGACTGATTATGTTTGTTGAATGTGACTTAACTATAATTAAATTATTAATTGATACTTCTACATGATGTAATAACTTGGAGAAAATGTCACTTGTGATATACGAGGACATAAGAAAAACTCTCTAAATTATATATTTCATGACAATTCGAAAAATGCAATAATATTTATAGAATTCGAAAATATATCTTTGAACGCATCTCAATTTAATATATTTTTGAATAAGATTCTTAAGCTATGTAAAAAAAATTACGAAAATACATCTCTGTGTAACTTATGGAGATGCATCTTTGGACGCCGATTATTCAAAAACGTGTCAAAACTCTTTCTCCTTCTTCACTTCTAAAAAAACACTCTAAAAGTTCTCAAACTCTCTCAACTCACACTATTCCAGAAAACCCATTTAACAACGGTTGGAAAAGATATATAATCACGCGGGATCAAACGTTGTTATGTAGAGTGTGGTTGTATATATGATACTTACAATTACGGCCCAGTAACCGTTGTAATAAATTGAAAAGCGCGTGCCCTATCATAACAAATTTTCAAAAAGACCGTTGTGATAAAATTAATGGTCCTAGGTTCGATTCCCAGCTGCGCCGTTTTGATTTTTTTTTAGACACCACGCGAGATATTATAACGGTTATGATATATAACTGTTGTTAATTTTTATGCAGAATTAACAAATATTATCCTACTTTTATAATTAATTCCATTTTTAACATGTATTATTGTTCATCATATCACAACAGAAAATACAACTCACATTTGTGATAAAGTTATCATAATAATATTAATTGTACCATATTCATAATATCACATAATTGTATCATATTCAATACACCATAACATCATCACATGAATTCAAGGTAACTAATACATCAACCATTACACCATCAGTCAACATACAAACCTAATCAACTATAACCTATTTCGACATTGTTGTTACAACAAATGCAATGAACACTACAAATAAAAAAATTCAAGTAATCTTCAATTGTTTCTTTAGGATCTTCACCTTCAACTTTAATTCGTCCTCCTTGGCTTTGTAGGTGTTATGAAGTTCATCTAGTTTATAAAGGCAAGAAGAAGAAGTACAAGGTGAATAAAGTTTACACAATAGTTTCATAATTCTTGTATTTCTCTTCATAGCTACACACACCATATGTATCATAGCCAAAGTATGCGCTTTGTTAAGGTCGTGAAGACGAATCTGAAAAAATGAGAACATTCACTAAATGAAAAAATGAGAAGCCATTTTTAACAAGAAACGTAAACAAAATCAAAGCATAAGTTTAATGAACAAACCTCAAGTTAGTGATTGGTGAACACAAATCTGAAGACGTATCTGAAGGTTGAAGTATGTTTAAAGAGTGACATGGATGTTAGGGTTATGTTATGAGAGAGGAGAGTGAAATATGTTAGGATTTTCTTTTGAGAGATATGGTTGTTATGTACTGAATGATAGATACTTTCGCTTATATACTAAAAAATATCACTTTTCATCACGGTTAGAAAGAAAAACCGCGATGTAATTTTCAAATTTTACAACGGTTGGTTTACTTCACTTTTGGAAAATTATTTACAATTTATTTTTAAAATAATAGAGACTTAAGTGACACACGTTTAATGTACTCTAAAAAATGTAGTTTCTAGGAATCGAAGTTTCCTACACATCATTTATTATTATGATGTTTTAAGACAACCGTCATTAAATTACTGTTTATAAATCCAACTACTCACTGGGCACAGAAGTTTTAACTTATTACAACGGTGTATATGAATCCGTTGTAAACCTGACGTTATTGTTTGCGTGTTTTGTAGTAGTGTCACATTCTCTCAAAATCATTCAACCAAATTCAAAGCTTCTTCCATCAACATCAAGTCCATCAAAGAGCTCACATTCTCTCAAAATCATTCAACCAACTTCAAAGTTTATAAATTTTTCTTTTTTCTAAATTCTGAGTTTTTGTATAAATTTATAGAAATTAATGATTAGGTAATTAAATTTGTAGTTTATACATGTAATGTAAATGAGAAACGTGTTTGATAGGGAGTTTAATTGATCAATACTATATTTGTGTTGTTTTGGGGGACTGCATTTTTGCCATTGACGCTGATATGAGTTATAGAAAATTCGAGAAATGCATCTCCATAATTTTTTAATGTTTTGATTCTCAAAAACTAGAGATACATCTCCGAAGTTTTTTAGTGCATTTTTTTGTCAATTTTTTCTTGAACTCATTATGTTTCATATGTATAAGTGTAACGCTTGTGTGGTTTACTTACAGGTATAATGGTAGATAGACAAGAGTGATTGAGACACATCAAGATTGCACAACACATATCGGTTTGGAGGGAAAAGAGTTAACCATCAACAATTCATTCTACCTCTAGCCTGGTTGATGTTAAGGCGTCATCTTCTAGGGCTAATGTATCTTCACATTCTTCTTCCCATAGGAGACAAATGTCACCTACTCATGCAATTATGCCTCCACCTTCCTATAGGAAATAAGTTTCACCTATTCATGCATCTGAGGCAGCAGAGGTGCCCGAGCCTCCGAAGACGCACCAGGCACAGGAGGCATCAAAGGCACTGTAGGGATAGGAGGCTTCAGAGGCACCCCAGGCACCCTAGGCATAGGAGGCAACAGAGGCACCCCAAGCACCGTAGGTACCCAAGGGGTTTGGAGGAGGCGCGTTAGACTTGTTACTGCTTCCTTTTTACCTGGACCATACTGATAGACATGTCTGGGAAGGATATGTAAAATTTAGTTGGATTCATTATTTTAAATCATGTTTTTTATATTATTAAAAGTTTGTGAGACCGTGATGCTCTAAAATTCATCAACTATGGGTAGAAGATTACTGGCTTGCAGCAGCCTAATGAGAAGTGGTTTTAGGATATTTTGCGGCTATCTTGGATGAAAGACTTGTGCAACACCGATTATGTTATAGAAAATAATGGTATGCTCTCTTCACTTGTAGAGATATGTCACACATAAGCATCATCATTTCATCTTCCACATAGCAAGATGTCTATCACACTGGGCGATGTTGTGATACCCTAATTTTTACCCCTAAGATCCCACCTCATTTGCATCTTCATAGTGCATCAAGATCACAAACTTGGTTGTCTTCTAACCCTTATACCTTTGAGTTTGTCTTTGTAGAGATCACTAAGCACCTCTTTGTGTATCTTCTTTTTGTACTTATATTCTTTATATTTCACTAACCATTAATCAAAATACAAAAAATATGTTTTGTATCCTTTTGTTTCTTTTTCAAGGTAGGGTTTACAATCAAGAGTATCTAGTGAATGTATCCTCAGGTAGGGTTGAGTTTCTCAAGTTAAAGTATGGTCAACCATTAATCTTCAAATTCTATCCATCAAAGCATGATCTCTAATATCAAAGCGTATAGTCTCAATCATCATTCAACTTCATTTTATCAAAGATATCTCAATATTGGATGACTTGTTTCTCAAGAAACCTCAAAGGTTCATGTGTTTATTTCCATGTCGTCGTCAACAAGTTTCATCAAGCCATTGTAAGCTTCATTAAAGGGAAATTAAGGGCACATAATTTTTAGTCCATAATATTATCAATGTGATTTGAAATGCAAGTAAAGTCCAAAGGTTACAAGTTTATTCAAGGAAGTTTGACGAAAAAGTCAACATTTTAAGCCTAAGTTCAAAACTTTATGAATTCTTCATACTTAAACATTTTTGAGTGCTTCTTTAGGAAAATAACTCATCTTGACATCCGCTTCAACTTCTCTTCACAATTCAAGAGCCAATTATGCTTGAAAGACCATCAAAAGTTTGAAGACATTATATGTCATCTCGTGGACTTGGAAATTTTTGGCCTAGGTTCAAGCTTCACATGCCTAACTTCCAAATATCATAACTCCTTAAATATTAAACTTTTATGGGTGCTTCCTTTTTCCAAATATCCCTTTTGATGTCCTTTACAACTTTTCTTTGAGGCCAAACATCAATTCATGCTCTAAGGACGTCGAATCTTGAAGGTCACTTGTGCACAAAACTAGGTCATGACCTGTTTGACCTAATGCCTTACCTGATTTTCAAGGCCACGGCCTCAACTTTCACCTCATGTCATTTTCACCTCAAGCATCCTTTTGGATTGTTTGTTTTTGTATTGTGTTCTACTCCACGAATAGATCATTTGACTCAAAAAAATCAAGAAATGCACGAGTAGATTGTATTTGGCCTAATTATGAACATGGCTACCTGAAACTGAGTTATGGTCCATGATCAGATTTTAAAATTCATCTAAAGCTCAATTTTAAGTCAATGTGTGCACGTGATTAAGACCTAGTGATGTTAAGTGATGTATAAGGAGTAAAAACGACTTGACATTGAATAAAATGGCATGTGTTTTAGCTCACTTCATGATCAAGGATTATCACACTTTGCCTACTTATGATTTCACACAGATAAAAATAATTCTCACACGCATGAATTCCATTCTTCTCAGCTATAAATAAAAGGCTCATTTGCATTGAAAACCAAGCTTAGAAAGCCCCCAGAACCCCTGCTCGAGCTTACACTTCACTTTAAAAATTTGTGATTTCTTTTTTAATTTCTGAGCTATTTCTGTTAGAACACAGATTGGTTCTTAACTATATCTCTATGTTTTGATGATAACTCTTACGAAATTTTGTATTAAGAAATTATATACTCTAAAATTTGTTCAAGTATGTTTGCTGCAGATATTAAAGTGAATATTATTCTGAAAGCAAATTAGATCTAAACATGGAATTATGCAAGGCTCTGAAGTGTCTGAAGCATCTCTTAGAAGATTCTGAGCGCTGCCTACAGAAGAATCTGAAGCAGAAGCTACAGAAGGATCTGAAGCAGAAGCTACAGAAGGATCTGAAGCAGAAGCTACAGAAGGATCTGAAGCATTGAAGACTTTTGTATGAAGAGTTTCTAGCACAGTTTTTCAGAAGACTCTGATAAGTACTGTACACTGCAAGTACTGAGGATATGACTCCTAAAACTCTACTCTAATGAAATTACACGCTAAAGCACACTTGCTGCAATGCTATGATTCAGCAAACTCTGATGAACATCAAAGAGTCTGATCACTCAAGGCTCTGATGTTATTTGCTGAGTATTAGAAACTTGTTGAAGAAGAATTCAAAGTTATGTCCGTTGGTTAGGCCAAACGACTCTTTCCTCATTTATGCTAGACACAAGAATCCATGCAAAAAGGATTTCTCTGAAAGTTCTACTTCTAGGAAAGGTCAAGTAATGTGACGACAAAAAGGTTCCAGCTACTTTGCAGACACGGTCTTCAAAGCATGCAACGTATTGGATCCTCAAGCCTATAAAAGCAAGTCTCCAACCCTCTTCTTCAGTTGACGATAATTGAAAGAAATTCAAAGAAAAGATCTCATACAATTTATTCTCATTGCTGAATTTATTTCATAGTTCTTAAACTTAAGTATAAAATCACAGTTGTGATATAGCTTTCTTAGAAGCATTTAAACACTTGTTATAGTTTTACATTTGATTGTAAAAGTCCTTGAGAAGACCCAGTTGTGGTCAGTTGTTCTTGAGAAGACTAAGAACAATTGCTCTTAATGCTTGCTATTGTAATCAGTTGATTAATAGTGAATTAAGTCCTTGTGGAGAAAGGCAAATCACTCTTGATAGGGTGGACTGGAGTAGTTGAGTTCAACGAACCAGGATAAAAATCTTTGAGTTTTTATTGCCATAATATTTTCTCTATACTTATTCAACCCCCCCCCCCCTTCTAAGTATTTTCTCACCTTCAGGTTGCATCAGAGCTCCGGTTCTGTGTGTGCTACCACTTCACCTTGACAGAAAAGATCCAGTGAGAAAACTTTGATATATATATATTCTTGGTTGTTATTATGGCTGAAACTTCAACATCTAACAGTAACAACATATATGAAGAAAGGGAAAGAATCAGCACAAAACCCCCTATGTTCGATGGGGAGAAATTTGACTATTGGAAGGACATAATAGAAAGTTTCTTCCTTGGTTATGATGCTGATTTATAGGACTTAGTCATTGATGGGTATGTTCATCCCACTGATGGGGATGGAAAGAAAATTGATAGAAAATCTATGACTGAAGCCCAAAAGAAGGAGTTCAGAAATCATCACAAAGCTAGAACAATCTTGTTAAATGCAATATCTCATACTGAGTATGGGAAGATCACAAACGGAGAAACTGCATTTGACTTGTTTGAGTCTTTGAAGATGACACATGAAGGAAACTTACAAGTTAAAGAGACCAAGGCTCTGGCGCTAATACAGAAGTATGAAGCGTTCAAAATGGAAGAATCTGAGTCTATAGAAACTATGTTCTCTAGATTCCAGATCCTCACAACTGGCCTAAAAGTGCTGGACAAAGGCTACTCAACTGCTGATCATGTGAAGAAGATCATCAGAAGCTTTCCTATCAGATGGAGGCCTATGGTCACTGCTCTAAAGCTAGCTAAGGATCTGAACAAGATCACTTTGGAGGAACTAATCAGCTCACTGAGGAGCCATGAAATTGAACTTGAGGAAGATGAGCCTCAAAAGAAAGGTAAGTCAATTGCCTTAAAATCTAACAAATATATGAAAGCTTTGCAGGTGTTAGAAGAGAGTTCTGAAGAGTCTTCTTCTGAAGAAGAAGATGAATTGTCCTTGTTGTCCAGAAGAATCAACAGACTCTGGAAGCACAAACAGAGGAAGTTCAAGAACTTCAAGAAGCCAGATCAGTGCAAGGAGTCCTCTGGACCAAAAAGATCTAGAAAGAAGGAAGTTGTTTGCTTTGAATGCAAACAACCTGGCCATTACAAGAATGAATGTCCAAAGCTTTAGAAAGAAAAGCATAGAAGAAAGCTTGAGCATAAGAAGAAGGTTCTAATGGCAACCTGGGATGATTCAGATGAATCTGGATCTTCATCAGAATCTGAAGATGAATGCGCCAACATGGCTCTGATGGCAGGCGTGGAAGATCAGAATGAAGGATCATCTGAATCTGAATCTGATTCTGAATCTGACTCAGAAGAGGTAGTTTCTGATCTCACTAGGGAAGAGCTTATTAAAGTTTTATCAGAAGTCCTGAAAAACTATAACCAGATTAAGCTCAAATGCAAGAAGCTTAAATGTAATCTTGAATCTGAGAATAATCTGTTAAAGTCAGAAGTTGCTGAGCTAAAAGAAAACAATTTAAAAATGAAAACCAATTTTGAAAAAGCTCAACAAGACTCTGAATCTGAAACTAAGTCTATATGCAAAAATACTTTAGAAGAATATGACTTCAGCTTTCAGAAGTTTCTGGCTAAAAGCATAGATAGAAGCAAGATGGCTTCAATGATCTATGGAGTTAGCAGAAACAACAGGAAAGGAATTGGATATGAATCTTCCTCTGGGAAGGATTTAAATCCAATGCCTGTTGATAAAGTTATCATTAAGAAGACTCCCTTATACTCTTATTTTAAGTTTGGTCATCTGAATGATATTAAACACACATGTTCCTGTGTTTAAGCCAAAAGTCAGTCAGAACAAAACTGTTGTAAAAAGACAGAAGTTCAGACAAACTTTCAAGGCAACTAACCCAAAAGGACCCAAAAAGATCTAGGTACCTAAGGATAAGATAATCCGTGTTGCAGATGTATTTAGCAGAAAAGTCAAGACGCCAGTCATGGTACCTGGACTCTGGCTGCTCACGTCACATGACGGGAGAAAGGTTTATGTTCCAAAGCCTGGAGCTTAAATCTGGAGGAGAAGTGAAGTTTGGAGGGAATCAGAAGGGTAAGATTATTGGCTTTGGTACTATTGGCAATGGTAACCTTCCCTCTATATCTAATGTTTTACTTGTAGAAGGATTAAAGCATAATCTATTGTCCATAAGTCAATTAAGTGACAATGGTTATGACATAATCTTTAACCAACAATGTTGCAAAGCTGTTAGTCAGAAGGATGGCTCAATCCTATTTAATGGAAAGAGGAAGAACAACATTAACAAAATCAATCTTTCAGAACTTAAGGTTCAAAATGTTAAATGCCTTTTGTCTGTTAATGATGAGCAATGGGTCTGGCACAGAAGATTGGGGCATATTAATATGAGACGTATATCTCAGATTAATAAACTCAATCTGGTCAGAGGACTTCCTATGTTGAAGTTCAACTCAGATGCTCTTTGTGAAGCATGTCAAAAAGGAAAATTTTCAAAATCCTCTTTTAAAACTAAGAATGTTGTTTCAACCTCAAGACCATTAAAATTACATCACATTGATCTGTTTGGACCAGTGAAAACTGCATCCATCAGAGGCAAGAAGTATGGATTAGTCATTGTTGATGACTATAGCAGATGGACATGGGTGGAATTCCTAAAACACAAGGATGAGTCACATTCTGTGTTCTTTGACTTCTGCAAACAAGTCCAAAATGAAAAAGATTTTAAAATTGTTAAAGTCAGAAGTGATCATGGTGGCGAATTTGAAAACAAATATTTTGAAAAATATTTTAATGAAAATGGCATTGCTCATGATTTCTCCTGTCCTAGAACTCCACAACAGAATGGAGTTGTAGAGAGGAAAAATAGAACTTTGCAAGAAATGGCCAGAACCATGATCAACGAGACTAATCTGGCAAAACATTTTTGGGCAGAAGCAATAAACACAACGTGTTACATTCAGAACAGAGTGTCTGTAAGACCTCTTTTGGAAAAGACTCCCTATGAATTGTGGAGGAACAGAAAGCCCAACATTTCTTATTTTCATCCTTTTGGATGTATATGTTATATGTTGAACACTAAAGAGAATCTTAACAAGTTTGATTCTAAATCACAGAAGTGTTTGATGCTTGGGTATTCTGAACGCTCTAAAGGCTACAGAGTATACAATACTGAAACACAGATTGTGGAGGAATCTATACATGTTAGATTTGATGATAAACTTGGCATTGAAAAGCCAAAGCAGTTTGAAAGTTCTGCAGATAGAGAAGTAATTCTCACAGACTCTGAAGGCTCAGAGGCAGAAAAAGCTCAAGTGAAGGAACCAGAAGCAACTCCAGATGCAATTCCTTTAGCTTCTCAAATGAACAACTTGAACATTTCTGAAGAATCAAATGTTAGAGGATTATCTTCCAGAATCAAGGCCTTTCACCCAGAGGATGTGATCATTGGAAAGAAGGATGACCCCATAAGAACAAGATCCTTCCTCAGATTATCTGAAGCGTCATTATTTGGGTTGGTGTCAGTTATTGAACTAACTTTTGTGGATGAAGCTCTGCAAGACAATGACTGGATAATTTCCATGCAAGAAGAGCTCAATCAGTTCACAAGAAACGACGTTTGGGATTTGGTTCCAAGACCAAAAGGATTCAACATAATTGGAACTAAATGGGTCTTCAGAAACAAGTTAAATGAAAAAGGAGAAGTTGAGAGAAACAAATCAAGGCTTGTTGCTCAAGGTTATAGCCAACAAGAAGGAATTGATTATACATAGACTTATGCTCTTGTAGCCAGGTTAGAGTCTATTCGTTTACTCATTTATTTTGCTGCACAAAATAACATCACTCTATATCAGATGGATGTTAATAGTGCCTTTCTAAATGGAATTATAGAAGAAGAAGTTTATGTTCACCAACCTCCTGGTTTTGAAAGTGAAAAATTTCTAGAATATGTTTTTAAACTAAAGAAATCTCTTTATGGTTTAAAACAAGCTCCCAGAGCTTAGTATGAGAGATTACGTAATTTTCTTCTGGAGAAAAATTTTATTAGAGGCAAAGTGGAGACAAAACTCTTTTGTAAAACATTTAAGAAAGATCTGTTAATTTGTCAAATATATGTGGATGATATTATATTTGGATCTACCAATGTTATGCTGGGAAAGGAGTTTGCTCAATGTATGCAGGCTGAATTTGAGATGAGCATGATGGGAGAATTGAGATTCTTTCTGGGAATTCAAGTCAACCAGACTACAGATTGCACTTACATTCATCAGACCAAATATGTTAAAGAGCTTCTGAAGAAGTTTAACATGACTGATAGTAAGATGGCAAAGACCCCTATGCATCCAACAAGTACTCTTGGTAAGGAAGAGGTAAGTAAGAAAGTAGATCAGAAACTCTACAGAGGTATGATAAGATCTCTTCTCTACTTAACTGCTTCTAGACCTGACATTTTATTCAGTGTATGCTTGTGTGCAAGATTCCAATCAGATCCTAGAGAATCACACTTAACAGTTGTTAAGAGGATTCTAAGGTATCTGAAAGGTACTTCTAATGTGGGTTTGTGTTACAGAAAATCTGATGATTTTAAATTAGTTGGATTCTGTGATGCTGATTACGCTGGAGACAAAGTGGAAAGGAAAAGTACTTCTGGAAGTTGTCAATTTCTGGGAAGAAATTTAATCTCCTGGTACAGCAAGAAACAACCTACAATTGCGCTATCAACTACAGAAGCAGAATATATTGCTGCTGCTGGATGTAGCACGCAGATGCTCTGGATGAAAAGTCAACTAGAAGACTATCAGATCTTTGAGAGTAATATTTATATATTTTGTGATAATACTTCTGTTATATGTTTGTCTAAAAACCCCATTTTACACTCTAAGGCAAAACATATAGAAATTAAACATCACTTCATCAGAGTCTATGTTCAGAAGGGTATTATAAACTTAGCCTTTGTTGATATAGATCATCAGTGGGCTGATATTTTCACAAAACCCCTTGCTGAAGATAGGTTTAAGTTTATTCTGAAAAATATTGGTATGGATTTTTGTCCAGAATGATATTTATCAGAAGCAAACTTCTCAGATGCAAAATGTTTAAAACTCCGAAGTATTTCATCTGTCATTATTTGATTTCTTGAGTTATTATTATTATTATTTGTGTGTATCTGAACTAACCAATCTCAGAGGATCTGAACATTGGCTAACGTTTCATTTCTCAAGAGAACTCAGAAGCACATGCAAGCAAACACGTGTCACTCTGAATCTGAAAAGATGGCGTGCACATTACTGAAGAGACATTTGAGGTTTTGTTTGAATAGTTAAAATCTTGGTTTCCCCCCCAAATTGTCAGAATCATTTAATGTTTTGAAATGATTATTATTCTTTTCATTAAATGTCATTAATTGCTATGTGAGAACATGCTGAATGTGTCTGTTTGTGTGCCCTAACTTCTCTCTATATATATCACAAATCACACCATTTCACACTTTTCACTTCACAAACAAGTATATGCATTTTTGTTTGCTATTTGGTCTTCATCAAAACCCTAAACCTTCATCCAAATCTTCTTCATCTTCAACAATGGCAACTTCATCCTCAACATCAGCTCAGTTTCAATCATCAATGGCTGCAGTTGCATCATCAAACATGGGTGCTACTACGTTTAAGGAATCTAAGAGAACATTGTTAACCCCTGTTGACAAGCTTGAAGTTCTTTGTGAACCCATGGTGGAATTTGACTCTCTGGATGACAATGGATTTGATTTGCATTCTATTATTGATGCATAAGGCTGGGTTAAGTATTTTGATAGATTATTTGGACCAGTGTATCCAAACTTAGTGAAGGAATTTTGGATTAATGCATCTGTTTACCCAAAGTTCATCCTCTCTTCTGTTCTGGGAAAAGAGATCATAATCATTGAAGATCTCATCAGAAAACTCATTGGGCATGAGGAAACTGATGGAGTTTGTCATCTTCCAGCTGGGCGTGTTGACATGGAAGAAGTTTATGAGGAAGTTATTTCATCTGGACAGGCTTCCAACAAATTTAAGGATCTAAAACTTGACTACAAAATCTGGGCAAAGATTTTTATGGGATGCATCAATCACAAAAAATCCACAAATTCTCTAGATTATGTGAATAATGAACAACTCTATTTCATGTATTGCTTAAGTCAGAGTACCAAAGTAGATCTGCCATACATTCTCTTCATGCATCTGTGGAATCACATTAATGCATCCAGAGAATCTATTAAGACTAAGGGACAGAAGATCAGGACGTGGATTCCTTTTGGAAGATTGATCTCAGACATTCTGACAGAGAATGGTCTGGTAGCTGTTCTACATGAAGCTCGAGTGCAGAAAGAGCTTGAATCAATAGTTGGAAAACCCTTGAATGGAAAGAGTCTTTAGAGGCTAAAAGTTGTGGATGAACTCACAACTGCTCCTAAGAAGCTAAATGTTACTTAAGCAAGTCAGAGAAGGATTCCAGTTCAAGACTTCCCAATCTTTGGTGCTGAAGAACCTAGGGATATTATTCTTAGGTACATTGAAATGTGCAAAGCAGATGGAACACCTGTTCCTGCTGACATTCTGATTCGTGCAGGAGAACCTATTCCAGATGTTTATGAGGAGAACATGAGAAAAAGAAGCCAGTTAGAGGCAGAAGAAGCTGTTGCTCAGAAGAAACAAAGAGTTGTTGAAAAACCACAAAAGCAGATTAAGAGAAAAGCTTCTGGAGAAGTTCCCTCTGTTCCTACCAAACGCATCAAGACAAAAGGTACTAAAACATCTTTCCCTTCTATTTCTAAAATTGCTGTAAATGTATCAATAATTAGTTCTATGCCTGAACCTCCTCCCACTCAAAATAAAACAATTCCTGCTCCATCTCAAACATTTGAACCACCCACTATTCCTACTTCATAAATTCCATCTGATCCTGTTTCCACAACACCATTAAATTCATCTGACCTTCCTCAATCAGAACCACAAACAAAACCAACAGAACAACCTACAACACAACAACAACCTAAAATTCAACAACCAGTTTCATCTGAACCCATACAATCTGACCCAGTTGCATCTGAAACTGTCGCATCTGAACAAGCTGCATCTGAACCAGTTGTACCTGAACCACCAACATCCAAACCTTCTAATCCTCAACCAGAACAATCCAAACCTATTGAATCAAATATACATAATTCTGAGATTCTGGATATTCAACTTCTCAAGACTGTGTTTGAAGTTTCTTCTACATCTTGTACCCCAACCACCTCATCTGATTCCTCTGAATCTGATGTTCATCCAGATGTTATCTCACCCCTTCTCTCAGAGAATATGAATCTAACCAACCAGATCCATCCATTTCTTATGATGCTATCATTCCTGAACCAACGCCAACACCAAAACCAAATCCATCAGCTTTTGTTCCTTATTTTGATAATCCAAAAGTTATCATCCCATCCATTCGCAGAATCAAACCGTTATTTTGCATTATACATGCTCAAAAGAAACCAGCCTATCCTAGCCCTCTGATCATCATTCCAAAATTTACCATACCACCCCCACCTGTTCAACCCAAGCCTTTCACCTTGGAAACCCTTCTTAAACCAAAAACTAGGCTAAATGTTGATAATTTATTTGTAACTTTTATGAAAGAAATAAAGATGAATCTAGGATATGTAAAGATAAGATGCTTGTCAACAATGGATGCAAATGAATCTGATGCTATCTGGAATAACTTCATTACCAGATTCAATACTGTTGCCTCAAATCTGAAGAATGTATGTTTTGATGATGCGAAGCTCAGATTTGCTGAGACTTCCAGAAGTATGATATGGAATATGAAAAGATCTGCACCTTTGCTTCTTGAGGATGTACCTTCATCTTCTAGAGTATCTGCTACTGAAACGACTGCAGAATCTGCTTCTGAAGAAAATCCATTGGCTCTGACAATTATGGAAAATCCCTCTGCATCGGTTGCTCCAGACTTTGCAACTCCCATGATAATTGACTCTACTTTTATTCCTGAATTAGAATCTGCCCCACCTTCTTCATCTGAGATCAAGAAAGAGAATCCAGATTTAGAAGATAAGATTGCAGTATTGGAAGCTGGACAATCTGAGATCAATTCATGGATGGCCAAGTAAGATCAGAAGAATGACAACATGGCAAAATGGATGACAAAGCAAGAAGAATCCTCATCTGAGATCACTCAACTTTTGAAGATGATTCTTTCCAAGCAAACCTAGTTTTATGTTTTCTGTATCTGATGTTTGTGCACCTGTACTTGAATTTCTTATCTGAAGATTTGTCTGTTTTTAATCTGAATGAATGAATGACTCTGTTGTTTTCTCTACATGAATATATCTTTTCTCTATTTCCTTTTATTTTGTCTTTAAAAGTTTTACTTTTTGATTATGACAAAAAAGGGGAAGAAAGTGGATCTGACTGTTCAAATAAACTCTACCTAAATGAAATTCTGACATATCTAATTATAACTAACGAGAACTCTTAGTATTTCAGAACATTTGTAAAATTTGACAATTTCTTTAAAAGTAACTCTTAGACCCCCAGATCAAGTTTAACCAATCAGGCTCTGATTCTGAAACATTCATCCAAGTCAAGATCCTTTTTTTGGAACAATCAGGCTCTGATTCTGAAAAGAATACTCATGCAAAAAGGGAAGTTTCTATTCCTTCTAAGTATTCAATTCAGGGGGAGATTTACAATCTCAGGGGGAGTTATAATTATTGCTTTATTGAACAAAATTTCTTATGTTTTTGTCATCATCCAAAAGGGGGAGATTGTTAGAACACAGATTGGTTCTTAATTATATCTCTATGTTTTGATGATAACTCTTACGAAATTTTGTATTAAGAAATTATATACTCTAAAATTTGTTCAAGTATGTTTGCTACAGATATTAAAGTGAATATTATTCTGAAAGCAAATTAGATCTGAACATGGAGTTATGCAAGACTCTGAAGCGTCAGACACATCTCTTAGAAGATTCTGAGCGCTGCCTACAGAAGAATCTAAAGCAAAAGCTACAGAAGGATCTGAAGCAGAAGCTACAGAAGGATCTGAAGCAGAAGCTACAGAAGCATCTGAAGCATTGAAGACTTTTGTATGAAGAGTTTCTAGCACAGTTTTTCAGAAGACTCTGATAAGTACTGTACGCTGCAAGTACTGAGGATCTGACTCCTAAAACTCTGCTCTAATGAAATTACACGTTAAAGCACACTTGCTGCAATGCTCTGATTTAGCAAACTCTGATGAACATCAAAGAGTCTGATCACTCAAGGCTCTGATGTTATTTGCTGAGTATTAGAAACTTGTTGAAGAAGAATTCAAAGTTATGTCCGTTGGTTAGGCCAAACGACTCTTTCCTCATTTATGCTAGACACAAGAACTCAGGCAAAAAGGATTTCTCTGAAAGTTCTACTTCTAGGAAAGGTCAAGTGATGTGAAGACAAAAAGGTTCCAGCTACTTTGCAGACACGGTCTTCAAAGCATGCAACCTCTTAGATCCTCAAGCCTATAAAAGCAAGTCTCCAACACTCTTCTTCAATTGACGATAATTGAAAGAAATTCAAAGAAAAGCTCTCATACAATTTATTCTTATTGCTGAATTTATTTCATAGTTCTTAAACTTAAGTGTAAAATCACAGTTGTGATATAACTTTTTTAGAAGCATTTAAACACTTGTTATAGTTTTACATTTGATTGTAAAAGTCCTTGAGAAGACCCAGTTGTGGTCAGTTGTTCTTGAGAAGACTAAGACTAGTTGCTCTTAGTGCTTGCTATTGTAATTAGTTGATTAATAGTGGATTAAGTCCTTGTGGAGAAAGGAAAATCACTCTTGATAGGGTGGACTGAAGTAGTTGAGTTCAACGAACCAGGATAAAAATCTTTGAGTTTTTATTGCCATAATATTTTCTCTATACTTATTCAACCCCCCCTTCTAAGTATTTTCTCACCTTCAATTTCAACCTTATCTCTTGATTCCATTAGCTCCATCATACTTCTCTCAAGTTTCTGCAACAAGAATCAAACTCTAGGACTCATTGAATCATGCTGACCAGATCCACCTTGCAACCTCTTCTAATCACATTTGGACAAGGTAGTTTGAGGCTTCATTTTCTTCAAACAAGTTATCACAATGTAGCCTAATACTTCCTAGTTGTTTCCCCTTACTTACCTTGTGTTAATTGATCATATTGATTATTTGATTTTTCTTTTTGTGCTTTCTTATTTCACTGTATTTCCTTAAAATTCTCCATGTACACTTTCAGTCAATGAAAGTGATGCACATGGTTGAGTTCGCTTCAATGAGATAGTCACAATGGCACTAGTCTCATAATTTAGTTTTTCCATTTGCTAAAATCCGATGAGAAATTCACCGGATAATATGACCAGAGAAGCTCCACGGTGGTATGAGGTTGTTTTGTTTTAAAATGGACCAGATGCGTTACTTCACTTAAACTCCACAGTGTCCATCTTGTTATGAACCTTTGGATCTATTTTAAGTGAGATCTAATGGCCACACGCATTTTAGTTCTCAGCCTTTGATCAGATATATGGCTATGGTATTTTCCAGCTTTTTATTTTATTTTCTTTATTTTCTTTGTCTCATTTAATTTCAAAAGTTCATAAAAAATAGATCCATTAACAATTTTCACTCCAACTTTTTTTCCTTCATATTTTCATAAAATTGTTTTCTATTTTCTGAGCTATTTTTCATATTTTTATTTCATCATTTGCTATTTTTTTTATTATTTTATTTATTTTTCATGCATTTTAAATAGTTCAAAATTACTTTTATGCATTTTTAAATTCTCTAAAAAAATTATATGATCATCAAATTGTTTCTGACTTGTAGTAATTTTCTTGAACTTTGATTTATAGTTTAGGAGCTTATTTCTGATTTTCTTTTTTCTTTTCATTTTAAAACTCATTTTATTGGATTTTGATTGGCTTGCTGTTTGTTGCCTTGGATTATAACTTGTTGATCAAGTTTTTCCCCAATATTAATGAACCTTGTGTGTTGATGAGGTTGGATGAACCTTCATTTGATTCATTTTTGGTGCTTTAGGTTGATGATAGGTTTAATGCCTTAATCTACCAAGAAAGGTGGTTGAAATTGATGATGAAGTGGTTTTGATTATTGATTCAATTTGGTACTCTCTTCATCCTTCCTGCTCTTTCTTTTTTCTTTTTCTTTTACTCTTGATCAATTGGATGATTTTTTGTTCATCTTGCTCATGAGGTTTGGATTGATGCTTAATAACTTTTATCATTTCAACTCTACCATTTGATTGATCATTGATTATTGGAGGAACTTTGGGTTGATGCATAAGTTTTTCCTAAGTGTCATGAAGGACTGATTGATGTAATGGATCAATCTCCTTGCCTTAGTGCTTGATCACTCCTTGATTTTTACTTGTGATACATGTTTTAAGAGTATGATCTCTATCATATTTCTAATGTAACGCCCCGTTTTATATTAATTATTATTTTTAATTAAAATTATGTGATGTTGTGTGTATGTATATGATTATATGTGTTTTATGATGTTGGGGTACCTTGTGATAGAGGGCAATGACCTTAGAATTATAGTCCCTAAGGGTGAATGGTGTATGACCAATTGCTTAGAACTTGGTGGTGTGGTGAGAATAGCTAATTAAATAATATTAGTAATATTAGTTGAATATTATTAATTTAATTAATTGGTGAATATTATTATTATCTAATTTGTGGAATAATAATAATAATAATAATAATAATAATAATAATAATAATAATAATAATAATAATAATAATAATAATAATAATAATAATAATAATAATAATAATTGAGTAATTGAAAAAGGGGAAGTTAAGAGGGGTTGATTGTCAGATCGTGAAAACAGAAGAAAAGTGAGAAAAGGGAGAAAAAGGATAGGGCTCAGAAGAAGAGAGAAGAGACTCCATTGTTGAGGTAGAAGAATTTCAAGAAATCTAAGGTAAGAGTGAGGTTCTAATTATCTAAGGTTTATCATGATGATTGATGGGTAGATAATTCCAGGTAGGTTTTGTATTTCTTTCTCTATTCATGATTTTGATGAATTGGTATTGTGTGTTTGATGAAATTCTTGATGAAATGTGAATGGTTGTTGATGTTGTGATTGATGATAGAATGATAAATCGTTGCAAACTTTGTTGTTGGATTCGTATAATTCATTGTTGTATGTTATTGATGTTGTTTGTGTATGTGATGACGAGTTAGAGTCATAACAAGGTTATGAGTAAATTTGATGAAAAGGATTTGGGGTTTGGGACTTTAGAAAAGTGACCTTTTGTGTTAAAATGTGTTCCAAATGATTTATAAGAAAAATTGAGTTTTGTGAGGGTTCAAAAGTGATTTTCATAGGATAAGCTATTGGAAAAGTGATTATGAACGTAGTGTAATTGATTACTGTAGTGGGTGTAATCGGCTACACTGTCTAAAAAATGAATTTTTGGCTTTTTCGAAGGCGTAACCGATTACGGTATTTGTGGTAATTGTTAGATGACGTCGGAGATCTAGAAGGGGGGTTGAATAGATCACTTATTAAGAACAGATTCGACGCTTACCAATATTTGGTTTTAAAAAGTTTTAGGCAGAAGCGGTCGAGGAACTATATTCGTCTAAATGAACCTTTACCGAAAAGACCGGATATACACAAAGCCTATGGAATCCGATAAAGACGAGATTTAGAATCACTAATTTGAACACACATCAACTAGATTTTATTCACTATAAGGTTGGATAGTTTCCAGTGCGTGTAAAATATAACCCAATTGTAAAGACAACACAAGTGTTTGTGTTCACACAATCAGACGAACACTTGGTGTGCAAGGCACCACAAGTAAATTTCAAAATGTGAGTGGAGTTCTATAGTATTCAATGACAATCAAGGATTGTAATAATGTTTCTAAAAATGGTTCAGCACTACACACATCATAATTTTGATCAACTAAATTGTTTGCACACAAACTAAAAAATTAAGCAATTGAAAAATAAAGAGAGAACACCAATTTGTTGAGGCAGTTCCCCCGCCGTCCTCGCTCGGGGTACGTCTGCCCTCAATTCTAAAAATAAAATTGAGACCTGTATATATATAACCTATTTGCAAATGTTTACAAGAGAAGCAATATAATTCAACCAATCAAACCCAACTGTTGATGCATATCCTATTCCTTCTCTTCCCTTGATTCAAGCTGAATCAAGTCCTTCGAACGTGATGAGTAAACCTCCGATCACAACACACCCTTTGAACAATCTTATGGTCTTCAAATCTTGCCCAGATGATTTCAATCACCAACACTTTGAACCTAAATCTTACTCTCACAATCCTCCAGGTACCGCTATTAAATCGACAGAACCTCCCATTCTTCAATTACCTTCGCTCGGCTGAATCTGTAATGGATTGATTTGTGCAAAAACCCCCAAAATCCAAGATTCTTGGAGGACAAAACCCTAACAGTTTTATTCAAGAAAAACCCATTGTTTTCTCAATCCAAACCTGATTACACCAATCCTATGTTTGGACGTTATCACCTCAATAATGTAGAATACACAACAAAAATGATTATGTATAGTTGTTGAGAAAATACAAGAAAGACGATGAAGATGATGAGAACAAAATCAGTGTATATTTTCACTTTTCTTGTTCTTCAATGAAGAATAAGCCAACTCAATATATATGCAAGTGTAAAACCAATTAACCAACCTAACAAAGACTTTGACAGTTTCACATAACAGAATTTTGGTGAAAAATGCGCGAGCGGTCGACCTACAGAAAGGGGAGGGTCAACCTGAGCTCTCCTGATTTTCAGATTATGCAGAAAACAACACTTTGCATCGACCGGAACAGGTCATACATCAATGCAAAGGATGTAAATTTAGTCAAACAGAAATGAACACATTATGAGTCAACCGGAGGGTCGACGCGAGTACTCCTGAGAGTAATCCATGAAAAATGACTTTTGTGTGAGTCGACCTGAACAGTCTTTGAGTCGACTCAAAGACTCAGAATATGCAAAAAATGCATTTCTCCATGTATTTAGCTACTTTAAGATACTCCAACATATCCCAAGCTAGAACAACATGGTCAAACCTATATGGAACACATATTGTACTTTTTCTATATGTACCAAAACATGTTTTGACCAATGTTTGACGCAAGAGAAATAGGGTATGCATATGCGACATGACGATATCGTCCAAAGTACATTTTTCTACCTATGTAAGTTTTGACATCATTAAAATAAGTATAGCTAAGTATGAGGAACTTTGCCCTCACATACTCCCCCTTTTTTATGATGGCAAAACAGTAGAAACTTGGTGTACAATACATTGTACCATCCTCCCCCTACTCCATGCATTTGTCTGTACACGATTTGCATGTTCGATAAGTCTTATAAAAGTGATGTTACTGCTTGATATTCTTCTCCCCTTTGACAACATTAAAAAGAAAGAAAATAGAGGTTAATGTATTACATATTATATAAAGAGATAAGGAAATTCAAGCAATTTGCAATAGGTTATGCATCAACAGACATTCACATATAAAGCAGTCGATAAAGGCATATACATGGATAAATAGAAATACACTTAAAAGAACAAAATATTCACTACTACATAACAACCATTAATCATATCTTTATAAAGCAAGCAAGTACAATAAGAAATCTATAATAGAAGTTAATGAACACAAGATGATATGAGATGCACAATGAGATTTTTAAGACAACCTTAAGGTCTCCTCCCCCTAAAGTGATGGCCTCATCCGC
Organism: Lathyrus sativus; assembly: GCA_963859935.3. Classification (NCBI taxonomy): domain Eukaryota; kingdom Viridiplantae; phylum Streptophyta; class Magnoliopsida; order Fabales; family Fabaceae; genus Lathyrus; species Lathyrus sativus. Next base: position 278,443,092 of record OZ012735.1, read on the forward strand.
GAAAGGGATATTCTAGAGGATGAGGTGGTTGCGCATCAGCCTGTTTTGTATACTCCAAAACAACTCGATTGAGAGTGTTGAAGCTATTAGTGATATCACGTTGTTGTCCCGCTGCAGTTTCAACGATGCCATCAATTCTACCCATCACAGGTGATGTAAATGTGTTGAAATTGTTTGTGTGAGCTTGAAACTAGTTCTATAATTGCGAGAACCGCTCATCTTGGGCAGACATGAAGGTTCGCTGTTCAAGCTACATGCTCCTCATCAGATCACAGAGTCCATCGTTGTTTTTTTGGGGACACGGAGGAGATGGAGGCACGTAACTCCAATCTAGGGTTTCTTGATGATCCCAATTTGATGCTTGTGGAATGTAATTGTCACCCAATGATGTCCAGCCAGTGTGTTTCCAGGTGTCGTACCTCAAAAAATATGATCCTCGCGATGGACGCGGAAAAAACATTCGAACAGAGTCGCCATCGAACTTTATTCATTCCAAGGAAGGAATAGGAAAATATCGATAAAACCTTTAAAGAGATAAGAACATGGTCATCACAAACAAATTCTAGGTTCGAGAGTCGATTACAGAAAGGGAAGGTATTAGCACACTTTACGTCCGTTGTACTCAATGAGAACCTCTTGATTCGATTCGTGACAGAAAATAACTAAGTTTGTTTATCTTCTAAAGGATTCGCTTCTAAGGGGAAAAATGGTTGTTTTTATATTAGGGTGCTCGTCAAGGATTGGGGCCCTTGTGCCTACGTACTCCCTTGTGCAATGGGAAAGTCAAAGCATCGTAGTTCGTGGGACTACGGGTGAAGGTTTGTGTATCTTATGAACAAATGTTTAAGTCGCATTCTAAATGCTAAACGTTGGCTTGTCACCTCCCTTAAAGGAGTCTGAAACACTAGTTATATACGAGGAAGAGGGACTAAATAATGTTCTTTTAGAAAAGTTTTAATTGCATGACAGCGAGAAGTTGGATTAATGTGTTTGTATTTTAATTGGATAAAGATCACATGAAGCTTAAGAAAGGCTCATCGAGCCGAAGTGATCGGAAAAGTGAATCGAAGATTCGACTCTCTCTCTTTTTCAACCTCAACTATGAAAGGAGTATGATATAGTTAAAGTAGTTTATGAATGACGATTACTCAAGGCTTAAGAAAGGCTCATCGGGCCCAAGCAGTTGGGAGAGTGGGTCAAAGACTTGACTCTTTTTTTTTCCATATAAGTATTAGGAAAACAGGCTTTGACTTTGTTTATTATAAAAATAGTTTGATATAGAGTCGGGTTATACAGTTTTTAGGGAAGACAATTGTTTGAACTTAAGAAAGGCTCCTCGGTCCCAAACAATTGAGAAGAGGAATCAAAGACTCCATTCCATCCCCCTTTTCATCCTTAATGAAATATGGTATAAGTATATTTAGGTTCATTGAATTTACTTTGATAAAAGACTCAATGTTGATCGAGGTTTGAATTTGCGTACGAAATGATTAAGGTTTGAACTATCAGAAGGGAGGTCCTAGTGGTATAAGGTAAGGTCGATGGCAAGGTAAAAGTGCTCGAGTTACAAAGGGCAATGGAACTTGATATGTGGATTAAGACGCTTGAGAAAAAGTTAGTGGTTAATTGAGTCTATTTTGAAAATGCTTGATGTTGGATCAAACTTATTTGTTCTTTTAAAAAGGTTTTATTTTAATCTTGTGTTAGAACTACCTAAGCAAGAACAAGCATTACATTTCATGGGAGAGGGGTACATTTGCTCAAATGGGGTAACATCGATCCATAATTAAAGTAAATCAATCGCACATATACATGTAAACATAAGTGTAAAATATGCAACAAGTATCGTTGTATAAAGTCCAAGAGGAGGCTATGTAAGGTCGATGGCGATCATGAAGACGATCGACTTACAAGATATTTGAAAATGACTTGATTTTAAATCAAGATATTAGTTTGAAAAGAATTGGTTTGAACAAACACATAAGAAATGATATAAAGAATATTAACGCATATATATCAAGCATAAGAGCAAAGGTATAAGCCTCATACGAAATTAATCATCATAAATAAAATAAAATAAAGTAAAAGGAAAGATCATTAATCAAATTAAATATAAAGGTTTAATAAGATTAATTGATGATCTAATCAATCAATATTAAAATATAAATATTTAAAATGGTTAATGTCGCAACTGCGAAAAAGGGCCGATGGAAACAATTAGAAGAGTCGCCACCGAACATTATTTATCCCAAAGAGAGGGAAAGGAAACGGTCAAAGAAGACTTGAGAGAACAGAAAAAGATAAGGTCATCACAACCAAATCTTGGGTTTGGGAGTCGGTTACGCAAGGGAAAGGTATGAGCACCCCTCACGCCCGTTGTTCTCAACGGGATCCATGCTTGTTGTCTAATCTATGGGTGAAAACTATCTAAAAGCTACTGCTAAACGGGGGTGAAGAGAAAGAACAGACTCGATAGGACATCGCCTCCCTATGCATACATATTCCCTAGTGCAATGGGAAAGTCAGAGTCAACGTAGTTCGGAAAACTACCTGTGATGGGAGGAAGGTTGCTCGCCAAGACATCACCGTCTTATGCCTATGCATCCTCACCTGGTATGAGAAATCAGAGCAAACGTAGTTTGAGATAACTAGACCATTGGTTAGTTAAGTGTTTTTTATGAGTGACGTTAAATCTCCATTCCAGCAGTTAGGGACGATGCCTGTTTACGATAGAACGGAAAAGTAACATACTCTTTTTGAAAGTGAATTTTGAAACAATCCTGAAGGATAAAAAGGTTTGAATTTTGTTTGTGAATTTTAATGAAGTGGATTGAGTTAGTTGGAGACTCACGTCATACTAAAGACTATGACACGGGAGCGAATGCGTCGCATATCGCCTAAAGGGCATACACTAAACACTATAGAAAAGTGAGGAGAACCCCCCCTCCCCCACTTATCATTTCTCATGTACTTAAGGCTCGTAGCGTACACCATTTATCATTCTTTATTAAGTGTCTTAGAGAAGTTTGAGATGAGAAGAGAAGACACAAGAACACTAAAGGGAACTGAGAACCCTAATGTTGTCATGCAAAGTGGTCCTAAGGTTAGAATGAAAGGGAAGTCTACCTAATTTTATCATACATAGGATTGAAAGCCTAAATGTCTCTCCTACTCCCATCTTAAACAGAGGGACTAGGAATCATAACGGATCATATGAGCAATCACAAGTAAACACATCACTAATCAATCACAAGTGAAAACAAAAGCAAGACTTAAACAAGCCATGAAAGATGAAAAGGAATGAGAGAAACAAACACACAAACAGACATTGAAAATGAGAGAAACAAAATCAAAATCATACATTCATTCATGACCATTCAAAGGAAAACATCCAAACACACCTTAAAATAAACTCATGCATTCCAATCATTCTCAAAGTAAAGCACATATGACAAAAGAATCAAGATTATCAACTCATCAAGATCAGAAGCAAATTCAAATGATATGCATCAAGTTCAAATTCAAATGATATGCATCAAGTTCAAATTCAAATTATCGATCAAGATCAAGAAGGGTCAAACTCAAGTTGAAGCACTAAAGTCATGCAAACATCTCACAAGTCAACCACAAAAGGAATATATGATCATATAAAGCATATGAGATGAAACAAACATTCAATGAACCCCTAAATCATGAAAATTAGAACCTCAAACATGTCATAAAGAGCATACAAGACTCATTAAACATACATGGAATCACACAAGAAGCAATCTCCAAAGACTAGGTCAAGATATGCACACACACAAGATTAAAACAATAAGAGCTTTATGCGACATCCAAAAATAGAAACATGACCAAATAAAATCCAAATAAATATCCAAACCTAAATTAAGTCCATCAAGGATCAATGTGCAAAAGATCACAACATGGATTGCATGAAAACATCATCAATTGCATCAAACAAGGCAAGACATTCAATTTGTTGAGCACATGTAGAAGGTCAAACAATCAAGAAAAGATCATCAAGACATTAAAACCACATCTAGATGATCATCAATCAAGTACCCAAGTGTGAGAGGAAAATTGGTTCAAGAAGGTAAGCAAATGGTGTCAAACAACAAACCAAAACCAAACGGGAAAACATGGAAACCTCCTCACAAAGTAAATTAATTAAAAAATAAAATTTAAATGAAAAATAAAATAAAAATATGAAAATTATCTCAACACATCATCAGAAACATATTTTTTGTGGATTTTTAAAATGGTTAGAACTATTTAAAATAAAATCAAAAAGAAAATTAAACAAAAATAAAATAAAAATGGAAAAGAGATCAAGGGGCTACATCAACAAACCCCAGAAACAAAGGGTTTCTGTTAAACACGTGCATGGGCCCAAAGCAGGGGTGTGTGGATAGCAAAATTTCCAGGCCCATGATGTATCTGATTCGTCTCTCCCTTTAAGTGAAACACTGCGTATCATTAAAGGAGGTGGAAAACCACCTCACTTTTCAACGCGCCACATGAGCAAGTCAACAGGTATATCACATCACACCTCAGCAACCACCTCAGACACCGGAGCCCTAGCTCTGGTTGTCTTCTCCGATGAGCCTCACCGGTGATGGCTAAAAATCTCAATAAAAATGAAAACCCAAGACATGTTTTTGAAGGAAACTCCATAGAGAACATGAATACACCATTAGTTTCTCAAAAAGCTTCCTCTAACATGGTGAAAACACAACGCATAAGTTTGGTACATAAATTGAAACTTGCTTAAACAGGCACAACAAGCATTCAAATATTGCCTACGCAAGGTAGGACTTTAGATGCAACCAATATGAACTTATTTACATGCCTAACATGAGAGTTTCAGATTGAAGAATCTTACTTAATGGAGCAACTCCGTTGGTTCTTCAAATGCTGCTTGAGCTTCAACCCAAAGCTACTAATAAGCTCCTTATGCTTCAGTGAGTAAGAACCAAGCAATAAATGGAAGAGAAAACCAACGAAATGAGCAACTCGAAGTGAGAGAAAGTTTGAATAATTTTGGGTAATTTGAGCTTTCTCTGCAGCAATCATCCTCTCTATGCACATTAGGGTTTGTCTAAACCTTATATATGAAGGCTTTGAGGTGTTATTCCAGGCCCATGATGGGTGATTGTCTTGCTTTCACAAACTTGCCAAAAACTTTCAAATGAGGTACACACGGGTTTAGGATGATCATCCCACTACTTCAAGCCATCATTCAGCATAAAGGAGGGTGAGGAAATGAATTTGAGTGGCTAGATAAAAAGGTATTAAGGTTTGTCATGTGTTTTGAACATTTCTTCATAAAGTATGAAACTTGAAAAATGGCTTGAAAAAAGTTAAGTTATGTTTTCTCATTTTAGGTAAAAAAAATTGATGTGGTCATGTGGTGATGTTGAAATGGTACAAAAAGAATCAAGACAATTCAAATTGATGGCTTGTAATGCAAGAAAGTCAAAATAGGTCCAAAATCCATGTTTTCATGTTCATCATGCTTTCAATTTCCTTGCAAATCATCAAAGATCATGGAATTTAGGGTCATGATGAAGTTAAGATCATAAGATACATCTTTCATGTTGCAAGAATCTTGACTTGAGGTCTTGAAGTCCATGAACTTTGACATTGAAGTGACCTAAAACTAGGTCATCCAACATGACCTTGCCTTGAGATGACCATAACTAGAGCTCTACACATGGGAATGATGAGTTATTTCACTTTTTGGAAATCTTAGACAATATGGAACAACTCTTATGTTTGATGGAAAATAAGGACAAGCTTGATTCCATGTGAAAAGTGCCTTAGAAGTGAGTTACCTTTGAATGCCTCTAAATCCTCTTCACTTTGTAAAACCAATTTGTAAACCTCATAACTTTAGATGTATGAATCCAATGAAAGAGTTATTGTACTTAAACGTAAGCTTGAATGATAAGGAATAAGTCTCATGTTTGATGGAAAATGAGATATGTCTTGCATAGTGGTGAAATTTGTCATTGAAGTTAGATACCAAAAGAGAGGATTTTACACTTAGAATCCTCTAAAACCCTAATTTAGAAACTTCTTAATCTCTTTGAATATCCTTGAACTAGCTCCAATATAACATTTATGATGACTTAGGATGACTTCTCATGGTTTAAATGATCAAGAATCTAGCCTTGAGCTCTTTCATATCCACAATTGACTTTTTTGTTGACCAAATGAAACCCTAACACCTTATCCACTGATTGAGGTTCTTGAAAATGGTTTGTGTAGTCATGTGACCCCCATAAAGGACCCTCAAGGTGTACATTGAGCTCTTGGACCGTGTCTTATCCAAGGAAATAGCCACATGTGCCTCTAATCACCCTCAAGATAGAAGGAGATGACCAAACACTTGCTTTCTCACTTCAAAAAGCTATGAGACCAGCTCTGATGAACATGAAGGCTTGATCCCCTGTCTAGAACCAATGCTATGCATAAATCCCAATGCAAGATGCTATGAAACATAAGCCAAGATAGAAGAAAAGGTTGGGCAAATTTTGGGGTGCTACAGCTGCCCCTATTCAATCGACTTGGACCTGAAGGTATGAAAAGAAACCACTTTCAGAAATTCAAGGTAAAAGGTGATTGAATATAAAAGTAACCGAAAATTTGTAACCTGCGGGATGGTACACTATTAAGCTTGTCAGCCAAAAGTGGACTTAAAAACAATGGGTACCAACCAAAAGTTGGGATAACCGAAATAGTAACTGATCAAAATGATGACAAGGGCTACTAAACAAGAGTCAGGATCGCCAGGGAATTGTATCTGAAAGTTATAAAGGAAAAGGCTACTAACCAAGAGTTAGGATCACCCATAGAATTATAACCAAGTGTTGTGAAGAAGAGGCTACTAACCAAAAGATAGGATCACCCAAAAGATCATCCTCAGTCAAAATTCGGAACAAGAGATACTAACCAAAAGTTAGGATCGCCGAGGAAAGATCACCAACTAAAAGTCAGAATGACAGCTACTAACCCAAAGTTAGGATCGCCCAGAAAATATTTCCATCAATCAAAAGTCGGAACAAAAGCTACTAACCAAAAGTTAGGATCGCCAAGAGATTACCATCGACCAAAAGTCAGAACAAAAGCTACTAACCAAAAGTTAGGATCACATCCACAAAACGAAGGACTACCAAACAAAAGTCAGGATATCATCCACAATACGATAGACTACCAACCAAAAGTTGGGATAGCATTCACAAACGACAAACTACCAACCAAAAGTCGGGATAACATCCACAAAACGACAGACCACCAACCAAAAGTCGAGATAACATCCGGGATAAGCAGGAAGTAGAATCGACCGATTTACAACCTGAAAAAGAGAAACTCCATTGGGGAAAGAGAAACTTAAACAAGCAAACTCTGTTGGGGAGCAAAAGCAAGATGAAAATGTCCATCAATGATTTTGTCGGGGTCAGGTATCATAATGGCTCATAAACTATACAGTTACCTGTTGGAGAGATGTTTGGCGACAAAAGTATCAAACCTGGCTTATGCTTCACATGCATATGTTTGAATATAGTGTAATGCTACATACGAAATGGAAATGCTACGCGTTTGGGAGGATGCTATGCAAAATGCAAATGCAAAGGAACACCACCAAGAAAAAGGTGCCGAGAGAAACGGCGAGCAAACATGTTGAGGAATACACCCTAAACGGCCTTCCAGAATAGAACTCTTCTGGGGACAATTCCAATCTGCTGGGAAATGAGAATAACATCCATTAGAAAGTTTCCCCAAAGGTCTCACTTTAGAGAATGCCAATGATCATTAGACTCTGTTGCGGATGTCTGCCACTTCAGATTTACTCATCGAGGGAAACAACATTAATCTCTGCTTGGGGAGAGGAGTCAATAACATAGATCCTGTACGGAACAACGCTGAACTTGCCCCGTTGCTGGGGAATAATCCCAATCTTACCTGCTGGGGATAAATGCACATCACTGTTGGTGAGAAACTTCTGATTTGGAAACAGTTCTCGATGGAGTGAGTCATGTGAATGACAAACAAATAGCGTGTTCTGTATGCAACAATGGCTATTTCAGTCACCATCCATGACATCATTCAAATAAATCATCATTTTAATTATGATTAGAAAAGCCCCAAAAGTTTCTTGTATGCAAAGTTTATCAAAAATATCAGACGTCTTTTTGCGAACAAAACAGCAAAAAGCAAAAACAAGAAAAGAAAGAGCTCTTTGCGAAAAAATACTTCATTGATTAAAAGGGTCTGTAAATAGGCAAATTACAACGGATGCAACTCCTGAAAAGAAGAAATTGCACAAAAAGTACAAATGAAAAAGATATAAAAATGTCGGCAATGTGAAGACAGACAACCACCATGTGTTGATTCGACTATGACTCGCATGTCTCCGATGCTTCACCAATGCTTTGCTTTCTGAAGAAAATTGATTTATTAACCCTCAGGTTCTCCACAAATCCAACTGTGTTCACGGGTCAGACGCGGACCATAGTCGTTTGCTTTTAAATTCCTAACTTTTACCTGAATCACCCTTGCGGGTTTTCGATCCATCGGGATGCCCATTTTTTCCAAAGTTTCCTTTTCAAATTTTCAACTCTGCGGGTTTATTCATTTTTTTATTTTATCCCTAATTTTTTCCCGAACCTATTCTTTTTATGGTTCGCCGGGATGCCTCATTTTTGCCTGTACTTTTCTTTTTATGTCGAGCGGGTCTCTTTTTAAGCAAAGTATTTTTTGACTAAGTCCGCGTTCACAGGAGACGTAAAATCTTCACCGTCCATAGTAGATAGTAATAAGGCTCCTCCAGAGAAAAATTTCCTTACCACGTATGGACCTTCATAATTGGGAGTCCATTTGCCCCTATGATCTGTTTGTGGAGGGAGGATCCTCTTCAGCACTAAGTCGCCTGTGTAACGCCCCGATTCTGAATTTCCTTTATTTTGAGTCCTTTCTGATTTAATTAATTGAATTATTATTTTAAATATGGAATTGTGTGTTAATATGTTATTTGTGCATATTGTGCTATTTTTGCCTACTTTGAGAGTATCGGGTAAAATAGACCGGAGGGTATTTTGGGCATTAGTAATTAGGTTAAGTGAATATTTTATGTGAATTGATTATTAATGTGTGGAAAGAATTTGAGAGGAAAGAAAAGAGAATATGAGTATATGAGAGAAAAAGAGAAAGTTAGTAAGAAAAGAAAAGAAAAACAAAGGAAAGAAAGGAAGAGAAGAGAAAGAGGGGAGAAAGAAGAGGAAAACCTAGAACTTCAAGAAATCATCACCAAAGCTTTCGATTGTTCGGGTAAGGGTGTGAAACTTTATTATTCTATCAATGTGTATAATCATGTGTGATTTTGTTGGATTGTTTTGGATTGTTGGTAGTTTTTCTACACTTTCCATTTTAGGTTGAATTTGGTTTAATCGATAGAAATCGTTGTTTAATGGTTAGAATCGTGGTTAAATGGCGTAGATTAGTCGGTATATGTTAGACTAAGGCTGCTGGGTATGAGTTGGAGTTCATCGGGTGATTTTATCGGTGGTTTTGGATTCTGAACAGTGGGGAGAAGTTCTGTTCGCAGACGCTCGCTAGCAGTTCGCTAGGCGAGCAGGTCGCGAATGGTCGCTGGTAGTTCGCTAGGCGAGTGCGCAGCGAACGGTCCCAGACTTGGGACAAAATGGTATTGTGGTCTTTCGTTGGTAGCGAAGGGAGTAGCGAAGAGCTCGCTGGGGGTTCGCTGTGGCGAACGAGGTAGCGAGCAATGTTTGGAGGTTCTGTTCGCACTCGCTAGCAGTTCGCTAGGCGAGGAAGTAGCGAACGCTCGCTAGCAGCTCGCTAGGAGAGCGTGTAGCGAGCGTAGCAGGATGGATTTCCCTGTTGCTGGGTGCTGTCATGGCTTGGGGTTTCGGTTGCGATCGACCCTTCTTTGATTTAATAGTTTATATGCTGGGATGTGTTGTGCTATGGATAGCCGTATGGCGTGAATCCTAGATTATGAATTGTGGCCGCTTGGGCAATTATGTGCATTGTTTAGTCTGATTAAAATCTATGATGTTTGTATGAATGTGTATAATGCATGAGTATGTTTGTAAACATGTGTGCATTTCAAGAGTGTCATGAGTCATGTTGCATGTGAAGCATCATGGTATGCATTCTTGTGTCGATTGATTCCTCGGCGAATCTGCAGAACCTCGTGTGCCCTTGTGGGGTGTGAGCGATGGTTAGTTATTGATCCCTTGGTGGATTTGCAGAACCTCGTATATAACGATGTTTATTTTGATTCCGCGTAGAATCTGCAGAACCTCGTGTGCCCATGTGGGGTGTGAGCGATGGTTATTTGGTTCTTCAATTGAACCTGCTGAAATGAGTTGGTACCGCATTTGCATCTGCATAGAGTCGTGTGTCGGTCTCTATGAGTTGCATGTTGACATCCTGCATGGTTTATGGTGAATGAACATAATTGTAAATGTTTATATAAATTGTTGATGATTGGCATGATTGGTATGCTTGAAGACACATGTACGGGTGAATATATGAATATGTATGTTTTGTGTGTTTATGAACCGATATAAACATTGTTGACACATATTGTATATGCATGATGTTCTAATTGTAAATAGATAATGTGAATACATTGAGATGTACGGTATGACGAGGTGAGTTGCGGTGAGAACGCGAAAGACGTATTTTGGGTATTAAGTACATATATATGTTTTTATGCATTGTTATTATGATATCGTTTCTCACCCTTCTTATGTTTCTTTTAATGCTCTATGAGGCATTGCAGACTAGATTGCTGGAAGTATTTTGTGAAGCGTGGCTTCTTCCCTTTTTGGTCGGTCGGCTCTGATATGTAGCACCGGGTAGAATAGGATTTATTTTGATTCTTTTGTGATACATCTGAGTATGTATCTGCTGTTGATATGTTTTGTAAAACATGATGAATGATAACTGTATATGTGTTACATGTTTGGTGAATTGTGAAATATTTGGATATTTCCGCCTTTGTTCTAAATATTTCTTGTGGGTGTTATCCCGTTGTTGCATATCTGTTGAGCAGGTGCTGTATGTGTTGGAAATTTTATGATAATGTGATATTTCCCTTTTATGCCATGTTACAAATGTACTCTGATGAAATTTTAAATTTATGCCTAAATGATTAATTGTATTATTTAGGGGCATAGAAAGGGGGTGTTATATTATGTGGTATCAGAGCCAGTGTTGAGTCAGTGTATCTGTCTCGCTGTTTTGTTGGTTGAATGGTTGTTTGACCCTGTTGTTATTTTTGGGAATAATCAGAATATGGCTGGTCGTAATGACAACGCGATAGCTGCGTCATTGGAAGCTATGGCTCGAGCGGTGCAGGATGCGCCGAATGTGAATGCTAACGATGAGTTTAGAAAGAATCAACCGCCGGTGTTCAAAGGAAGGTTTGATCCGGACTGTGCTCAGATTTGGCTGAAGGAGGTCGAGAGGATCTTCAGAGTTATGAATTGCGCTGAGAGGAACAAGGTGAGACTTGGATCTCACATGCTGAGGGAAGAAGCCGATGACTGGTGGGTCGGCATAAGACAAATTCTTGGGGTTGATGATGAGGAAATAACTTGGGATTTGTTCCGCACTGAATTTTTGAGGAAGTATTATCCGGAGAGTGTGAAGGGAAAGAAGGAGATGGAGTTTCTAGAATTGAAACAAGGGAACATGTCCGTGGTCGACTACACGGCTAAGTTTACGGAGTTGGTGAAATTCCATCCTCACTATGATGCGGTGGCGGCGGAATTTTCCAAGTGTATTAAGTACGAGAACGGCTTGCGCCCGGAGATCAAGCAAGCTGTGGGATATCAGAGGATTCGAAGATTTTCGGACTTAACCGAATGCTGTAGAATTTTCGAAGAGGATAGTAGGGCTCGTTCTACTCACTATAAGAGTTTGAGTGAGAGGCGAGGGAAGCAACCAGTAAGGAGTGGGCCTTATGTGACGCCTGCTGATAAAGGCAAGCATAGGGAACACTTTGTCAAGAAATCCGGAGGAGGGAGTTCTGGTCCCGTTAAGTGCTATAGGTGCGGCGAAGAGGGGCACAAATCCTTTGAGTGTAAGAAGGCTGGGGAAAGGTGTGCTAACTGTGGTGGTCTCGGTCATGCTACAATTGAATGTAGAAGGAATGTGATTAAGTGTTTTAACTGTGGGGAGGTTGGTCATATTAGTACGAAGTGTACTAAGGCAAAGCAAGCTCCGTCAAGCGGGAAGGTATTTGCATTAGCGGGTGCAGACACTACTAATGCAGATCGGTTGATTAAAGGTACATGCTTTATTAATAATATGCCCTTAGTTGCTATTATCGATACCGGAGCGACTCATTCGTTTATTTCTTTCGAGCGTGCTAAGCGTTTGGATTTGTGTTTTTCTTCTTGTGGTGGTGATATGGTTATTGAGACGCCCGTTTCGGGGTTGGTAACTACGTCTTCGGTATGTTTGAGTTGTCCCTTGACCATGTATGGTAAGAACTTTATTATGGACTTGGTGTGTTTGCCATTAGAAGGATTAGATGTGATTTTGGGTATGAATTGGTTGCAGTATAATAGAGTTCATATTGATTGTTATCACAAGTTGGTGAGGTTTCCATCTTCGGGAGATGAGGGGGAAGAGAGTTTTCTATCCACTAAAGAGTTGAAGAAACTTTTGGCGGATGAAGCTCAAGTGTTCTGTTTGTTTGCGTCGCTGTCGGTGGAGAATAAGGTTGAATTGGATTTGGTTCCAGTGGTATGTGACTTTCCAGAAGTATTTCCGGAGGACATTACGGATGTACCGCCAGAAAGGGAAGTCGAGTTTTCGATTGATCTAGTTCCCGATACTAGACCGATTTCGATGGCACCGTATCGTATGTCGGCATCGGAGTTGGTAGAATTGAAGAGACAATTGAATGATTTATTGGAAAAGAGATTTGTTAGGCCGAGTGTTTCTCCTTGGGGTGCGCCGGTATTGTTGGTAAAGAAGAAAGACGGGAGCATGCGATTGTGTATTGATTATCGGCAGTTGAACAAGGTGACTATCAAGAATAAGTATCCGCTTCCTAGAATTGATGATTTGATGGACTAATTGGTTGGTGCCCGTGTTTTTAGTAAGATTGATTTGAGGTCAGGTTATCACTAGATTCGTGTTAAAGGAGAAGATATTCAAAAGACGGCTTTTAGGACACGGTATGGTCATTATGAATTTTCTGTGAGGCCATTCGGAGTTTCTAATGCGCTGGGTGTGTTTATGGAATATATGAATCGTATCTTTCATGAGCAGTTGGATCGTTTCGTAGTTGTGTTTATTGATGACGTTTTAATTTACTCTAAGTCCCAAGAAGAGCACGAAGAGCATTTGCGGGTTGTGTTGCAAGTATTGAAGGAGAAGCAATTGTATGCTAAGTTATCCAAGTGCGAGTTTTGGTTATCGGAAGTGAATTTTCTTGGGCATGTTATTTCTGGTAAAGTTATTTGTGTTGATCCGTCCAAGATTGATGCGGTGATGCAATGGGAGGCTCCTAAGTCGGTTACGGAGATCCGAAGCTTTTTGGGCTTGGCCGGTTATTATCGGAGGTTTATTGAGGGATTTTCGAAGTTGGCTCTTCCGTTGACTCAGTTGACTTGTAAGGGAAAGACTTTTGTTTGGGACATTAATTGTGAGAAGAGTTTTGTTGAACTTAAGAGACGGTTGACAACGGCGCCGGTTCTGATTTTGCCAAATCCGACGGAAGCGTTTGTGGTTTATTGTGATGCTTCTTTGTCCGGTTTGGGTGGTGTTTTGATGCAAGACGGTAAAGTTGTGGCTTATGCTTCAAGGCAATTGAGAGTGCATGAGAAGAATTATCCCACGCACGATTTGGAATTGGCGGCCGTGGTCTTTGTTTTGAAAATTTGGAGACACTATCTCTATGGTGCGAGATTTGAAGTTTTTAGTGACCACAATAGTTTGAAGTATTTATTTGAGCAAAAGGAATTGAATATGAGGCAAATGAGATGGTTTGAGTTTTTGAAGGATTATGACTTTGGTTTGAATTACCATCCGGGTAAGGCAAATGTTGTAGCCGATGCTTTGAGCCGGAAGTTAGTGCATATGTCTACATTGATGGTGAGAGAATGGGAACTTTTGGAGAGTTTTAGAGATTTGAGTTTGGTTTGTGAAATGACGCCAAGAAGTGTGAAACTTGGTATGTTGTATGTTACGAATGATTTTCTAGCTACCGTTTGTGAAAAGCAAAAGTTGGATTTGAAATTTATGGATTTGATGATGAATGAGAGTGAGGACTTTAAGGTTGATAATTTTGGAGTTTTGAGATTCCGTGGTCGTATTTGTATTCCCGACGATATGGATTTGAGAAGGACGATATTGGAGGAAGGACACCGGAGTAAATTGAGTATTCAACCGGGTGCGAATAAGATGTATCAAGATTTGAAGAAAATCTTTTGGTGGTCCGGATTGAAGAGGGATGTAGCTCGATTTGTGTATTCGTGTTTGACTTGCCAGAAGTCTAAAGTAGAACATCATAACCCTAGTGGTTTGATGCAACCATTGGATATTCCAGAATGGAAATGGGATAATATATCAATGGATTTTGTTACGGGTTTACCAAATACGCAAAGAGGTCACAATTCTATTTGGGTGATTGTTGATAGGCTTACTAAATCTGCTTACTTTATTCCGATTGATATTAGTTATCCTTTGGAAAAGTTAGCCGAGATTTATGTTCGGGTGATTGTAAAGTTGCATGGGGTTCCCAAGAGTATCGTGTCGGATAGAGATCCTAGATTTACTTCGAGATTTTGGGAAGGTTTGCAAAAGGCTTTAGGTTCTAAGTTGAGATTGAGTTCGGCGTATCATCCGCAGACGGATGGCCAAACTGAGAGGACGATTCAATCGTTAGAGGACTTGTTGCGTGCTTGTGTGCTCGAGCAAGGTGGTGTTTGGGATAGCTTTTTGGCATTGATTGAGTTCACTTATAACAACAGTTTTCATGTGAGTATTGGTATGGCACCATTTGAGACTTTGTATTGTCGGAGATGTCGAACACCTTTGTATTGGCATGAAACCGGAGAGAGATCGGTAGTTGGACCGGAAATGGTACAACAAACGACGGAGAAGGTGAAGTTGATTTGAGAGAAGATGAAGGCTTCCCAGAATAGGCAAAAGAGTTATCATGACAAGAGAAGGAAGGATCTTGAATTTCAAGAAGGTGACCATGTGTTTTTGAGAGTTACACCGGTTACGGGTGTGGGTCGTGCTTTGAAGTCGAAGAAGTTGACTTCTCGTTTTATTGGTCCGTATCAAATTATTGCACAGGTTGGTGCGGTGGCTTATCGTGTGGCGTTGCCTCCGAGTCTTTCGAATTTGCATGATGTGTTCCATGTTTCGCAACTTCGGAAGTATGTTCCGGATCCGTCACATGTGATTCCTATGGATGAGGTGGAGGTAAGAGATAATCTTACGGTTGAGGTTTTACCGGTTATGATTTTGGACCGCGAAGTTAAGAACCTAAGAGGCAAGGATATTTCGCTTGTAAAAGTAGCATGGGGAGGTGCTGCGGAAGGCAATATGACTTGGGAATTGGAGAGTAAGATGCGTGAGTCGCATCCTGAGTTGTTCGAATCAGGTAATATTTTCGAGGACGAAAATTCCTAAGTGGGGGAGAGTTGTAACGCCCCAATTCTGAATTTCCTTTATTTTGAGTCCTTTCTGATTTAATTAATTGAATTATTATTTTAAATATGGAATTGTGTGTTAATATGTTATTTGTGCATATTGTGCTATTTTTGCCTACTTTGAGAGTATCGGGTAAAATAGACCGGAGGGTATTTTGGGCATTAGTAATTAGGTTAAGTGAATATTTTATGTGAATTGATTATTAATGTGTGGAAAGAATTTGAGAGGAAAGAAAAGAGAATATGAGTATATGAGAGAAAAAGAGAAAGTTAGTAAGAAAAGAAAAGAAAAACAAAGGAAAGAAAGGAAGAGAAGAGAAAGAGGGGAGAAAGAAGAGGAAAACCTAGAACTTCAAGAAATCATCACCAAAGCTTTCGATTGTTCGGGTAAGGGTGTGAAACTTTATTATTATATCAATGTGTATAATCATGTGTGATTTTGTTGGATTGTTTTGGATTGTTGGTAGTTTTTCTACACTTTCCATTTTAGGTTGAATTTGGTTTAATCGATAGAAATCGTTGTTTAACGGTTAGAATCGTGGTTAAATGGCGTAGATTAGTCGGTATATGTTAGACTAAGGCTGCTGGGTATGAGTTGGAGTTCATCGGGTGATTTTATCGGTGGTTTTGGATTCTGAACAGTGGGGAGAAGTTCTGTTCGCAGACGCTCGCTAGCAGTTCGCTAGGCGAGCAGGTCGCGAATGGTCGCTGGTAGTTCGCTAGGCGAGTGCGCAGCGAACGGTCTCAGACTTGGGACAGAATGGTATTGTGGTCTTTCACTGGTAGCGAAGGGAGTAGCGAAGAGCTCGCTGGGGGTTCGCTGTGGCGAACGAGGTAGCGAGCAATGTTTGGAGGTTCTGTTCGCACTCGCTAGCAGTTCGCTAGGCGAGGAAGTAGCGAACGCTCGCTAGCAGCTCGCTAGGCGAGCGTGTAGCGAGCGTAGCAGGATGGATTTCCCTGTTGCTGGGTGCTGTCGTGGCTTGGGGTTTCGGTTGCGATCGACCCTTCTTTGATTTAATAGTTTATATGCTGGGATGTGTTGTGTTGTGGATAGCCGTATGGCGTGAATCCTAGATTATGAATTGTGGCCGCTTGGGCAATTATGTGCATTGTTTAGTCTGATTAAAATCTATGATGTTTGTATGAATGTGTATAATGCATGAGTATGTTTGTAAACATGTGTGCATTTCAAGAGTGTCATGAGTCATGTTGCATGTGAAGCATCATGGTATGCATTCTTGTGTCGATTGATTCCTCGGCGAATCTGCAGAACCTCGTGTGCCCTTGTGGGGTGTGAGCGATGGTTAGTTATTGATCCCTTGGTGGATTTGCAGAACCTCGTATATAACGATGTTTATTTTGATTCCGCGTAGAATCTGCAGAACCTCGTGTGCCCATGTGGGGTGTGAGCGATGGTTATTTGGTTCTTCAATTGAACCTGCTGAAATGAGTCGGTACCGCATTTGCATCTGCATAGAGTCGTGTGTCGGTCTCTATGAGTTGCATGTTGACATCCTGCATGGTTTATGGTGAATGAACATAATTGTAAATGTTTATATAAATTGTTGATGATTGGCATGATTGGTATGCGTGAAGACACATGTATGGGTGAATATATGAATATGTATGTTTTGTGTGTTTATGAACCGATATAAACATTGTTGACACATATTGTATATGCATGATGTTCTAATTGTAAATAGATAATGTGAATACATTGAGATGTACGGTATGACGAGGTGAGTTGCGGTGAGAACGCGAAAGACGTATTTTGGGTATTAAGTACATATATATGTTTTTATGCATTGTTATTATGATATCGTTTCTCACCCTTCTTATGTTTCTTTTAATGCTCTATGAGGCATTGCAGACTAGATTGCTGGAAGTATTTTGTGAAGCGTGGCTTCTTCCCTTTTTGGTCGGTCGGCTCTGATATGTAGCACCGGGTAGAATAGGATTTATTTTGATTCTTTTGTGATACATCTGAGTATGTATCTGCTGTTGATATGTTTTGTAAAACATGATGAATGATAACTGTATATGTGTTACATGTTTGGTGAATTGTGAAATATTTGGATATTTCCGCCTTTGTTCTAAATATTTCTTGTGGGTGTTATCCCGTTGTTGCATATCTGTTGAGCAGGTGCTGTATGTGTTGGAAATTTTATGATAATGTGATATTTCCCTTTTATGCCATGTTACAAATGTACTCTGATGAAATTTTAAATTTATGCCTAAATGATTAATTGTATTATTTGGGGGCATAGAAAGGGGGTGTTACAACCTGCCTGAAAATGTCGAGGGCGCACCTTCTGATCAAATGCCTTCTTCATTCTGCTCTGGTATAGCCAGCCATGGGCGATTGCCGCCAATCTCTTTTCATCAATCAGACTAAGCTGATTCAACCTAGCCTTTACCCATTATGCTTCATCAAGCTTCACATTAGCCAATACCCTCGGAGAAGGAATCTCGACTTCTAATGGTAGGACAGCTTCCATACCATACACCAACGAGAAATGGGTTGCCCCAGTCGACGTACGCACTGAAGTACGATAACCATGTAAAGCAAAGGGCAACATCTCGTGCCAATCTCTGTAAGTCACCACCATTTTCTGTATAATCTTCTTGATATTCTTATTTGCTGCCTCAACAGCACCATTAATCTTCGGACGGTATGGAGAATAGTTGTGGTGTTCAATCTTAAAATTTTGGTACAATTCTTTCATCATCTTATTGTTCAAATTCGAACCATTGTCAGTAATGATTCTTTCTGGCACTCCATATCGGCAGATGATGTCTTTATTTATAAAGCGAGCAACTAATTGTCTGGTCACATTGGCGAAGGAAGCCGCATCTACCCACTTGGTGAAATAATCGATTGCCACTAAGATAAAGTGATGCCCATTGGAGGCTGTCGGTTCAATCTTGCCAATCATGTCGATGCCCCACATTGCAAAGGGCCAATGAGACGTCAAACAGTCGGACTCCATAGTCACCCAATAATACCCTGCTCTTAATAATTTTCTAGACATCGCATGCCCACCAGCATGAGTACCAAAAGAACCTTCATGGACATCTTCCATCAGCAAACCTGCTTCATTTTAATCCACACAATGTAGCAATACCAAGTCAAAATTTCTTTGGTATAACACATCATCCTTGTTCAAGTAAAAGTTTCTCGACAACCTCCTTAGAGTCTTCTTATCTCTACTTGATGCCCCAGGCGGATACTCTTGAGTCTTGAGGAAATGTCTGATGTCGAAATACCAAGGCTTCCCATCCGACGCTTCTTCTACTGCAAATATAAAAGTTGGCCTATCAAGGCGCATGGTAGTGATCATTGAAGCTTCATTCCAATAATTCACTTTATACACCAATGATAACTTTGCCAAAGCATCCGCCATCTGATTTTTAGCCCTCGATACATGATGAAATTTAACCCTGTCGAAGAAAGGCAGCAGTCTTCTTGCATAGTTCATATACAACACTAGGTTGGCTTGACGGGTTTCCCACTCTCCTTTGATCTGATTGACGACTAAAGCTGAATCACCATATACATCAAGATTCTTGATTCTCAAATCAATAGTTTCTTCTATACCCATGATGCATGCTTCATATTCAGCTTCATTATTGGTGCAGGCGAATGTTAATCGAGCGTTGAATGGTATGTGGGAACCGTGAGAAGTCGTAATGATTGCCTCAATTCCGTTGCCATACGAATTAACCACACCGTCGTAAACCAAATTCCACGAAGAACCAATTTTGGGACCTTCGTCTGGTAGAGGCTCGTCACAGTTCTTCATCTTCAAAAAAATTATGTCTTCGTCGGGAAACTCGAAACTCATTGGCTGATAATCCTCAATTGGTTGTTCTGCGAGATATTCTGACAAAACATTCCCTTTAATGGCTTTTTGGGAAACATATTGAATATCGTACTCTGTTAGAACCATCTGCCATCTAGCAATTCTCCCGAAAAGCGCATGCTTTTCAAATATGTACTTGATCGGATCCATCTTCAAAATTAACATGGTTGTATGATTTAACATGTATTGCCTTAGGCATTTGGCTGCCCAAGCGAGTGCACAACATGTCTTCTCTAGCATCGAGTATCTTGACTCACACTCTGTGAAATTTATACTCAAGTAGTAGATGACGTGCTCTTTTCTGCCTGTTTTGTCGTGTTGACCGAGCACACAACCCATTGAATTCTCAAGAACCTTCAAATACATAATCAAAGGTGTTCTTGCAACTGGAGGCATCAATATCAGAGGTTCCTGCAAATATTCTTTTATTTTCTCAAGTGCCCTTTGACAATTTTCGTTCTAGACGTCTGCTTGATCTTTCTTTAACAATTTGAATATTGGTTCACAAGTGGCTGTAAGGTGAGATATGAACCTCGCAATGTAGTTCAATATCCCCAGAAAACCACAAACCTCTTTTTCTGTGTTTGGCTCAGGCATTTCTTGTATGGCTTTTATTTTGGCAGGATCTACCTCGATTCCTTTTTCACTGACAATGAACCCCAATAGCTTTCCTGATCTTACTCCGAAAGTGTACTTATTTGGGTTCAACCTCAACCTAAATTTTCTTATCCTCTCAAATAGCTTCAATAGATTAACCAAATGTCCCTCCTCCGTCTGTGGCTTCGCAATCATGTTATCAACATACACTTCGATCTCATGATGAATCATATCATGAAAGAGAGTCACCATTGTCTGCTCATAAGTTTCTCCTGCATTTTTTAATCCAAAAGGCATAACTTTGTAGCAAAAGGTCCCCCACGGTGTGATAAAAGTAGTTTTCTCCATGTCTTTTGGAGCCATTTTGATTTGGTTGTACCCAAAGAAGCCATCCATGAAGGAAAACACAAAATATTGAGCAGTGTTATCAACTAAAACATCAATGTGGGGGAGTGGGAAATCATCTTTTGGGATCGCTCTATTTAGATCTCGATAGTCGACGCACATTTTTTTGACCTTCCCATCTTTGTTAGGCATAGGAACAATATTAGCACCCCATGGAGGATAATTCGTGACTGGGAGAAAGCCAACATCCAACTGCTTCTGGACTTCTTCCTTGATCTTGACTGCCATATCAGGCCTGGTTCTTCTCAATGTTTGCTTCACAGGTGGACATTCTCCCCAAAGAGGTAGACGATGCATCACTATGTCGGTATCCAACCCTGGCATATCTTCATACGACCAAGCGAAGACATCTCTATACTCCTAGAGCATTTCCACCAATCTTCTTTTGACGTCGTCTTCCAATGCAGTCCCGATCATGACTTCTTCCTATCGTCTTCAGTGCCTAAATTGACAACTTCAACATCCTCTTGATGAGGTAAAATGACTTTTTCCTCTTGCCTCAAAAGTCTGGCCAGTTCTTCAGGTAGGTCACAATCCTCATCATTCTCTTCTTCGACTTGAAAAATAGGATTGTCGAAGTCATATCGAGTCATAGCCGAATCTGAATCGATGGTATCTGAGATGTGAAACCTGCATGATTTATATTTTTATGCTTAATATGAAATTCAAACAAACACATTGCCATTTTGTTGTTAAAAATATAAGAAGAAAAGTAAGGATCAAAAATATTTGAATGTAAAAAGAACGCCTTTCATTCATGATAAAAAGTTTGAACATAAACCAAAGGGGCCCTACAAAGGAAAGCCACTACGTCTTCTGCAGAACATAGGACCAGACATAATAAAAAACAATAGAAATTACTCTTCTGAAGTGACTTAGACGATTTCCTCCACAGTCCAATTGCAAATTTTCTGTCCAGGAACACACGGGTGGATCTAAGCATCCATCTCCTTCATCATCCTCCATAACATTAATCCTATCAAAAATAACCCCACCATTGGTGAACTGAACGAGTCCTTTGTACCTCGGAGCACTCTGAGAAGAAGATGGGCTACACCCCAGGCTAAACTTGTCTTGTTTGTTAGGAACATTGAGAACTTGGCCCCACCTCTGCAAAGAATCGGATTTTACAATAGAATGGGCTTCTTTAAACAAGGACATCGAAATTTCTGGAACTTTGTCTTCAACAAGAGGCCTCTCCTGAATCTGTATTGGAATGGAAATCACACCTAGCATTTGCGTCATAGCCTGGTGGAGGTATGCCTGTAAGCAGTGCCAAAGCACCGAAATGGAAATCACACCTAGCATTTGCGTCATAGCCTGGGGGAGGTATGCCAGTAAGTAGTGCCAAAGTCCTTTTCTGAACAAGTTGGAACTGTAGCAGATGTTGCAATAATTGAGAGTAAGGCATGGGAGGTGTGTTGAAATGACTTTTGGTTGTTCTCTCTCTGTCTTGATAACAGCGAGGTGCAATGGTTGGTTGCTGAGGTACAGCCGGAATGGCTATACTAGCAATTTGTTGTTGATGTTGAGGTTGGTACTGACGTTGATGCTGCACTCGGTCTCTATTTCCGTAGGCTGATACAACATTCATGTCTCCTTCCCTTTTTTTCGGGTTCCCATATGTCTTCCTCATTCCTCCTGATGTAGACCCCTCTCCACTTTGTATCTTCCCTATCTTTATTCCATTTCCACTCTTTCCCCTGTTATGATTAAGTCTGAAAACTCCCAGACATGCTCCTAATTAGTTTCTCATAGTATGTTCCTGACATGGTTGCCACAAACATGTCAATTAGTTCACGTTCCACCATCGGGGGTTGAACTCTAGCCGCTAATTCCTGCCACCTCTGGGCGTATTCCTTGAATCCCTCATTGTTTCTCTGCGATAAATTCTACAATTGTACTCTGTTCGGCGCCAAATCACTATTGTATTGGTAGTGACAAACAAAGGCTTCCCCTAAATCCCTCTAGCTCCTTATATGTGTCCCTTCCAGACCCATATACCATTCTAGAGAAGGACCTGACAAGCTGTCCTGAAAGAAGTGCATTAACAATTTCTCGTCATCCGAATAAGCTGACATCTTCTGAAAGTAAGCCCTAAGATGTACTCTAGGACAAGTCGTCCCTTTGTACTTGTCGAAATATGGCACTTTGAATTGGGGGGAATTTTGACCCCTAGTATTAGCCCCAAATTTGACATGTCGAGTCCCAAAGAATTTTGATTCTCGAGGCTTTTCATTTTCTCTTTGAGCATCTTGAATCTTTTGTCGGCTTCTGTGGGGAGACCCATGTCCAAGTCTCTCATTGAAAATACATCATCTTGATCATCTTCTTCCTAGTGGGGATCTGCAGCTCCATGTGCAGCACCCACGCTGCCTCCTGCGCCGATTATATGAACTCCTGTTTGGTGACCTCCGCCCGGAGGGTTAGCAACAGTTGGAACTACATTGGCCTGAGGAGTGATACCATCAATTGGGGGAGGAATAACAATATTTCCTCCATGCAGAACACCACTTCCATCCACCCGTGCTATCAGTGGTTAGACTAGAGTTCTCAGTTGTTCCTGCCTGTTAGCTACCCCTTGCATCATGTCCATAAATTGTGTCATCCTGTCTCTGAATTTTTGAAGCTCTTGTTGTACCTAGTCCATGATTCTTTGTTGATTCCCCCTTGTAGAGTATCTGTGGAAGACCGGATCTGCTATCCTGTAAACTGTTGGAAGAAAACCATGTAGAGATAAGATTGACAGTCCCAAGAACATCTGCTATGCAAATGTGAATGATAATGCAAAATGCAAGCATGTTTATATGATTCAGGGAGATCTTTCCCTTGATTCTAGTTCCATGAACAAATAGCAAACAGAAGAACAACAGATAGAATCATAAATCTCTTCTCGTAAATAAAATGAGAACGAAAGTTCGCGTACACAAAACAACGTCAAGAGATACAACAGTAAATGATCTTACGACCCCATCCAACAAGTCTGGTGATGGTCTCAATACAAGATAAGAACAAAAGAGAAGAAAAACTAAAAGAAAACTGTATCAGATAACTCTCTCAGCCAGTGTAATGAGTCTGAAATTCCTTTAATAGCTCCTTTGTATCTGGATATTCAGGCCTTGCAACCAATGTCTTTATGAGCAAATCTTTTATGCGGATAACATCCTTCAAACTTTGAGCATAATCTTCCCAAGCATCTTCTCCGAAGGCATCTTCAAGTCTCAGTTTCTTCAATTATGTCGTTACCTTAAACTCTTCCAAGGCTGACAGGGTTTCTCGTAACTTATGATCACTTACATACCAACGAGACGACTCTAATGAAGCTTTTTCATCCTTAATCCCGAGCTGTGTCTTCAACCTGTCAATTTTTTTATGGAGATCATCTTCTCTTCCTTTGTTGGCGGTTAACGCTACGTTCCACTGATCATTGAACTTGGATATCTCCAGGCATGCCTTATCCAGCTCTTTCTTCTTATGGCTAAGGACATTACGAGTGCTCTTCAAATCTTGACCGACTCATCCCCGTACGTGAATCTCTTCGGTTAACTCTTTTTCCATCTTGTCCAAGGCTTCTGTCTTCATCTTTGCTAAGTAGACTGCTTCATTCTTGTCGCTTTTTAACTGACTAACCTCCTTTTTCAAATCTTCATTATCCTTGTGTAATTCTTCTTTTTCAGGCCACAACTTATTATATCTCTAAATATCGATTGTCGTAGGTTCTTCAACAACCAAAGGATACAGAGGTTCTCTGACAGGGAATGGTAGCAACATTTTCTCCACCCTTTCCTGGATCCAATTCACATAATGTCCATAAGCTATGCAATTGCCCTTACCCAAAGAAAGTTTTCCTCTTCGATGAATTCTTCCCCAGGCTTCCTTTATCCTGGCTAAAGTATCGAAGTCGGCTACTCTTGTGAAATACAGAGATTCCTGTACTTCCTCCTCCTTCGGGGGCCCCTTCAAAACATAACCAAACTGTCTGACGGCAAGAGCAGGGTTGTAATTGATCCCACCTTTTCTTCCTATCAGAGGAACATTAGGAAAGTTTCCAAAGCTAAAGATGTTCTCCATGCCGAGAAAATCTCGATTAAACCAGACAATATTCTCAGATGTCAAACCTATAAGTCTTTCTGACCATTCAGATGTATCACACGTATCAACAAAAACTCCAATTCGAGGGAGATGCTCCATAAACCATTTGCGGAGGAGTGGTGTACAACAAGAAACATTCTTCCCTCTTCTCTTCTCATTTTTGTAATGCACTGAATGGTACAAATCTCCCAAAAGAGTAGGTACAGGATTCCTGGAAGCGAAAATACGAAAAGCATCCATATTAACAAAGTCTGGTATGTTGGGAAACAAAACTATGCTATATATGCACAATGCTAGAATATCGTTGAAGACCACCTAACAACCCTCCTTAGCAAAATGCTGAGCCTTGCCCACCAAGAAAGATAAAGGAAAACCAGAAGCCCTATTTCTACAGACCACGTTACCCTCCAATTTAGATTCACTCAAATAAATAGCATTGGCCAACATTGTCAGGTCAAATTCCTCCTCAGAATGAAAGAAAGGCATCTTTTCTAAGATTGAAACTTCCATCAGAAAAGCAAACTCCTCCAAGGTAGGAACTAAGACATAACCGGGCAAAGTGAAACAGCGTAACTGAGGGTCGTAGAATTGTAGCAGAGTATGGACAACTCCTTGTTCATACCCTGAGGTTTTATAGACTAAACTTAGAATCTTCCCATAGTCGTTTTTAAAGTCTTCAATGACACCGGGACCAGCCATAGAAATGAGACCAAATAAAGGTCTTAACTCTGGCACCTAGAACTTGTAGGTGATAATTCTCTTCAATTCAAGGTCCATGTTGATAGCGGATCAGATTACCAGAATCAAAGGGAAAATGGGAACCTGAAATCACACATACATGCAAATGTTAATATGCAAATGAAAATGCAAATTCAAACAAGGGATCAAGAATGCTGTGTGTCGCTACTGCGAAAAAGGGAACCGACAAAGACATAAGAGTCACCACCATTCGTTATTTATCCCAAAGAGAGGGAAAGAAAATGATCAGAGAAAACCTATGAAAATGGAATAAGGCAGGTTATCGCAACCAAATCTCGGGTTCGGGAGTCGGTTACGCAAGAGGAAGGTATGAGCACCCCTCATGCCTACGTATTCCCTCACGGGGACAAAAGAAAAGAAAAGAGACTCGATAGAGCATCGCCACTCTATGCCTACGTATTCCCTCGTGCAATGGGAAAGTCAGAGTCAACGTAGTTCGGAAAACTACGGGTGAAGGTGGGGGAGGTTGCTCGCCAAGACATCACCGTCTTGTGCCTACATATCCTCATCTAGTATGAGAAATAAGAGCAAACATAGTTTGGGCTGACACGACCACAGGTTGGTTCAAGTGTTTTAAATCGAGTAGGGTTAAAACTTTGTTCTAGCAGTTAGGTGTATGTTGCTCGACCATTGGAGACTAAGGCGTTACCTGTTTGCGATAGAAACAAAGCTTAACAACACTCTCTTTATGAAAATGGTTTTCAATTAATCCCGAAGGATAAAAAAGGTTTGATGTTTTTGTTTTTGGTATTTTTTAAGACATGAAGTGAATTGAGTTTGGTTTGTAACTCATGTTGCACTAAAGACTATGACTCGAGAGCGAATGCGTCGCATATCGCCCAAAGGGCATATGCTAAACACTCTAGATAGTTGAGAGAAGGCCCCCCAACCATCATTCCTCAAGTACTTAAGGCTCGTAGCGTACAACACAAATTATTCTTTATTAAGTGTTTTGAACTATTTCGGAGATGAGAAGAGAAAGACACCGACTAAGGGGAAACTGGACCCTAAAGTTGTCATACACAATGCTCCTAAAGTTGGGATGAAAGGGAAGAACTACCCTAATGTTATCATGCATAGGATAGAACACCTAATGTCTCTCCTACTCCCATCCTAAACGGAGGGACTAGGAATCCTAGGGGGATCATGGCACAAGGCCAAGTAAACACTAAATAATTCACTCACAAATGAAGTGAAAAAGAAAAGGAGTTAACTTGAACAAGTCAACATGCAATGCAAACAAATTAGATGCAAAGAATAGATGCAACAAAAAAAGAGTAGAGGGAGGAAAAAGTGTGGGGAAGCCACCACCACAAGCACATCTCAACTGTAACACCCCCTTCTATACCTCCAAATAATCAGGTAAATCACTTAAGCACATATTAACATTTCATCAGAGTAAAATTAAAACATAGTATAAAAGAGGTATGTCACATCATACACAAAACGAAACATACAACACCTGCTCTATAAAAGATATGCAACAGTGGGGTAGATTCAACAGAGGAACTTAGTCCTTACACCCACATCTCAATATTTAGAATTAAAAGCGGAAAATCTAAACATTGAATCATTTTAAACATGTAATCATATAAATACATATCATCCAGTTTGATTCACCACATCATTCATGTTTACATAAAAATCTGTCAATAGATACATATACAAAATGTATCCCAAAAGAATACTATACAATCCTAACTACCCGGTGCTACATATCAGAGCTAACCGACCAAAAGAATGAAGCTATACTTCACAAAAGACCTCCAGCAAACCTAATCTGCAATGCCTTTTAGAGCATTATAAAACAGCGGAAGGGTGAGAAATATTATCATAATAATCAATGCATATAATCATATACATATACACAAGCACATAATACATATATTCTACATTTTCTCACCACGATTCATTATAATCATCATATACATCACAATATATGTATAAACAAATATGAATAATCACCAAGCATGTTTCATCATGCACACATCCATAATCCTCAATTCAATAATTCACACACAAGCATACTTTCATATAACAATGATATCTATGCCATGTAACTCAATGCAACTCAATGCAACTCATGCCATGTGGTACTAACACTTGTTGTCATTTTTCGATTTTTACATTTAAACCGGGTCTGTCCCCTAGACAGATAACAACAAAGCCCGTCCCCTAAGCTTTCAAACCCACCCTTCTAGGTTTGGGACAAGTCACTAGTCTCCACGATACTAGCAAGCATTGCCTCTTGACCAAATGATGCGTATGCAATCAACAACCAAATACACTTAAGACCGTTCTTGCATCTTAATCCCATGCATTCTCAAATAATTCATCACATAAGAATTATAACATGATTGCACACACAACACATCTCATAATAGTCAAAGTATTCATACTTTCAACACCATCACTATATTTATCAAGCAATACACACATATTCAGAATATGTTCTCATGCATTCTTCACATACAATCAATATGCATTCACAATATCGCGCCAACGAAACGAATTCAATCACATTCATCATGCACTTTTAGTTAATTTAAACAATGCATAGATTTGTCAAAAGACCACATTTCATAATCAATTTCACAATCTAGGATTCACGCCATACGGCTACCCACATCACATCTTATCACAATAATACACAAACTATTCATTACAGATAAGGATTGAACATAATCGAACCAAACAATCAACATTGGATGGAAAACACAAGGAGTAAAAATGCTGTCACACTCGCTGATCCATTCGCCTGGCGAAGCATTAGCGAATGCTCGCTGCTTCACTCGCCTGGCGAACTCGCTGGCGAAGGCAGGCAGTAGCTACTGGAAGTGTTCGCTACCTACTTGCTGCTTTACTCGCCTGGAGAACCTTTTGCCACCTCCTTCGCCTTGCGAACACGCCAACGAAGGCTGATTTTGGCTACTGTAATGGGTCGCTACCCACTCGCTGGGCTTCGCCTGGCGAACCTTCGCTTCCTGCTCGCCTAGCGAATCTGCGAACTCAGAACCCCAATCTGTCCAAAATCATCAAATCATTGTAAAATCAATCGATTCAATTCCAACCAGTCCTAATAGTCTTAGCCTAACATTACCCGACTAAACTACACCATTTATTTCAGATTCCAACCGTTCAAACATCGATTTCTACCAATTAATCCATTTTGACCAAAAATGGAAAAAGATGGAAAACATCCAAAAAAATCCAAACTCACACATACATAATCGTATACGTTGGTAAGATAATGATATTTCAAACCCTTACCTTGATTAAATCGAAAGATAGAAGTTGATCTTGAAGAATCCATGTTTTTCCTCTTTTCCTTCTCTTTTCTCTTCTTCCTCTTTCTTTCTCTACTGTTTCCCTTATGTTTCTATTCTTTCCTTTTCTTTCCACTTTTCCTTATATGTCTTTCCATTCTATTTCCTTCGATCATATTTTTTCTCTCAAAATATCTCCCAATCCATTTAAATAATCATCCAATAATTAAAACAATTCCAATTAATCAATTAATTAATATAAATAATTAATTAATAGAAATTGGGCTGTTACAACCCTCCCCCGCTTAGAAGATTTTCGCCCTCGAAAATCACCTCAAGCGAAGAACTCGGGATAAGACTCCCTCATCTGGCTCTCAAGTTCCTAAGTCACATTTCTACCAGCCGGTCCTCCCCAAGCGACCTTCACCAAAGCAATCTCTTTGCCTCGAAGTTGCTTCAACTCCCGATCCTCTATCAGCATAGGTGATGTCTCCACAGTCAGGTTATCTCTCACCTGCACATCATCTACTTGTACTACATGAGATGGATCCGCAATGTATTTCCTCAACTGAGATACATGGAACACGTCATGGAGATTAGCAAGCGACGGCGGTAAAGCAACCCGATAGGCTACCTCTCCTTTCTTCTGCAAAATCTGATAAGGACCAATGAAACATGGTGTCAACTTACGCGACTTCAATGCCCTACCAACACCAGTCATAGGAGTAACCCGAAGAAACACGTGATCTCCCTCTTGAAATTCAAGTGTTTTCCTCCTCTTGTCATGATAACTCTTTTGACGACTCTGAGAAATTTTCATCTTCTCTTGAATCATCTTAATCTTATCGATAGTCTGCTGGACTATCTAGGGTCCAACCACAGAACTCTCTCCCGACTCATACCAACACAATAGCGTCCTACAACGTCTACCGTACAATGCCTCAAACGGTTCCATACCAATACTTGAATGAAAACTATTGTTGTAAGTAAACTCAATCAAAGGTAAGTAGCTATCCCAAGCTCCTCCCTTCTCCAACACACAAGCTCTCAAAAGATCTTCAAGTGACTGAATCGTCCTCTCAGTTTGACCATCAGTCTGCGGATGATAAGCTGAACTCAAACGCAACTTCGTACCCAAAGCACTTTGCAAACTCTCCCAAAATCTCGAAGTAAACCTCGGATCTCTATCTGACGCAATGCCAATTTCTCCAACGGGTAATCCATTCGCATAGGAATAAAGTGAGCAGATTTGGTCAATCTATCCACAATAACCCAAATAACTTCAAAATTATTCGGTGTCCTAGGTAAACCAGACAAAAAATCCATAGAAATGCTATCCCATTTCCATTCAGGAATAAACAACGGCTGCGTCAAACCTGACGGTTTCTGATGTTCAATCTTTGACTTTTGACAAGTCAAACAAGAATACACAAACTCGGTAATATCCTTCTTCTTACGAGGCCACCAAAATACTTTTCTCAAATCTTGATACATCTTAGTAGCACCCGGATGAGTACTCAATCCACTACGATGCCCTTCCTCAAGAATACTCTTCTTCAGCTCAACAATATCCGGAACACAAACTCTATCATGACACCTCATGATACCATTTTCATTAATTCGAAAATCACTACCTTGACCTTGATTGATCAAAGTCAACCGATCAACTAAACTCAAATCAGAGTTCTGTCCTTCTCGAATCTCGTCCAAAATACCACTAGTAAGCTTTAACATACCGAGCTTAACTCCGTAAGAAGTCTTCTCACACACCAAACTCAAATCTCTAAATTGCTCAATCAATTCTAACTCTTTTACCATCATCATCGACATATGCAATGATTTCATACTCAATGCATCAGCTACCACATTTGCTTTACCCGGATGGTAATTCAAACCAAAATCATAATCTTTCAGAAGTTCTAACCATCTCTTTTGCCTTACATTCAATTCCTTCTGATCAAAGAGATACTTCAAACTCTTATGATCACTAAATACCTCAAATCTCGAACCAAACAAATAATGCCTCCAAAGTTTCAGCACAAATACAACGGCGGCTAACTCTAAGTCATGTGTCGGATAATTCTTCTCATGCACTTTGAGTTGCCTCGAAGCATAAGCTACAACTTGTTTATCTTGCATCAACACACCTCCCAAACCCATCAAAGAAGCATCACAATACACAACAAACAGTTCTTTCGGATTCAGCAAAATCAAAACAGGAGATGTCGTCAATCTTCTCTTAGCTCTTAAAAACTTTCCTCACACTTTGCATCCCAAACAAAAGCCTGACCTTTCCTAGTCAACTGCGTCAACGGCAATGATAACTTGGCAAATCCTTCAATGAATTTTCGATAATAACCTGCCAAACCAAGAAAACTTCTAATCTCAAAAACTGATTTCGGAGTCTCCCATTGCGATACCGCTTCAACCTTCGACGGATCAACTGCAATACCTCTACTCGAAATCACATGACCAAGGAAACTCACTTCCTTCAACCAAAATTCGCACTTAGAAAGTTTAGCATATAACCGCTTCTCTTTCAACACAGATAACACAATCCTCAGATGCTCGACATGCTCTTCTTCACTCTTCGAATAAATCAAAATATCATCAATGAACACAACCACAAACTTGTCCAAATAAGGATGGAAAATCCTATTCATGTACTCCATAAATACACCTGGTGCATTAGTCACACCAAATGGCATCACCGAATACTCATAATGTCCATACCTCGTTCTAAAAGAAGTCTTCTGAATATCCTCAGCCTTCACACGAATCTGATGATACCCAAATCTCAGATCTATCTTACTAAACACACTCGCACCAATCAACTGATCCATCAAATCATAAATCCTCGGAAGTGGATACTTATTCTTGATAGTCACCTTGTTCAATTGTCTGTAGTCCACACAAAGTCGCATAGAACCTTCTTTCTTCTTTCTTCAAGTTAACTCTTCAACTCTTTCAATTCCGATGCGGACATACGATATGGAGTCATCGATATCGGACTAGTTCCAGGAATTAATCGATCGTAAACTCCACTTCTCGTTTCGGCGGTAAATCTCTTATCTCCTCGGGAAAAACTTCCGGAAAATCACGGACAATTGGTAAAGCATCAATTGCTCCACTTTCACCAATGCTCAAAGTTACCATTAACATAAATACCTTCTGTTGCACCCCAAAATTTGACCAACCGGGTCTCGTATCTGGCTCGATGTTTCGACGCATAACCGCATTCGCAGCTGCATATTGCATACATTGCATATTTTCATTTGTTTTGATTTTATTGGGATCACAGCTCTCGTCTCGCGTTTCAGGTGTTTTTAATCAGTTTAGATAGGTAGAATCGTATTTTTGGGATATTTCGGTGCCCATTTATTTTCACCGGCTATTTTAGTGCGCTCTCGCAGTGTTATTTGTCGTTCGGTGCTATTTTTGTTCCTCTGGGAATTATTGTGATTTTTCTGGATTTTATTGGCATTTTTTAGGGTTTAAATAGCTTTTAAATCATTTTTTAGGAGTTAATAGATTTTTTAGAATTTTTAGAACATTAATAGGTTTTTTTTAATAGTTTTAAATAGGTTTTAATCATTTTAGGATTTAATAGTTTTTTAGGATAATATAGATTTTTCTAGAATATTAATTGAGTTTTTGAATTTAATTTTAGATATAAAGAATATAGTTTTGTTTTTCTTTTATAGAAATAAATAGGTTTTTCTTTTATAGAATTTAAATAAATAATATAGCTTTATTAGGGTTTAAGAAATTTAATCAATTTTAGATTAGAACCTTATTAGTGTAGATGTTAATTAGGTTAGTTAGTTAGGTTTAATCCATTAATCATTTCCATTTAATCCAATTTTTAATCCTTTAGTATGCAGTTTTTTTGAGTTTTTTTCCAGGTTAATTCATTGGGTCTATTTCCAAATCAATTCAGCGAGGCCCATTCAGAGTTAGTCCAAGTCAGTCCAAAAGGGTCCAGCAGTTGCCAGAATTCTCCAGCGTTTTCCAGTTCCGTCTAGAAGCTTCTAGAATACGCCAGAGATTCCTCAGCCTTTATAAGCTCAGCGCCACGTGTAATGAAGAGGCTGGCCCACGCTTCATCACCACATCACGCCACACCCTCACCTCAGACACTCTCTCACTCTGCCACGTCTCCAACACGTGGGACTCACGCCTTCACCGCCTCCACTCATCCTCCACGCGTCCACCATGCAGCCTTCTACCCCACTCACCACTAACACGCGTCGCCCCCTGAAGGCTCCCCTGTTGCATGGCCGGCGGCCATGCAGCCGCCGCGCCTGAATCCCTCCGGCCACCACCAAACCCAGAAAAAACCCAGAAACCACCAGATTCAGCCTCCAACATTCATCTTCCTCCAACCTCCGATCCACTTCCGGCCACCGCAAGCCCCACCGGAGAACTCCACCAAATCCCAGAATCCGGTCATCTTCATCTCCAACCTCCACCTCCGATCAAGATTCATCACCAACCTTCATCTTCTTCCCCTGACCTTCATCACCCTCAACCCAGAAAGACCTCAAACCCTCATCTTCCTCCGATCAGACTCCATAACCATCGTCAGGAATTACAACAGAACTCCAAGATCTTCATCAGACGAATCTCAAGATCAGATTTCCAGAAAAACTCAGAAACTCAACCTTCAGATTTCCTCTTCAACCACCAAGATCTTCATCAAGATTTCGAGGTGCATCGTTTCCAGAAAATAGCAACAATCATCATCATTCCTAGATAATCATCAACAACTTCAAGGATTTTATGCATCGTTCTTCATCATTTTCGTTCAGGAAACTTCCAGATCCAAGAACGCCTTCAAGGTTCTTCAGAAAAGATCCAGATCCTTCATCGTCAAAGTCGTTATTTCCAGAACGAAGAGCAAATCTTCGACGAAGATCATCAAGAATCCTTGTTCTTCGTTAAATTCCTTGCAATTTCCAGATGCCTCCCATAAACACGAACCTCCATTCTTCTGAGATATCCAAACATGGAGTTGTGGTTTCTGTTAGCGTTGAGGCAAAATCAAGTGCTGTGAACTATGGAGGATTTTGTTTGAGGGTTAGGCTGGGAGGTTGGATCAGAGAAGGGCTGAACGAACAAGAATGGAGGAAGATGGAGGTCTACGGCGGCGCGGTGCGAGGGAGAAGAAGGAGAAGAATCTAGGGTTCAGAAGGTGAAGAGAGGAAAGGATTGGGTTAAGGGTCATGGGCCTTGAGGGCCCAACTACATTTTTTTGGAGCAATACTCCTCTCCGTTTTTTGCTTGCGTTTCTGGGCTGGGCCCTATTTCCCAGCACACCTCCCGTTTCCACAGCACCCCCCTTCCGTGTTGCAACAAGAGCAGCTGGGCCGGGCCCAGTCTGCAGTTTGTTTTTTTTTTATTTTGTTTTTTTATTTGTTTTACTAACCCCCCTGTAATCCATGTACCCCCTCCCTTGTATTTTGTTTTTTTTCTTATTTTCTTTGAAGTAAAAAAAAAGAAAATATATTGAAAAGAAATAAGAAAAAAGAGCATGGAAGAATAATAGAAAAAAGAAAATATTGAAAAGAAAATATAGAAAAAAATATTATAAGAAAAGAGAAAAGAGAAAGCAAAAGAAAAGAAATAGAGAAAAATATATAAAAATATATTGAAAAAAAGGGTGAAAATATTATGAAAAAATACATAGAAAAAATAGAAAAATATGAAAAAATAGTTGAAAAGAAAAGAAGAAAAAAGGAAAAAATATTAAAGTAGGTTTAATATTTTTAGAGAGCATTTTCTTTTAGGATATATTTTCATAGAGATTATTTTACGATTTTTAGGATATTTTAGAAGCCCATTTGTTAGAGGGCTCTTTTTCCATTCGATTTTTCAAGATAGAATAGGATAGGATTTCCTAGGAGACTTATTTTCAGTACGCAAGCATTGTAACCATTTTCCAGAGATTAATAAAACGAGATTTGAGCTGTGGTCCCGAAGTAGCCGAACTACAGCTGCTCTGATTCCTTGTACCAGACGAGGATATGTAGGCATAGGATGCGATATCCTAGCGAGCACACTAACGACTAACCTTTTGTTCTCTCGCGGCTGTGCGATCGAGACTTTCCCGCTGACGACTAATTGTAACCTTTTTTTTCTCTCTTGCCCGAGTGCATTTGAGACCGAGCCATAGTTTTGCCCATAGGTTCCCGACCCTGTGCAACCAGTTGTTTTTCTCACTGCTGTGTGAGAATGTTTTGTTTAGCCGTAGTTAGTCTGAACTACGTAAAGCTCTGATCTTCCATGCAGTGGAAGTACGTAGGCACAAGACGCGAGGTCTTGGCGAGCCAATTTTCCCCGTAGTCCCGAACTACGTTGACTCTGACTTTCTCTCTTGAGAATACGTAGGCATAGAGTGCGACGCTCTATCGAGTCAATTCCCTTCCGTTTAGATTTAGCAGCCGTAGATAGATTGTTTTGCATCCTTTAGACAACCCAAGCAAGCGTGGATCCCGTCGAGTACGATGGACGTGAGGGGTGCTAATACCTTCCCCTTGCGTAACCGACTCCCGAACCCAGGTTTTGGTTGCGATGACCATACCTTTTCCCCGTTTTTTGCGAGGTTTACTTCGAGCGTTTCCTTTCCTGCTCTGAGGGATAAATAACGCACGGTGGCGACTCTTCTGTCAGCCGGCGCCGATTTTCGCAGTAGCGACAGCTGGCGACTCTGCTGGGGACTCCAACGGTTCCCTTCGCCTGAGTTTTTTCCTGGCTGTTTGGGGCAATCCCCAGCAGCTGGCGACTCTGCTGGGGACTGCGATAGTTCCCCCATGCATGTGGGATCCTACGTCCCCTAAGAGAGAGTCAATCCTAGCGCTTGTTTGCTTGTCTATTTGGGTACTTATTTATCGTTATTATCTGTTGCCGTTGGGGTGTTACGGGTGTTCTATGATTGAGAGATAAGCCGGACCTGGGCTTGAGTATGAGTATGCACCTAGATATAGTTGCGGAGAAGTAGTAGACGAACCTGTCTGCTGAGCAGGCACAGTTCCCTACGAAAATCTGCGCTCAGACGAGGTTCTCGCAGAGGTGCTCCTTTCCGGTCCTGAGGATCTTAGGGGAGTCCAGACGTGAGGATTGTCGACTCTGGGAACCGATCAATTGGAAGTCAGCTAAGTGAGGCCTCTTCATGAGATGACGATGCCACTCCTTCTAGGAATCGTATCATTCCTCATGAAAGTCTGTGACGCTGACGACCGCATAGGATGCCGTACCTTGTCAGATATAGGTCCACACCTGTGAGTGGGGGTTTTTTTTTGCAGGAAACTTGACTTCCAACCTACCCGTTATGCCAGGTCTTCTTTTCAGGCAACCGTACTCCGTCAGCAGTGCAACAGTATTTAGATTGTGTGGGAGCTGTGATCCCGTGTTTGTTGCATTGCATTGCATTTGCATAGGCATCTTCGCATCATATTGCATACCATTCGCCAGCTAGTCAGAGCTCTTATCCAGCCATTATTTTGATCCTGAAGGTGAGTGTTGAAGACGACCAAGGGGTGGAAGCAGAATTGATCAGAGTCAAGCATCGGAGTCAGCTAAAGACCATTGGTAGCTATGGCAGAGAGCAGCTTCCAGTTTATTGATACCTTGTCAGGTTTCACCGTGGCGTCTAATCCTCTGTATGGATCTCCGCCCGACGAAGACTTTCCGCAAGTGAACAACCTTACTGCAGCTCAGCTTGTGCAGCCATCTGTTGAAGACCAAGGTCTGCGTGAGCAGTTTATTGCCCGAGGTGAACGTTCTCCTTCTGTTGATGTCTCAGACTACCAGGGTTTTGCCTTCCCTGTGCCAAAGCCTCGAAGAGAGGTCCCAACGGCAAAGAATGAAGACCCTTTGGCTCCCGTGTATGCTGAAAGTTTTCGTGCATTAGAGGAGAGATTCAAAGCCTTGAAAGGTACAGACGCTGTTACTCCTAGTGCTGCAGATATGTGTCTGGTTCCTGGCCTAGTGTTACCTCCGAAGTTCAGAATTCCGAGGTTTGAAAGGTACAAAGGAGATAGTTGCCCGAAGCAACATTTGGTGATGTTCTGCCGAAGAATGACTTCATTTGTGCACAACGACAAGCTGATGATTCATTGCTTTCAAGATAGTCTGACTAGGGCACCTCTGAGTTGGTATATGCAGTTAGAGCGTGATCAGATCCGATCATGGATGGACTTAGCCAATGCCTTTCTGAAGCAGTACGACTATAATCTTGACGAAGCTCCTATTCGCATGCAACTGCAAGAATTGTCTCAAGGGAACAATGAATCTTTCAGAAAGTATGTTCAGAGATGGAGAGAATTTGCTGGTAGAGTGCAGCCACCGCTCCTAGACCAAGAGCTGAAGGGCATGTTCGTAAACTCCTTGCAGAGCCCGTACTTTGAAAGAATGCTTGGAACCGCGCCAAATTTCGCTGAGTTGGTAAGGACGGGAGAGCACATCGAGTATGGTGTAAAGACTGG
Organism: Lathyrus sativus; assembly: GCA_963859935.3. Classification (NCBI taxonomy): domain Eukaryota; kingdom Viridiplantae; phylum Streptophyta; class Magnoliopsida; order Fabales; family Fabaceae; genus Lathyrus; species Lathyrus sativus. Next base: position 278,480,273 of record OZ012735.1, read on the forward strand.
GAGAATCCCGTATGTTTCAAAAGGTCAGGCTAGTGAAACTGAATCTCTTTGTGGCTCTCAATCTGAAGATGAAACTATGATCAATGCAGTCCTGACAGATGTTGGATATCCTCAAGTCGAATCGGTGAAATCTATTGGTTCTCCGTCTTCTCAGCGGTCAGTATCTTCCGTGGCTTGTTATACTGAACAGACAGCTGTGCCTGGGGCACCATATCAGGAACCTTATGTCGCTTCCATTGCAAAGCAGCAAGCTTGTGGTCGAGGTTATCAGAATCAGCGTCAGAACTAGAACCGACCTCGTAACAACTTGGAACGAAGGAATGCTCCTTCTCACCCAGTGCCGATGCCGTATAGCCAGTTGCTACCATCTTTGATCCAGAAGTCTTTGGTGGAGCCGAAAGCTCTTAAGCCAGTTCCAGAGCCTTACCCTCCTGGGTATAACCCCCACGTTCAGTGTGGTTATCATGGTGGCTCTCCGGGGCATTCGACGGAAGATTGTAAAGCATTTCAGGCGAAGGTACAGCAATTGATTGATCAGGATCGCATTTCCTTTCGAGAAGGTTTTCTGTTTGTTCATCCCGACCGCTCAACTGTCTAAGCTCGTAGATTCGGGAAGTATTCCCCAGCAAAAGCCAGTGGTTCAAACAGGCAGGCGCCTCAGCATTGGCAGTCCTCAGACCTTTACATCATTTGCATTTGTAGTTTCTTTTTCTGTTAGTTAATACCTGCTTTTAAACGTTGTATGTTTCGAATGGTGATAATAATAAAGTGACTATGCATTTTTTCTGAATTAGTCATGTCGCTGTCGCTCATTTATTGCATTGCACTGACACTTGTATTTTATTCACTCCACTTTATCCCTGTGACTAGCAAAGTTAGAGGGGAGGATGACGAAATAAACTCATAACCGATGATCGTATGCTTTCAGATAAGACCGTACCGATGACGTACAAGGCATTGTTTCAAATTCCCCAAACACTGGAGATATAAGGAGTTAGTCCCTTGTTAACCACTTCGAGCTAGGAAGTAGAAGTTTTTTCGGACTTTTTAAACCCTCACATCTTAACCCGGGGCAGGGTAGTTGTCAGTTAGCTTGACCGAGCATTCAAGTCTTGCAGAGGAGTGTTGTCTTTCGGGGACCAATCAGTGTATACCTTTCAAGAGGTCAAACCTCACCAAGCAGGAGTGAGACGGTTACAATCCTTTCAGAGCAATCAAGACAACCAGTGTCACACGACTTTGTTCCAAAAGAAAGAAAGAAAGAAAGCCCGCTAAGTAAAAAGAAAGAAAAGCTGAGAAAGCTAATACTTAGGCAAAAATCAGGGCATCCCGCTGGACTTCAAAAAGAAAAATCGAAAAGAACTCAAAATGAGTTAGTCCAGGCAAAAATTAGGGAATCAAAAGAATGAAAAAGATGGATAAAAGAAAATTTTCCCCAGCAAATCACAAAGTCGTGTACACAGACACAGAAGGCGAGAAGGAGTAATTATCACTCTTGAAGAAAAGCTTGTGAATTCCTTAACTGTGGGTCTTACCATTCAACATACCTCTCGAAGAGGCGAGTGCTTGTGCCAGGTTAACTGAACCTTAGGATCGGAGATCATCACGTAGAAGGGGTGGGTACAAATCAACATTTGAGCCAAATATCCTTTGTTTCACGAACCGTGAACCCGACCACGATACAACCCTTAAAAGACCTAATTGAGGTAGGGTTAGTCTGAAGCGCATTACGATAAGGTTGAGTAACCTGACTCCTTCTTGACTTGCTAGTCACATCCTTGTTGTATTTTCACTGACCACGTAAGCACTACGTTTGAACTTCGGTTCATTCGTCACTCACAATCATATGCATGTAAATGAGTGACAGCTCAAATTTTTTCAAAATCTGCATAACCGCTGCATTAAGATTACCATTCGTAAACAGACGATTCTAATTGCAGGTTAGTAGTTGGCATGAAAGAAATTCCAGCAGGGAATAATCGAGCAGGACTGAGTAATTCAGTAGTCTGAACCAGAATGGTGTACGCTGTGAAGACCTGTGAATCAGGGGCATTGACTTCCAGTAAGTTCAGAATCAGTCAGTCTGAGGACAAGTCCCGAAGTTTCAGTTGAGCAGGGGCAGTTTGTTTGAGAAGCAGTTGATCAGAAGTGAGTCTTCTCGAGAGCCAATCAGGGGCAATTATGCAGAGCGTTGAGATTTGAAAGCAGATACTTCCAGTGGATAATCAGATCGGGTTAAGTCGCTAGAACGCTCATTCAGGGGCAAGTCATCGCAGAGAATGTTGAAACTTACTAGGTTGATAGGTGTCTAATGGAGATTGAATTCTGTTGTTGTACAGATACCGGGGCAAATATTCTCGAAGTCGTCTCGTAGCAAGCTATTCAGAGCAAGTATTCTCAGGAGTTAGACAGGGGCAAGTTGTTCAAACCAGTCTTGTTACCCCCAGCTGAGTGTATTGGGGCAAGTCATTCAGACAAGTCTGTTTATCCCCAGCCAGAGTTGAGTATCGGGGAATCATGTCAGTACCCTTATCAAAAACCTGAACCTTTCAAATAAGAAGGCCTTGTTGTCGTTGGATCATTATCCTGCAGTTTAAACCTGTTGCGTGTCAGTAACCAGTCATTTCCAAAGTCCAGTTCTCGCCTGGCAAACCCTTCCGTAAGTATCAGTTCTCGTCTGATGCAGTTTATTGTAAGTATCAGTTCTCGTCTGGTGCAGTTTATTGTAACCAGTTCTCGTCTGGTCACCGTTTCTTCGAGTGTTGTATCAGTTCTCGTCTGGTACATGTCGTTGCGTAACCAGTTCTCGCCTGGTCATCGTGTGTTTTAACCTATGTGTTATACCAGTTCTCGTCTGGCATATGTCCGCTTTCAGCCAGTTCTCGCCTGGTTGTCTATACCGCAGTCTGTTATCCAGTCAGCCCCGTCTGATGTTCAAAACACAAAAATCAATGTTTGTTCAATTTTCCTAACCTATCAGTTCTCGCCTGGTAGTCTACCTTTGAATGCTAGTTCTCGTCTAGTATTTCCATATTTTTCCAATGTGTACATAGTCCGTGTTTATCCTAAACCAGAAAAACAAAAAACCTAAAGGTATCTGACACAATATTTCCCGATGACCCGCATGTTGTCATGTTCCCCGATACGAAGCTCGACGGATGCCAGCGCTCCGAGTAATGTTTGAATTCCTTGTGGATGTTGTTAAATCAGAATTGCCACTCTTCAGCAGATGAAAGTTGCTTATTATCCCCGGAAGAGTCGAGATCATATTTTACCCCGTATCAGAGTAGGATCAAGAGTATCTTCAGCAGATTAAGATCGACATCCTTGATAGTAGGGGCATTTCCAGCAGTGTGCCGCGCGCAATCAATCTCAGTTTGGGTCAATCCCCGCAGAGCATGATCAGTTGCCAATGGTTTGAAGAGAGCATCCCCAAGCAGAGTTGTTTTCTTTCCCCAGTGAAGTTACCAAGCAGGGTTGCCTTTTCATTTCTCCAGCAGGATGATTATCCCCAGCGGACTTGGTGTCCCGTTTCCAGCATTTATTTTGCTGAGATGGTTTTGTGACTTCGGTTCATCCCCAGTAGAGTTGACGTTACCTTCGGCATTTATTTTGCCAAGTGGTCTTCAGACCTGGTGTTCTCTGGCAGTTAGAGCTTGCATTAGCATTCGCATATATAGTCATTGCATCTATCAAACATAACATTTCCATGCCGTCTGGGCCTCGCATTTTCAAACAGAACGCATAGCATTTATATGTCATATAGGGCATTGCATCATTATCAAGCATACGCATGTCAAAACATAGACCAAGATGGTTACATATTGGATTTCGAATTTGTTCACCTGTAGAGTTGTGTGGTTCAGCTTACCTTCTCCCCCAGCGGAGTGATTCTTCACATTTGGTTGTTACATCAGCATCGGAAAAAAAGAACAACAACAACAAGGAGAGATTGATATATCGAACTTCTGAAGATGCCCCCTTCGTCAAAATAGGTGCCAGGCAGTTCCATTCAGAATTCCCCAGGAGAATTGTCCTCAAGTTCGTAGTGAACTGTGAGTTGACCGGATTTGATCCCATGAGAGAGATGGGAATCAAGTCGTTTGCTTTTCTGAAGCATTATTTCAATACTTGTGGCGTCACACAGGTGTTGAAAAGGAGAAGAAAATTTATCAGAAAATTGACCAGCTGTTGCCGTGACAACCAAACTTCAGTTTATTGGAAGCTATTCCTCAAGCAATTCTGCAGTATATTCCCGCGGTTGGCAAATTTCAGGGTTTCATTTGTATTCAACCGTCATCCACCATGAATGTTTGAAGGTTGAGCGCTTTTCACCCATTCAGGTCGAAGCCGCTTGAATAGGGGCAGCTGTTGCACCCCAAAATTTGACCAACCGGGTCTCGTATCTGGCTCGATGTTTCGACGCATAACCGCATTCGCAGCTGCATATTGCATACATTGCATATTTTCATTTGTTTTGATTTTATTGGGATCACAGCTCTCGTCTCGCGTTTCAGGTGTTTTTAATCAGTTTAGATAGGTAGAATCGTATTTTTGGGATATTTCGGTGCCCATTTATTTTCACCGGCTATTTTAGTGCGCTCTCGCAGTGTTATTTGTCGTTCGGTGCTATTTTTGTTCCTCTGGGAATTATTGTGATTTTTCTGGATTTTATTGGCATTTTTTAGGGTTTAAATAGCTTTTAAATCATTTTTTAGGAGTTAATAGATTTTTTAGAATTTTTAGAACATTAATAGGTTTTTTTTAATAGTTTTAAATAGGTTTTAATCATTTTAGGATTTAATAGTTTTTTAGGATAATATAGATTTTTCTAGAATATTAATTGAGTTTTTGAATTTAATTTTAGATATAAAGAATATAGTTTTGTTTTTCTTTTATAGAAATAAATAGGTTTTTCTTTTATAGAATTTAAATAAATAATATAGCTTTATTAGGGTTTAAGAAATTTAATCAATTTTAGATTAGAACCTTATTAGTGTAGATGTTAATTAGGTTAGTTAGTTAGGTTTAATCCATTAATCATTTCCATTTAATCCAATTTTTAATCCTTTAGTATGCAGTTTTTTTGAGTTTTTTTTCAGGTTAATTCATTGGGTCTATTTCCAAATCAATTCAGCGAGGCCCATTCAGAGTTAGTCCAAGTCAGTCCAAAAGGGTCCAGCAGTTGCCAGAATTCTCCAGTGTTTTCCAGTTCCGTCTAGAAGCTTCTAGAATACGCCAGAGATTCCTCAGCCTTTATAAGCTCAGCGCCACGTGTAATGAAGAGGCTGGCCCACGCTTCATCACCACATCACGCCACACCCTCACCTCAGACACTCTCTCACTCTGCCACGTCTCCAACACGTGGGACTCACGCCTTCACCGCCTCCACTCATCCTCCACGCGTCCACCATGCAGCCTTCTACCCCACTCACCACTAACACGCGTCGCCCCCTGAAGGCTCCCCTGTTGCATGGCCGGCGGCCATGCAGCCGCCGCGCCTGAATCCCTCCGGGCACCACCAAACCCAGAAAAAACCCAGAAACCACCAGATTCAGCCTCCAACATTCATCTTCCTCCAACCTCCGATCCACTTCCGGCCACCGCAAGCCCCACCGGAGAACTCCACCAAATCCCAGAATCCGGTCATCTTCATCTCCAACCTCCACCTCCGATCAAGATTCATCACCAACCTTCATCTTCTTCCCCTGACCTTCATCACCCTCAACCCAGAAAGACCTCAAACCCTCATCTTCCTCCGATCAGACTCCATAACCATCGTCAGGAATTACAACAGAACTCCAAGATCTTCATCAGACGAATCTCAAGATCAGATTTCCAGAAAAACTCAGAAACTCAACCTTCAGATTTCCTCTTCAACCACCAAGATCTTCATCAAGATTTCGAGGTGCATCGTTTCCAGAAAATAGCAACAATCATCATCATTCCCAGATAATCATCAACAACTTCAAGGATTTTATGCATCGTTCTTCATCATTTTCGTTCAGGAAACTTCCAGATCCAAGAACGCCTTCAAGGTTCTTCAGAAAAGATCCAGATCCTTCATCGTCAAAGTCGTTATTTCCAGAACGAAGAGCAAATCTTCGACGAAGATCATCAAGAATCCTTGTTCTTCGTTAAATTCCTTGCAATTTCCAGATGCCTCCCATAAACACGAACCTCCATTCTTCTGAGATATCCAAACATGGAGTTGTGGTTTCTGTTAGCGTTGAGGCAAAATCAAGTGCTGTGAACTATGGAGGATTTTGTTTGAGGGTTAGGCTGGGAGGTTGGATCAGAGAAGGGCTGAACGAACAAGAATGGAGGAAGATGGAGGTCTACGGCGGCGCGGTGCGAGGGAGAAGAAGGAGAAGAATCTAGGGTTCAGAAGGTGAAGAGAGGAAAGGATTGGGTTAAGGGTCATGGGCCTTGAGGGCCCAACTGCATTTTTTTGGAGCAATACTCCTCTCCGTTTTTTGCTTGCGTTTCTGGGCTGGGCCCTATTTCCCAGCACACCTCCCGTTTCCACAACACCCCCCTTCCGTGTTGCAACAAGAGCAGCTGGGCCGGGCCCAGTCTGCAGTTTGTTTTTTTTATTTTGTTTTTTTATTTGTTTTACTAACCCCCCTGTAATCCATGTACCCCCCTCCCTTGTATTTTGTTTTTTTTCTTATTTTCTTTGAAGTAAAAAAAAAGAAAATATATTGAAAAGAAATAAGAAAAAAGAGCATGGAAGAATAATAGAAAAAAGAAAATATTGAAAAGAAAATATAGAAAAAAATATTATAAGAAAAGAGAAAAGAGAAAGCAAAAGAAAAGAAATAGAGAAAAATATATAAAAATATATTGAAAAAAAGGGTGAAAATATTATGAAAAAATACATAGAAAAAATAGAAAAATATGAAAAAATAGTTGAAAAGAAAAGAAGAAAAAAGGAAAAAATATTAAAGTAGGTTTAATATTTTTAGAGAGCATTTTCTTTTAGGATATATTTTCATAGAGATTATTTTACGATTTTTAGGATATTTTAGAAGCCCATTTGTTAGGGGGCTCTTTTTCCATTCGATTTTTCAAGATAGAATAGGATAGGATTTCCTAGGAGACTTATTTTCAGTACGCAAGCATTGTAACCATTTTCCAGAGATTAATAAAACGAGATTTGAGCTGTGGTCCCGAAGTAGCCGAACTACAGCTGCTCTGATTCCTTGTACCAGACGAGGATATGTAGGCATAGGATGCGATATCCTAGCGAGCACACTAACGACTAACCTTTTGTTCTCTCGCGGCTGTGCGATCGAGACTTTCCCGCTGACGACTAATTGTAACCTTTTTTTTCTCTCTTGCCCGAGTGCATTTGAGACCGAGCCATAGTTTTGCCCATAGGTTCCCGACCCTGTGAAACCAGTTGTTTTTCTCACTGCTGTGTGAGAATGTTTTGTTTAGCCGTAGTTAGTCTGAACTACGTAAAGCTCTGATCTTCCATGCAGTGGAAGTACGTAGGCACAAGACGCGAGGTCTTGGCGAGCCAATTTTCCCCGTAGTCCCGAACTACGTTGACTCTGACTTTCTCTCTTGAGAATACGTAGGCATAGAGTGCGACGCTCTATCGAGTCAATTCCCTTCCGTTTAGATTTAGCAGCCGTAGATAGATTGTTTTGCATCCTTTAGACAACCCAAGCAAGCGTGGATCCCGTCGAGTACGACGGACGTGAGGGGTGCTAATACCTTCCCCTTGCGTAACCGACTCCCGAACCCAGGTTTTGGTTGTGATGACCATACCTTTTCCCCGTTTTTTGCGAGGTTTACTTCGAGTGTTTCCTTTCCCGCTCTGAGGGATAAATAACGCACGGTGGCGACTCTTCTTTCAGCCGGCGCCGATTTTCGCAGTAGCGACAGCTTCGCACCATCTTGCACTGATTCCTTTACTTGCTTTGCAGTCATAAACAAGTCTCTTTCCGCATCAGATTCAGGAAAAATAACCGTTTTGTCAAAATAGTTAATATAGAGACGATTGAATTCCAACCAATTCATCCCAAGAATAACATCAAGTTGATCTAAGTGAAGACACACTAAATCAACTCCAAAGTCTTTACCAAAAATACTCAACGGACAATTCAAACACACATGCGAGGTAGTTACCGAACCCATAGCAGGAGTATCAATAACCATACCACCACTCATAACCGACAACTCAAGATTTAATCTCTTAACACAATCCAAAGAAATAAAAGAATGTGTAGCTCCAGTATCAATTATAGTGACCAAAGGTATATCATTAATGAAACATGTACCTCGGATCAATCAATCTTCACTAGCAGTCTCCGATCCTGATAGAGCAAACACTTTCCCATTCCCTTGAGTCTTCTTTGGCTTGCCACACTTGGTACTAATGTGCCCTTGCTCACCACAGTTGTAGCAAGTCAAATTCGCACCGCTCTTGCACTCCATAGCTTTGTGGCCTGGCTTGCCACACTTGAAACACTTCTTCTCAACACTTCCTTCACCTTCTCCTTGAGAACATAACATTCTTCTATGTCATGGCCAGGTGTTCCTTGGTGGAAGGCACAAAAAGCATCAGTCTGGAAGTAACTCATGTGATCCTGAGGGATAGCTAGTGGAGTTTCTTTTTTGATCAATCAATTATGTAAGAGTATAGGGAAAAACCGAGCATAGCTCATAGGAATTCTTCTGGATTTATCACTTTGTTCTGATCTCTGATTGGTAGAGAAAGAAGAACCGCCCCTTCGCTGAGATATGACCAAATACTTGACCAAATTTTTCAGGTTCCTTTTAGCAGCCCTTAGGGTTGCTACTTCATCCTAAAGCTGTTGATTTTCTTATTCTCGAGCATATATCATATCCTTAATGGAAGTAGAGAAAGCCTCCATGTCAATTCTTAAAGCAAAGATTTCTCCTCAAAGTGCCTGATTCTCTTGTTCAAAATGGTCTATCTTCTTTCAAGCTTGAGGTCTTGTATTGTAAGGATGCGGAGGATTCAGTGTGATCGACTGGAGGTAAGCAGCATAGAATAATCCATAGAATAGGAGGATGCATATGCCATGCTCATGGAATGCTAATGCAATGCTAACCTTCAATGAAAACCCAAAACTATGTTTAGAAATATTAATGATGGAGGAAAGAGCAAAGCAAAGTAACTTTTTCATTAACAAATGAAAGTATTACAGGAAAAGAAATACACATTAAAATCCCAAGTGCAGACATAAATTAAAAGATTGAAAATTGAAACTGAGAGGCCTAATCTTTCTGACAAGAATATCCTTCCCCTTCTTGAAGATTCATCATTCTTTCAATTTCTTCTTTCTGGTTCTGACGGAGCAGCTTCCAGAGTTCTTCGTTCTCTTGAATAACCATGAAGTGTTTATCTTCCCACATCTTATTCTCCTTTTCAGCTTTGACTAAAGCGTCCTTCAATTCTTCCATAGAGAAGAGTTCTTTCGGAGTTGTCGGAGTAGACTTGAAGTGAGTGTAGAACATCTTTAAGGCTATCCCTTTAGACCAAAGAAGGTACGCCTCTGAAACTTTATAGTCTGAATGCCCTAAAGCAGTCATCCCTTGGGTATTAAGGTGATTCCAAGCATACTCAATTCATGCTTTCAGATATGGGTTTCTTCCTTCTTCAAGGTAGCATTTTTCCAAAAGGACTGGATTAGGCTCCTCCTTTGCAGGATATCCTAGCTGCCGGCAAGCTAGGATGGGGTTGTAACTAATACATCCTTTTGTACCAAGAAGAGACACGTTAAGGAATTCCCCACAATTGTGAATCATGGTAACCCCCCTCCCCCCCCACATGGGATTGTACCAACAAATGTCATTGTGTATGAGCGATAGAAGCTTTTTTGTCTAAGCAATGTTATTCTTCAGATTCCACAAAGAGATCGTCCTTGGCAAGTGTGAAATAAACCACTTGTGAAGGAGAGTGGTAACACAAGTAATCTGGCCTTCTCCATGAGAGCTCTTTAGATGAACGAAGAAGTATGTGTCAGCTAGCAGGGTGGGAACAAGTTCATGATTAGAAACAAGTTGATAGCGTTCAAGTTTATGAACTCGTCAGCACTTGAGAACATAAGGAGCCCATTAATTAATAAGGCCAAGATAGCCTCAAAGATTTATGCGTTGTACTTATCAGCGTGAGCCTCAACTCTTTCCATCAAAGGTCTTGCTTGCAAACCAGAGAATCTATCTTTGCCATCCAAATGAGTCGGAAGGTCAGATGGTTCTAGGTGTAAGGCTTCAGCCAAGACTCTTATACTCGGTCTTCTTTCTCTCTCAGGGAATGGTTGAGGAATGACAGGTAGTCCCATCAAAGCAGAATACTCTTCCAACGTTGGTCGCAACTGGTAGTCTAGAAACATGAAGCAATGGTAAATGGGGTCATAGAATTGAACGAGTGCCATTAACATCTCCTCATCTACTTGGAGCTCTAATAGAGGTAGTAGATTTCCATACTTGTTGCTAAACGACAAACAATCTTTCATTAGGCCTCCGAGTTTCCTAAAATTGTCCAACTTTAGGCTTTTGAACATGCATTTTAGAGTTGTTTTCTTTCTTGAGTCCATTGAAATGTATGCAAAGAAAGTTAGGAATCCTTTGAATGTTAACACAAACAATGAGCTGCAATGCAATTGGATTTAAGAAACTCATGAGATTAATTTGTAAAAGGGACACCTGTTTGGCACAAAAAATCTTATCTCATTAATATTGGAAAAAGTTACAACTTTAAAGTATAATACAAGGGACTAAAATACAAAGTAAAAAGACTAGGCCCTAGAGTCTCCATCGAGTCTAGCTAAAAAAGTCCTATTTACACATCCTCTTCTATTTTTTCAGCTCTTCATTCTCCAATACTAGCTTGTCGGCGATTCCTTTCCAAGCACTAGATGTAGGTGGAATTTCAGAGTACTCGTGGGTATCGGGCACAGGTCGAAAACTAGAGAAAAATAAATTCTCTTGTGTCATGTGTCTGTCAATAACCCTTCTTTCAAGCAGCTCAATCAAATCATCTTTCTCTTTAAGCTATTTCTTCATCTCCACTTGCTCGGAATCAATGACATGGTACTTACCTTCCTAAGAATCTCGCTCAAACTTCAATCTAGTCAAAGTTCCTTGGTACTCCTCCATCTACTCAATAGGAATGATAGAAGAAGAAACAACAACAATCTGCAAAGGTCTCTCTAGGAGATAAGGCATCTTAAGGTCACGGGCTCTAGCACGGACCCATTGCGTGAAAGGCTCATGATCTATACAGTTCTTCTTTCCTAGATCAATCTTGGTATTTTTATGGATATTCCTCCAAGCATCTGCAATGCTATCCCTAAACCTCATACTAGCTTTTGCGTTGAGGTAGAAGAAACCTGTCAACAAGACATTGCTAGGCTTGTCCTTCATGGGAAACCCAAACTGACGTCAAGCAAGGATAGGGTTGTAATTGATTCCTCCTCGTACACTGAAAAGAGGTACGTTGGGAAATGAACAATAATTGTAGATGATCACTCCTTTTTTGTAGACAGGGTCATACCAATGTACATCAGTATGTGTCATAGCTATGAGCCTCTAAGACCACCTTAGTCCATTTAGATTTTCCTTGAAAAGATTTGTTCTTGGCAAGTTTGCAGCAAACCATCTATACAACAACGGAGCACAACATAGGATAGTCCTATCTCCTTTGAGAGTCCTATAATGTACATAGTGGTACATATCTCCAAGCAGAGTAGGTACGAGATTACCAATGACGAGGATCTGAATAACATTGATGTCAACAAAATTTTCTTCTTCAGAGAAGAGGACCAAACCATAGATGAGTAATGTGAGGACTGCTTCAAAAGCATCTATGCTATCTTATTTGGCAAAGAGAGTGGATTTTCTTATTAAAAACTCAGCTGGTAGGCCTCTGAGTCCAAACTTATAAGTTAGATTGGCTTTGACTTCGGAAGCTTCTAGGTGGATGGAATTTGCAATGTTCTTTGGTGAAGGGAACTTCTTCAAACCACCCAACGACTTTTTATCCAATATTGGTAGACGAATATTGTATGAGTAATCTTCCAGAGTTGGGACGAGTTGATAATCAGAAAAGGTGAAACAGTGATATAGGGGGTCATAAAACTGTACGAGAGTGTTGAGAACTCCTTCTTGCATCTTGATCTTGACAAGTCCCAATAATCTTCCATATCTCTTTCCAAAAACTTCAGGACAAGACAATAAGGCCACCAATTTCCTTAATTCTGTCAAATCTGGTCTCTTGAAATTGTACTTCCTAGTGTTTCTCTTTCCAAAATCCATGACCTAATACTTTTTGCAATAGAAAACAACTGAGTTTCTCAAAATCAACTACATGAATACTTATGATGAGATGATGCACAAGCAACACATACATGATTATTCACATATATAATGCATATGCCCACAAACAAAAGTCCTAGGCTTGGGTTACAATCATAGAGCCATCATATACCCTCCCTAATTGATATGCACCTCCCTAATTAATATGTACTATGGTTTATTTGTACCTGCACAACGGGTTCTATGAGGTTCCCAGAGTCATGGATAAATATTTCGGATATTACCAACCTACATGACTACTCATGTGGGCTAAAAGTATTCTCAAGATAGACTCATCTGAGTGTAGCATCGTGTAGCAACCATTCAGGACTACTCCCTCACAGTCATTGCACTATGTCCTAAAGGCTAAGCGGGGTAAGTGGGTAACTAAAAAGGTCTCTCAATGTCATGGCCTCCCAGGTCGGAAAAAGTGATAAACGTACGACTACTCATACGCCAACAGTAAATCCAAAGGGGCCTAGACTGAGCACGATTACATCATATGTCAAACATGTTGGAATTACTTCCAACTGTCAACTATTGATCTTACCACAATCCTATCATAAGAGTATACTCAAGTCCGGGCTAGAACTTATCTCACCTCTCAAGGTAACAACCTAATATACATATGCAATACAATAGGTATAAATACAGATATTCACAAATATACATGTATAAAGAAAACAGATAATGAACAAAGTACAATTACAAATAATATGGGCTTAACCCTCACGCCTCCCCAGTGAAGTCGTCATTTCTGTTGCAATGAGAATCGAATATCAAGCTATTGATTAACTTGAATCATGAATCTTTAAGTATTCACCATCAAACTTTGATTTATCCAAAGGAAAGGGTAAAGATCGTAGAAAACCCTAAATGCACTACATTACAACAAAGCTAAGAGATCGGGGGTTCGGGGGTTGGTTATACTTAGGGAAGGTATTAGCACCCTAAGTATCTTTAGTACTCTACAAAAGACTCTTATTTGGTAGTTGTGTTTGAGTTTAATGTCTGGTTTCTAATGGTTGTATGCTAAGGTAAAAACCTATGGGTTTGGAGTAAGTATGCTTGCCAAGACGTCGCATCTCGTGCCTACGTATCCTAACAAGGATGGAATCAGAGCAACCATAGTTCCCCTAACTAGGGAGAGAACTCCTGATTATGGTCAAGGCTTAATGGGAATAAGCATCCATAACAATGATACTTATATAGAGTTAACAAACTCTCTAAGTCTACGTTGAAAGACCTATTAGGGATAGAACACTTGACTATGGTCAAAGTTCCAAGGGAAATAAGTATCCATAACAATGACACTTATATAGAGTTAACAAACTCTCTGAGTCTATGTTGAAAAGAATAAATAGGGGGTGACTAACACAAAATCCAAAAAGGGAAGGTGAATACCCATAACAATGGTACACACATAGAGTTAACAAACTCAGACCTAAGCTCTAAGTTGTAGGATTCCTAACAAGGTATGCTAAAGGTCTTGACTTGACAAAGTCAAAGAGGAAAGGTTCCCTAAAAGTCCTAATGACTCTAACAAGGTCAAAGGTAAACTAAAGAGATATGAGATATCTATGACATTGAGTCAATATAGAGACTTTCCTTTGGAATAGAGGACATGGGGGATAACTTGAGGATGAGAGCTAACAAGTTACATCACATGGGGATATGCATACATTCATTCAAACATGATGAAGATGTGAATACAAGAAAGTAAATGCAAGCATGTAACAACATCAAGCAAGGAATAACAAGGTTATAACCAAGTACATATCAATGAAAGAATCAAACCAAATGGTTACAACCAAAGGTAAACATAGATGTTACAATATCTATAAGGGAGAAAGATGATATGGTTCTTACAAGACCAAACATCACAAGCATCATGCATAAGTCAAGACATTACTTACCATGGCAAAGTTCCAAGATAAACATGCATAAATCATAGCAATATTCAAGCATGGAACACGTATAAGTCAAAACATTACTTATAACAAAGGGTCAAAGGATTAACATGCATAAATCATAACAATATTCAGCCATGGAACATGTATAAGCCAAAACATTACTTATAATAAAGGATCAAAGTATCAACATGCATAAATCATAACAATTTTCAAACATGGAACATGTATAAGTCAAAACATTACTTATAACAAAAGATTAAAGGATGAATCAATCAAGACATGAATAAGTCAAAACATTACTTAAACATGGATACAAGTAGGATTATGCATAAGTCAAGACATTACTTAAACATGGATACAATCAATGAGAGGTAACAACCAAAACAACTTAAACATGTGTAAGACATGTGTGTGTAAACAATCATGTGATTGATGGTGAATCATGCTAGATAAGTAGATAACAACCAACATGCAAGAGGGATTCAATCAAGGATTGGTAAATGATGAGAAACATCTCCAAAAGGAAATTATGTATATTCGAACATGCTTTCAAAGTAATACAACAAGTGTATTGTCATACGCCAAATTTGTCCTACTGGTATATAATCCTCATTTGTGTATCTACCCACCAACTTTCATTCAGAAAATACCAAAAAAATATATTGTTTCTTTCATTTTCCTTACTGTCCAAATCCAAGTTGCTTCAAGGATGAGTCGAGGTTCATTTGAGGTTCACCAAGTTAAGGTGAATTGATTCAGGAGGTGTGGCTGAGAATTCAATAAGGGTTTATGTGCCTATTCAGTATGCATCAGATTATCAGAATATGGAAAATTATCAGTTCTTCGTGATCAGTCCAGGTTTAAGGGTTCAAGAGGTGCATGTTTAGGTTTTCAAGTCAAGCTGGATGTGGACGACACAAGCCCTCAAGCTATACTGAAGCTGGTGTTTTATGGTTGAAAATTATCAAGAACCAGATCATCTTCTAAATGGAGTTTTTGTATGGATTCAATGCGAAGGCATAGAGGTCTATATTTCAAGTTTTGTTTATGTGATTCTTAAACTTGTTATCAATTCAAGAATTAGTCAAGTTGGTTACTCGGTTCAAAAGTTCGTTGGTATTATCCACTTCAATTCCCACTTGTCCATTTTATTTTATTTTATTTTTTGTTATCTTTTTAATCCAACTTAACAAAAATCATTCCAAGTCATAACTCATTCCATTTTAATATCATGACCCATTTTGTACAAAGTTCTACCAAAAGTCTACAAATTCATGAAAAGTCAATACATAAACAAAATAAATAATAGTCTATTTACAATAAATATAAAAGTCCCATATTACCAAGATCTTACAAAAAGCCCATTGTTCATTTTGCTATGCATTGGATAAAGCCCAAGTCCAACTTCTACAAAAAGAGAAAACAAGAAGAATAGGCTTCCATCATAAGCCTAATTTTACAAGAAGGAAAATAAGATGGCCTCATAGCCTTGGATGCACGATCATCACCGCATGTGCCAAACTACCACACATGACCAAGTTTTTTTCCTTTTCTTCAAACCTGCTAAAAAAGGAGAGAAGGATCTCCAGAACTTTGTGAACCCCATCACAGCCCACACGAGACTTTCTCAAACTTGCAAATTACACACGTAGCTAGCATCACGGCAGAATAAAATTCATCTGTAATACCCCAAATTTTACCCTTAGATTAGTCGTTTGCTCAGTCCATTGGTTTTGCAGGAGAAATCACATTGTGCGCAGTTTAATTGGGGAAGGGCAAAATGGTTATTAATTTGCAGTTTGCTGACGATTGATGAAGCAGAGTGTCATAAGGGATCCCTCGAACAATTAGGGCTCCCATATCCGATCATGTGGCTTAGTGGAGAACGAGTTGAATTTTATGATGATTTTGACGTCAGATTTCTTGCGATACATCTTATTCCAGAGCAGTGATTTAGTCGTTAGACGGATTTCGGAAGTGCCTATGGATTCATATACTATATGGGGCTAAGTGCATTGCGATATAAATGGATTCAGGTTAAATCGGTGCAAAGATTTGCTTTGAAGAATTTATTGTGACAGACGTGTATTTTCCTGCTTTCTGCTAGTCGATAGTCTATGTTAAAAGAACAGTGGAGTTTCAGTGCACGTCAAATTTGTAATGAATATATGTTGGTTTGAGAAGGATCATTAGCCAAGCCGAACCAGGTTACCGGGTTAAAATAGTTGAGATGTGATTGTAATTTTCAATACGGAAGGCAGTTCATTTTCCCGTTTAACTGAATTTCTCTGCTTATCCGTTCAAGGCCATATTCACCGTTAATGTCGGGTACGAATTAATTTGCAAGATGATTTGTTTGAACTCAGCTACGTCAGATTTCAATCGTGCAAATAATTAATTGTCGGGATCGGAGTTGGAAATCGGATAAATCTCATTGGACGAATTTAATCAGTCTGATTTATTTGGATGAGGTTAATCAGAAGAAGTTAGTCATTTGAGTTTAATCGGACAAGTTGGATTTAGTCAGGTGAATTTATCTGGATGAGTTTAACTAGTTGAAGTTAGTCGGGTAAATGGAATCAGTTGAATTTATCAATACAGATGTAATCGGAAATATTTAATCAAACAAACTTATTCAGACGAATTTATTTGAAGGAGCTTAATCGATTAAATTTAGTTAATCGGATTTAGTTGGTTGAGTTTAACTGAGTGATTTTAGTCAGATGAACTTGATCAGGTGGATTTAGTTGGACAATTGAAGCAGATGAATTAATTAGGTGATTTTAATCGGATGAATTATTTGGTGAATTTAATCTAAAGCCGAATGAATTTAACTAAGCGGATTTGTTCGTTTGAGTTAATCGGGAGAATTATTCAGATGGATTATTGCGAGAAATTAATAGAAAAAATAGAATTTTATTTATTCTATTATTTTTATTACAATATTACAAAAGATTTACAAATTTCAAAATAAATCATTAAAAAGGTCCTATTTTTTTTCTTCTAAATTTGTCTTCTTGGCCGATTCTTCGATCTCGACTTTTCGAACCTGCAGGAAAATCGACAACAAAGGAAATAATGTTAACATTAGAACTAATTAAAGTTGGTTTTTCGGACCCGGTACCCTCAACAAAGAGTCAACATCGGGTATGTCGGGAGGGCAACGACAAAGTCGTCGCCAGCTCCCGACTTATTTTTTTGACCTCGGCACAAGACCCGACAACATCTGTTCTAAGCCATTCCGAGAGAGAGAGAGAGAGAGAGAGAGAGAGAGAGTAAAAGTGATTTTCAAGAAAAGTGATTTTGGAAAAAAAAACGCTTTTGGAAAAAGCACTTTTTCGTGAAAAATGGTTTTTTGCAAACACAACACTAACAAGATTTCCCAAGAATTTCTGAAGCCAACGGTTCAAACAACAAGCCAACAAAATTCCTGAAAAAACTGCATGCCAACGCAACAAGCAACCACCTTCCACAAATCCAGCCAAAAACAAACAATAAAAAATCATAAGAAAATTCACAGCAACAAGATTTCCAGAAAATACTCCATTAAAACGCAACAAAAGCGTAACCACATGGATCACTCAAGCCCACAACAATCATAATATAAAAGATCCATTCAACAACAATAAAAGGGGGAGGAAGTTCATGAACCCTAAAAAATATCAGAAAAAACCTCAAGATCCGTGAGCCATCAAAAGGAAAGAAGAAGAGACCCAGAGTTCATCTATGTCCTTCAAGAGGCGGAAAAAACCCACAAGTCTCAAAAATCCATCGAAGGGCCACCGTATCATCCAAATCCTGACGAAACAAAATCAAACCGTGGGGGAAGAAATTAAAATCACGGGCGAGCATCACCATCATCCGAGGACGTCCATAAAACCATCAAAGGGCACACGAAGCCTCAACTTATTACATCATCGGCCGGAAAACCGCTCCCAACCCAAGAGGGTGAGCAATTTATTTAAACGGGATGTTTGTATCTTTTACGTGAACCATCACGAAAAAGAAGAAGGAAATGCTCAAGCAAGACAAAGAAGGATGAATATCGAAGCCATTGAAACGGAGAAGAGAGAAGAAAAAGCGCTGTAGGAACCCAGTTGGAATCCGCCGCCGCAAGGAGAAAGGGCAAGAGGGTTCTCAACTAAAACCCTAAGCTGACCTAGTCCAACTGTTACCCTTTCCTCTTTTTTCACATTTAATATTTTTTTATTTCTTTTTTTACTTTATTATTATTATTATTATTATTATTATTATTATTATTATTATTATTATTATTATTATTATTATTATTATTATTATTATTATTATTATTATTATTATTATTATTATTATTATTATTATTATTATTATTATCTTATAGTTTTAGAATGTAGCATAATTAAATTGTAAAACCATATGTGTTTATATTTTTTAATTTTATAACGTAGTTTAATTAAGTTAATTAAGACATTAAAAATTAAACCATTTTTTGAATTAAAGCTTTTTCTAATCAAAACCATTTTTAAATTTTAACCCACTTTTAATCAATTAAAACGTTTTTTTGGAAAAAAATAGAAGAATTTAATATTTGTATATTGCAAACATTTTACTAACTTAGAAATAAAAACCCTTTTTTTTTAAAATTAGAACCATTTTTAATTTAGAATAAAAACCATTTTTAGGAAACTTTTAAGGTAAATCCATTTTTTTAAAATATAAATTCCTACCAAATTTTAATTAAAATTCCTTTTGTAAATTCTTTCTCCAATATTAAATCCTTTTCTTAACAATTTGTTTAGCATTTTCAGTTTCAGGTTCGCCTAACATTGTCGCGTAACTGCAGACTTAAGCTCTGACTTTGAGCCATTAATTTCACCTGTATTGTTATGTCGTTCCATTTGTTGTTTTTCGGTTGTGCAGTTTGCAACACCTTATTTTTTCGTTTCATTTCATGGTTATAAGTTGTGCGAGTATATCGTCGTTGTGCATGTCCTTTAATGTTTTCGCACTTTTCCATATTTTCCATACTGCCGCTTAATCATTTTTCGTTACATCATTTACCATTAAACCCTCCGAAGGATTAGGTCTAGCTGTTTGACTGCCGTATCAATAGTCCGCACCTTTGAACATTTCAAAACCCTAATCGCATAGGTGTCCCGCCGTGGACCGAATTACCCTTTACCCTAGCATTAGGTTGAGGAGTCACCGCGCTCCGTATTAGGTTTCCCGCCGTGGGGTACCTAGTTTACCCATTTCATTTCAATACAACTAATTTCAACGTAGAAATAGGAGTCACCGCACTCCACGTAAGCGCTTCCTTAAGAAAGCTTATTCCCCATAGAAACCTTGACCACACTCAAGAAGTTTCTCTTCCTACCTTTCAAGGGGTACTACGATTACTTTGATTTCATCCCCTACCTCGGATACGTAGGCACAAGATGCGAATCTTGGTAAGTAAACTGAGGACTAACCCTTAGGTCTTTCTGTCACTTCTAACCCTTAGCAATATACCCTTAAGCAGATAATCAAGCAAAATAGTAAACTTTAAACAAAAGGTTCATGTAGAGTACTACAGAAGTTTAGGCTGCTATTACCTTCCCTAGGCTTAACCAACCCCTTACCTAGATATCTCCCCGCATTGTGTTTACGATGCAAAAATTAGGTTTTCTTTCCTTTGACCTTTTCCTTCAGATAAATCAAAGACCGGTTGTGAACTAAAGATGTGGTTCAAATTAATTAATAATTTGATATCATATTCTACCCGCAACAGAAAATGGTGACTTCACTAGGGACTTATAACTTTTAAGGCTTACCCATACTTTGTTTATTGTATGCTATTTACTTTATTATCTGTTTGCTTGTATGTGTATATTAGTGTCCCTTACTTGGGCTACCTTTGTTGTGAGATAAGTCCTACACCCGGACTTGAGTGAACTTATTTTAGGAAGGTGATATATTCGACGAGGCTTATAGGGAGTGAGTCCTGACCAAGCTGACTTGAGAATCACCACTCAGTTGAGGCTCTCCTGAAAATTAGTTCTGTTGAACGAGTATAGTCGTGAAAACACTTACTATTTTTGGCTAGGTGTCCGTGATACTGGGGACCGTAGTACCTTAACACCATTTTGGCCTTATCTAGGACGTAGTGCGGGAACTATGAGGGAGTAGTCCCAAAATAGTTGCTACGCGATACTACTCTCAAAAGAGGTTCTCTTGAGAATATTATTAACCACTGAGTTAGTCGGGAAATTGATAATATCCAAAAGATGGACTGATGACTTTGGGCACTTCTTTAGAACCTTTGTTCTGCAGGTACAACTAACCTTAGTACATACCCTATGGGGATAGGTAGACCTTAACTCCATTCATTGTTCCTCTAACCTAGGACCTTTGTGTATATGTGTGCATTGCATCTATAAAGCATCACATTGCATTAAGTCTCATGGAATTCAAATTTTATTTATGAATATTGCAGGGTTACCATGGATTACAGTAGGAAAGATACCTTGAAATATTCTGTTAAGAGTCTGAAATTGGATGACCTAAGGAAGATAGGAGCTTTAGTCCAAGATCAAGAAGGATTCAAAAATAAGTATGGAAGGTTGTTATCTCTGTTGAAGCTTCAAGTGGACGACAAACTTCTTTCTGTTTTGCTACAATTCTATGATCCGGATTATCACTGCTTTACCTTTCTAGATTATCAACTATTGCCTACTTTGGAAGAGTACTCTCAATTGGTGGAGTTACCTATTTTGGATGGATCTCCCTTCCCTTTCATGGAGGTGAATCCTAAAGAGCAAGACATTGCTAGAGCAATATATCTGAAGGTATCCGATATCAAGGATAATATGACTAACAAAGGTGAAACTTTTGGGTTACCTACAAGTTTCTTAATCAAGAAAGCCCAATACTATGCCGACCATTTGAGCATGAATACATTTGAGGCAATCCTCGCCTTACTTATTTATGGAGTGTTACTGTTCCCTAGTTTTGAAGGCTTCGTTGATCTTAATGACATCAAGATCTTCATGAAGAGCAATCCAGTACCGACTTTATTGGCTAACACTTATCATTTCGTACATCACCAAAACTTTCACGGTGGAGGGATGATTACCTGTTGTGTGCCTTTGAATTACAAGTGGTTTATTTTGCACTTATCTAAGTCTGGTCCTTTTTGGGATCTCGATAAAGAACGCTGGTCAGAAAGCTTATGGCTCTATCTCACTCGGATATTGATTGGTATAACCGTGTGTATGATGGAACATTAATCATTGACGGTTGTGGAGACTTTGCAAATGTGCTATTACATGGTTTTAATGGTGGGATCAACTACAATCCAGTTCTAGCTCGCCGACAGCTAGGATATCTATTGAAGGAACCACCTAAAAGTGTTCATGTGGAGAAAATCTTCTTTATAGACGATAAAGCACTTCAAGATCATATTGTATTTGCGTGTCGTCACTTGCATAAGAAAGGTAGGGAAAGTCTGGGAAAGCCTAATTGTGTGTCCATGGAACCATATCTTCATTGGGTCCGAGAAAGAGCAATCAAGTTGAAGATGCTTTATCCTCTCCAAGATCCTTTACCTCCAAGAAGGGAACCAGTCCTAGTTTTCATATCTGAAGCTGAAACGTTGAAGACCGCCTTGAGGAAAGCTCAACATGAGGCAGAGGCGTGGAAGAACAAATATCAGGTTGTCGTCAGTGAGAATGCTGAACTTCAAAAGCAGTTTCAGGCAAATAATGAAGAGGCACTTTCCTACAAGAAGAGAAGACTCTACGGGGATTTATTTTCCTTCTACTCTCCGTCTACTCTTTGAAGTTGAAGTCGTGAACAACGCTTCCTTATGGCTTTATTAGCTTTTATTTAGCTATTTTTGTTAAGATTTTCTCTTAAGAATATTATTTATAATCCATTTTCAAATTAATAAATAAAAGTTTTCTTTGGTATTCCACGATATTCGTAAATATTTAAGTTCTATGAAATCATTTCATCTGCATTCCGTATTTCAACATCATATTTTTGCATTGCATTTGTCTCCCGGTTTCTCATTATCGGTTCTCTCAACTTCCAGTTTCGTCACCCTAGGTCCTCCGCATCAGTACAACACTAGAGCCCAAGCTCGGAAGAGGATGGAAGAGCATATTCAAGAGATTGACCGTGTCAGCCATGAACTCGAAGATCTTCGAGGGAGTGTGGGGAAGATTATGGAGATGCTACAAGCTCTTAATGCGAAGATGGATACTTCGCCCACTGTTGTTTCTGAGGTTACCGATAATATTGTAGGTCCTCAACCAGCTGCTAATGTTGCGAATGTACCTCCTCATGGTCTTCAACCCAGTTTGGTGCATCCTACTATTGCTCAACCAGCTCAACAAGTTGGTCCTCCATAGTTCCAAACTCCGAGCTTCAACCATCATAAAAGAGCTACATGCCGGAGGAGTCCCTTGAGCAGGTATAATCGTAAAATGGCTGCTCACCAACCTTGGCAACATCAGCAGAATTATGTTCAAGGTTACCCAGTTCAGTACGCTCAACAACCATACCTGGTTGCTGTTACATCTACCTTCAATCAACAAGGTCCTATTTATCAGCCTGTGCAACCGCCTCCAGTCTATCAGTCTCTGGTATCAACAACCTCCCGGTTACCAACCTGCACAAATTCCTATCAACTATTAACGAGTGCCCAACGCTCCCGCGTGTCAACCATCAAGGAAGCCGACACCTCGCCAGAGTGGTCTGATTAAGGGACAATACAAGCCTCGTCCTCCGATTTCGATGACTTTTACCAAGTTGTACCCCTCATTAGTGCAACAAGGTCTGACTACTACACGAGCTTTGGGTCCACCTCGTAATCCTCCACCGGCTAGTTACAATGTCGCCGCTCATTGTTTATTTCATGAGGGTGCGCCTAGTCACGATTTGGAAGATTGTTACGTGCTCAAGTACATTGTCAGATATTTAATGGAACAGAAGATACTGTCTTTTGACGATCCTTAGATCAGGACTACCCTCAGGGTTTCCCATGTGCCAAGATCAAGCTCTACAGAGCCTGTTTTCAACATATTTAAGACAGTTACTCCTGCAGCGAATCAGACGAAGTCGGTAGTTATTCTAAAGCCTAGTCCTCCTCAAGAGGATATGATCACGATCGACAAAGAATCTGGGAGAGTTATTCTGAAGGAAGGTTCGAAGACTGATAATGAAGCAGTGACAGATATAGATGGGGCAAGCAAGATGACTCGCAATGATCATACTTCCTATCTCATTGAGGATCCGCCTGAGGAAACCACTACTACTGTGCCGATCTTGAATACAAAGACTTCATAAACACATTTTGGGAGTACTTGTCAGACAGTTCATTTCGTTTACTTATATGTACTTTATTTCTTCGATTATAAAACCACAATTAGCATGTACGAACTTGTTTATTTTGAATAATTAATGCATATGTGTGTCTTGAATAAATCCATTCGTATTCACTCATTAAAATTATTTTTCATAAACTATAACACCAACTTTACCCAATCTCTTGCTTTGATATAGAATTGGGGGGAGGATGATGAATCAAAAACGTCAGATCTCTTGTCGTATGCTATCGATTGAAACCTACTGATGATGCAAGGCATTGTTTCAAATCCTAAACAATGGATACATAAGGATGATAACCCCTCTTTACCCCCATTGAGCCTTGAAGTAGGAGTTTCGTCTTTTCCAAGTAAAAACCCTCATCTTAACCTGGGGCATGGTAGTTTTTCGATTAAGCTGGTCGAGCGCTTAGACTTTTAAAAAGGAGGAGCGAACCTTCGAGGATCTATCCTTAGCATCTTAAGAAGTCAAAAATTCAATGACTATCCCTCGACTACTTAAAGAGTGGGGCAGTCACAAGCCTTCAAAAGAGTCACACGACTCGTTCAAAAAATATAACACGCTAAGTCAAAACCTATGAAGGAGACTTAGGCAAAACTGGGGCATCCTACTGGACTCCAACGTCAAATCCAAAAGACACCGTCCAGGCAAAAGTCAGGGAATAAAAGAAAAAACGAGGGTACCATAAAGAATCCCCAATAAAGAACAAAGTCGTATCACCATACACCGAAGAAAAATAGGTGAGTGACTGTCATGTCCAAAGCCTTGATAAGTTCTCGACCATATCAAATCCGATTGAGATATGAGTGCTCGTATCTGGTTAACTAAATTAGGATTGGAGAACATCACGAAGAATGGGCGGTACAATTAAACTTTGAGCCTTTATCCTTTGTTTCTTAAACCGTGAACCAAGCCACGATACAACCATCAAAAGACCTAATTGAAGTAGGATTTATTTTGAAAGCATACTCGACGAGATAACGTTCCTGAATCGTATGAGCTATGCTCAATTTAATGTTGGCATTATAAATTAAATTCATATCCTAACTAGTGATTCAAAAAAAACTTTAAGACAAATATATATGCGCATTAATAGTTTCAGGATTTGCATTTCACGCGTGTTGATTTTGCTTGATATCTTGGAAATTTACATATGGATGTCGTCCACAGAACTCAAAGATCCTACTAAACAGAGGCAGGGGGTTTCCAAGTCATTTATTGATGCAAGACTGACTCTCCTAAAAGTTACTTCTAGAGGACTCAATCATGACACCGTCAATTTGAGCCAGTTATGTCGAGATCTGACCAAATCTCTCTAAGAGTTTGAAAATAGTGAGGCAATCGGATTCCATGTTCTCTGTAAAATCCTCTCGAGATGACTCTTTCTCATGAAGCAGGTACTCTAGGGCATTATGTTTTTCAAAATGGCGACTACTACAAAGTCCATCAAGATTAAAACTACCGGGGTTTCACAACATGCTTCATGCACCCGATAAATTTTACTCCCGGCGGTCTTCATTCCCCAGTAAGTCTCATCGTTGCAAAAACCATTGCCTCAGAGCAGTCCCTAGCGAGACTTTAAGCTGACAACACTTTGGATTAACCCGAGAAATCTCCAGTGACTCTCAAGACTGCAGATATCTCCCCAGTATCTTCCAAATGATCATGTTCTCGAGGACCCACTCTCAATGGAATCATTTGTTCCTCATTGAAATTGCCTTACTTTCCTCAAGAACTACTCCTCAGGAGATATTCCCTAGAAGATTTCCATATTTTCCCCATGAAGTCAAGTTACTCGCCCCAGGAATGTTTGTTGAATTCTCCTCAGTAAGTCTGATGAACTCTCCCCAGGGAAGTTTGATATATTATCCCCAGGAAAGTCGGATGTACCTTTTCCCCAAGAAGCCGAGGTATTTTCTCAGGAAGTTGCTACACTATCTCCATGAAGCTGCCAAGCCCTACAACTTCCCCACGAAGCGGATATTTATTTTATCCCCATAAGTCTCTAGTCCTAAGATTTCTTTTGGTTGATTATGATCCATGATAGCAATCCATCCAGTAGAGTCAGGATAGCATACTCTCCAACGAGATCGTATCGTATCCCCATGAGGAAGCCACACTACCGTATCCCCAAGTGGATTATGTTATCCCCAAAGAAGTTGGAACTGTGAAGCAAAAGTGGCTTCCTCCATCAACCTTTCCTATCCCTTGATAGATGTACTAATGTAGAGGTCGCTGGGTATTCCCGTCAAGATGTTTATTTCATCTCATGTCTCCTCTCGTCTGTTTCGTCAGCACAAGCACAAGCATTACATACTCATTTCATTTCATTTTTTTACACATTGGCATCTACATGTTGCTAGTTGTTTTCGTTCTTAGTCGTTACCTCCGAGTAACTAGGTTTGTCCGCTCTCTCCAAGTAGATCGTCAGCCCTAAGTGTCGCTACTGCAAAAATCAGCGTCGGCTGAATAGAAGAGTCGCCACCGTGCGTTATTTATCCCACGGGAGGGAAAGGAAACGCTCAGAGTAAACCTCGCACAACATGGGAAAGGTATGGTCGTCGCAACCAAAACCTGGATTCGGGAGTCGGTTACGCAAGGGGAAGGTATTAGCACCCCTCACGTCCGTCGTACTCGACGGGATCCACGCTTGTTTTCGGGTATGGATTGTTATTCTATCTAAACTATAGGTCAAGGGTTAAAAAGAAAATATAAATGAAAATAAAATGAAAATAAAATGACTCGGCAAAGTATCGCACTTTATGCCTACGTATTCCCGTCTGGAACGAGAAATCAGAGTCAACGTAGTTCGCCTACCTACGGGAAAAGAGGGGAAGGTTGCTCGCTAGGATATCGCATCCTATGCCTACGTACTTTCATACAGCATGAAAGATCAGAGAAAACGTAGTTCGGGCCACGTACGACACAAGTCTGTCTTGGTTGGTTTTATTCCTTCTGAAAAAGGTTTTCTTGATTAGCAGCCCCGGCGGACAAAAATGACGTTTTGATGAGTTCACATTCTTTTACGAAAGAAGTGTCTTTTATTATGTTTGAAATCTTTATGGTGTTTTTCTGTTTGTTTTGAGAAAGAAGAGACAGGACTCTAACCTACGGTTGCAAGGGGAAACAAACTAACCTAATGTTATCATGCATGGGTTAAGACCTAGTGTCTATCATGCTCCTCTCTTGCACAGAGAGAAACAGAGATCCTAAGGGATTAGACGGAAACAACAACAAGATCAGATATACAGTAAAACAATAAAATGCATGAATGCGACAATACAAGCGAGGCAAGGGAGTCCCACTCAACCTCGAACCTAGAAAACAATAGGCAAAAGTGAACAGGCTTCACTTTCAACCCAACAGGGTAAACAACAAACAATACAGTCAGGAAAACCAGTCAATACATCAAGAAATGAAATACAGCTAAGATAAACAGCCACAGCAGCTTTGCATTAATATCCATCTTCAAGTCATCTCCAATCAGCTACCAGCTTCAGTCAGCAGTCTCTATCTTCACAGTCTTCAAGCAAAGGCTTTGGTTGTCAATCTTCAGTCTACAATGGCTTTTCTTCAAGTCCTATCCTTCAAGCTGAGGGATCAATCATCAGAGTGGATTGGGTGTTAAGCAATTAGTTGACTACCAATGGTGGTAAACCAACTGCCACTAACACATAAGACATTTTCTCTCAAGAGTTCTATCCCTCAGACAATAGCACCAAGCCTTCCAAAGGAAGGGGGTGAGTGTCTCAGAGAGACTCTATATCACAGAGAAGAATGGAGGCAGTCAAAACCCTCCATGTTTGAGAATCAAGCTTTCTAAGCTAGAGCTCTGCCTAGCTCCTAAACCCTAATCTCCTTAACAGCTGATGGCAACAATCTCCTCTCCAACTCTGGAAGTTGGTCTTCAGGCTCTGGATCTCCAATGGCTCCATCATCATCAGTCTTCAACTTCCCCAAATCCCCAGGCAATCCCAATACCCACACAGACAAACAGTAATCCTCCGAGGGCACACCACACCAATCAGACAAATATAGACAGTATATTAATAGCAGTAGGGGAATCCTGACTTTTCTAAGGGGATCTGATAACTACCCATAGCCCCTATAGTCCCATAGCTAAACTATTCAAACTCTAGGCCCTAAGGGAAATGAATTAATTCTCCTAAGTTGTCACTTAAAACCCTAATTTGTTCATGCTGTTCACACCTAAACTAAACACCTAAAACTAACTCCTAAAAATATGAATTAAATTGTATTTACAAGTTTGATATCTAAACTAAATAACCTAAAAAGAATGGACAAAAAATATTAAAGCATTGGTTAGAACAAAAATTAACAAATTTATGCATGAAATGAAACTATTTAAAATGCTATTTATTTGGAAAATATGGGAAAAATATCAAATAAAAAATAAAATGCAATTTTTATTTTTTATAATTTTCTAGACTCTTTAAAGAAAAATATGCAAAAAGAACCATCAAAAAATAATGATTTTTCAATTTTATATGATTTTTATAAGATGCATGAAAAAATGAAAGAAATTAAAAAGAATTAAAAAAAGAATAAATGAGGGGGTGAGAATAGCAGGGCCAAACAGTTCAAATTAGTGGGCTTCACACGCGTGGGGGGTGTCAATAGCATCTGAGCCCATTTCCCTCTATTAAATGAAACGGTGCGTTTCATTATTTGAAATCTCCCTCCGTTTTCAGCTTCAATCGTGGCCGTTGGATTAGTCTCCAAGTCAAAGGTCAAACCCTCATCGTGTGGTCCAACCATCATCTTCAACCTTGAGCAGCCCTAGGGTTTCAGAAAACCCTAACCATGCACGATCTTGCACCACTCTGTTCTCCCTCATACCTCCATGGATTCACACGATACAAAAAGCAAAACTGGTCTACAACAATCCCTCTACACAGCCATAACCATAAATCTTCCTAAAACTCAAGCAATTCATCAATTCGATGAAGATAACAGTCATGGTCCACCATGAACACCTGTGATCAACTCAACCAAAACTCACCAATTCTTGTCCTAAGTTCAACTACAACTCAAGCTGATTTCAACATGCTAATTTCCCAAGATTGCCGTGCATTATCCTCACAATTTCAAGCCTCAACAGTTTGTGAACTCCATAACCAAACCTCACAAAACCTCTCCAAACTCTGTGAAAATCATCATCTAACCTAACTTAACCAGTCTAAGCTATCAAAACCCTATCATGCTAACCAAAAACATGCAATTCGAAGAGAAATCCAACCTGGTTTAAAATGGAGATACAGCTATGGAAATCTCTGAATCAAGGCTTGCAAGGACTTGGAACTGATCCACACACCACCACTTTGATTCTGTATGCAAAGATTTGGGCTCAAACTTCTTGTATCAGGTGATTCCAATTTCTTGAACCTTGAATGGTGAAACTTGTATGGCACTCTCCTTGATTGATTCAGCCAAATGAATATGTGAATTATAACCTATGGATGATGGTGATGAAGTTCAGATCAAGAAGTGTGAGAATTGAGGAAAGTTTGAGAGAGTTTGTGAAGTTTATGCAAAATGAAGAAAGTGTGTATAATTTGGGTTTTGAACAAATGAAATCACCAACCATGGCATGAACCATCTTGCATCAATATATACATGAGGTTAGAACCTCCTAGAAATTTGGAGAAGTTTCCCTTGCATTCTTTCCATTGAATTTGATTTATGTTTCTTTTATTGCAAGCAACCATGGATAACTCACAAATTATGAACTAAACTCAAAATTCCAATTTAGCCAATGTCTTTAAAATGATCTTTCCATTCAAAATGACCTATAATTTTGCTTCATTTGGCCAAGATATGAAAAATCTCATTTTTAAGGCCATTTTTATTCATTAAATCCAACAATTTTGAAACCTTGTGCTATGAATCTTTCCAATCTCTAATGGTCACTTTTATAGACTCAAAATGTCATTTGGAACAAGTTTTATGTTGTAAAGTTTTCCATTTGAAGCTTCCTTGTATGAGTTTTGGGCATAGGTTAAAATGACCTGTAATTCACAAATGACCAAAATACCCTTTGCTTGCCAAGACCATAAGTAGAGTTCCACACATCCTATGAAGGCATACCATACCATTCTATAAAGCTAAGACAATGAGGAACAACTCTTATGTTGACCATAAATTCATTTGAAATTTCCTTGAGGGGTAAAAATAGCTTGGAAGTCAAGTCACTTTCACAGACAAAATTTCAGATACCCCAGATGACCTGTAACTTGCAAGGACCATAACTTGAGTTCTATAGATCTCCTTGATGTCTTCCACAACTCAAATTAAAGGTCTTGAGATCCTCTACAAGTTCCATGTTGGCCAAGGATCCATTTGAAGCTTGCATTTTGACTTATCTTGCTTGGAAATTTGACCTAAACTAGGGGATTTTACATAGAAACCCTAATTTAGAACCTCCTCTTCTCCTTGATTCCTCTTGATTTCTTCTTAGCATATCACCATATCCTTCTCTATATGTCAAATGATGAACCCCACATCTCTCCAATAGACCTGAATGCCCTTCAATCAGTCAATTGACCCAGAGTTGACCTAGGGTTGACCCAGATGAGACCCTAGTTGACTGTCTTCAACTGCAGCTCTTGTGCTCACATCAATGACTTGTCTCCTTCTCCCAATGACTTCCTAAGTTCTCCAAGATGTCTAGATACTCCCCATGCCTTCAATTCACAGCTCATACTTTCCTTAATGATCCCCAGATACATTCAGTTAGGAGATAGATGGACTGCTTGATCCATTGACTTGATAGCTTCCCAATTCTTTCTGATGACTTGAATGAGATTGAATTTGAATAATAACCTCTTGATAGGCTTCCAAAGATGAGAATAATGATTGGTTCCCTGTTGAATGACTTGCTATGCTTATGCTATGCAGATGAGTAACCTATGTACATGACTCTATATGCAAATGCTAATGAGATTGAGACATAAACCAAGTGAATAAAGTTGAGCAAATTTTAGGGTGCAACAGCTGCCCCTATTCAAGCGACTCGGACCCGATTGGATGAAGAGCCCGGAGCCTTCAGACATTCGCGGTACGAGACGGTTGAATACTAGTGAAACCAGAAATTTGCCAACCGCAGAAATAAACTGCGCTCCTGCTTGGGGAACGACATGCCTTAGCTGAATCTGACTGTTACGACAACCCCCCGATCTCGTGCTGGGGATTATTCTCATCATCCTGAAAAAGATTGAATCACCGGAAACTTCGTCCTTTGCTTGTCCACGTCAGGACTCTATCTGCTGTCAACTCGGAAAAACTTCAACAACTTTGCTAGGGATGGCTCGTCTGCCTTCTCGTCAGAAATAAATCGCCCACGTTAGGAATAAACTCTTCCACGTTCGGAATAATGTTGTTTACGTTAAGAATAACATCGTCCACGTAAGGAATAACACCGTCCACGTTAGGAATAACACTGTCCACACTAGGACTCACCTTTCCACGTGATGAATACAATTTCATCTGGATTTGTCCGCGTCAGGACTACACTCTTCCACGTCAAGAATAATATCTTTCTTTCCACGTCCGGAATCAATCTTGATACGTCCACGTAAGGACTCAATCTTTCCATGTAAGGAATGAACTCGTCTTTCCACGTAAGGAAACCATTTTTCTTCCACGTAAGGAATGCTTTTGATATATCCACATAAGGACTCAGTCTTTCCACGTAAGGAAACCACAACCTTTCCACGTAAGGAAACCCTTTCTGATTTGTCCACGTAAGGACTCCCATCCTTCCACGTAAGGAATTCGTCTTCTTGCCATGTAAGGAAACCTGTCCCCGTTAGGACTGAACCTTTCCACGTAAGGAATGCAACTCATCTTGATATGCCCGCGTCAGGACTAAACTTCTCCACGTAAGGAAACAATTTCTCTTTCCACGTAAGGAATCAACTTCTTTTTCCACGTAAGGAATAGACCTGTCCACGTCAGGACTCTCATTTCGTCTTGATTCGTCCACGTCAGGACTCACCACTCGACTTGCTGAGGATAAAAACCTGTCCACATCAGGACTTATGCACTTTTGACCCACTGGGGAAGTGAGACTTGTCCACGTCAGGACTCACATCTCAACCTGCTGAAGTAATAGAAACTATCCACGTCAGGACTTGCGCGTCTTTGCCTTGCTGGGGAAATAAGACTGTGTCCACGTCAGGACTCATACTTTGCCCACAACCTGAAGAAGGATAAACCTGTCCACGTCAGGACCCTACACTCAATCAATACCGAGACCTCGAAGCTGTCCACGTTAGGACTAACACATACCGTCAGCCTGGAAGAAATGTCCACGTTAGGACTCCACATTCCATCAATCTTGAGAAATTGAACCCGTCCACGTTAGGACTAGCACCTCCTACCAGCCCATGAAATAAAATTGTCCACGTTAGGACTCCCCTTTTCTAGCACAAAGAAAACCCGTCAAGAAATTGGTCCTCGTCAGGACTCATCCTTCCATTGGTCTGCAAACTTCTTATCACTGACGTCACAGCAACTTTGAGGCTGACTCTACTGGGGATATCTGAAAACTAAACTACCGGACGCCTGCTCTGATAACCGGCGGTGGCCTCTGAAATTCTGAGTCCTGAAACCCGTTGATGACAAACAACTCTGCTTGGGAATGAGGAGACATTATGCCTACTGACTCTGGCGTGGAAAACACGAGAAATTCACAAAGAAAACTTCATCATGATAACTCTGTGGGGAATAATGCCAAAGCTGACACTTCATTGAATGTCTCACGTCGATATCCTGAATGTTTTATTGATTCACCTGAGCAAGGGCTCTCTCTACCTGCCAGA
The DNA here is from genome assembly GCA_963859935.3 of Lathyrus sativus. NCBI lineage: Eukaryota > Viridiplantae > Streptophyta > Magnoliopsida > Fabales > Fabaceae > Lathyrus > Lathyrus sativus. Next base: position 278,512,713 of record OZ012735.1, read on the forward strand.
GAAACATTACTTGAAACAAAAGGTCAGCCAACCTAGCTTATGTTTCAAAATGCATGCGTTCGACAATGATGCAATGCTCCATTTGACATGGAAATGCTACGCTTTTTATTTGGTGGATGCAAGTACGACACTATATGCCAATGCAAATGCAGACTCGAACTGCCGGGTACAGGGACTGCTTCAGCAAAAATAAATGCAGGAGATAATGCCAACTCTGCTGGGGATAGCCAGGTGCTACAGAATTATTTCAGCAAAATAAAGGCTGGGAGAGTGAAGTCGACTCAGCTGGGAAATTGGGAACTCAATACCAATCACCTCGCTGAAGTGACACCCTGCTGGGGGAATATAACTCTGCTGGAGACTAACAGATGCGCCTGGTATGCTCGAACTTCTGCGGGAAAATGAACGGGTATCACACGGTATTCTGACAAAATAAATGCCATGATCCACACCAACTCCGCCGGGGAGAGTCTTAATCTTCGAGTTCCACGGGGAGGAATGAAAACAATTGCAAGGAGAATTCCGCTGGGGATGGGATGATTCTCTTGGGGGAAATTAACTGACTCCGCTAGGGGAGAGTAAATGACCCTGCGGGGACAGGTAAAACTGCCTGAATACAGATTACCAATCTGAAATATTAATCTTCTGAGACTAAACCCACTCTGCTTGAGATGCACCGTCTGAATACAGCCTTATAATCTTGGAAACTCCAATTCTGCTAAGGATAAACGACTTTGTTGGGACATGCCTTCTGGATCGGCTACGACTAGCTGGGGAATTCGGTCCTTCTTCAGTGGGAGCCCGCACGACCTGCGTGGGGAACGCATCTTTCGTTACTGCAACCTTTTGCTCATCTGCCTCATACGACTAAGAAACCTGCAACAACACAAACGAGACAAGACAAGCCTATACAACCAAATCGATTCAAGTTAGTGACGTTATTTTCAGTTAATTCAAAGCTTTAGCAATTGTTGGCAAGGGCTAGTGACGTTATACACATGCTAGTTTCAATAAACTTAGGCGTTTTATCATGCACAAAATAGTAAAGAACCAGCATCAAGTACTGAATAACATATTTTATTGATTGGGCCCCTGAATGGGCGGAGTGTTGTACACGGGATGTAACTCCTGAAATGAGGAAGCTACGCAAAGCAAATACACAAGTATGCACAAGAAGCATAAATATTTTGACAAATTAAATTTTGTACACATGTCGGCAACGGGATGCAGACGAACACCACGAACTGATCCTCCCATGACTCGCCCGACTCTAATGCTTTCCTAGCATTCACTCTTCTGAAGAGGTTGTATCTGATAATTGACCCCTCAGGTATTCTCCCGCACTGATGCTCACTGTAATATCCAATTTGGACTGCAGTCATTTGCTTTTTAAATCCCTAACTTTTGCGTGAACCGCCCTTTACGGGTTTTCAATTCACCGGGATACCCTTTTTTCCGAAGCCGCCCAGTGTGGGTTTTCAATTTCGCGGGTGTACATTTTTTCAATTTTATCCCTAACTTTTGCCCGAACCTTTTATTCTGTTTTTGGTTCGCCAGGATGCCCCATTTTTGCCTGGACTCTCTTTTTTTGTCCAGCGGGTCAATTTTAAGCAAAGTATTTTTTTAACTGCGTCTGAATTCACAGGTGACGTGAAGTCTTCTCCGTCCATAGTGGACAACAACAACGCTCCTCCTGAAAATACTTTCCTGACAACGTATGGCCCTTCGTAGTTGGGGGTCCACTTGCCCCTGTGATCTGCTTGCGGCGGGAGAATCCTTTTCAGCACAAGGTCGCTCGTCTGAAAGCTTCGCGGATGTATTTTCTTATCATACGCTTTCTTCATTCGGCTCTGGTATAAACGACCATATGCTAGAGAAGCTAGCCTCTTCTCATCCATCAAACTCAATTGGTTCAACCTGTCTTTCACCCATTCTGCCTCGTCCAGCTGAACGTCTCGCAATACCCTCAGAGAAGGGATCTCAACTTCCAATGGTAATACCGCTTCCATTCCGTATACCAACGAGAACGGGGTTGCCCCGGTTGATGTGCGTACCGTCGTACGATAACCGTGCAAAGCGAAAGGTAGCATCTCATGCCAATCCTTATAGGTCACCACCATTTTCTGAACGATCTTCTTGATATTCTTATTGGCCGCCTCAACAGCGCCATTCATCTTGGGTCGGTACGGGGAGGAGTTGTGATGTTCGATCTTGAAATTCTGACAGAGCTCCTTCATCATTTTGTTGTTCAGGTTCGAACCGTTGTCCGTGATTATCCACTCGGGAATCCCATATCGGCAAATGATATCTCTCTTGATGAATCTGGCCACCACTTGCTTCGTTACATTTGCATATGACGCCGCTTCCACCCACTTGGTGAAATAATCGATTGCTACTAGGATGAACCGATGCCCGTTAGAAGCTGTCGGCTCGATCTTTCCAATCATATCGATTCCCCACATCGAGAATGGCCATGGCGACGACATCACATTCAGAGGACTTGGAGGCACATGGATCTTGTCAGCATAGATTTGGCACTTGTGGCACTTCCTCGCAAATTTGAAACAATCAGTTTCCATAGTCAGCCAAAAATAACCTGCCCTCAGCAGCTTTCTCGTCATAGCATGTCCGCCAGCATGCGTACCAAAGGTACCTTCGTGTATTTCCTCCATGAGCAGCTTTGCCTCTCTTTCGTCTACACAACGCAACAGCACCAAATCGTGATTTCTTCTGTATAAGACGCCATCCGGATTCAAATAGAAATTACCCGCTAATCTCCTGAGAGTCTTCTGATCTTGACTGGATGCCCCTACCGGATACTCTTTATTCTTCAGGAAATTTAGGATATCAAAATACCACGGTTTGTCGTCGGATGCTTCATCAATAGCAAACACATAGGCTGGCCTGTCAAGCCGAGAGATAATGATTCGGGGAGCCTCGTTCCAAAAGTTGACCTTGTACATGGAAGACAAAGTGGCCAGGGCGTCAGCCATTTGATTCTCTGCCCGCGGTACGTGATGCAATTCAACTTTGTCAAAGAAAGGCAACAATCTCCTTGCATAATTCATGTAATGTATCAAGTTGGGCTGACGCGTCTCCCATTCCCCTTTGATCTGATTTACCACCAGAGCTGAGTCTCCGTATACGTCAAGATGTTTGATTCGCAAATCGATGGCTTCTTCAAGCCCCATTATACAAGCTTCGTATTCGGCCTCATTATTGGTAACGGCAAAGGTCAATCGGGCAGTAAACGGGATGTGCGACCCGTGTGGCGTAGTGATGATTGCCCCTATTCCGCTACCGTAAGCATTCACAGCTCCGTCAAATATCATCTTCCATTTGGAACCCAACTCCGGTCCTTCGTCTGGCAACAGCTCTTCACAATCTTTCATCTTTAGGTACATGATATCCTCGTCAGGAAAATCAAACCTCATCGATTGGTAATCTTCAATAGGCTGCTCTGCCAAATACTCGGACAACACACTCCCCTTTATAGCCTTTTGCGAGACGTATTGGATGTCATATTCAGTCAAGACCATCTGCCAACGGGCAATTCTCCCTGACAACGCCTGCTTTTCGAATACATATTTGATAGGATCCATCTTCGAGATGAGCATGGTTGTATGATTCAGCATGTATTGCCTCAAACGCTTGGCGGCCCAGGCTAGCGCGCAACACGTTTTCTCAAGCATTGAGTATCGAGATTCACATTCTGTAAATTTCTTACTCAAGTAGTATATCGCATGCTCTTTTCTTCCTGTCTCGTCGTGTTGACCGAGAACACAACCCATGCTTCCCTCAAGAACTGTCAAATACATGATCAAGGGTCTCCCTACCACTGGGGGTATCAAAATAGGAGGCTCCTGCAAATACTGCTTTATTTTATCGAACGCCTTTTGACAATTTTCGTTCCACGTTACAACTTGATCTTTCTTCAATAACTTGAATAATGGTTCACACGTGGCAGTCAGGTGAGATATGAACCGAGCGATGTAGTTCAACCTCCCTAAAAACCCGCGCACCTCTTTCTCTGTTTTAGGCGTCGGCATTTCTTGAATCGCTTTTATTTTAGCAGGATCGACCTCTATTCCTCTTTCACTTACGATAAACCCCAGCAGTTTACCCGATCTCACCCCGAAGGTGCATTTGTTAGGGTTCAGTCTCAGCCTGAACTTCCTAAGCCTTTTAAATAGCTTCAACAGATTCACCAGATGCTCTTCTTCCGTCTGGGATTTGGCAATCATATCGTCCACATAAACTTCGATCTCTTTATGCATCATGTCATGAAAAGAGTCGTCATTGCGCGCTGATATGTTGCCCCAGCATTTTTCAAACCAAAGGGCATCACTTTGTAGCAAAATGTTCCCCATGGCGTTATGAAAGTGGTCTTCTCCATATCCTCTGGCGCCATTTTAATCTGATTATAGCCTGAAAAGCCATCCATGAAGGAGAATACGGAGTACTGAGCAGTATTATCAACTAGCACGTCAATATGAGGAAGTGGAAAGTCGTCTTTTGGGCTTGCTTTATTCAAATCTCTATAATCCACGCACATCCGAACCTTGCCATCTTTCTTTGGCACGGGTACGATGTTGGCAACCCATGAGGGATATTTCGTCACAGCCAGGAAACCAGCGTCCCATTGTTTTTGAACTTCCTCTTTGATCTTTACTGCCATATCTCGTCGAGTTCTGCGAAGCTTTTGTTTGACTGGCGGGCATTCTTCTTTCAGTGGCAGGCGGTGCACGACCATGTCTGTATCGAGCCCTGGCATATCTTCATACGACCAAGCGAATACATCACTATACTCTCGGAGCATTTCAACCAGTCTTCGCTTAATATCACTCTGCAGCGCGGCTCCGATACGAATATTCTTCTCAACCCCTTCCGACCCCAAGTTGATAACTTCGATGACCTCGTCGTGAGGCAGAATGGCTCTTTCCTCTTGCTTCACCAACCAAGACAGTTCTTCCGGAACATCACTATCTTCGACAACCTCTTCTTCGGCCTGAAATACCGGGTGCTCGAAGTCGGGACGAGTCATAGGTGGTTCAAGGATGTCATCTGAAAATGTTATCCTGCAAAAGGAATGGTTAAGTGCTTCAAAATGCGTATAAAGCGAATAACCCACGTTGCCATCTTATTGAAAAATATAAAACAAGAAAGACAGAGATTACAGTATTTGCACATAAAAAAACGCCATTTATTTAATGATTAACACGCAATGTTCATAACAACACAGCCCTAAGCAAATCTGGATGCCCCGGGCAAGACATCAGATTATTCAACAATTAATAAAGCAAAGCATTACTGTTTAAGAGTTACAGGAACAAGATCCTGAATAGACCAGTTGCACAGTCCTTGTTCTGGCATGCTTGGCTGAATCCAGGCATCCATATCACAGTCGTTGTCTCCTTTGTCGGACTCCGAAGCAGCATTGACGGTTTCATGACATACTCCACTGGCAGAGATGGTGATTGGCCCTCTGAAACGGGGTGCCCCCACGGGAGGAGTTGATGACGACGGTTGGTATCCCAGCCCGAACCGGTCCATCTTCACAGGAATATCCAACACTTTTCCCCAGCCCTTTACTTCTCCTGCCTCCACTAGAGCTTGAGCTTCTTTATACGACGAGACAGCTATCTCTGGCGCTTTGCTCGGCCCGGGACCTTTGTCCTTGATACGCAACCCTTCAAATGCCTGGCAGGGTGTCTCGTGGATCTCTCCGTCGACCTCCACATATTTAAATGACGACAGATGGCTGGCCAGGATGTCTTCTTCTCCGCATACGGTGACAACGCTGTCTCCGACCATATATTTTAGCTTCTGATGCAGGGTGGACGTGACTGCCCCAACCCCATGAATCCAGGGCCGTCCGAGAAAGCAGCTGTACGCAGGCTGTATATCCATGATATAGAATTCAGTTGCATGATATAGAATTCAGTTGCAAACACCTCCGGCCCCACCTGTAGAGGCAATGTGATCGATCCAAAGACTGTTCTCCGCGTGCCGTCGAAGGCTCTAACTACCAAGTCACTGGGCGTGCACAAGATTCCTCTAACATCCAGCTTCATCATCGCCTTCTTGGGCAGCACATTCAAAGACGATCCAGTGTCGACCAATACGTGCGACATTACTGATCCTCTACATTCGACAGATATGTGCAGCGCCATATTATGATCCCTCCCTTTAGGGGTCAAGTCGAAGTCGGTAAAGCCCAAGCTGTGGCCTGCATTTACATGTGCCAACACTCCTTCCAGCTGATTCACGGAGATGTCTTGGGGTACAAAGGAAGTATCCAGGACCTTCAACAAAGCATTTCTGTGAGCTTCCGAACACAACAGCAATGACAGGATAGATATTTTGGACGGCGTCTGTTGCAGATGCTCCACAATTTTATAATCACTTTTCCGAATCAAGCGCATGAACTCTTCTACATCTTTTGATGTCGCTTCTTTTTCGCTTGCTTGCACCGGAACATTCTCAACCATATTCCCTTTCCCTTTCGCTAGTCTTTCAGCCTCCACTTCAGGAGATATAAAGATCCTACCACTCCTTGTCATACCTCCCGAACCAACAACATTATCCACAGTCTCGACTGGCTGCTTATTAACATCAATCTTTATCCCGTCACAATACACCTCCAACCCATATGACCAGGGGACTGCTTTCGTGTTTTCGTACGGGATCGGCCCGGCCTTAGTTATGGTGATCGGTGGTCGCTGAGCTGGTGCTGCAATAGTGATGGTCTTTCGAGGAATCGTTACAGTGGCCACATCGCTCTGATCATCTGCTACTGCCCCTGCGGGCTCTTCAGTTGCTGCTCGGTCAAACTGTAATGTGCCTCCATCAATTAAAGCCTGAATGCCTTTCTTCAAATCATCACACCCCTCGGTGAGGGTCCAACATTCTAAGCAATACTCGTCACATCCCGGGTAAACACCCCCTTGTAACAGTCGGCTCTTTATCTCGCTCAGCGGTGTCTTTAAATCTCCGACATTCATAATCAGATTCAACCCTTCCTCAGTCAGAATGGCATTTGCCCCATGATTAGGCATGGGTTTCTGCACTATATTCGGACCTGCCGTTCCGAAATTGATAGTCTTATTGTCCAAAAGATCCTGCACAACATGCTTAAAAGCATGGCAACCCTCTATATCGTGGCCTGGAGCCCCAGAATGAAACTCACAGTGCCTGCTTGCATCGTAACCAAACGGGGGAGCTCCCGTTATCGGTGCCAGAGTTCTCTTCTCTACCAGGTTCAATCCCAACAATGTCTGCAATAAATCAGCATATGTCGTGGGAGGCTTCTCAAACACTCTTCTTGGTTTACCACCCTGGAATCTTCGCTGAGCCTGCTGTGCCCCCTGCTGAGGCTGCTGCTGCTGCATTGGCCGCTGCTGAGACGGTTGTTGTTGCTGAAGTGGTTGTTGCTGAAGTGGTTGTTGCTGATATGGAATAGTAACACTCGCCACCTGCTGCGGCTGATGATATTGATTCCGTCCCCTGCCTCGGCCTCGGCCTCGGCCTCCAAATACTGCACTTGCTTCGCCCTGACGGCGCCCACCAAAAGCCTTCCTATTACTGCCAGACGCAGCTGATTCCTCAACTTGGAACTTTCCCTGCTTGATGTCACGCTCAATCTTTTCTCCCATCAGAATTAGGTTTGAAAAACTGGCCAGAGATGTGTGAAACAGCATGTCATGAAACAAGCCTGTGAATGTGCCGACGAACATGTCATTCATTTCCTTGTCTTCTACAGGAGGACGGACCCTGGCGGCCATATCGCGCCACCTTTGCGCGTACTCTTTAAAACTCTCCCCCTTCTTCTGCGACAGCCCTGCCAATTGGACCCGATTGGGCGCCAAGTCGCTGTTATACTTGTAGTGAGCTACAAATGCCTCTGCCAATTGCTTCCAGGTCTTGATATCGGTTGGTTCCAACCCCATGTACCACTCTAAGGAAGGACCCGACAGACTATCTTGAAAGAAATGCATTAGCATTCTTTCGTCAGTTGAGTATGCAGACATTTTTCTGTAATAAGCTCGTACGTGCACTTTCGGGCACGTGTCCCCTTTATACTTATCAAACGCAGGAGCTTTGAATTTGATTGGCACCCTCAAGCCAGGTACCAGACCCATTGTTGCCATGTCCAAGCCCACAACACTTTGGTTCAGGACCCCCCTCATTTGCTCCTCTAGCATTCTGATCTTCTGGGAGTCATCCATCGGCCCTTCGAAACCTCCGCCGGAGAAAGCGTCCTCCTGCTGATCTTCTTGCCACATACCATTCCCAGCTCCATACCCGTCATATCCATTATTACGTCCAGCCCTGATTTGATTCATCCCCGGACCTCGGCCTCTGTTGCCGTACCCTTGAACTCCTCCCACAGGCCCAAAAGTCATAAACCCAGCGCCGTTTCCATTTCCGAAACCTCCGTAACCCTGATTGGTCACACCATAACCATCTTGCCCACAGCCTTGAGCATTGAAACCATATTTCCCCGCATTATCGAATCCCTGATCGTTGAATCTGAACCCAGTATTGACAAAGCCATTGCCTCCCATATTATCACCCAAGTTGACGTCCCCAAGCCCAACGTTATGGACAGCAGTCTCATTCCCAACTCCGACGTTACCATTCACAGCAGCGGTAGCGTTGTTGACATTAGCAGCAGGTATATTGACTACAGGTGGAGCCACTGGCGTGGGAGTGCCGTCTCCATGAACAGTATCGACTCGCGCAGACTGATGCTCCTCATTACCGTGACCGGCATTTCGGGCCAGCAGAGGCTGGACCATGGCTTGCAAATTCTCCTGACCTTTTGCAATAGCTTCCATGGTCTGCATGAAGAGAGCTAGCTTCTCGCGCACATCTTGCATCTCGTTCTGCATTTGATCCATGATTCTTCGACAGTTGGTGCGGGTAGAATAGCGGTGCGGGTGCTGATCTGCAATCCTGAAAAGTACCTGGTACAGAGCAGGGAATAAGATAACATCCAATGATTACCTGTAATGCAGTATGAATATAAATGCAATGCAATGTGTGTCTGTGCATTAGGGAAATCCATTCCCCGATTCTAGTGTGAAGGTGCCGGTGCAGTGATAGTGCTATCAATATAAAGATCGGAGCTGAATCACAGAAAGCCTCATATATTGCTGAGAAACCAATAAACCCAGAATACAATGTTACTGAGGGTACAAAGAGCAGGCATGACCTCGACCAACAATCCTGGTGATGGTCAGCACTGTGCAAATAAAGCATACAAATTACTACATGAAATGATTAAATCCTCCCATAAGTCTGGTATTCTTCTAGCAACTTCTTGGTCTCCGGGTGACTGGGTCGAGCAAGCAGCCCTTCGACAAGTTGGTTTCTTTTCTTAAGAACTCGGCGTACGTCTTCAGCAGTTTCTTCCCATGCTCCCTCTCCGAAGCGATCTTCCAGTTTACGCTTCTGGGACACAGCTTCGTCTCTCCCTTTGATGGCCTTGTTTAGTGCGTTCTGGAGACTGTACCGGGTCATCACTTCTTCTTCACACTTCTTGATGCTGGACTTCAACTGCTCTTCGAGGTCGGAGATTTGCTGCTTCAACTTATCTTCCCTCTTCTTATTGTTGGTGAGCGTGGCATTCCAGGTCTTATTGCAAGAATAGATCTCTCGGTGAGCGATGTCAAGCGCTTTCTTCTTGGATTCAAGCATGTCATGGGAACTTCTGAACTCTTGCCCCAGACGTTCGCGCTTCTTCCTCTCCTCAGTCAACTCAACCCCTAATCTGTTCATTAGCTCAATCTGCTGTTGGAAAGCATGGACGGCCTTGTTTTTCTCGCTGCGTGCCTGGGCTAGCTCTTGCTCTAATCATTCGTTGATCTTCAATAAGGCTTCTTTTTCTTTCACAACTTGCTCGTAGGCTTCCCGAGAAACAGTAGTTGGCTCTACTACCGGAATAGGAACAAGGATTGGTGCATCTGGAAATGGCATCCTCAACTGACTGGCTCTCTCCTGAATCCAAACTCTGTAAGGTGCATAGGCCTGACAGTCATTCTTTCCTAACAACGGCTTCCCTCTTCGGTTAATGCGCATCCAGGCATGCTGCAACTTGGCCAATAACTCCCCCTTCACATCTCCAGCGAAGTACAGAGATTCCTGTACTTCTTCCTCTTTTGGCGGGTTTTTCAGGGCGTAGCCGAACTGACGGACGAACAGAGAAGGGTTGTGGTTGATACACCCTTTTCTCCCTATCAGCGGAACATTAGGGTAACCAGAACAACTGAAGATAAACTCAGATCCCAGCAGATCTCTATCAAACCAATCAACGTCTTTGGAAGTTAACCTCATCATATGCTCTGGCCAGTCGGGCGTAATTGCATTATCCATGAAAGGTCCCCTCGTTGGAAAATGGCTCTTGAACCACATATACAGCAAAGGTACGCAACAGGAGACATTCTTGCCTCTCCTGTTTCCATTCCTGTAGTGCATCGAATGGTAAAAGTCCCCGATCAGTGTTGGTACTGGGTTACTGGCAGCAAATAGATGAAACGCGTCCATGTCCACGAAGTTTGGGAAGTTAGGGAACATCACTATCCCATAAATGCAGAGGGCCAAAATAGCGTTAAAGACCACCCAACACCCATTCTTGGCGTACTCTTGAGCCTTGCCAACCAGAAACTGAAGAGAAAAACCCGGAACCCCTCGCCACGCAGTCATCAACAAGTCAGAAGCATTCATATGCAGGGCCTTGGCTAAATCCTCCAAATTGGGCTCAGCGGCTGAGTGAATAAAAGGAACTGCATTCTGAACGGGCAGCTCTGTAAACTCTACATACTCCTCCATGGTGGGCCCCAAGATAAAGTCCACAAACGTGAAACATCTCAAAGCCGGGTCATAGAATTGCATTAAGGTGTACAGCCCATTCAATTCATCCTCAGTAGACCTACGCACTAAACCCAACAACCGTCCGTAACTCTGCCTGAAGCTTCTACGAACATCCTCATTTGCAAGAGAAATCAGACCCAGGAGTGGAGTAATATCGGGGGCAGGTAGCTTATACGCAACGGTCATCCTCAAGCCAGCCATGATCAAATACTCAGAAGTCCAGACACTAGAACCGGGGGGAATGCAAATGCACCTGCAGCACAGACACACGTTAGTGAGATGCAATGATAATGGGCATGCAAACAATGCAATGCAAGTAACATGCAACAGGGACCAACTGCCATAGCTGAATAGCCTGAACTATATCAAGAAGTCTCAGATAGACTCTCTAGAAATCCTCAAACCCTGGTCTCGGATAGACCTAAAACAAAGCTCCAACAACGGTCTCTGACAGACCTCAAACCATAACTCCGACTGGTCTCTGGCAGACCTCAAATCATATCTCCAAATGGTCTCTGACAGACCTCAGAACTATCCAACTGGTCTCTGACAGACCCCATAACACATCTCCAAATGGTCTCTGACAGACCTCATAACTCTCCATAAATACCCAGGATCTCTGATCAAGAAATAACCGGTGATCTGAAAGTCTAGTTACCTGCATAACCTCAAACCCTCTCACAGATGGATGTCCTAGTAACTGACAAAGGTGTGGCATCCTATGCGGTCGTCGGCGTCACAGACTTTCAGGGTTGATGATACGATTCCCAGAAGGAGTGGCATCATCAAATCCTGAAGAGGCTTCACTTAGCCAACTTCCAAATGATCGGTCCCCAAAGTCGACAATCCAACTAACCAGTAACCCAAGCCACCCAAAGGGCAGGACAGGAGGCCAACCAGAAGAATCTCGTCTGAGCGTAGATTTCGCGGGACACTAGGACATGCAAAGCACGTGCGCGCCCACTAATCTCTACTCTAAGTCTAAGGTGCACTCAAGCCCAGGTCCGGCTTCTCACTCAATATCAGAACACCCGTCACACCCCAATATACAGCAGTAATAATCAATATATACAATGCTGGAAATAAAGGTTAGAAATATAAATCCATACAAAATCCACGACGGGAAAACAAGCGTTAGGATTGACTCTCTTAAGGGGCGTTGGATCCCAAATGCATAAGAACTATCGCAGTCCTTAGCAGCTAGGGGACGTTGGATCCCCAGCAGAGTCGCCAGCTGTCGCTACTGCGAAAATCGGCGACGGCTGAATAGAAGAGTCGCCACCGTGCGTTATTTATCCCACGGGAGGGAAAGGAAACGCTCAGAGTAAACCTCGCACAACATGGGAAAGGTATGGTCGTCGCAACCAAAACCTGGATTCGGGAGTCGGTTACGCAAGGGGAAGGTATTAGCACCCCTCACGTTCGTCGTACTCGACGGGATCCACGCTTGTTTTCGGGTATGGATTGTTATTCTATCTAAACTATAGGTCAAGGGTTAAAAAGAAAATAAAAATGAAAATAAAATGAAAATAAAATGACTCGGCAAAGTATCGCACTTTATGCCTACGTATTCCCGTCTGGAACGAGAAATCAGAGTCAACGTAGTTCGCCTACCTACGGGAAAAGAGGGGAAGGTTGCTCGCTAGGATATCGCATCCTATGCCTACGTACTTTCATACAGCATGAAAGATCAGAGCAAACGTAGTTCGGGCCACGTACGACACAAGTCTGTCTTGGTTGGTTTTATTCCTTCTGAAAAAGGTTTTCTTGATTAGCAGCCCCGGCGGACAAAAATGACGTTTTGATGAGTTCACATTCTTTTACGAAAGAAGTGTCTTTTATTATGTTTGAAATCTTTATGGTGTTTTTCTGTTTGTTTTGAGAAAGAAGAGACAAGACTCTAACCTACGGTTGCGAGGGGAAACAAACTAACCTAATGTTATCATGCATGGGTTAAGACCTAGTGTCTATCATGCTCCTCTCTTGCACAGAGAGAAACAGAGATCCTAAGGGATTAGACGGAAACAGCAACAAGATCAGATATACAGTAAAACAATAAAATGCATGAATGCGACAATACAAGCGAGGCAAGGGAGTCCCACTCAACCTCGAACCTAGAAAACAATAGGCAAAAGTGAACAGGCTTCACTTTCAACCCAACAGGGTAAACAGCAAACAATACAGTCAGGAAAACCAGTCAATACATCAAGAAATGAAATACAGCTAAGATAAACAGCCACAGCAGCTTTGCATTAATATCCATCTTCAAGTCATCTCCAATCAGCTACCAGCTTCAGTCAGCAGTCTCTATCTTCACAGTCTTCAAGCAAAGGCTTTGGTTGTCAATCTTCAGTCTACAATGGCTTTTCTTCAAGTCCTATCCTTCAAGCTGAGGGATCAATCATCAGAGTGGATTGGGTGTTAAGCAATTAGTTGACTACCAATGGTGGTAAACCAACTGCCACTAACAAATAAGACATTTTCTCTCAAGAGTTCTATCCCTCAGACAATAGCACCAAGCCTTCCAAAGGAAGGGGGTGAGTGTCTCAGAGAGACTCTGTATCACAGAGAAGAATGGAGGCAGTCAAAACCCTCCATGTTTGAGAATCAAGCTTCCTAAGCTAGAGCTCTGCCTAGCTCCTAAACCCTAATCTCCTTAACAGCTGATGGCAACAATCTCCTCTCCAACTCTGGAAGTTGGTCTTCAGGCTCTGGATCTCCAATGGCTCCATCATCATCAGTCTTCAACTTCCCCAAATCCCCAGGCAATCCCAATACCCACACAGACAAACAGTAATCCTCCGAGGGCACACCACACCAATCAGACAAATATAGACAGTATATTAATAGCAGTAGGGGAATCCTGACTTTTCTAAGGGGATCTGATAACTACCCATAGCCCCTATAGTCCCATAGCTAAACTATTCAAACTCTAGGCCCTAAGGGAAATGAATTAATTCTCCTAAGTTGTCACTTAAAACCCTAATTTGTTCATGCTGTTCACACCTAAACTAAACACCTAAAACTAACTCCTAAAAATATGAATTAAATTGTATTTACAAGTTTGATATCTAAACTAAATAACCTAAAAAGAATGGACAAAAAATATTAAAGCATTGGTTAGAACAAAAATTAACAAATTTATGCATGAAATGAAACTATTTAAAATGCTATTTATTTGGAAAATATGGGAAAAATATCAAATAAAAAATAAAATGCAATTTTTATTTTTTATAATTTTATAGACTCTTTAAAGAAAAATATGAAAAAAGAACCATCAAAAAATAATGATTTTTCAATTTTATATTATTTTTATAAGATGCATGAAAAAATGAAAGAAATTAAAAAGAATTAAAAAAAGAATAAATGAGGGGGTGAGAATAGCAGGGCCAAACAGTTCAAATTAGTGGACTTCACACGCGTGGGGGGTGTCAATAGCATCTGAGCCCATTTCCCTCTATTAAATGAAACGGTGCGTTTCATTATTTGAAATCTCCCTCCGTTTTCAGCTTCAATCGTGGCCGTTGGATTAGTCTCCAAGTCAAAGGTCAAACCCTCACCGTGTGGTCCAGCCATCATCTTCAACCTTGAGCATCCCTAGGGTTTCAGAAAACCCTAACCATGCACGATCTTGCACCACTATGTTCTCCCTCATACCTCCATGGATTCACACGATACAAAAAGCAAAACTGGTCTACAACAATCCCTCTACACAGCCATAACCATAAATCTTCCTAAAACTCAAGCAATTCATCAATTCGATGAAGATAACAGTCATGGTCCACCATGAACACCTGTGATCAACTCAACCAAAACTCACCAATTCTTGTCCTAAGTTCAACTACAACTCAAGCTGATTTCAACATGCTAATTTCCCAAGATTGTCGTGCATTATCCTCACAATTTCAAGCCTCAACAGTTTGTGAACTCCATAACCAAACCTCACAAAACCTCTCCAAACTCTGTGAAAATCATCATCTAACCTAACTTAACCAGTCTAAGCTATCAAAACCCTATCATGCTAACCAAAAACATGCAATTCGAAGAGAAATCCAACCTGGTTTAAAATGGAGATACAACTATGGAAATCTCTGAATCAAGGCTTGCAAGGACTTGGAACTGATCCACACACCACCACTTTGATTCTGTATGCAAAGATTTGGGCTCAAACTTCTTGTATCAGGTGATTCCAATTTCTTGAACCTTGAATGGTGAAACTTGTATGGCACTCTCCTTGATTGATTCAGCCAAATGAATATGTGAATTATAACCTATGGATGATGGTGATGAAGTTCAGATCAAGAAGTGTGAGAATTGAGGAAAGTTTGAGAGAGTTTGTGAAGTTTATGCAAAATGAAGAAAGTGTGTATAATTTGGGGTTTTGAACAAATGAAATCACCAACCATGGCATGAACCATCTTGCATCAATATATACATGAGGTTAGAACCTCCTAGAAATTTGGAGAAGTTTCCCTTGCATTCTTTCCATTGAATTTGGTTTATGTTTCTTTTATTGCAAGCAACCATGGATAACTCACAAATTATGAACTAAACTCAAAATTCCACTTTAGCCAATGTCTTTAAAATGATCTTTCCATTCAAAATGACCTATAATTTTGCTTCATTTGGCCAAGATATGAAAAATCTCATTTTTAAGGCCATTTTTATTCATTAAATCCAACAATTTTGAAACCTTGTGCTATGAATCTTTCCAATCTATAATGGTCACTTTTATAGACTCAAAATATCATTTGGAACAAGTTTGATGTTGTAAAGTTTTCCATTTGAAGCTTCCTTGTATGAGTTTTGGGCATAGGTTAAAATGACCTGTAATTCACAAATGACCAAAATACCCTTTGCTTGCCAAGACCATAAGTAGAGTTCCACACATCCTATGAAGGCATACCATACCATTCTAGAAATCTAATACAATGAGGAACAACTCTTATGTTTACCAGAAATTCATTTTAAATCTCCTTGAGGGGTAAAAATAGCTTGGAAGTCAAGTCACTTTCACAGACAAAATTTCAGATACCCCAGATGACCTGTAACTTGCAAGGACCATAACTTGAGTTCTATAGATCTCCTTGATGTCTTCCACCACTAAAATTAAAGGTCTTGAGATACTCTACAAGTTCCATGTTGGCCAAGGATCCATTTAAAGCTTGCATTTTGACTTATCGTGCTTGGAAATTTGAGCTAAACTAGGGGATTTTACATAGAAACCCTAATTTAGAACCTCCTCTTCTCCTTGATTCCTCTTGATTTCTTCTTAGCATATCACCATATCCTTCTCTATATGTCAAATGATGAACCCCACATCTCTCCAATAGACCTGAATGCCCTTCAATCAGTCAATTGACCCAGAGTTGACCTAGGGTTGACCCAGATGAGACCCTAGTTGACTGTCTTCAACTGCAGCTCTTGTGCTCACATCAATGACTTGTCTCCTTCTCCCAATGACTTCCTAAGTTCTCCAAGATGTCTAGATACTCCCCATGCCTTCAATTCACAGCTCATACTTTCCTTAATGATCCCCAGATACATTCAGTTAGGAGATAGATGGACTGCTTGATCCATTGACTTGATAGCTTCCCAATTCTTTCTGATGACTTGAATGAGATTGAATTTGAATAATAACCTCTTGATAGGCTTCCAGAGATGAGAATAATGATTGGTTCCCTGTTGAATGACTTGCTATGCTTATGCTATGCAGATGAGTAACCTATGTACATGACTCTATATGCAAATGCTAATGAGATTGAGACATAAACCAAGTGAATAAAGTTGAGCAAATTTTAGGGTGCAACACTAAGCACAAAATACTTATTCTTTTCCAGCGTCCCCATCGAGCTCAATCCTCGTGGGCGATGGTTATTTCAGTTATCTTTCCGCGATCGGATAAGATAATCCCCATTCGAGTTCATTCCCTCAATGGAGTCTTGTTCGACAATTCTTTCTAGCCTAATTCTAGATTGAACTTCGGTCCTGTTGGTCATCGAACCTACCTGGACACGCATTTATTTTGCACTATATTTCAAGAAAAGCCTTTATAATCCTTTGCAGATATGCGACAGTTCTCAACCGAGAAGCCTATCATCATTACACTCTATGATCTGGATATTATTACATTTTACAATGACGGTATGCGGCTGTTCTCGCCTGAGAAGCCTATCACTATATCATGATTATATCTTTCAACCCTGATCAGTGACTGTTCTCCACCAAGAAGGTTATCATTACATTACAATCTTCATTACATTACAAACGCTGCAAACAATGGTATGCGACAGTTCTCGTACAAGAAGCTTATCATTACATTCAATCAGTATGCGACAGTTCTCGTACAAGAATCCTATCATTACACCTTACATTACACTTTACAATCTTACATTACAATCTTACATTACAACCTTACATTACAATTTGCAGCCTCTACGAGCAGTTCTCAGCCGAGAAGCTTATCATTGTTACTCTTGCAAATAAGTGGTGTTTATCGCCTAAGAAGTTTATCCTATCTTCATCGTGACTTACAGCCAATGGCCATCTCCATCGAGCAACTGGTTTTCATTGCCCTTTCATCTTGAAGTGCGGGGAGGTCTAAACTGAATCATGGTCAGGGGAGCACAGACCTTGAACGTGATGAAGTTTGTTTTACCCTTTAGTAAAAGAAGAAACTGAATCATGGTCAGGGGAGTACATACCTTGAACGTGATGAAGTTTATTTTGCCTTTTAGTAAAAGAAGTTTATTTTACCCTTTAGAAAAAGAAGAAACTAAATTATGCTCAGGGCGCCGACCGTGAAGCAGGAAGAAGTTTGTTTTACCCTTTAGTAAAAGCAGAAGTTGAATCATGTTTTGCTCATGGAAGCTTATGTTTATCAGATGAGCGACAGTCCCTCTAGCGCAGCTTATCAATCATTTCATCTATTATCCCCAGATAAGCAACATTCTCTTTGTTTGAGAGCTTATCCATTTTGGCATGTATATCCCTTCCAATCATAAGTGACAGTTCTCTCTCGAGAAGCTTATCAGTGCCTTTCCCATTAAAGTCCATTTATTTTGGCATACATCCGCTTTTACCTTGTATATTTTCTACGGATTCCCGAAAATTCTGTTCGATCCCGTCACGAGGAAAGATTCCAGAAGCTCGGATGTTATTCTTTGCTCAATGCTCCAGCATTCTGTTTACTTGGTCCTACAGTCGTGCGGATCCATTTTTACCTTTTATCCTAGAGTATCAGCCGGTCACGCCTGAACCTGTTGAACAATTATTCTTAGATATTCCCTAGTGGAGGCCGTCTCACTGGTGACATCTCCGTTGAGGATCCCTTTCTTACCTTTTAGTCTTAAAGTGACAATTGGTCGGGCTCGTACCAGTTGGCCATCACTTTAGGTTTCCTCAGTGCGTCGTATTCCCCAGTATGGTTCGTTCGTCGCGTCTGTCCCCTGTGTCGTCGTGTTTTCTGCATCATTGCATTTATCACTCCCGCATACGCATCATATTACATTCATAACATTGTTAGCATTATAGGTCATTTAGTTTTGTCCATAGCATTGCATATCACTGCATCCAAGGGCAAAATTTTCGGTCATCTGTATTTAAATCCCTTTCACCATGATTGCTCGAGTCTTTGCCACTCATATCATCCGGTGAAGCTATTTAAATATGGGCAACTGTAATACCCCAAATTTTACCCTTAGATTAGTATTTTCATTTCGTATTCCATCGCATTTTGCATTGCATTGTAACTAATCGCTAACCAGTTTGCTCAGTCCATTGGTTTTGCAGGAGAAATCACACTGTGCGCAGTTTAATTAGGGAAGGGAAAATGGTCATTAATTTTCAGTTTGCTGACGATTGATGAAGCAGAGTGTCATCAAGAATCCCTCAAACAGTTAGGGTTCCCATATCCGATCATGTGGCTTAATGGAGAAAGAGTTGAATTTTATGACGGTTTTGACGCAAATTTCTTGTGACACAATACATCTTATTCCAGAGCAGTGATTTAGTCGTCAGAAGGATTTTGGAAGTGCCTATGGATTCATAAACTATATGGGGCTGAGTGCATTACGATATAAATGGATTCAGGTTAAATCAGTGCAAAGATTTGTTTTGAAGAATTTATTGTGACAGACGTGTGTTTTCTTACTTTCTGCTAGTTGACAGTCGAAATTAAAAGAACAGTGAAGTTTCGGTGCGCGTCGAATTCATAATGAATATATGTTGGTTTAATAAGGATCATTATCCACGCCGATTCAGGTTACCGGTTTAAAATAGTCGAGATGTGATTGGAATTTTCAATACGGAAGGTAGTTCATTTTTCCGTTTAACTGAATTTCTCTACTTATCCGTTCAAGGCCATATTCACTGTTAATGTCGGGTACGAATTAATTTGCAAGATGATTTGTTTGAACTCAGCTACATCAGATTTCAATCGTGCAAATAATTAATTGTTGGGTTCGGAGTTGGAAATTGGATAAATCTCATTGAAGGAATTTAATCAGTCTGATTTATTTGGATGAGCTTAATCAAAAGAAGTTAGTCATTTGAATTTAATTGGACAAGTTGGATTTAGTCAGGTGAATTTATCTGTATGAGTTTAACCGGTTGAAGTTAGTCGGGTAAATGCAATCAGTTGAATTTATCGGTACAGATGTAATCGGACAAATTTAATCAAACAAACTTATTCAGACGAATTTATTTGTAGGAGCTTAATCGATTAAATTTAGTTAATCGGATTTAGTTGGTTGAGTTTAACTGAGTGATTTTAGTCAGATGAACTTGATCAGGTGGATTTAGTTGGACAATTGAAGCAGATGAATTAATTAGGTGATTTTAATCAGATGAGTTATTTGGTGAATTTAATCTTAAGCCGAATGAATTTAACTAAGCGGATTTGTTCGTTTGAGTTAATCGGGAGAATTATTCAGATGGATTGTTGCGAGAAATTCAAGTTAATAGAAAAAAAATAGATTTTATTTATTCTATTATTTTTTTATTACAATATTATAAAAGAATTACAAATTACAAAATAAATCATTAAAAAGGTCCTATTTTTTTTCTAAATTTGTCTTCTTGGCCGATTCTTCGATCTCGACTTTTCGAACCTGTAGGAAAATCGACAACAAAGGAACTAATGTTAACGTTAAAACTAATTAAAGTTGGTTTTTCGGACCCGGTGCCCTCAGCAAAGAGTCATCATCAGGTATGTCGGGAGGGCAACGACAAAGTCGTCGCCAACTCCCGACTTATTTTTCCAACCTCGGCACAAGACCTGGCAGCATCTAATCTAAGCAATTCCGAGAGAGAGAGAGAGAGAGAGAGAGAGAGAGAGAGAGAGAGAGAGAGAGAGAGAGAGAGAGAGAGAGAGAGAGAGTAAAAGTGATTTTCAAGAAAAGTGAGTCTGGGAAAAAGGCGCTTTTGGAAAAAGCACTTTTTCGTGAAAAATGGTTTTTTCCAAACACAACACTAACAAGATTTCCCAAGAATTTCTGAAGCCAATGGATCAAACAACAAGCCAACAAATTTCCTGAAAAAACTGCATGCCAAACGCAACAAGCAACCACCTTCCACAAATCCATCCAAAAACAAATAATAGCAAATCATAAGAAAATTCACAGCAACAAGATTTCAAGAAAATACTCCATTAAAACGCAACAAAAGCGTAACCACATGGATCACTCAAGCCCACAACAATCATAATATAAAAGATCCATTCAACAACAATAAAAGGGGGAGGAAGTTCATGAACCCTAAAAAATATCAGAAAAAACCTCAAGATTCGCGAGCCATCAAACGGAAAGAAGAAGAGACCCAGAGTTCATCTACGTCCTTCAAGAGGCGGAAAAAACTCACAAGTCTCAAAACTCCACCGAATGGCCACCGTATCATCCAAAATCGAACGAAACAAAATTAAACTGTGGGGGAAGAAATCAAAATCACCGGCGAGCATCACCATCATCCCAGGACGGCCGTAAAACCATCAAAGGACATACGAAGCCTCAGCTTATTACATCATCGGCCGGAAAACCGCTCCCAAACAAAGAGGGTGAGCAATTTATTTAAACGGAATGTTTGTATCTTTTGCAGGAACCATCGCGAAAAAGAAGAAGGAAATGCTCAAGGAAGACAAAGAAGGATGAATATCGAAGCCATTGAAACGGAGAAGAGAGGAGAAAAAGCGCTACAGGAACCATGTTGGAATCCGCCGCCGCAAGGAGAAAGGGCAAGAGGGTTCTCAACTAAAACCCTAAGCTGACTCAGTCCAACCGTTACCCTTTCCTTTTATTTCACATTTAATCTTTTTTTATTTCTTTTTTCACTTTATTATTATTCTTATTATTATTATTATTATTATTACTACTACTACTACTACCTTATAGTTTTACAATGTAGCATAATTAAATTGTAAAACAATATGTGTTTATATTTTTTAATTTTATAACGTAGTTTAATTAAGTTAATTAAGACATTAAAAATTAAACCATTTTTTGAATTAAAGCTTTTTCTAATCAAAACCATTTTTAAATTTTAACCCACTTTTAATCAATTAAAATGTTTTTTGGAAAAAATAAAAGAATTTAATATTTGTATATTGCAAACATTTTACTAACTTAGAAATAAAAACCCTTTTTTTTTGAAAATTAGAACCATTTTTAATTTAGAATAAAAACCATTTTTAGGAAACTTTTAAGGTAAATCCATTTTTTTTAAATATAAATTCCTACCAAATTTTAATTAAAATTCCTTTTGTAAATTCTTTCACCAATATTAAATCCTTTTCTTAACGATTTGTTTAGCATTTTCAGTTTCAGGTTCGCCTAACATTGTCGCCTAACTGCAGACTTAAGCTCTAACTTTGGCCCATTAATTTCGCCTATATTGTTATGCCATTCCATTCGTTGTTTTTCGGTTGTACAATTTGTAACACCTTATTTTTTCGTTTCGTTTCATGGTTGTAAGTTGTGCGAGTATATCGTCGTTGTGCATTTCCTTTAATGTTTTCGCACTTTTCCATATTTTCCATATTGTCGCTTAATCATTTTTTCGTTACATGATTTACCATTAAACCCTCTGAAGGATTAGGTCTAGCTATTTGACTACCGTGTCAACAGTCTGCACCTTTGAACATTTCAAAACCCTAATCGCATAGGTGTCCCGCCGTGGACCGAATTACCCTTTACCCTAGCATTAGGCTAAGGAGTCGCGGAACTCCGTATTAGGTTTCCTGCCGTGGAATACCTAGCTTTCCCTCTTCATTTCAATTCAACTGTTTTCAACGTAGAAATAGGAGTCGTCGCACTCCACGTAAGCTCTTCCTTAAGAACGCTTATTCCCCATAGAAACCTTGACAACAGTCAAGAGGTTTCTCTTCCTCCCTTTCGAGGGGAACTACGATTAGTCGGATTCCATCCCCTACCTCGGATACGTAGGCACAAGATGCAAATCTTGGCAAGTAAACTTAGGACTAACCCTTAGGTCTTTCTGTCACTTCTAACCCTTAGCAATATACCCTTAAGCAGATAATCAAGCAAAATAGTAAACTTTAAACAAAAGATTCCTGTAGAGTACTACAGAAGTTTAGGGTGCTAATACCTTCCCTAGGCTTAACCAACCCCTTACCTAGATCTCTCCCCGCATTGTGTTTACGATGCAAAAATTAGGTTTTCTTTCCTTTGACCTTTTCCTTAGGATAAATCAAATATCGGCTTTAAACTAAAGACGCGATTCAAATTAATTAATAATTTGATATCCTATTCTAACCGCAACACCATCCTACAAAAGCGACATCATGCTGCGTACAAAGGGGGAGCTGCAAGTGGAAATAGAAAAACCATGATTCACGCATCGTCCTTCATAACCTAAATTATACAACTTGCAGCAAACGACTTTTTCACAATGGCACCTGTATCAAAATGAAATTTGTACGACAACGAATCTTCACCTGACATGTCTCTACGTACCATGATTTCCTATCACTCAAATTTCACTTATACCCTCTCTAAATTCCTATAAAAACAAAAAGTATTATGCTTCATAAAGGAGACCCTAAAAAACCCTTATTCTTCCTCAAACTCACCGCCCCTCATTTTCTTCCTCAACATTCAAATCCAATCTTCAACCATACTAATCCCTAAATCTAACAGATACATCCATAAATTCATAATCAAACAAACCCATTGAAAAACCAAATCAGAGAAAGGGAAGGAGAAGAGAGCTTGAAATTCAAATCCACAAATGTGAAGTCTTTGAGTTCAAACACCAGCATAAGAGGCGAAAGGAAAATCTTCTTATTCTCAGGCGAAGAATTGTGGGTTAAATTGCATGTGCATTGATCCTCGAGTATTGTTTCTTCGCATTAATGGGTGTTTTCTCGGTTTTAAAAGATGAAGTATGAATGGTTTCCTTCTTTCATGTCGTTACTGTAGTCGTATTGCCATTGGAAAGTTGAATCTAGATATAATTTGTTTCATTCAACATTAAGACTTAACCTTATTTTCTCTTTATGGGTCGGGTCCAATTTTGTTTTTCATTTGATCCACTTCTGCTTTGATGAATCCCAATCGTGTTTCTTGTTCTTAGGGTGATGGGTTCATCAGCCCATGTGATCCCTATTTAGCACATCAATCCATTTTAGCACCCCTTTATTTCATTTTGTTTTGCTAAATTTTCTAACGACTTTAATATGAAGAAAATTATTTTTGATTAATTAGTTTTGTTAAATACTTCACTAAATAATTTGATTTTTGTTGATATTAAATCACGCTTGATTTTATTTTATTTATCATTTTCGCCTTGATTTCGTCTTGGATTTTGTTTCCATTTAATTTTGGTCAATGAAGAAATAAAAATATCACTATTAGTCAAATTATTGATAAATGATGATGAATACGAGACCACCACTCTTTTTCTCATTTTGTTTGCTTCTTCATCTTTTTCATCTCGATTTATTTTGATTTTCGATCGATGAAGTCTTTAGATTTGTAAACGTCAATTTATCGAAGTCGATAACCTTCATTATGTCAAATCTGCGAAAAATGGCCATTTGGGTCATTTTCTAGACATTGGGATCGTGATAGGCTACTTTCGATTAATCGACACGAGTTTATGATTAAGACAAGCTCCCCCCTTTCTTTGGTCCGTGCGACACGATTACATTGGAGAATGATCCTCAATATCATTTCTCTATCTTGTTTTTAGCACGTATCAATTTGTGCGACCTTCTATAGTTCGACTTTCGTCATAAATCGAGCTACGACTGTTTAACGCTACATTTCGTCCCGATTCAATTCACAAATCAACTAACGACTAACTTTACTTTCCGTCAACATAGTCTTGTTTTACTTTTCAGTCAATATACTCTATTTTAAATTCAGTCATTAAATCTTGATTTATATTATCTTGTTCATATACTCGTTAATATTATATTAATTATATTATTATGAATATTATCTTGATTATATTGTTATATATCTTGCCATATTATTCATATTGTTCATCTCTTATTCACATTCTCTTCAAAACACATAATAAACGATCGAAACAATAAAATCCTAAATTGGTGGACTGCTGGTTACTTTTCTGAGTAAGGGATATTTTGTCAGAAACCCTAGCTTGGAGTTTTGTCTGACTTTTGCTCAAGGCTTATTTTAGGAAACTTCGCACGCACACGACTTTCTCTTGGGCTACCTTACAACGAGACCATTTATTTCGTGCAATCCTGTGTAACTTACATGTATCCCTCTCCCATTTTGATGTACACATTCGTATTTCTTTGATTGTGGTTTATCTTCTAGGAGCACCCATAGGGACTAGCGTAGATTAAACAATTTTCAAACTAATTCTCGATTCGACATCGAGCCATTTTTAAACACCCCTCGTAAGTTGAGTGCTTGTCCGTATTTTCCATCAACCTATTACACACACTTTCACATTTCATCCTGGTTTCGATATTAGGGGCACCCTCAGGGACTAGTATCGTTTCTCACAACCTAACCCTTGATTCATCGTCAAACCGGTTCCATTTTCTATCAAACCCTCGACTCTTCATTGAGCAATTTTCAAATCAACTTCCATTCCACCACGTCTTTGCGTGAAAGTAAAATCAAACCCTTGATCTAATGTTAAGCGGTATTTTTAAAACAAGTTGTAAGTCGAGTGCCTTTTTCCTCGTAGTCCATCTCTTTTTGCAACGTATTTGATTCAATCTTTTATTCAAACTATTTTTTTAACAAATAACGAAAGAAGAAGATTTTTGGAGTCTAACATTCCTCGAATCTTCGAATGAATTGCTCTTAAGGTGCACGCTTTAGGCTGTCGTTCATTCAACCTTTCGTCTTAAAACATCTAATATTTATTCAAATATTTTCGAAATCAAACTTAAGAAAGAAGGAGATCCTTGAAGTCTAACATTCTTTGAATCTTCGAATAAGCAGCTCTCGAGGTACGCCCCTTGGGTTCTTATTCATTCAATATTTCGAAATCAAAACATTCAATCTTTTCCAAACCCTTTTCAATCAACTCTTGAAAGAACTGAGTTCTTGGAATCCCACATTCCTTGGATTCTTGAGTGATAACTCTCTAGGCACACCCCTTGGGTCGTTCATCATTCAATTTTTCGTTTTTCAACCAAAACTCAATCCAATTGAATCCCCTATCTTTTCGTGGTCGTCTCCATGAACTACAGGCACTCTGATTCTTCATTTATGTTTGAATGTAAGATACGTAAGCACAAGATTGCGATGTTCTTGGTGAGCACACTTCTATCTTTCTCCGTTATTTCATCTAACTTTCCTCCACCTTCTGTTTCCCCTATCCTTTCTCGTAGTTGAACTATGACGCTCTGACTTCTCATTCTCGTTCTAATGAGCATACGTATATACAAGGGCCCCAATCCTTGGCGAGTACCCTATCCTATAACCACCCGTTTCCCCTTAGCGTCTTTATCCTTTTATCCTACCATTGCACATTTATCATTGAGAAGAAAACAGGCAAAGCTTAGATAACACCCGTCACAAATCATACTAAGAGGTTTCTGTTGAGTACAATGGGCGTGAGGGGCGCTAACACCTTCCCCTCGCGTAACCGACTCCCAAATCTAGAACATGGTTGCGATGACCATCATTCTTGTCCTTTAGTTTTAAAAGGTTTTCTCGATATTTTCCTTTCTCTTTTTGGGATAAATAAATTTCGGTGGCAACTTTGTCGAACCGCATTTTCGCGCCTTTAGCGCAAGGGTCGCATTTCTCGATTCGAATTTTTCAAGGTGCGACAACTGGCGACTCTGCTGGGGAATATTTGTAGAAGCAAGCTTCAAGCGCATAAAAGTTTTTATGAAGACAACAAGTTTTCTACGCAACACGTGTATGCAAAAAGCAAGAGACTCAAATAACATCAAGGTTCAAGATGGTGCTCTAGAATATGTCAAATGGATCAAAGCTTCACATACATCTAATCAAGTTTCAAGTATTGAAGATAGAATATTGAACATCAATTCAAAGGTATACCAAATATCATTTAAAATACTTATACAAGTGTTCAAATTTTCAGCTCTCACTACACATATATCATAAGTCTTTTTAAAACACTTTTAATAGCTCACTCTTTTTAAAATTAATATTGTTTTGAAAAACATTCAGTGTTAACCAATTAACCCCTATGGTTAACCGGTGAACGGATTCCAAAATTAATTTTCTTCTGAATTACTTACAGTGTTAACCGATTAACGTATATGGTTAACCGGTTAACATGTGACTTTTTTTTAATATTTTCTAACGTTAAAGGGGTGTTAACTGATTAACCTATATGGTTAACCGATTAACCTTGAAGCAGTAAGCAAAAAATGACAGTCTTTCATGAAAATATGCATTGCTTTTTTCTGTTTTCTGACTGTTTTGCTGCATAAAATTATACCCCTCTGTAGAGGTATTTTGTACAGTATAAATACATATCAGATTTCAAATTTCAGTTCACCTCCAAGAAACTTAATAATCAAATTCACTCTTTCTCTTCATCTTTAAAATTTTCCTAAAGTCTTCACACAAAATTTTTTGAGAGAAACTCTTTGAATTAATTTCACACATTATCACAGTTTCATCTCATACTTTTCAAAGAACACTTGTGTATTTCTTTTGAGTGGTATTTGTTTCAAGGAGAAGATCTATAGTCAATATTGATAGAATTATATTCTCAAGACATCAAATTTATATCAAGATAATCTTTTGTATTACCTTGTTGACCGAGATTGTTGGAAACAAGTGAGTGTTTGAAGAGGATTGTTCTTCCTACACTTTAGTTACCTATAAATTAGATTGTAGGCTTCACCTTTGGTGTGATTAGGATGTGCAATCATTCTAAACTATAGTGAAATCTCTTTTGAGTCGAAAGGGGAGTGGAGTACTCTCGGAGTGTGAGGGGAACCACTATAAATCTCTTGTGTCTCTTTTTCTTTTCCGCACTTTACTTTCAAGTCCTTAACATCTTAACTGAAAAAGAACCAAGAACCAAAAACGATTGAAAATAATTTTTGAGAACCTAATTCACCCCCCCCCCCCCCCCTCTTAGGCACATTTACAAGTTACAATTGGCATTGTCATACCCTAAATTTGCCCGCCCTTTTTTTGATCAAAAGCATTGGTACAAGTCATCAGGAGCACGAGAAAAAGAAAGGAGAAGCCTGTTGAGTATCTCAAAATTCATAGTGGGGTTGGAAAGATCATCCAGTTCGTCTGCACAGTATCCAAGCAAAAAGGGGAAATTAGGGTTTTCGCACAGTTAAAAGTCGAGGTTTCAATGGTTTGATCAGTCGACGTCCTGAATTCATTTCCAATGAAATAGGGTCAAGGATGCTACATTGCTTCAAATATGAATTCAATTTGAGGCTGGCACCCAAATATTGAAGACAATGCAGCTCAGGCCCGATTAGGGTTTTCGATCAGGAAAAGTCAACTGTAGTTTGACTTTTGATATGAAAGGTGTTCAAATGATACAATCTTGATTCATAAGGTTTATATGGCTTAGTGAAGTTCATTCAAGAAGATTCAAGGCCTCAAGATACCCGGATCGTCAACAGTCAGCTCGGTAGTCACCGATTGATCGAACAGTTGACCAAAAAGTCAACACTCCAACCATAAGGAATTTGACTTCAAGATATGATTCAAAAATGTTCCTTATGTCATATTACACCTTCCCATAAAATTTCATGACCATTGGATCAAGGGTTAGGAAGTAATTGCAAAAGTCGGGAATTAGGGTTTTGAAAGGGACAAGACCATAACTCCTCAACCACACATCCAAATAAAGTGGTTCAAAGCTCATTGGAAAGCTCCTGGCAAATCCTAAAAAATCCTCAAAGTGGTCCATGATCAAAAAATGCAGAGAATTGGAGTTATGACAAAATTCATTTTAAGAAGGGAAATAACTTAGAAAATACTTAGCTTGTTTAAGTGGTTTTTTCAACAACTTGGAAGGATTTTTCAACCTGGTTCCATCAAGAATTTGGAAATCCCCAAAACATGAAAATTGTAGAGCTACTTAAGGGATTTCTTAATTGTGGTAGAACTCCTCAATAGCATGTGTGAGCAGAAAGTTATGCACTATGGATGTTAGGGCTGTCAACACTTGAAATCACAATCCAACACTTCTCAAAATTCAAATTTTCACAACTTGAACTATCCTTGACCCTTGGATCATTATTCAATCTGATGTTTAGATGTGTGGATGAAGGGAAATGCAGAAAAATGTAAGGTTTGAAGAGAGAGAGGCAAGTTGCAACTTTTGTAATAAAATATTCAAATGTGTAAGAAGGAAAGAGAAACTTTTCACTCCAAAAATTGTTGCAGCTGGATCACCCTACACTCTAAGCTCACCTCAATCACTTCATGTCCATCTCCACTTGATTTCTCTGATCCTCTTTGAACCATGGAGCTGATAGGAAGAGATTTTGCAAGATTCATTTGAAAAAAACTTCACAAATCTCCCTCCAAAAGTGGCAAAATACCAAGCTGCCCTCACTCTTGTTTTCACTATAAATAGAAGCCTCTTCAGTGATGTTAGACACCAGACCAATCTCCAAAACCCAGAGAAACAATAGCTCTCAATTCCTTCTCATTCCTTAAGAATCTCAAAATTTCAAAACTTTCATTTTTCATCAAAAAGCTGTCTTGAGCAAAACTCTGCTCAAGATCAGTTCTACCATCTCCAAGTCCCTCAAAACCATCTACACAATCTATAAACATTGTGTAGAAGGTGTCCATACATTCAAACCACTCAAAAATCTCATTTTCACAAAAGTCAACCTTCACACCTTAATGGTTTGACTTTCTTCCACTTTGAAAGCCAAATCCTCACTCAAAGCACTTCCTACCATTATAACACTCCTAACACCTCCTATACATCATATCTCAAGTGTTTAAGCCATAAAAAACCAGCTGGAAATCACACAACTCCAACTGTCTTGAAAAGTGGATTGTTGCTTCAAGAGGAAGCAAGGTTTATCTCTTTGCAAAGGAAGGATGATCTATGGGTTTCTAAGCTTTTTAGCTTGCTCAACACTTGTATACAAGAGGTATGTGACATTCAAACTCCTCATTAATCATACATTATCATGTTTTGTCATTTTAAGGTGATTTTGGTAAAAATGTAGTCTTGCTGCCCCACTTTAGTTCTTTGTCAAGAACTCTAGTTTCATGGTCATGATACTTGTTTTATTAATGTGTTTTCATTTGTAAATGATATATGGATATCGTGTTACAAAGTTGTGCTTATATATCATGTTTATCTTGTTTTGAGATTTTGGTCATGTGGTAGTTTTAGGAGCCAATATTGAAGTATTGATGAACTTGCCCTAGGCCTGTTAGTTTTAGTTCATTAGTGGTGTTTGGATCTAACTTGTAAGTTACTCATAGATTCCCCCTGCCCTTGATCATGTTTGAATCAATGTGGCCCTTGTTTTCACATTATGTTATTTCTATGTCATTCTAGATTTTTCACTACCATGAGTTGTGTGTTGGACTGTTGGCTTGCCATAATGGTATCTCTTGGTTCTAAATCATTGTTTAATGTTCATTTGATCTTTCTCATGATGTTTGTTTTGGTGGAGATGTGAGAAATGTGAGTTTTGCTGTTAGGGCTGTTGTGAGATTTGGTTGATTTTGCTGTCAAAACTTGGTTCAACATATCATTTTTGGCTTGGAGCACTTTTGCTTGACTTTAAGATTAGAGGCTCATCTGTTTACCTATTTTGAGAATGTGTATGGTGCTTTTATGCTCAATTCTCTTTAGATGATTCCAAATGCCTTATCATGCTTCAACTGCATTTTTCAAAATATCATGATGCCAAACATGCTACATTCTGTTTCAATCCATGTCTACATGATCCATATGTATAATATCATTGTCATATCTATTTGAAACTTGTGTATGCTACCAAAATACCCCAACTGTCATGAAACTGCCTGTTGCATATTTGGAATTGGTTGTTTGCATATTCATGAGATTCAAAATGTCATTTTCTGTTTGGTGTTGCTTTGACCTAGTTCCTAAGCACAAGCTCATCTCCTAGAATATTTGTAATATGTGTGTGATTTTTGTTTCCACTTAAACCTCACCATTTGAAAAAAAACATACTTGCTGCTACATCATTCACCAAAAACTGTTTCACATTTCAACAGCATACCAAAATTCTGCTCCAACTGCTATGATTTTGATTTCAATGCATGATCACTTTCCTTGTCATATTTATGATGTAAGTATGTTATTATCTTGGCTTAAACTTCACAATTTGAAAAAACACACCACCTGCTACCACAACAGTCTTGCCAAGACAGATTTTTCCACTTTTCACCATAACATACCATTTTTCATTTTAATAGTCCTATGATGGTTTTGTGAGTTAAAAACACATTCCTTGCCATGATAATGAGGTGTATACTTGGTTTATTTGATCTATTCTTTCCTGTTTTCATAATTCCATTTCCAATTGCAATTTCATGCTAGAATGTGCCTTGATCATGCCAAATTGTTGTTCTGTTTGTATATGCCTATGTTTTGAGTTGTAACTCATTTATATTCATGATTTTAAGGTGTCTGGATGATTGGATTGATCTATGTGTACCTGTTTTCCTATTTCACTTTCCAACTGCTCTTTTTCAAGCCAAAATCACCATGACCATGCCAAAATTCTTGCGTACTTGCAATATGCCTAATCTTGAGTTGTAACTCACTTATATACTTGATTCCAATGTATGTTGATGATTGGTTTGGTCAATGATTGCTTGCTCTCTCATTTCACCATTGAGTTGCATCTTTGAGCTAAATTTACCATGACCATATGCCAATATCTTTCTTGCTTGCAATGTGCATTTTTTCTGAGTTGTAACTCACTCTTATCTACATTTATGGTGTGTGTGTGTGTGTGTTGTTTGTTAACATGAGATAATTTCCACAATTGAACCATATTTGTGCCCTGCTGCTGCAATTGTTTTGAAAAACACTAGGGCACACAATTAACTTTTTGTGGCTTGATTAGTTTTAGGGTAACTCATGCATAGTCATACCTCTAATAGCATATAAGACTTGTATGTTCTTGAATCAATCATTTCTATATGCCTCATTTATCTGTCATAACAACCTGGCCTCATCATGTTTGATAAATTGCAGTTTCATGGTCATATTCTTGTTGTATGCATTTCATGACAATCTTAAATGCTAGACTCATTTGTTATCTTATTTGAAACTTGTGTATGGCATTTTCCTAACCTCCAACTGTTCTAATTCAGTTTTGATCCAAATGTTGCCAATTTATGAATATTTGAGCAGTTGACACCTGATTTTCAATACCATGATATATGTGAGCAATTTTGAAGTATGGACACATTTCATATGATGTTTTGAGTATGTTAGGAGGGTCTGCCCATTTCAATTATGTTTGTTTCTTGATCTAGCTTTCTAACTTGCATGTTTTCTCCAATCATGGCATAGCTTAGTAGTTGTATTTTTTGTTGATGTCTAACATTGTGAGGTTTATATGTGTGTTACTCATTATATTCCAAGTATGCCTTATAATTTTCCTGTTTTAATTGATCAACTTTTAATGTGAACATCTATGATTGGCCTGCTATTTCAAATCATACAAAATGCTGTCATGATGAAATTCTACTTCTCTTCTTGGCCTAAACTTGGTTGTTTGATTTGTTGTCTTGAGAGCATCACTATCAACATGATTAAGATCCATAGGCCATGTGCAAAAATGAATTTTCTTCATCTGCCAATATGTTGCTAGGACAACTGCTGCATTTTTATGTTTCACTTGCAATTCATATGCCAAATCCATGATTGATGATTTTTGCTTGAGCTTTAAATATGCTACACTTCTGTTATGACATATGTGTTGTGTGTGCAGTTCCATTTGCTTGAATTTGATCTCACAAATGTGTGTGGTTTTCAAAATGCATCTCAATTGCCAATTCGCAAGCTCTATCGCGTTTCCTTTTCAAAGCCTCATTTCAAAATTCCAACAATACCATCTTGTTCCTTGTTTAAAAAAACTCAAATTTGACTAAAATTTCATTTGATTCCACTAAGAATTGATATAGTTGTGAATCAAAACGTATGTGGTAAATGTCTTGTTCTTGCTTCCAACTTGCCCAGAAAATCCATGAAAACACGCCTTATATATTTATGGGGGTGGCTATATCAACGGATGTATAGCCACCCCAGTGGTAGAAGCATGTGCGCATATCATACCTTTCACTGCCTAGACCTGGGTTCGATCCCTGAGGAGGATCAACCCTTTTGCACTTTTATTGTATTTTTGCTTGAGGGCGTGGGTTCAACTCCCACCCCTTGCACTTTTATTGTATTTTTGCTTTTTAAGTATGATTTTTACATGAAACTTCAAAAATTCATATCTTTCTCATTTTTCATCCTTTTGAACTCATTCTTTTTGCAACATGCTTGTTTTAATGTCTATTTTCATATGATGTAAAAATATTGCAAGTTGTTCTCAATTATAATGTCTTTTGTCCATATAAACTTTAGTACATTGTTAAGATCGCTATCCTTATATATTGTTGAATTCCCTTTGAACATGCCTGAATCTTCTTGTGATATTTATTGACATGTGTTTCCTTGGTGTTTGTTAACATATCAAAGCTCTGTTTTCTTTTGGTTACCACCATGAACTTACATATCTTCCTCATAAAAAACCTCGGTCCCGTACCGAATTCATTGTCATAAATACCTTCAGTCATAAGAATCATTTTCTTTTTGCATTGAATTATATTAAGAAAGGATTACGTGTAGACTTTTTCCCCTCTGAATATTGAGACGCTCACTGTAGTGTGAGTGGTCTTGATACTCATCATTTAATACAAAGACGCAACTTTATCCATCACCTATCTTTATCTACCGTCTCTCTCCTTTCATAACTTCCCTCCGAAACCTTTATGACCTAAAACCTCGGTCACGCACCGAGTGCATTTTCAAACTCATTTTCGTAACAAAACATGATTGGTCGTAGAGTGGTTAGGCGTAGGCCTTCTCATATCCCGAGTGCTGACATTTACCGTAGGTTTTACAGTCGCAAAGCACTTACCATTCAAAACCAAAATACTTTAATAAGAGAATGAAGTTCTTTTTGTATTGAATTAAAGAGAGAGGATTGAGTGTAGTCTCCTTCCTCTCCAAGGGTCAGGATATTCACTTTAGTGTGGGTGGTCTTGATACTTGTCTTTCAATACGAAGACGCCATGTTCCCCACACCTTTCATAACAAAAACTTTGAGATAAAGAATTGGGTACTACCCGTAGGGGTTACTATCCGAGGACTTATCTCGCCCCTAAAAACAATTCAACCAATCAAACATGATATCTTGCCTCGCATGGCGAAAACTAATCAATCTTTCAAAAATGATATGTTACGTCCGTTCTATCGCAAACAGGTAACGCATAAGTCTCCTCACATGCGAGCAGCAAAACACCTAAACTGCTAGAATGTGCACGATAACATCATCCATGAAAATATCAACAAACCGTAGGCCGAACTACGGCTGCTATGATTCTTTACTTCTTTTAAGTAAAGATACGTAGGCACAAGGGCCACAATCCTTGCCGAGCACATTCCCCCCATATCTGTAGTTCCCTGAACTACGTCGACTATGTTTTTCTTACATCCGTTAAGAATATGTAGGCCTAGGACCACGAAGTCCTATCGAGTATGTTCTTTCTCTCTTCTTCCCCATTGCCTCCTTTCTTTGTTTTTAAACCCTCTTTCTTTACCCCGTGGAACACTATTATAGCATAATATTTAAGCAGATATAATCACACATTGACAAGCAAATGGTTCCCATCGAGTACGATGGATGCGAGGGGTGCTAATACCTTCCCCTCACATAACGGGCTTCCGAACCCGTTCTTGGTTGCGAGACCATCTTATCCATTTCTTTCTTAAGGTTTTCTCGATATTTTCCTTTCCCCTCATGGGATAAATAAAGTTCGTTGTGCGATGCATTTTTCGAGTAGCGACAACTGGCGACTCTATTGGGGAATAGCCAAACCTAGTTTGCTTGTCACATATGCAATTTATTTGCTTTTGTTATTTGTTTGTATTGTGTTCTTTCTAACATGTTGGGTTTATTTGGGATTGGTTTGTGAGAATAAAGCTTCCTACCCGAGCTTTCGAGGATACACTAAGTTAGGAGGTGGATTCTTTCTGATTTGCAAGACTTAGGACTCGTTGAGTTGGATCAAATTCCACCGCTCAGATGAGACCCCGTCGGGATGATTATGTCTTACGTGTAGTCGTAATGGCGTTTTTATTTCCGACGTGGGAGTCCGTGACTCTGAGGACCTTATTCCAAAGGTTGCTAAAACATAACTCTGTGTTCATCCTTTGAAAGGATTACCGTCTTACGAGTAGTCGTTCTGATGGAAAACTTTTGAGGGTTAGTGCATGGGACTTTATTTTAAATCCTCTGGGATACCCTTTTATAAGCCAATAGATTTCCCACCCGATGGGAGAGATACCTTTTGTTGTCTTGCAGGATCTGTGACTTTGATCCTTGATGTGGATCTGTTCTCGGGTGCGCTCATGACATTGCATTTGCATAAACATTTCTGCATCATTTTTTGCATTTTCTTCCCTAAACCCGGATGCTGAGGGCTTACCCATCCTCTATTTATAACCCGCAGTTGATTTTTCGACACTCCCATTGAACTTGTGAGAGCTGTGAAGCATTTGAAGCAAGAGGAACATAAACACCTTGAAAACCGAGGTAGCTATGGGGCAGAAGCGGTCTATAGAGCAGATTCAAGCAGAGTTGGAGGAAGTCCGAAGCCAGATGGGACAATTCATGATGGATATACAAGCTTTGCGTCAGGATCAGAAAATGCTCAAGGAAGAATTTCATCAAATGAAAACTCATATGGGCCAAATTATGGAAGTCATGAAAAGGTGCTAAGAAAGGACGGAAATCTTAGGCCTGAGGTCACAACAGAAATGATCGTCTAACCCGTGCCTGTGGAATATCTTCAAGAGTGCGATATGCCTCATAGATCTTTTGCATAACTTGAGGTTCCAAGATTTTCCCGTCAGCAGCTACCTCCTGTTTCCCAGGACAATCCTGAGTTTAAGAGGTGTGCGCAAAGGACAAAGCACCCCGAAAGAATTTTCGACCGGATCCCTATGACTTACACTCGGTTGTTGCAACTCTTGCTTCAACTTTGATTGGTTGAACTTCAAACTATGGCTCCGTTGGTTGGTAAGCCACCACCGGGCTATGATGCAAGTGCCCATTGTGATTTCCATTCTGGGGCACCGGGCCATAATGTGGAAGAATGCAAAACTCTCAAACACAAAGTTCAAGACTTAATCGATTCGAAAGCATTCAAGTTCACGCCAAGCGGTATGAATGTGTCAGGTGGGCTTATTCCAGTTGCTATAAAAGAGGTGGATATCCCGACTTTCTCCCCTGAAGCTGCATCAGGTCAGGAGCGTATCCTACAATCGTTGGTTTCGAAATCTCCACGTCCACAACTATTTCCTGTTCCTGGGCCAAATCTGAGGATGAAAGGACCTGCACATGAGGAATGTCCTAATCAGCGCCAACAATCTTATGTTCCTCGACAACAAGACCATCAGCGCCAAAATGAGAGGAGGCCTCGCAACAACTTGGAAAGAAGGACTGCTCCTCTTTATCTAGTACCTATGTCGCAGAGTCAACTTTTTCCGCGTCTGATTCAAAACTCTTTGGTGGAGCCCATGTATCTCAAACCGTTGCCAGAACCTTACCCTCCCGGGTACAATCCCAATGTTTAGTGTGGATATCATGGAGGATCCAAGGGGCACTCGACTAAAGAATACAAAGCCTTCCAGGCCAAGGTGCAACAATTGATTGACAAAGGGTACTGTTGCACCCCAAAATTTGCTTAACCTTTTTCTTGTCTGGTTTATGTTTCATTGCATTTCATTTGCATAGTTACATCATGCACATAGCAATCATTTGCATATCATAGCATATCAATTCATCCAAGAAGGGATCAAGTGCCATTTATGTCAAAAGAAGCCTATCTAGAGGTGTTATCTGAGCCTGAGAGACCATCCAAGTCATCAGAGAAGGGTTGAAGTCATGAGAAGTTTGAGTGCCCACATGGGGGATTTCTCTCCTAACTTGAGGTGTATTGAAGATCATCAACAGGGAATGTGAATTTGAGGTGGGTATGGATTTCATGGGATGCCTAGGGGGCCCTATTGAAGCTTAGACGAGTCATTGTATCAAGTTCAAGAGCCATGGTTGAGGTGTGTACAAGTAAGGTTTCATCTGGGTAACCCTAGGTCAAGGAGAGCAAAGAAAGGGCATCAAGACCTAGCTATAGGTCATGGAAGTCATGGATTTATATGTTGAAGCATGTGTATGGATTAGCCAAGATCAAGTTCAAAAGAATCAAGAGTGGTTGGAGGTGTGTGAGACAGGGTTCCTAGGGTAAAATCCCCTGCATAGCACTGGACTTCCAAGCCACATAAGTCAAAATACAAGTTTTCAAATGGATTCTTCGCGAACATGAAACTTGTAGAGCTTCTCAATACATTTAATTTTAGTACTAGAAGTCTTCAAGAAGATTTCTAGAACTCAAGTTATGGTTCTTGCAAGTTATAAGTCACCAGAGGACACTGAAATTTATCTGTGAAAGTCACTTGACTTCCAAGCAACTTTTGACCCTCAAGGAGTTTTCAAATGGATTCTTGGCCAACATAAGAGTTGTAGGTATTGATCTTAGATTTAATTTGAGTACTATAAGTCCTCAAGGAGATTTGTGGAACTCAAGTTATGATCTTGGCAATCTAGGGGTATTTTGGGAAAGTTGAATTATAGGTCCTTTTTCAACATGTGTCAAAATTTCTATCTTCCACTCCTCAAATGAATAAGTGTTCAACACGAAATGTGTTTAGAATGATGTTTTTAGGTCAAATAAGAAGTCATGAGGGATTGAATTGGCTTGCTTCACAAAATGATCCAAAATGGCCTAAAAAGGGGGATTTTTCAAATGATTCAAAGGAGGGAAATTGGGATTTTTGAATTATAAGTCATAAACATGGCATATGGGTAGTCATTTTGAATGGAAATTGAATTTCAAACACATTGGCAATGTCACAATTTTGAGATGAGCCCTAATTTTATGACTTGCTTTGAAAAGTGCTTTCTTACATTACAAGTTACAATGCCAAAACAAGAATCAAAGCATTTCAGGCTGAGCTAGCTATCCAAACACTCTCACAAACCAATTTGTAGTTGAAAGGAACATTCTAGAGCCAACTGTAACAAGAAAATCGTGACTGGTGCATTGGATTTTCAAGTGTAAATCAGAATTTTGGATCAACCGATTTGGGCCTGAATTGGATTGCAAAAGCCCACAAATAGTTTCTATTTAAGCTCTAGAATGATTCCAGATGAAGTTTGGTGCAGAATTCATGGAGAGAGCGAAGATAGCAAGTTGAGTTTCAAGGTTTCTAACTGAAAATGGTTTTGGAGTTTGGATCAAGATCAAGCCAAATTGAAGTGCCTAGAAGCTTCATCTTGCTTCACTGATCGTGTTTGAAGAGTTGTGGAGGTTGAATCCATCATCTTCTACCTCTGTTGATTCAATTTTCACAGGTATGTAACTCTTGAATTTCCTATTGATCTAGGCTGAATTAGTTAGCAATGTGCATGTGGTTAGGTTCCCTATGATTGGTAGAACGATTTAGGTTTGGTTTGGCATCATTTGGTGATGATCAAGGGAGTGCACCAATTTCTGTTTGTATTCAGTTACATGTGGTCTTGAGGAATTAACATGATTGTGATAGCTTAGGATGATCAGTGTAACATGAGGAGTAGGTCCATGGCTTTAGATTTGACTTTGGTGAAGATCAAGAATGTGACATGTTTTGGAAATGCTATCGGGTTTGAGAATTTAGAAGGAATTGAGAAAATCTGAGGCCAGATTCATGATCAGCATGGAATTTTGAGTGAGATAGGTATCATCTTTGTGATTTCTGGTCACCTGCAAGTGGACCTTCACCAGAGAAGACGGTGTTTTCCACCGTGGACCACCGCCTGAGAATAGTCTCAGGTCACCTGAACTTTGGAGAAAATAATGTCTGGACCCTTGGATCAGTTCTTCAGATGGACTTTGTACGCAGATCGTGTGAACATGATTTAAGCTCAGCTCTCCCTCCATTAATTCAATACGCAGCGTTTCATTTATTGACTCAGCTTGTGAGTCACCAGCCACGTCATGCACGCGTGGATACGCTCAGGGTCCTTGGATTTGATTACCAGTCTTCTCATCCAACGCATATCATTTAATTCAGCATTTTATTTTCTTTTTATTCTTTTTGGATTTATTTTAATTCATTTGATTTCTAAAATCCATATTAAATCCAATTTTGATCCAAAAAATATTTCAAAAATATCTCCATAATCCTAGATTTAATTGTGATTTTCTGAAATCAAGAAATCTCATTTTCATCCATTTTTTCAATTTAATTTGATTTTCTCCATTTCATTATTTTCTTTAATTTTGTATATTTGCTACATGTTTTTGCTGATTTTATTGTGACCAATTGGTGAGGAATTTTGAGTTGGTTCTTGTTGGATTAGTTAGCATAGAGAAGCATGTACCCTTAGAAATTTTATTATATTTTTGTGAATAAATCTTAGGCCAAGTTGAGTGGTGAACATAAGGAGTGTTAGATTTAGGGTTTCAAAACAACTAGTTGTGGTTTAGGGCATAGTTTGGGGACTTAGGGTTTGATTTAGGTCCTGGGATTTATATGGGGTATTGGGTATAGGCCTAGGTTCCCTTATAAATTTAATTATAATTTTGTGATCTATTTTAGCATTTTATTTGTATTTTGCAATTGGTGTGATGTTTGTGGGTTTCTCCCTTGGATGTTTGGTTTATTCAATTTGAGTGGGGCTATTTTGGGTGTGCTTTTGGCTTGGACTTTGCTTGGATGAATTGAAGATCAATTGAAGATGCTTTGGAGATCTTGAAGGAGCTTGGATGTGAAGATTCTCTCATCTCGTGGATGCTTGTCAGGAGCTTAGGGAATTAGGATATGTAGGAAGAGCATTAGAATAGTTTTGTTTCTTCTTTCAAACATAGAGAGCTTATGGTGCCTCTATTTAATCCTATGACACAAGGTCCTCCCAAAGAAGTTCCATCTCTCCTTAGGAGGGATGTAGAGCATGCTTTGGTTGAGTATAACCTTGAGGATGTCTTTCAATTTGCAATGTTAAGTTCTTAATGATTTCCTTTGGTTGTCATTAAGTTTCTTAACATTATAACCTGATCTTGTTGAATGATTCTCCCTTGGAGGTGCTTGTTGAAGCTTGGTAAAGAGAAAGTTTGTTGCTTGTTGAAGCTTATTGAAGTTGAAGTTCGTGCTTGTTGAAGTTGGTTGCTTGTTGAAGCTAGGGTTTTGCTGCTTGTTGAAGATGAAGTTAGGAGCTTGTTGAGGCTGTTTACTGGTTGGAGCTTGCTTAAGCTGGGAGCTTGTTGAAGCCTGGTGCTTGTTGAAGATTGAAGTTTATTGAAGCTTGAAGATGGGAGTTATTCATGAAGATGAAGGTTGTTGCTGCCAACTTTTTGCTGGTTAATCATCTGTTGCTGTCATAGCTGCTGTTTGCTGTAGGAGTTTGGTGCTGCTGCTTGGGCTGCCTCCTCTGCCCTGGGGTTTTGTTTTCTGTACTGTTTGTTGGCTTGTGTAGTTTTCCCCCTAGGGTTAAGGTGAATGATGATTCACTTTTCCTATTGTTTTCTCTTGCCTCTCTCATATTGTTGCATCGCATGAATTTGACTGTATTTGCTTGCTTTCTTTTCTGTCTATCCCCTAGGATCTCTGATTTCCTCTGTGCAGGAGGGAATTATGATAGACATTAGGATTATTATCCATGCATGACAACATTAGGTTAGTTTCCCTTGCAACCATAGTTTTAGGGTCTTTCTCTCCTTATCTCAAAACAACTCAAAAATACAGTAATAAGGTTAATCGATGTCGTACGTTACGAGCCTTAAGCTATTTGGTAAAGGGTTGCTGGAGGGTCACTCTTCAGTAATCTGATTGTTTAGTGTGGTACCCTTAGGGTGACACGCGACGTAGTCACTCTCAAATCATAGTCTCTAGTGCGTCAGAGATTGCCAACAAACTAAAAAATACTTCTTTCGTAAAAGATTCAAAACCAACATCAAAGTGTCATTTTTGTCCGCTTGGACTCTTAATCAAGAAAAACCCTTTTTGAAGGTAATAAAAAACAGTCAGACAAGCTTGTGTCTTCCGTAGCCCGAACTACGTTTGCTCTGATCTTTCATGCTGTATGAAAGTACGTAGGCATAGGATGTCGTATCCTAGTGAGCAACCTTCCCCTCCTTTCCCGTAGGTAGGCGAACTACGTTGACTCTGATTTCTCGTTCCAGACGGGAATACGTAGGCATAAAGTGCGATACTTTGCCGAGTCATTTTCTTTTCTTTTTTCACCCAGACCTTTAAATTAGATAGATAAACACACCCTTAGATAGAAAACAAGCATGGATCCCGTCGAGTACGACGGACGTGAGGGGTGCTAATACCTTCCCCTTGCGTAACCGACTCCCGAATCCAGGATTTGGTTGTGACGACCATTCCTTTCCCGTTTTGAGTTAGGTTTACTCTGAGCGTTTCCTTTCCCTACTTTTGGATAAATAACGCACGGTGGCGACTCTTCTGTCATAGCCGGCGCCGATTTTCGCAGTAGCGACAGCTGGCGACTCTACCGGGGACTCCAACGGTTCCCTACGCGAGTCAATCCTAGCGCTTGTTTTTCCATCGTGGGTTTTGTATGAATTTACATTTCTGTCTTTACTTTCCGCATTTTTATTGTCAGCTTTATATTATTGTTGCTGTTGTGGGGAGGGGGTGATCTGTTGAGAGATAAGCCGGACCCAGGCTTGAGTTTGCACATAAACTTAGAAGTAGAGAGTAGCTGTTAGCCTGCTTGCTTAGCTCGCACCAGCTAGCC
Source organism: Lathyrus sativus (assembly GCA_963859935.3). Taxonomy (NCBI): domain Eukaryota; kingdom Viridiplantae; phylum Streptophyta; class Magnoliopsida; order Fabales; family Fabaceae; genus Lathyrus; species Lathyrus sativus. The sequence continues at coordinate 278,554,126 of OZ012735.1, forward strand.
GCGAAATCTGCACTCGGACGAGATTCTCTTTGATGCTTCTTGCCTGGCCCTTAGGGCTCGACAAGTTGTCTGACCCGAGGATTATCGACTCTGGGGACCTATCAATTGGGATTCAGCTAAGTGAGGCCGCTTCGAGGGATGATGATGCCACACCTTCTGGGTATCGTGTCATCGCTCTTGAAAGTCTGTGACGTTGAACCCGCATAGGATGCCGTACCTCGTTTGCGAGTTAAGTACATACCTGTGAGGGGTAGGTAGGTCTGTTTGCAGGAAACCTTTGACCTCAGAGTACCTGATTTATCTATGTCAGTGAGATGTGGTTACAGGGTTCAGTTGAGTGGTTGGTTTGAGATGAAGATTTGATGGTTCTCAGGCTCTAGTATAGAGCAACACAGTTCATCAGCATTGCACGTGATCCCCTGTTTGCATATGCATGTGCATTTTCATGACTGCATTTCATTAATGTGTATTTATGTTGCAGGTGTGATCATTCCCCTCTGATTCTAGTGTATCTTCTATCCAGACAATGAAGTCCATGAAGAGGACAGTTGCTTACCGGTTGCATTCGCCAAATATCAGTTCCTTGCTGGGATTAGTTGCTCTAGTAGATGAGAGAGTGAGGGCTGAGTTCAGAGTATCTTATGGAAGATTACTTAGTTTGTTGTACAGACCTTCAGCATTTGAGACGACTGGGGTGTATACTTTGATGCAGTTTTATGAGCCTCAGCTGAGATGTTTCCTATTCCCCGACTATATTCTAGCACCCACTTTGGAGGAGTATTCTGCTATGTTGGGAGTTCCTGTGTTAGACCAGATGCCCTTTATACATGTTGATACTGAGCCTGAGTTAGCTACACTTGCTGAGATTGTCAGTTTGGACGCTTCTGAGTTCCCTGGAGGTTTGGTCAAGCTGAACGGAGCTTATGGTTTTCACCTGTCTGTCCTGGTTGAGAAGGCTACACAGTGCGCGAAGAGTGGATGTTGGGTTGCTTTCAGTGCCATTCTAGCTGTCTGCATCTATGGGATTGTCTTGTTTCCCAATGTGCCAGATTTTGTTGACTCAGATGCCTTCTTAATTCTTGCCTCGAAGAATCAAGTTCTTACTCTCTTGGGCGATGTTTATCATTCTATTCACTACAAGAATGAGAAACGTCGTGGCAAGAATGTTTCCTGCTGTCTTCCTCTTTTGTACAGGTGGTTCGAGGGACATCTTCCGAAGACAGGGCCTTTTGTTGATGATGTTGATACTGTGGATTGGTCTTCCCGGTTGATGGGGCTGTCTGCTGAGAACGTCATTTGGTTTGATTGAAATATGGTTGGCACGGATATTATATATAGTTGCAGTGGCTTTCCGAATGTCCCCTTGATTGGACGGTGTTGCACCCTAAAATTTGACCAACCGGGTTTCGTATCTGGCTCGATGTTTCGACGCATAACCGCATTCGCATCTGCATATCGCATACAGTGCATTTTTCATTTGTTTTGATTTTATCGGGATCACAGCTCTCGTCTCGTGTTTCAGGTGTTTTTAATAGGTAGAATCGTATTTTTGGGATATTTCGGTGCCCGTTTATTTTTACCGGCTATTTTGGTGCGCTCTCGCGGTGTTATGTGTCGTTCGGTGCTTATTTTGTTCCTCTGGGAATTATTGTGATTTTTCTGGATTTTATTGGCCATTTTTAGGGTTTAAATAGATTTAAATCATTTCTTATTTTTTAGAATATTAATAGGATTTTTAATAGTTTTAATTCTTTTGAAATAGATTTTTAATCATTTTAGGATTTAATAGATTTTTTAGGATAATATAGAATTTTTTAGAATATTAATAGTTTTTAAATAGTGTTAATAGTTTTTTTAATCATTTTAATAGAAGAATATAGTTTTGTTTTTCTTTTATTAATAAGAGGTTTTCTTTTAGATAAATAATACAGATTTTTCTATTAGAATATTAACTGATTTTTGAATATATTTTTTAGATATAGAATAGTAATAGGTTTTAATATTTTAATAGTTTTTAGAACATATTAGAGTCTTAATAGATCTTTTTAAATCATTTTAATAGAAGAATATAGTTTCTTAATAGTTTTATTAGGATAATAGATTTTCTTTTATAATAAATAATATAGGTTTTATTAGGGATTTATTAGTTTAATTTTTAGATTAGTGGCATTTTTAGAGTATTATTAGTTTAGGAGTTAATTAGATTAATTGAGTTTTAGAATTAATTAGGGTAGTATTCAGATTTAATTAGGTTAAATGGGCCTTAGTTAATTAGTATTAGTTTTTAATCTTTTTTTTTTTATCTCATTGCAGATTTTGTGGTTTTCGTGTGGGCCTCGTAGCAAGCAAAGCCTAAATTCGCAGCCCAATTCAGCTTCAATGTCCAGCAGTTTCCAGCAATTGCCAGAAACTTCTAGAAGGGTCCAGAGCTATCTCAGTCCTATATAGTCTTCATCAGCGCCACGTGTTCAAGGAGGGGAGGGCCACACTTCACACTCCAGATCACGCCACGCATCACTCCGTTTTCCCTCTCTCTGCCACGCATAGGCCACGTGGCATCCATGCATGCCACCCCTCCACCCACATCGCCACGCGTAAGCACCTTTGGTCCCCACCGGGAAACCTCACCGGCCGGCATGCATGGCCGGCGACCGCCGTGAACTTCGCCGGAGAACACCCAAAAAACCCAGATTCCGGTCGATCTCCATCTCCTCCCATCCATCTTCTTCAATCTTCATCCCAATCTCAGAAACCTCCATCTCCCACCTCCATAACCTCCATCTCCTCCCATCCATCTTCTTCAATCTTCAGTACGACATCAAGAAACCCCCAGAAAATGCCAAAGAATCTCCAGAAGCTTCTCGTCCAAATCGCCATCAACAATCTTCAAGTTTCGTCCAGTTCTCAGGTCTGTTCAAGAACAACCTTCAAGATTTTGATGAAGATCTTTGGATCTTCATCGTTCATCTCCAGAATAGTTCTCCAGATTCCGTAAATCCTCAACAGATCACCAGGATCTCCCAAGCGCGCTCATCAACATCCTTTAATCTTCAACCACGAACATCATCCAGGATTCCTCGTCTTTCAACAACAACCACAAGGCGATCTTCATCGCTGATCTTCAGAAGATTCTTTCTTCTTCAGTTTTTCTGCAAGCACCTTCGTCAAGAACATGGAATGTACTCTGAGATCTTCAAGCTGGGAATGGATTTGCGACAAAGCTTCATGTGTTTCAAGATCTGATTAAAGGTGTTGTGAGGTTCTTGTTATGGAATTAAAGTTTGTGAATCAAAGATTGAAAGGATACGGTTGTTTGGTGGTAATTTTGTGAAGGAGAAAGGTTTGGGATAAAAGATTGAAGGAGATTGAGGGTGATGTTGAGGGATGTTGAACGGAGATGGTTCAGAGAGGGGGACGGCGGCGGAGAAGAGTGAGATCGTTAGGGTTTCAGAAAGGGAGTTGAGAGAGTGAGGAGGAAGAGAGTGGGTTAGGGGCGTGGGCCTTAGGGCCCAATTCCGTTTTTTGGGCAAACACCCCCACCGTGTGTTTTTTTGGACTCTGGGCCTGAGCCCACATAACAATTGCCAGACACACTCCCAGGTTCACGTGAGGCACCCCTCTCCCCGTTTCAGTGTTGGTTGGGCTGGGCCCATTTCATTTATGTTTCTGCTTAATTACCCCTTTGTAACTGGGTACCCCCCTCCCCTCTTTTGTATTTTTTTCTTTATTATTATATTGTTTAGTTTTTTCTATTGAAAAAGAATAAGAAAAATATGGAAAAATATGTTGAAAGAAAAGAAAAGTAGTAAAAGAAAAAGAAAAGAAAATATAATGAGAAAAGAAAAGAAAAGTGGAAAAACAATAAAAGAAAGAGGAGAAAAATATAGAAAAAATATGAAAGAATAGAGAAAAATAAAGAGAAAAATATATTGAAAAAGGAGAGAAAATATTGTGAAAAAATACATAGAAAAATATGGAAAAATATGTTGAAAGAAAAGAGGAGAAAATAGTTGAAAAGAAAAGAAGGAAAAAAGGAAAAAATATTAAAGTAGACTTAATATTTCTTAAAGCACATTTTCTTTTAGGATATATTGTCATAGAGGTTATTTTACGATTTTAGGGATAGTTTAGAAGCCCACTTGTTAGGGGGCTATTTTCCATTCGATTTTTCAGGATAGAATAGGACAGTGTTTCCTAGGAGATTTATTTTCAGTATTCACTCATTGTAACCATTTTTCAGAGATTAATAAAACGAGATTTGAGCTGTGGTCCCGAAGTAGCCGAACTACAACTGCTCTGATTTCTCGTACCAGACGAGAATATGTAGGCATAGGATGCGATATCCTAGCGAGCATACTAACAACTGACTTTCTGTTCTCTCGCTGCTGTGCGATCGAGACTTTCCCGCTGACGATTAATTGTTACCCTTTTTCTCTCTTGCTCGAGGGCACTTGAGACTAATCCATAGTTTTGCCCATAGGTTCCCGACCTTTGAAGCCAGATGATTTTTCTCACTGCTGTGTGAGAATACCTTGTTTAGCCGTAGTTAGCCTGAACTACGTAAAGCTCTGATCTTCCATGCAGTGTGGAAGTACGTAGGCACAAGACGCGAGGTCTTGGCGAGCCATTTTCCCTGTAGTCCCGAACTACGTTGACTCTGACTTTCTCTCTCGAGAATACGTAGGCATAGAGTGCGACGCTCTATCGAGTCAATTCCCTTCTGTTTAGGTTTAGCAGCCGTAGATAGATTGTTTTGCATCCTTTAGACAACCCAAGCAAGCGTGGATCCCGTCGAGTACGACGGACGTGAGGGGTGCTAATACCTTCCCCTTGCGTAACCGACTCCCGAAGCCAGGTTTTGGTTGCGATGACCATACCTTTCCCCGTTTTTTGCGAGGTTTACTCTGAGCGTTTCCTTTCCCTCCGTTGGGATAAATAACGCACGGTGGTGACTCTTCTGTCAGCCGGCGCCGATTTTCGCAGTAGCGACAGACGGAAAGGCTGTATCAACTATAACCCTTCTCTGCTGGTGAGATAGTTTGGTTACGCCTTGAGAGATGCTTCTATTGAGGTTGAGATACAGGAATCTCTGTATCTCACGGGCTCATTAGACGAGGCTGTTTTAATCAGGTTGAGACGTGCATGGGCTAACATCCATAGGAGAGGGAAAGCTTTGCTTGGTAAGAGCAACAACAAATCTTATGATCCCTATTTGGCTTGGATCCACGAGAGAGCTAGGATTTCCTCGATGCCATATCCTGCTGTGGAACCTCTGTATCTTCCAGTGATTGAGGCACCTACTTCGGTAGAGATTGAGAAGTATAACAAATTGTTGGCTGAAAATGAAGAGTTGAAGAAAGCCAATGATGAGTTAGAGAAAGAGATCTTCCAGTTGCGTCATGAGAAGAATGAAGCTACCTTCACTGTGAAGGAACAGACGAAGTTGATTAATAGGTTGGGTTCAGAGTTGACTGAAGAGACCAACAAGAAGGAAAAGGTGGGAGTAGCCTTGAAGGAACTCTTAAATAAAGCATATTCCCGACTCGGCAAGTGGGAAGCATTATGGAATACCACACTTACCAAGCGGAAGGAGCGTGAAGATGAGCTAAAGCTGCAGATTGCCACGCTAGAGGCGCAGATTAGAGCCCAGGATGCAAAGATTGCTGAAGACACCTCACTTAGGAGCGTTGTTGAGCTTAGAGTAAGTGACCATGGCGAGAAGCCGAGAGGTTGTGAATTGAAGGTCGGCTCCAAGAGAGGCAGACCTGACGAGTGTTTCGGCGAAGGAACCTGCAAGGACAACGCCAAAAAGCTGAGATCCACTGCTGAGCGGCATGCATTACTGATACAAGAGCTAATCTCCAGACTAGGTCATTCAGAGACGTTGAGGATATTGGAAGATGTCAGGGTGCGCCATTTGGCCTGAGTCATCTTTGCCTTGCTTTTTGTACTTGTATTTTGACCATCGCCAGGCTTGTTGGCTAAGGTCTCTTCAGTTGTATTCAGTTGTACTCTTGTACTCTGCCTATTGGCATTTGTTTATATATGAGGGTTTTATGATTCCTTGCTTGCCTGATGGGGACTCCATTGTCAAGATGGCCTTCTCTCTGAAACTAGAATCGGGGGGGGGGGGGGGGGGAATACAACCTGTAGCATATTTAGGCGTTTGCATCTGCATCCTCATATTGCATAACCGGTATTTTTGAATCTGTATCTTATTTCCTGCATCTCAGGTTTATCAGGATTGACGACCAGAGAGTCCACCGCTATTCAACCAGAAACAACTGCAAGAAGATAATGGATCAAGTTCAAGTCGAGATGCAGGAAATCCGCGAAAAGCTGACTTTGTTCATGCAAGCTATGGAGAGCATGGCCAAGGGCCAGGAGAATCTTCAGACCTTGGTGCAACCGCTGCTGGCGCGGGCAAACGGAAATGGCAATATTGACCACATTTCTGTTGAAACCCCTCGCCAGGAGAATGAGATACCGACAGTTGTTACTCCACCTGTTGTGACTGTCAACGGAAACACTGGTACTGGTGCAGGTGCTGGCGCTGGTAATGGCAATACTGGAAATGGTGGTGATGGGCATGTTGTTAACAACATAGGTGACACTGTGGATGCCGACCAAGGATTCGTTGACAATGTTGGTTTCGGAAACAATGGGTATGGCAATGTCAATCAGGATGGGAACTTTGGGTTCAACCATCAAGGTTTCGGTAATGACAGTTACGGCAATAATCATGGGTATGGCTACGGTAATGGTGGATTCGGGAATGTGAATGTGAACGGCGCTAGGGAATTTCCCTTCAATAATGGTTTTGGACCTAGTGGGGTCAATCTAGGGTTCGGCAACTGAGGACAGGGTTCTGTGTTCAATCAACAAGAATTTGGCCGTAACATGGGTTATGATGGGTATGGCAATGATTGGAATGTGGATCAACAGGAGGATGCTTTTTCAGGAAAATGTATGGGACCGGAGGGCCCCATTGACCCTGTTCAGAGGATCAGAGCGCTAGAAGAGCAGATGAAAGGTGTGGTTAATCAGAGGTCCGCTGGGTTAGATATGACTACTATGGGGTTGGTACCAGGGCTGAGGGTGCCATTGAAATTCAAGGCTCCAACATTCGACAAATATAAAGGAGATACCTGCCCAAAGGTCCACGTGCGTTCTTATTATAGAAGGATGTCTGCATATTCCAATGATGAAAGAATGCTCATGCATTTATTTCAAGACAGCTTATCGGGACCATCATTGGAGTGGTACATGGGACTGGAGCCCACTCAGATTAGAAGCTGGAAGCAGTTGGCTGATGCTTTCGTTATGCATTACAAATATAACAGCGATTTGGCGCCAAACAGGGTTCAATTGCAGAGTCTGTCGCAGAAAAATGGCGAAAGCTTCAAAGAGTACGCGCAGCGGTGGCGCGATATGGCAGCTCGGGTGCACCCTCCTTTAGTGGAAAGGGAGATGAATGACATGTTTGTAGGGACATTTACAGGAATGTACTATGACAAGTTACTCAATGTTTCGATGGGTAGCTTCTCCGATATGATCCTTATGGGAGAAAAGATAGAAAGTGGAATTAAAATCGGAAGGATTCAGGCAGGCGAATCTACTCCAGCTGGGGGTGCGAGAAAATCGTTCGGTGGAAGACGACAGGGTGATACTAGTGCTGTGTTTGGTGGCAGAGGCCGGGGCATAGGCAAAAATCAGTACATGCAGCCTCAACAAATAGCCAGTGTTACTATTCCAATTCCTCAACAACAACAACCACAACAACAACAACAACAACCGCAGCAGCAGCAGAGGCCGAATCAGGGTCAGGGAAGGTTTTAGAATGTAAGGCCGAAGAGGGTATTTGATAAGCCTCCGTCGACATATGCAGAGCTTCTTCAGACACTGTTGGGGTTGAATTTGGTCGAGAAGAGAACAATGGAACCGCCTACTGGACCGGTACTTCCTAGGGGGTATGATGCTAATAAGCATTGCGAATTCCATTCCGGGGCGCCCGGACATGATGTAGAATCTTGTCATGCTTTCAAGCATAAAGTTCAAGACTTGTTGGACAGTAAAGCCATCAATTTTGGCCAAGTGGGGCCCAATATTGTACAACATCCTATGCCTAATCATGGGGCAAATGCCATCTTAACAGAAGAAAATTTGAACTTGGTGTTGGATGTTAATGAGTTGAAAACACCATTGAGTAAAGTGAAAAGCAGGTTGCTCAGAGGGGGAGTATTTCCCGGTTGTGATGAATACTGTTTAGAGTGTTGGACCCAGCCAGAGGGTTGTACTGATTTGAAGCAGGGCATTCAGGCCATGATCGACGAAGGGACCTTACAATTTGATCGAACTGCGGTTGAAAAGCCTGTGGAGGCATTATGCGACGAGCAGAATGATATTGCGACGGTGACGATCCCGAGAAAGACTATAACGATAACAGCGCCCGTCCAGCGGCCAACTATTACGATTACCAAAGCAGGGCCTGTTCCCTTTGAAAGTACGAAAGTTGTCCCGTGGACATACGGATTAGAAGCGTATTGCAACGGTGAAAAGATTGTGGTGAATAACCAGCCAGCTGGGGTTGTTGATAATGTCGTTGGAACGGGGGGCATGACCCGTAGCGGAAGGATCTTTACCTCACCTGAAATAGAAGCAGAGAGGTTGGCCAAAGGTAAAGCTAAAGTAAATGAAAGCGGGCCTTCTCAGTCGAAAGAAAAGGATACATCGCTCAAGGACGTAGAGGAGTTCATGAGATTGATTCGCAAGAGCGACTACAAAATCGTTGAACACCTACAGCAGACGCCGTCGAAGATTTCTATCTTGTCGTCGTTGTTATGTTCCGAGGCCCACCGGAACGCCTTGCTAAAAATACTGGATACGTCATTCGTGCCCCAAGAAGTTTCTGTAAATCAATTAGAGGGGGTAATGGCACATGTCAACGCTGGACATAGCCTGGGTTTCACAGATTTTGATCTAACACCTAAGGGTCGAGAGCACAATATGGCCTTACATATATCGGTGGAATGCCGAGGTACCGTAATGTCGCGAGTATTGGTGGATACTGGGTTGTCGCTGAACGTATTGCCAAAGAAAGCCATGATGAAATTGGACATACGGGGAGTTATTTGCACGCTCAGCGATTTGGTTGTGAGGGCGTTTGACGGGACGAAAAGATCAGTGTTTGGGTCAATAACATTACCGCTGCAGGTGGGGCCGGAAATTTTTGATACCGAATTCTACATCATGGATATCCATCCAGCTTATAGCTGCCTTCTTGGGCGCCCATGGATCCATGTTGCAGGGGCCGTAACATCCACATTGCATCAGAAGTTGAAATACATGGTGGGTGATAGTGTTGTTACCGTTTGCGGTGAGGAGGACATTTTGGTCAGTCACCTGTCATCATTCAGATATGTGGAGGTCGACGGAGAAATACACGAGACACCTTGTCAAGCCTTCGAAGGGTTGCGAATTAAAGACAAAGCTCAGGGTTCCAGCAAAATATCAGATGTGGCAGTGTCATCTTACAAAGAGGCTCAGGCTTTAGTGCAAACTGGTGAGACTAAAGGCTGGGGGCAGGTACTGGAGATTCCTGTGAAGAATGACAAATTTGGGCTAGGGTATCGACCGACGTCATCAGCGTCCTCTTCAGGAGCGCCCAGGTTCAAAGGACCGGTCACGATTACGCCAAGCGAGGTGTGCTTCGAGACTATCAACGCTATTTCTGATGCTGAAGACGGAGATAGCGACTGCGATATGGACGCGTGGATCAAGCCAAGCGTGCCAGGACAAAGTCTCTACAACTGATCCATTCGGGAAACCGTCCTAGTAACTTTCAAACAGTAATGATTTGTTTTATCGATTGTTGAACAATCCTATGTCCTACCCGGGGCATAGTGATGTTATATTAGGGCTGCTTGATTATGTGTATTACACTGTTTAATCATGAAATAAAGGCGTTTTTCACATTCAAATGTTATGATCCCTGTTTTTCTTGTTTTTACTTTAACAATAAATGGCAACGTGTTTATTTGCTTTGTTTGCGTGTTCAAACGTTTAACCATTTCCTTTGCAGGACTAATATTTCAGATGACATCTCCTATGAACCGCCTATAACTCGTTTCGACTTCGAGCACCCGGTATTCCAAGCAGAGGAAGAGATTGTTGAGGATAGCGACTTGTCAGAGGAGCTGACTCGTTTGTTGAAACAGGAAGAGAGAATCATTTTGCCTCATCAGGAGGAAATTGAGATTATCAACCTGGGGTCGGAAGAAGTTGTGAGAAATATCCGTATAGGGGCTGCGCTGCAGAGCGACGTCAAGCAAAGGCTGATTGAGATACTGCGAGAGTATAGTGATATATTTGTGTTCCGGTATGGGCCTCACCTCGGCAGGCCCAATACCGCATGCGGCCCAACAAGCGAACCGGGCACGCCAGGCACGCGCCCCTTTGAGACGAGCAGGGGCAGACCGCCGAGCACAAGCCACGTCTCCACACCCTTTTTTGTCGTCCACCTCGCCGGACGAGCAGGACCACCCGGGCTCCCCTCCGCGGGGAGAGTATCGTGCCCGGCGCACGTTCTCCACGTGCTCCCCTCCGCGGGGACACGTCACCGACCAGCTGCCCACCTCCGAAAGAGCAGGTCAAACCCACTTTCCGGGGATCTAGGGGCAGTTGAACTAGGGCGAAGACCACGTCCTGGTCTTCACTACGCCACGTAAGCCCTAGCAGTCATCAGGGTTGGGCCGAGTCATCCAGCCCACCTCGAATGACCGTTGGCCCAGCGCTGGGGTCTCTCTATAAATACCCTCTTCGTCAAGAGGGTCAGGTAACTCTTCTTGCCCCTTTTCTGTACTATTGCTTCCACTCTGCCCAACTTCTTACTTTGGCATCGGAGTGTCTTGCAGGTACACCCCCCTCCTCTTTCTCACCCCGGCGAACAGGTAGCAGCCCAACGGAGTGTGGCCAGTCCGTGATCCCCTCCTGATCAGGTCAGATCAGTGGCGCCGTCTGTGGGAAACTGAAACTTCCCTGTTACTCCGAGCAGAAAACCAAAAGTTTCACCAAACCTCCACGGTCATGGCCAGCCCACGCCGCGATGACACTCCGCACGACCTTGCGCTCAACATCGCCACCAACGGGAAGCAGACAGGAACGACACATCTGACGGAAGCCGACGAAAGGGACGGATAAACTGCTTCACCATCATCCGAGGAACGGCCCCTACAGGCCGACCACCGCCCCCCGAGCCCGCCAGCATTCCACCCCGTTCCCATCCCGACGGGAGCAGACCCGACGGTGGCCGCTCTCTTTACAGCCATCAACCAGACGAACCAGCTGCTATTCCAACAAAATGCGAGAATTGGGGCATTAGAACGCATCGACCCTCCGAGATACCCCCAGCGGGAGAACCAGAACGGAGGTTCGAGGAGCCCCTCACCTCGACCCAGGAACCGCCGACCACGGCTGGAGAGACACCGCCCGCAGGCGACACGAGAACGCACCAGATCCCCGGCGAGACACGGTCGCAGGAGGAACCAGAACGCCGCGGCGATCCCAACCGAGGAACCCCGAGGCGAGAACCCAGGCAGGAGATCGAGGACCCGAAACCCGGGGCACACCATGAACGGCTCATCTCCCCACAGATCCCCGGCGCACAGCGACGAGGATGACTACCGCACCCCGCTATCCCGGGAGATCATGGCAGCCCCCATACCCCAGGGAATGGAGAAACCACTGACGCTGTCGACATATGACGGCACCTCCGACCCGGACGATCACCTGGAAGATATCGAGGCTATGCTCGACTACCGAAACGTCCGGGGAGCTATCAAATGCAGACTCTTCCCGACGACCCTGAGGAAAGGCGCTATGACCTGGTACAAAAGTCTGGAGCCCGAATCAGTTACGTCGTGGAGGGTCTTGAAGGACCTGTTCTCCAAACACTTCACGGCATCCCGGCGTCACCCGAAGACGGAAGCAGTCCTCGGGGCAATCATCCAAGGCCCCGACGAACCTCTCCGGAAATACATCGAAAGGTTTACTCGGGAAGCCGTGCAGGTGACAACTTCCGACGAAATGAAACGCTACTTAATGGAACAGGGCCTGCGCCACGACTCCAAATTCTACGAGGCCGTAGGCATACACCGGCCCACGTCCCTCCAAGATTACCTCGACAGAGCCGCGCATTACATCCGGTTCGAGGAAACACAAGCGGCCAACTCCGCTCGCGACACCCGAGACAGAGAGGCCCCCCGCGGGCACCGAGACGACGGAGCTTCGAGCCATCGACGAGGAGGGGACCGCCGTCGGGAAGACCGCCCCCGCGAACCCCGCGAACAACGCGAACCACGCGGCCCGGCAGGAAGATTCACAGAGTACACAGCCTTGGTCGCTTCACGCGAACGTATACTGGCCGAATGCGCTAAAACCGAGTTTGTGCAGGGAGGTGTCCGTTTTCCGCGACCAACGCCGCCCAAACCCAACGTGGACAAGTCAAAATACTGCCGATTCCACAGGACCCACGGGCACGTAACGGAAGACTGCATCCATCTCAAAGATGCGATCGAAATCCTAATCAAAGACGGGCACCTAAAGCGATACACCCGAGGAGGTGAACCACCCAGATCAGAGGCTCCGGAAGCTAAGAAAATCGAGGAACTCCCCTCTCCAGAGGACAGCGGTAGACTCCAGGTCGCGCTGTGCGTCAGCCGCCCCGAGGATTGGTTCGCGAGCAGAGAATTCGGCATCCCCGAAGGACCCAGCCTAGTCGACGAGCCAATCCGACCAACCAGCCGATGGGAATACTTCCCCAGAGCCATGGTCATCTCTGATGGAGCCACGAGGAGTCTGTCCATAGGATCTGTGAAAAGGAAATTCGACGAACTCATCGCGAGCAACTCCGGCAAGATGAGCACACTCGACAAATTCCGGGGCCGCTCCAACCCGATCACATTCTACCTCGAGGAACTACCCGGGGGATCTCCCAATTCCAACATACCCTTGCTCATACGTGCCCGAATGGCAAACTTCGACGTCAGGCGCCTCCTCGTCGGCGGCGGGAGCTCGGTTGACATAATGTACTCACATCTGTTCACAACTCTCCAGCTCGACGAATCCAACCTCTCCCCCTATGTAGGCTCCGACCTCCAGGGGTTCAACGGGACGACGACGAGACCCTGGGGATACATGGAATTGAAAGTCACCTTCGGGGAAGAGGAAACGGCCAGGGACATCAGCGTCCGCTTCTTAGTCATCGAATGCCCGTCCCTCTATAACTGCATCCTGGGCAGGACGACGATAGCAGAACTCACCGCGGTACCCTCCACCGTCCACCTGAAGATGAAATATTACACGAGAAGGGGAGCCGTGGTCACCCTCAACGGAGACATCGAAGCTGCCCGAAGATGTTTCGAAGCCGCGCTGAAAGGCCTCGACTCCATCGCTCCACCGACCAAAAAGAAAGCGCCAAGCGCTACACCAAAGGACAAACCAACAGAGCTGGTCGGATCCGTTGAGCTCGACAGTCGCTTCACCGACGAGCTCGACAATAAAGCAAAGACCGACGAAGTCAACGGGCAGCCCCCACACCCAGCGCGCCCCATCCCGGATGGCGAATTCGAGCTCATTCCCCTCGGGGAAGACACGAACAGAACCGTGAGGATAGGCGCAGGACTCCCAGACCTCGCGAAACGACAACTCCAAGCCTGCCTCCGCGAGAATGCCGACCTCTTCGCCTGGAGCGCCGCGGAAATGCCGGGACTCGACCCCGAGGTCGCCTGCCACCAGCTGTCCATCAACCCAACCGCAAAGGCCGTGGTTCAACGCCGACGTCGCCAGTCCCCCGAAAAATCGGCAGCGGCCGAACAAGCTGTAAAAGACCTCTTAGAGGCAAATTTTATTTCGGAAGCCCGGTATTCCACCTGGCTGTCCAACGTTGTACTTGTTAAAAAGAATAATGGAAAATGGCGCATGTGTGTTGACTACACTGACCTCAACCGGGCATGTCCTAAGGACGCCTACCCCCTCCCCAATATTGACAAGCTCGTCGACAACTCGGCGGGCTTCAAACTTTTATCCTTCATGGACGCATACTCGGGATACAACCAGATCCCGATGGCCGAACACGACAAACAAGCCACGGCCTTCATGACAGCGTCGGGCAATTACTATTACAACGTGATGCCCTTCGGCCTCAAAAACGCCGGGGCCACGTACCAGCGGATGATGAACCACGTCTCCCGCGACGAGATCGGGGACATGCTCGAAGTATATATGGACGACATGATCGTCAAATCCGGCGCGGAGGACGACCACGCGGCACACCTCTAGAAGGTCTTCGAGACCGCGAGATCATGTCGCATGCGTTTTAACCCGGAGAAATGCACTTTCGGCGTCTGCGCCGGTAAATTCCTCGGCTACTACTTGACCGAACGGGGGATCGAAGCCAATCCGGACAAATGCCACGCCTTCTCCAATATAACCACGCCAACCACGAAGCGTGCCATCCAGTCCCTCAACGGCGTGCTAGCCTCCCTCTCGCGATTCATCGCGAGATCGGCCCAACACGCCCTCCCGTTCTTCAAACTGCTCAGGAAAGAGACCAAGTTCGAATGGACGGACGAGTGTGAGAAAGCCCTTCGCCACCTCAAACGCGTCCTATCCGAACCGCCAGTGCTGGCGCGCCCCGCGACGGGCGAAACCCTGTATTTATATCTGGCCGTCTCCAAAGAAGCCGTCAGCGCCGTCCTCGTGAGCAAAGCCGGAGAAGGACAAAAGCCCATTTACTTTACTAGTAAAGCTCTCCACGGCCCGGAGGCCCGATACCAGCTGATCGAGAAAGTCGCCCTGGCCCTCGTAACAGCGGCACGCCGACTCCGACATTATTTTCTAGCACACACCATCGTGCTCCGCACCGACCAACCCATCCGCCAGCTACTCGGCCGCCCCGACATGGCTGGGCGCATGCTGAAATGGTCGCTAGAGCTCTCCGAGTTCGACATCACATACGAGAGCTGGCACGCCATCAAGGCTCAAGCTTTGGCCGACTTCGTCGTCGAGATGACCACGCCCCCCGATCCTACCGCCGGGAACCACCGCTGGACCATCTTTGTGGATGGCTCCTCCAACTCTACGGGGAGCGGCGCCGGCATCGTCCTCGATAACGACGAGGGTACGGTCATCGAAGTCTCCCTCACGCTAGCTTTTCCAACGACTAACAACCAGGCCGAATACGAAGCATTCCTCGCCAGCCTTCGCCTAGCATCCGACCTGGGAGCCAGGGACATCCGAATCTACACGGACTCCCAGCTGGTCGCTTCACAAGTCCGAGGCGAATACCAAGCAAAAAACGACACCCTCGCCGGATACCTCACGCTCATCAATGAAAAACTAAGAGGGTTCGACTCAACAGAAATTCAGCACGTTCCTCGGGAGCAGAACACCCGCGCCGACATCCTCTCCAAACTGGCAAGCACCAAAAAGCGAGGCGGCCACAAATCGGTCATTCAAGAAATCTTGTCCTAACCAAGTACCAGCCCGACCACCACACCCCTCGACATCAACGCCATTGGAGACGCGGACTGCTGGATGACCCCCCTCCACACCTATCTCAGCACCGGCCGTCTGCCGGCCAACTCTAGCGAGGCCAACGCAACGAAACGACGGGCCTGCTCGTACGTCCTCCTCGAGGGACGAATGTACCGCCGAGGCTTCGCAATCCCACTCCTCAAATGCATAGATAAATCCCAGAGTACCACCGTTCTAGAAGAAATCCACGAAGGTATCAACGCGCAGCACCTCGGCGGCAGATCCCTAGCGCGCAAGGCCCTACGCGCAGGCTACTACTGGCCTTCAATGCAGTCCGACGCGAAAGAACACGTCAAACGATGTGATAAGTGTCAACGACACGGGGACATGCACCTCGCCCCCCCAATCGACCTCACGTCCCTCTCATCTCCATGACCGTTCGCCTGGTGGGGGCTGGACATCCTCGGGCCCTTCCCCCTCGGTTCATACCAGAACAAGTACCTCATCGTGGGTGTCGACTACTTCACCAAGTGGATCGAGGCTGAAGCTCTGGCCAAAATCACCGCCCACAACATACTCCGATTCTACAAACGCAACATCCTCGCCAGATTCGGGGTACCGCTCGCCATCGTCACCGACAACGGCACACAATTCACAGACAAAAACTTCCACAACTTCGTCACCAAACTCGGGACCAAACATCACTTCGCCTCGGTCGAACATCCTCAGACAAACGGCCAGGCGGAGTCGGCGAACAGAGTTATACTCAGAGGACTCAGACGACGACTCGGAGACGCCAAACGAGCATGGGTCGAAGAACTCCACAGCGTCCTCTGGGCATACCGTACTACCCCCCACTCAACCACGGGGGAGACCCCATTTCGCCTCACGTACGGAACCGAGGTTGTGATACTGGTCGAAATCCGCGAACCGTCCAGACGAACGGAAGCTCCCCTGGACACCGACGACAACGACGGCTCCCTCCGAGAAGAGCTCGACCTCGTCGAAGAAATCCGCTCAGGAGCAGCTCTCCGGGAAGCCCGGCTGAAGCAACAAGTCACACTTCTCCACAACAACAAAGTCATAAAACGCGATTTTCAAACAGGCGACTTAGTTCTACGCAGAAACCAGAAAGACTCCCACGAGGGCAAACTGGCTGCGAATTGGGAAGGTCCGTACCGAGTCCGGGACAAAACGGAGCACGGAGCCTATTACCTCGAAAACCTACACGGTGAACAACTAGCTCGACCATGGAACGCCGCGAAGCTTAAGCGGTACTACAGTTAACACATTGCCCGCGACGACCCATCGTCCCGACCACTGGGGGGGCGACATGGTACCACCGCACACCCCCGCGTCCACTAGCGACCAAACAAAAGCAAGCCCTGCCTCTAGTGTGCGCGAGCAGAAGGCCTTGCTCGGCAGGGAATACCTCGACCGAGGCCCCTCGCCGCCGTACCAAAACAGGCAGGACACCCAGCTCGCGATGGGCCGTCCACGCCCCGGGGAAAACTACCCCCGAAACGGCCCAGCTACATCGCCGGCCAAACCGGCCAGTCCCCCGCACTACCGGTAACAAATTGTCGAGCTAAACACACCGAGCGCACACTTAGAAAATTTACAAGAAATGTCATACACATCAGAGGCATTCAAACAAATACGAAAAACGAGCATAAAACGACATGCAGATAACGAGCGCACACTTAGAAAATCCACGATAAATATATTCAACAAAAGCGGGCGCCAGCCCAGTAGTCAATGGTACAAATACAGAGCACGCAGGCCCAAAGGAAAAAGATAACAAACATCGGCACGCAGGC
The DNA here is from genome assembly GCA_963859935.3 of Lathyrus sativus. Taxonomy (NCBI): domain Eukaryota; kingdom Viridiplantae; phylum Streptophyta; class Magnoliopsida; order Fabales; family Fabaceae; genus Lathyrus; species Lathyrus sativus. Next base: position 278,571,480 of record OZ012735.1, read on the forward strand.
CACAAAACAACGAGCACGCAGGCCCGGCAACCTATGCTTCCTCGTCTGCCCGGTCAGCAGCCACAGGTTCCTCCTCGGGGATAACAAGATAGGGATCGATCACCTTCCCATCAACAATCTCGTGGTACGGCCCTATCCCGTCCACGACCAGCACGACACCAGGGTTGGCGACCTGAATCTGCTCGACGGCGTTCTTGAACCCGACCTCAACGGCCTCCAGACAATCGCTCTCCAACACCCGGATACGGGCGATCAGGTCAACACGGGTGATTAACCGTCGATCCCCGTCAGTCTCGTCCTCGGCCGGACGAACAGCGCTGTCCAAAACCTCCGTGCGAACCTTCAGCGCCTGCACCTCGGCCGTCGCTGTCCCCAGCTTTTCCTCCAGCGAGGTCACCTTCCCCTCAGCACCCTCTGCCCGTTTCCGCTGCTCGGCAACATCCTTCTGGCTCTTCTCCAACTCCTCAGTGAGCTTGGCCAACCGCGACTGCGTGAAAGTGAGATCCCCTTGCAGTTTGGACAACTCAGCAGCGGAGCAGCCCTCCTCGTTCAGCACGAGAGCCGTCGTGAACGTCCGCATCATTGCGGCCAAGTCCTCAGCCAGGACACGTCGACGGGTCTCCCGATCAGCCTGACGAACAACCTTCACCTCCCCGGCGGAAACAGTGGGAGAACGGGCGCCATGAAAATATCTCGGATGCTGGTGGCAGGGAGGGACGACGTAACCTTCCTCGACGGCGCCGACCGTCAGATCCACCACCCGAGGCTCCTCGGACCTTTGCCTCTTCGACACTCCCTGAGACACAGGGGATTGGCTCTCTTGGGGCGACGAGGACGAAGTTTGGCCCCCCTGCATCGCGACCTCCTGTCCGACCAGCTGACTCACCCTTGTCCTCGGGGCCACGACATTCCTAGCAGCGCGCAACTGCTTCACCCGCTCGTCGACGGTAGACATGTTCGCTGCAAAAATAAAGAAATGGGTTAGCGACGGTCAAAAACCCCGACCACGGGGGGAAAACGAACATCCCTACCTAGATAATCCAGAGCGGCCGCCCCGGTCGCACAAACGAGCAAAGTCTTAGTATTTATCAAACGCTTCTTGGTGCGTATGTTCCCCTGAGCATCGAGGATATACCGACCGTCGGGCGTCACCAGCTTCGACGGAGGGAGAAACCGCACAAAGGCAATTATTTTCAAATAGGCGGCCATGTCCTTCTCCTCGAGGGTCCCCGCCCGGACGATATACCTATCCGTCCCTCGGCTGAAATGCTCCGCAGTCCACAGTAGATGTATCTTAGGAAGCCACGCGCGGAACCGCTGGCCATCTACCGTGCGCTCGCCCTCGTCGAAGAGAGTGTCCGAGCCATGCTGCGTGATCGGTTTAACGAGGTAGAACCGATTTTTGAAGTCTTTGACAGAATCGCTATACGCTTTGAAAATTTTGGTCGATTGCTTGAAGGAGACCCATCCGTGGCGACCTCGCACCGTTTGCCGCTGCAAATGGAAGATACGGAAAAATAACGGCACCGTCGGCTCCACCGAGAGGTAGAAACACACCACCTCGAAAGCCCGGATGAAAGCCAAAGCATTGGGGTGCAGCTGGGACGGGGCAAGACGCAGCCAGTCAAAAAGCCCCAGATGGAAGGCGGAAAACGGTAACCGGAGCCGAGCTTCTTTAAAATAGAATTCATGCATCGGGAACATCCGCCGCCCATATCGCGAACAGATTCAGTGATGTTCTTTTGGCCGGTACACCTGCCAGTGCTGTGTTTCTCCTATCGGCGTCTCCTCGACCGTGGCGTACACGTCGGACGCATCGGCCACAAAGCAAGAAGGGGTAGAAAGTGGCTCCTCGGCCGCCCACTCCTCAGACGGGGCGATGCGCTCGTCGTCATACTCCGGAACCTCGGGTTCATTGTCTTCAACCATTATCCCCGGCACCAGAGCCGACATCTACACCTGAAAGCAGAGGACATCGGTGAATTCGATAGCCAGGATCAAATCCACCCTTCCACCGCAAGTCAAGTGAAAGGGCGACAAAGGCCGGGAAGCGACGAGCAAACACTCGCTCCCCGTCTACCCTCCTCGGGGATCAAAGAACGACCCCTCACCCCCCTCGGGACGACCATCGGAGAAGGTACTTCTCCCCGGGGCATTCATCGGAGAAAGCCCCCATCCTCGGGGCATTCATCGGAGAAAACCCCCCGTCCTCGGGGCATTCATCAGAAAAAGCTCCCGTCCTCGGGGCGTTCATCGGAACCAGCCTACCGTCCCCGGGACATTCATCAGAAAACTCGTCAGACACGGCGGAACTCGCATCCCTCCTCGGGGCGTTCATCACGCCCCGACCACACGTTCCAGTTAAACGACGGAAATAAAAAGGGAGGGAAAAGAGGAACTCACTTGTAACGGCGGCGGACGGATGTAAAGAGCAAACGGTACGGCGGCAATCGGCGGCAAGCGGTGGACGAGCAGAAACGATAAAGATTAGCAGGGAGAAAAGTAACAGAATGAGCGGGGACCTCCATATTTATAACCCGGCGCGGGACTCGAAGCGACCCTAGGCTCATTAATGACATAGGGTAGCCGCCCCTACGACCGCTTAACACAAGACACGTGGCGGCAGCCTGACAGTCGCGTCCCTTCACCTGCCTCCTCCCCGTTCTGCCGACGACCGGAGACCTTCGTGCGGTGCCCGCGCCAAATACGACGACCTTAAGTCCTCGCTCTTCCCCAGAGCTTTGACTTGGGGGGCTCCTGTTCCGGTATGGGCCTCACCTCGGCAGGCCCAATACCGCATGCGGCCCAACAAGCGAACCGGGCACGCCAGGCACGCGCCCCTTCGAGACGAGCAGGGGCAGACCGCCGAGCACAAGCCACGTCTCCACACCCTTTTTGTCGTCCACCTCGCCGGACGAGCAGGACCACCCGGGCTCCCCTCCGCGGGGAGAGTATCGTGCTCGGCGCACGTTCTCCACGTGCTCCCCTCCGCGGGGACACGTCACCGACCAGCTACCCACCTCCGAAAGAGCAGGTCAAACCCACTTTCCGGGGATCTAGGGGCAGTTGAACTAGGGCGAAGACCACGTCCTGGTCTTCACTATGCCACGTAAGCCCTAGCAGTCATCAGGGTTGGGCCGGGTCATCCAGCCCACCTCGAATGACCGTTGGCCCAGCGCTGGGGTCTCTCTATAAATACCCTCTTCGTCAAGAGGGTCAGGTAACTCTTCTTGCCCCTTTTCTGTACTATTGCTTCCACTCTTCCCAACTTCTTACTTTGGCATCGGAGTGTCTTGCAGGTACACCCCCTCCTCTTTCTCACCCCGGCGAACAGGTAGCAGCCCAACGGAGTGTGGCCAGTCCGTGATCCCCTCCTGATCAGGTCAGATCAATTTGCTTGGTCGTACGAGGATATGCCTGGGTTAGATACAGACATGGTTGTGCACCGTCTACCGTTGCGAGAGGAATGTCTGCTTGTTAAGCAGAAACTCAAAAGAACCAGACAAGACATGGCTGTGAAAATCAAGGAGGAAGTTTAAAAACAGTGGGATGTTAGTTTCCTAGCCGTTACAACTTATCCGTCATGGGTCGCTAATATAGTACCAGTGCCGAAGAAAGACGGTAAAGTGCGAATGTGTGTATACTACCGTGATTTTAATAGGGCGAGCCCGAAAGACGACTTTCCACTTCCTCACATCGATGTGCTGGTTGATAATACAGCTCAGTTCTCCGTATTCTCCTTCATGGACGGCTTCTCAGGCTATAATCAGATCAAAATGGCAGCGGAAGACATGGAGAAGACTACCTTCATTACTCCCTGGGGAACATTTTGCTACAAAGTGATGCCCTTCGGACTGAAGAACGCTGGGGCAACATATCAACGTGCTATGACGACTCTCTTTCACGACATGATGCACAAAGAGATCGAGGTTTATGTTGATGATATGATTGCCAAATCCCAGACGGAGGAGGAGCATTTGGTTAATCTGCTGAAACTGTTCAAAAAGGCTTAGGAAGTTCAGGTTGAGGCTGAACCCTAACAAATGCACCTTTGGGGTGAGATCGGGTAAACTGCTGGGGTTTATCGTGAGCAAAAAGGGAATAGAGGTTGATCCTGCGAAGATAAAAGCAATACAAGAAATGTCAACGCCTAAAACAGAAAAAGAAGTGTGGGGTTTTTTAGGGAGGTTGAACTATATCGCCCGGTTCATATCTCACCTAACTGCGACATGCGAGCCGTTATTCAAATTGTTGAAAAAGAATCAGGTTGTGACCTGGAATGAAGATTGTCAAAAGGCGTTCGACAAGATAAAAAAATACTTGCAGGAACCTCCTGTTTTGATACCCCCAGTGGCCGGGAGACCTTTGATTATGTATTTGACAGTTCTGGAGGAAAGTATGGGTTGTGTTCTCGGTCAACACGACGAGACCGGACGTAAAGAGCATGCGATCTACTATTTGAGTAAGAAGTTTAACGACTATGAGTCCAGATACTCAATGCTCGAAAAGACGTGTTGTGCGCTAGCCTGGGCCGCCAAACGTTTGAGGCAATACATGCTGAATCATACAACCATGCTAATTTCGAAGATGGATCCAATCAAATACGTTTTTGAGAAGCAAGCACTCTCCGGAAGAATTGCCCGATGGCAGATGGTGTTAATCGAATATGATATCCAATATGTCTTACAAAAGGCTATTAAAGGTAGCGTTCTGTCAGAGTACCTTGCGGAGCAGCCTGTTGAGGACTACCAACCGATGAGGTTTGATTTTCCTGACGAGGATATCATGTACCTGAAAATGAAATATTGTGAAGAACCGTTGTCGGGCGAAGGACCAGAGTTGAGTTCCAAATGGCAGTTGATATTTGACGGAGCTGTAAATTCCTATGGTAGCAGAATAGGTGCAATTATCACTACTCCTCATGGGTCGCACATCCCATTTACTGCCAGATTGACCTTTCCTGTTACCAATAATGAGGCTGAATATGAGGCTTGCATCATGGGTCTGGAAGAAGCCATTGATTTGCGAATCAAGAACCTGGATGTATACGGAGACTCAGCTCTAGTGGTGAATCAGATTAAAGGAGAATGGGAGACACGTCAGCCCAATTTGATACCATATATGAATTATGCAAGAAGATTGTTGCCTTTCTTTGACAAGGTGGAATTGCATCACGTGCCACGAGCAGAAAATCAAATGGCTGACGCCCTGGCGACATTGTCTTCAATGTATAAAGTTAACTTCTGGAACGAGGCTCCCCGGATTGTTATCTCTCGGCTCGATAGGCCTGCATTCATATTTGCCATTGACGAGGCTCCCGATGGTAAACCCTGGTACTTTGACATCCAGAATTTCCTGAAGAACAAGGAGTATCCCGCTGGGGCATCCAGTCGAGATCAGAAGACTCTCAGGAGATTGGCTGGCAATTTCTATCTGAATCCGGACGGTGTCCTATACAAAAGAAACCACGACTTGGTGTTGCTACGTTGTGTAGATGAGAAAGAGGCGAAGTTGCTCATGGAAGAGATACATGAGGGTACATTTGGTACACATGCTGGTGGGCATGCTATAACGAGAAAACTGCTGCGGGCAGGTTATTATTGGCTAACTATGGAAACAGACTGTTTCAAGTTTGCAAAGAGGTGTCATAAATGCCGGATTTATGCGGACAAAATCCATGTGCCTCCAAGTCCTCTGAATGTGATGTCATCACCGTGGCTTTCTCGATGTAGGGAATTGATATGATTGGCAAGATCGAGCCTACGACATCCAACGGACACCGGTTCATTTTGGTGGCAATCGATTACTTCACCAAATGGGTGGAAGCAGCATCATATGCCAATGTCACCAAACAAGTGGTAGCCAGATTTATCAAACGAGATATTATCTGCAGATATGGAATCCCTGAGCGGATTATCACCGACAACGGTTCAAATTTGAATAATAAAATGATGGAAGAGTTGTGCCAGAATTTTAAGATTGAACATCACAACTCTTCTCCTTACCGACCTAAGATGAATGGCGCTGTCGAAGCGGCCAATAAGAACATAAAGAAGATTGTTCAGAAGATGGTTGTGACATATAAGGACTGGCACAAGATGCTACCTTTCGCTTTGCACGGTTATCGTACGATGGTACACACATCAACCGGGGCAACCCCTTTCTCATTGGTATACGGGATGGAGGCGGTGTTACCGTTGGAGGTCGAGATTCCTTCCCTGAGAGTTTTACGCGATGTCCAACTTGACGAGGCAGAATGGGTTAAAGATAGGCTGAATCAGCTCAGTTTAATGGATGAGAAGAGACTGGCTTCTTTAGCATACGGTCGGTTATATCAGAGCCGGATGAAGAAAGCTTATGACAAGAAGGTATGCCCTCGAAGCTTTCAGACGAACGATCTTGTTTTGAAAAAGATTCTCCCACCACAAACAGATCACAGGGGCAAGTGGACTCCTAATTACGAAGGTCCCTACGTTGTCAGAAAAGTCTTCTCTGGAGGAGCCTTGTTACTATCCACCATGGATGGTGAAGACTTTACGTCTCCTGTGAATTCGGACGCAGTTAAAACATACTTTGGTTGAAAGTGACCCGCTAGACAGTAAAAAGAGATTCCAGGCAAAAATGGGGCATCCCGGCGAACCATAAAAAATGAATAAAAGGTTCGGGCAAAAATTAGGGATAAAATTGAAAAAATGTACACCCGCGAAGTCGAAAACCTGAAAAGGGCGATTTCGGCAAAAAAGGGTATCCCGGTGAATTGAAAACCCGCAAAGGGCGGTTCACGCCAAAGTTAGGGATTGAGAAAGCAGATGACTGCGGTCCGGATTTGATACAACATTGCTTAGTGGTTTGGGAGTACCTGGGGGCCGCCTACCCAAAAACAATCTCTTCCGAAGATCGAGTACTGAAAAAGCGCAGAGTCAGGCGAGTCATAGGAGGATCAGCTCATGGTGTTTGTCTGTACCACGTCGCCGACATGTATAGAAATATTGTTTTGTATTTATGCTTCTTATGCATATATGTATGTGTGTGTGTGCGTAACTTCCTCTTTTCAGGAGTTGCATCCAGTGTACAAAACTTTGCCTATTCAGAGGCCCGTTATCAATAAAACATGTTATTCAGTACTTGATGCATGTTCTTTACTGTTTTGTTTGTGAAAGACGCCGATGTTTTTTATAAACCTGCACTTGCATAATCTTGCTGGCCCTTGCCAATAATTGATAAAACTTCGAATTGACTGAAGTAATGTCATAGGTGCTAACCCGGATAGATTTCGTTGTATAAGCCTGTTTTGTTTCGTTTGTGTTTCGCATGGTTCTTATCTTGGAGCAAACAGGCAGGGATTGTATTCCCCAGCCAAAATCTCTTGACGTAAGATCTGCCTTCAGTCGATGTCATTCCCCAGTTAGTCGCAGCTTATTCCCAGAGAGTTGAAATAACGTTATCCCTTACCGAATGAGAGATTATTCTCCCCAGAAGAGTGTCCTCAGGGAAGTTGTCCATAGGATATCCCCAGCAAGTCAAAATCAATGTTCCCTGCAGAGGTTGCGCTCCTTAGCGAATCGAAGGTGTGCACGTTTAATCTCCGGCATGGGAGATTCTCGCAATAGTTAACCAAGTTGTTGGTTCGAAAGGATTATACCCGGAGGAGGTTTTTCTTGCTCCCCTACAGGTCGTCATGCCATTGACAGGATGTTGATCCTCAGCAGAGTCCGAGGCTTTGAGTTCGTAAACTGTGCCCAGACAGTATGCTTTTCCTAGAAGTGTCGCTTCTTCCCCAACTAAATTTGTTCACCAGCAGGGTGGCTTGTCCTTTCCTCCCAATGGAAATTGATGTTTAATCGCTCCTCGATAGAGTTGATTGTGTTTCTGGCGTTTATTTCGCTAGAATACCTTGTGATACTTGTTCTCCCCAGCGGAGTTGGCTTTATCCTCAGTATTCATGTTGTTGAGACATCACTATCAGAGTGGCCCCGACAGCTTGAGCCTGCATTTGCATTTGCATATATCGTCACATTTGCATCTACTCAAATGCGTAGCATTTCCGTGCCGTATGGAGTATTACGCCACTTTCAAACATACGCATTTTGAAGCATAAGTCAGGTTGGCTATCTCTTTGTTTTTAGGTGTTCTTCCCTGCAGGTAATTGGACTTCTTGTTAAGGATCGTTTTCAGATATTCAGATTTACGGCATAAGATATGTGATGATAATGTTCGTGCCGCCATATGTTCCCTTATCAGAGGTGCTTGATTAACTTTTCTTCTTCCTCAGCGGAGTGTTCTTTATACGGATTCATAAATTGACTTTGGAGTTATTGTCAAAAATCCCCCAGTAGAGTCCTCCTTAAAGTCGTTGTCACGTCAGCGCTAGAAGGTTTGTGGATTGGGATCGATGGAGTTAGCTACTGCAGAGATAGGCAGAGAAACTATATTCAGAGTATTTTCCCGTATGAATAGGCGGATGAAGTGTTTCCTGTGTTTAGGCAGATGATTTTCCCGTAGGGATAGGCGGATGAAGTTTCTTGTGTGTAGACAGATGATTTTCCCGTATGGATAGGCGGATGAAGTTTCCTGTGTGTAGACAGATGATTTTCCCGTATGAATAGGCGGATGAAGTGTTCCTGCGGTTAGGCAGATGATGTTCCCGTATGGATAGGCGGATGAAGTTTCCTGTGTTTAGACAGATGATTTTCCCGTATGAATAGGCGGATGAAGTGTTCCTGCGGTTAGGCTGATGATGTTCCCGTATGGATAGGCGGATGAAGTTTCTTGTGTTTAGGCAGATGATGTTCCCGTATGGATAGGCGGATGAAGTTTCCTGTGTTTAGGCAGATGGTTTTCCCGTATGGATAGGCGGATGAAGTTTCCTGTGTTTAGGCAGATGGTTTTCCCGTATGGATAGGCGGATGAAGTTTCCTGTGTTTAGGCAGATGGTTTTCCCGTATGGATAGGCGGATGAAGTTTCCTGTGTTTAGACAGATGATATTCCCGTATGAATGGGCGGATGAAGTTTCCTGTGTTTAGACAGATGATTTGCCCGTATGGACAGGCGGATGAAGTTTCCTGTGGTTGGACAGAAATATTTCCCAGTGAAGTCGACAAATTTATTGCCTATGATTGATAGGACTTCCTCGTGTTGGTAAGAGGCGGGCAAATCATCCCCAACGTAGTAACCAGGATCTCTCCGTGTTGACGGAATGTAGCGTCGTAACATGGACAAAGTTCTATCCCTGTGACGTTGAGATTTCTTCGGGTTGACGAAATGTGAGTCCTGACGTGGACAGATTGGTGTTTATTCGTGATTTGACGAAAGTTGGGTCCAGATATGGACAAGGTTACTCCTGTGACTACAGAGTCTCTATTCGTGTTGACGAATTTGTTTCTCTTCTGGTGTTGACAAGGGTAGTCCAAGTGTGGACGAAGGTGTTCAGTACCTGTGGCGTTACATAGGTGGTGGAAGTTGAAGTCAGAATCATTAGCAGATGTTGAATCAGTTGTTGCCGTAACAACCAGATTCAATTGGCGGATGTCGTTCCCTAAGCATTCGTTGCTGTGGTTAGTAAACTTTCGGGTTTCTTGGTATTCAACCGTCTCGTACCTCGATCGTTTGAAGGCCGGTCGCTCTTCACCCAGTCGGGTCCAAGCCGTTTGAATAGGGGCAACTGTTGCACCCCAAAATTTGCTTAACCTTTTTCTTGCCTGGTTTATGTTTCATTGCATTTCATTTGCATAGTTACATCATGCACATATCAATCATTTGCATATCATAACATATCAAGTCATCCAAGAAGGTATTAAGTTCCATTTATGTCAAAAGAAGCCTATCTAGAGGTGTTATCTGAGCCTGAGAGACCATCCAAGTCATCAGAGAAGGGTTGAAGTCATGAGAAGTTTGAGTGCCCACAGGGGGATTTCTCTCCTAACTTGAGGTGTATTGAAGATCATCAACAGGGAATGTGAATTTGAGGTGGTTATGGATTTCATGGGATGCCTAGGGGGCCCTATTGAAGCTTAGACAAGTCATTGTATCAAGTTCAAGAGCCATGGTTGAGGTGTGTACAAGTAAGGTTTCATCTGGGTAACCCTAGGTCAAGGAGAGCAAAGAAAGGGCATCAAGACCTAGCTATAGGTCATGGAAGTCATGGATTGATATGTTGAAGTGTCGCTACTGCGAAAATCGGCGCCGGCTGACAGAAGAGTTGCCACCGTGCGTTATTTATCCCAACGGAGGGAAAGGAAACGCTCGAAGTAAACCTCGCAAAAAACGGGGAAAGGTATGGTCATTGCAACCAAAACCTGGGTTCGGGAGTCGGTTACGCAAGGGGAAGGTATTAGCACCCCTCACGTCCGTCGTACTCGACGGGATCCACGCTTGCTTGGGTTGTCTAAAGGATGCAAAAACAATCTATCTACGGCTGCTAAATCTAAACGGAAGGGAATTGACTCGATAGAGCGTCGCACTCTACGCATACGTATTCTCAAGAGAGAAAGTCAGAGTCAACGTAGTTCGGGACTACGGGGAAATTGGCTCGCCAAGACCTCGCGTCTTGTGCCTACGTACTTTCACACCGCATGGAAGATCAGAGTTTACTTAGTTCAGGCTAACTACGGCTAAAACTGGGGTGTTCTCACACAGCAGTGAGAAATTAACTGGTTTTAAAGGTTCGGGAACCTATGGGGAAAACTTCGGTCTAGTCTCAAATGCACTCGGGCAAGAGAAAGGGGTTACAATTAGTCGTCAGTGGGAAAGTCTCGATCGCACATCAGTGAGAGAACAAAGGGTTAATTGTTAGTGTGCTCGCTAGGATGTCGCATCCTATGCCTACATATCCTCGTCTGGTACGAGGAATCAGAGCAGCTGTAGTTCGGCTACTTTCGGGACCACAGCTCAAATCTCGTTTTATTAACATTCTAAAAAATGGTTACAATGATTGAATACTGAAAATAAACTCCTAGAAAATACTATCCTATCCTATCCTGGAAAAAATCAAATAGAAAGTAGTCCCCTAACAAGTGGACTTCTAAACTATCCCTTAAAAAGGTAAAATAAACTCTATGAAAAAATACACTCTAAAAAATATTACCTCTAATATTTTTTCTCTTTTTCATACTTCTATTTTCTTCTTTTTTCATGTCTTTCTTTTTTCTTTTTCAATATTTTTCACATTCTTTCTCCTTTTCTTTTTCAATATTTTTCTATATTTTTTCTCTATTTTTTCATACTATTTTTCAATATTCTTTATTTCTTTTTCATTTTTTCAAATATAATCTTTTCATATTTTTTTCTCTTTTTTTCTATTTTTAAACAAAAGAAATAATAAAAAAAATGAAAAATACAAAAGGGGGGGGGGGGGGGGGACAGCTGCTACAAAGGGAGTGTGTATCAGCAACAAACAATTCTGAACTGGGCCCAGCCCAAAGCATTAGTTCAGAAAAAAAACGGAAACCAGGGGGGGAAGTTAGTGAACGGAGGGTGATGTAGCTAGTAAAACATTGGGCCCAAGCCCATTGCCACAAACACACGAAAGGGGGGGGGGGAAAGGAAATTGGAGGGGCATGCTGCGAAAAATGAAGTTGGGCCCAAGCCCACTGGCTGATTGGGAGTCCATGAGCTTCTTCCCTCCCTTTACTCATTCTGAACTTCTGAGAAACCCTAACTCCTTCCTTCCTTCGTCCGCCGCCGTCGGTTCCACTGTTCTTCTCTTCGTCCTCAAACTTTTGCCCTCCGATTGATTCTCCCGCTCTCTTCTCTTCCTTTCTCAGCCTTTCTCTCGTTCTCAATAACAAACACTCAATCAACGCAGATTCAATTCACAGCCCGAAGATCTCAACAGAAACTCTTAAGAAGATGAAGGTCCGTGGTGAAGAATCCTTGATGAACACTTGAGGAAAACAGATGAACAAAAGAGGCGATGAAGATCAGAAAGATTGTTATGAGTATGGATGAGTAAACCTTGATGAACATCGATTTGAAGATGGCGAAGCACTTGGAGGAACTTCTGGAAAACGCGCAGGAATCTTGATGCAAGTTCTGGTAAAAACATGCATGAGCCTGTGATGAAGCTTCCGTTGAGGATCTTTATCGGAGAAGGCGAAGATCCGTGCGATGTCTGGAAAAACGACGTTCTTGCGAAGAGTTTTCTGGAGATGATGAACTGTTCTTGCATGTTCTTGTGGTCGAAGATCTTGAAGAAGGCGACGGTGATGAAGATCGAGCGAGATGGAGGAATTGAAGTTCTTGGAGATTTCTAGGCGAATGAGGAAAAACTGATGCAATTTGTGAATCATTTTTGCTAAACGATGATGATTTTGGGAAAGATTGATGAATGTTCTATCTGGAAAATGCAAGAACGGACGATGAAGATTTTCTGGCGTTTTCTTGAAGTTTCCGGCGGTTTGGATGAAATTGATGAACGGTGGTTGAGTGTTGATCGGAGAAAGATGAAATTCTGGAAGCATCATTATTGGTGATGAAGGAATGATGAAGAAATCTGAGATTGGGATGAAGATCAGAGCAAGAAAAGATGAAGATTGGTGGTTTTGGTTTTCCGGCGAGTTTGTTGTGGCGGCCTGAGTAAGTTAAGGTGACCGGAAGTGGTTTGCTGCGGTGGTCACCGGACTTTGCATGTAGTTCGGTGAGGGTTCCCGGTGAGAGGAGACGGAGACAAGTGGCGAGAAACAGGTTGCATGAAGGCCACGTGGTCTATGGAGTGTGGCATGGAAGCCACGTGTGGGAGAGAATGGAGAGAGGTGAGTTGTAAGGTGTCAGGCAGAGAATTATGATATGTGGCCTCCTCCATCTGGCTTACACGTGTAATCAGACTATATAGTGGACTTTGACTGAATTGGGCTTCGCAGGTTTGGATAATGAGGCCCAAAAATAGACTAATGAACATGGTTAAATGATGAATTAATATGGATTAGTGGACTGATTAACAGGATTAATAAACATGATTGAAACGGATTGATATGGATTAAAATGGACAATTAAATGGAAAAACTGAATTAACTACTGCTCAGAATTAATGAACGGATTAAAGGCTAATTAAACTAAAAATTAACTCTAAAATAACCCTAATATTATTCTAACAATTAAAATCTATTAAATCTCTAAAACCATTATACTCTAATTGAATCTAAAAACTAATTAACCTAATATTCTAAAAACAAATTAACTATTAAAATGTTACAACTATTTATTATCTATTGCTAATATCCTAAAATGATTAAAAAAATGATTTAAAACTATTTAATATCTAATAAATTCTAAAAATGGATTAAAACTATTAAGACTATTTTAAAAAACTATTAATATTCTATATTACCCTAAAATGATTTTAAAAATATAATAAAACCCTAATAATGGCCAATAAAATCCAGAAAATCCACAATAATTCCCAGAGGGAACAAAAATAGCATAGAACGGCAAATAACACTGCGAGAGCGCACCAAAATAGCCGGTAAAAATAGAAGGACACCGAAATATCCCTAAAAACAACAGCACGAGCTGAAAACACCGAGAATAGCACGAATGCCCAAAAAATCGAATCTACTTATCTAAACTGATTAAAAACACCTGAGACGCGAGACGAGAGCTGTGATCCCGATAAAATCAAACCAAATGAAAAATGCACTGTATGCGATATGCAGATGCGAATGCAGTCATGCATCGAAACATGAACCAAATACGGGACCCGGTTGGTCAAATTTTAGGGTGCAACAGCTGCCCCTATTCAAGCAGCTTGGACCTGAATGGTTGAAGAGCGCCCAACCTTTGATCATTCAAAGGTAGAAGATGGTTGAATACAAATGGAACCCTGAAATTTGCCAGCCGCAAAAATAAACTGCGAAGCTGTTTGAGAAATAGCGTCTAATAAACTAAAGTCTGATTGTCACGGCAACAACTGGTCAATTATCTGATAAATTTTTTGCTATTTTTTTTTTCCAACATCAATCACCTGTGTGACGCCACAGATACTGATTCTTCGGAATAATGCTTCAAAAAAGCAAACACCTTCCCATCTGTTATGGGATCTTTTCTGTCGACTCATGGTTCAAGGCGAACCTGAGGAAACTCTCCTGGGGAATTCTGAATTGAACTGCCTGGCACCTATTCGACGAAGGCGGCAGCTTCAGAAGTTCGATATGTGTCAATCTTTTTTTTTTAGTGCCGACGTAACAACTAAATGAAGAATCACTCCGCTAGAGGAGAAGAGAAGCTGAACCAAACAACTCTGCGGGGGAACAAATTCGAAATCCAATAGGTATACCCAACCTGGTCCATGTTTCGAAATGCGTATGCCTGATATGATGCAATGCCCGATATGACATGAATATGTTATACGTTTGTAACTGCAATGCCCCGTACGGCATGAATATGCTATGCGTTTTGATAGATGCAAATCTAACGATATATGCAAATGCTAATGTAAGCTCGAGCTGCCAGAGAACACCAGGTCTGCAAACCACTTGGCAAAATAAATGCCGAAGGAAACGTCCACTCCACTGAAGGTAACCTGATATCACAGAATCATCTCAGCAAAATAAATGCTGGAAACGGGAAACCAAATCCGCTGGGGATAACCATCCTGCTGGAGAAATGGAAAAGCAACCCTGCTTGGGGAGAAAGAAGAAACAACTCTGCTTAGGGATGCTCTCTTCAAACCATTGACAACTGATTGCGCTCTGCGGGGATTGACCCAAACAAGGGTTGATTGCGCGCAGCACACTGCTGGAAATGCCCCTACTATCAAGGATATTAATCTTAATCTGCTGAGGATACTCCGGATCCTACTCTGATACGGGATACAATACAATCTCGACTCTTCCGGGGATAATATGAAATATCTGCTGAAGAGTAGCAATTCTGATTTAACAACATCCGTAAGGAATTCAAACATTAATCGGAGAACTGGTATCCGTTAAGCTTCGTATCGGGGAACATGACAACATGCGAGTCATTGGGAATTACTGTGTCAGATACCTTTAGGTTTTTGTTTTGCTGGTTTAGGATAAACATGGACTATGTACACAGTGGAAGATATGGGAAATACTAGACGAGAACTAGCATTCAAAGGTAAACTACCAGATGAGAACTGATAGAAAAATAGGTTATCGGACGAGGATTGACTTGGTTTGGACATCAGACGGGGCTGACTGGATAATAGACTGAGGCATAGACAACCAGACGAGAACTGGCTGAAAGCTGACGTACACCAGACGAGAACTGGTATAACAGCTAGGTTAAAACACACGATGATCAGACGAGAACTGATTACGCGACGACATGTACCAGACGAGAACTGATACCACACTTGAAGAAACGGTGACCAAACGAGAACTGGTTACAATAAACTACACCAGACGGGAACTGATGCTTACAATAAACTACATCAGACGGGAACTGATGTTTACGGAAGGGTGGGCCAGACGAGAACTGGTTACCGGTTTGCCAGGCGAGAACTGGACTTTAGAAATAACTGGTTACTGACACGCAACAGGTTTAAACTACAGGTCAATGATCCAACGAAAGCAAGGCCTTTTCGGAATGTTAAGGTTTTTGATAAGGGTACTGACACGATTCCCCGATACTCAACTCTGGCTGGAGATAAACAGGCTGGCTTGAACAACTTGCCCCAGTACACTCAGCTGGGGATAAAAGATTGGCTTGAACAACTTGCCCCAATCTAACTTTTGGGAATATTGCTCGGAACAGCTTGCTACGAGACGACTTCGAGAATATTGCCCCGGTATCTGTACGACAACAGAATTCAATCTCCATTAACACTTCTGCAGTGACTTGCCCCTGATTGAGCGTTCTAGCGACTTAACCTGATCTGATTATCCACCTGAAGTATCTGCTTTCAAATCTCCATGCTCTGTATAACTGCCCCTGATTGGGTCTCGAGAAGACTCACTTCTGATCAACTGCTTCTCAAATAAACTGCCCCTGATCCACTGAAGATTCGAGACTCGTCCTCAGACTAACTGATTCTGAACTCACTGGAAATTAATGCCCCGGTTCACAGGTCTTCACAACATACACCATCCTGGTTCAGACTGCTGGATTACTCAGTCCTGCTCGATCATTCCCTGTTGGAATTTCTTTTATGCCAACTACTAACCTGCGATTAAAACTGTCTATTCACGAATGGTAATCTTAATGCAGTGTTTATGCAGATTTTGAAAAAATTTTGAGCTGTCACTCATTTACATGCCATGATTGAGTGACGAATGAAACAAAGTTCAAACGTGGTGCTTACGTGGTCAGTGAAAAATACAACAAGGATGTGACTAGCAAGTCAAGAAGGAGTCAGGTTACTCAACCTTATCGTAATGCGCTTTCAGAATAACCCAACCTCAATTAGGTCTTTTAAGGGTTGTATCGTGGTCGGGTTCACGGTTCGTGAAACAAAGGATATTTGGCTCAAATTTTGATTTGTACCCACCCCTTCTACGTGATGATCTCCAATCCTAAGGTTTAGTTAACCTGGCACAAGCGCTCGCCTCTTCGAGAGGTATGTTGAATGGTAAGAACCACAACTAAGGAACTCACAGGGCTTTTCCGGAGTGATAGTTACTCCTTCTTTGCTTCCGGTGTCTGTGTACACGACTTTGTGACTCGCTGGGGACAGAATTTCTATCCCTCTTTTTCATTCTTTTGATTCCCTAATTTTTGCCTGGACTGACTCCTTTTGAGTTCTTTTCGATTTTTTCTTTTGAAGTCCAGCGGGATGCCCTGATTTTTGCCTAAGTATTAGCCTTCCAGCTTTCTCTTTCTTTTTACTTAGCGGGCTTTCTTTCTTTCTTGTGGAACAAAGTCGTGTGACACTGGTTGTCTTGATTGCTCCGAAGGATTGTAACTGTCTCACTCCTGATTGGTGAGGTTTAACCACTTGAAAGGTATAAACTGATTGGTCCTCGAAATACAACACTCCTCTATAAGACTTGAATGCTCGGTCAAGCTAACTGACAACTACCCTGCCCCGGGTTAAGATGTGAGGGTTTAAAAAAGTCCGAAAAAACTTCTACTTCCTGGCTCGAAGTGGTTAACAAGGGACTAACTCCTTATATCTCCAGTGTTTAGGGGATTTGAAACAATGCCTTGTACGTCATCGGTAAGGTCTTATCTGAAAACATACGATCATTGGTTATGAGTTTATTTCGTCATCCTCCCTCCAATCTTTGCTAGTCACAGCGATAAAGTGGAGTGAATAAAATGCAAGTGTCAGTGCAATGCAGTAAATGAGCGACAGCGACATGATTAATTCAGAAAAATGCATAGTCACTTTATTATTATCACCATTCAAAACATACAATGCTTAAAAGCAGGTAGTAACTAACAGAAAAGAAACTACAAATGCAAATGATATAACATCTGAGGACTGCCAATGCTGATGGCGCCTGCCTGTCTGAATCACTGGCTTTTGCTGGGGAATACTTTCCGAGTCTACGAGCTTAGACAGCTGAACGGTTAGTATGAACAAACAGAAGTCCTTCTCGAAAGGAAATGCAATCCTGGTCGATCAACTGTTGTACTTTCGCCTGAAATGATTTACAATCTTCTGTCGAATGCCCCGGAGAACCACCATGGTAACCACACTGAACGTGGGGATTGTACCCAGGAGGGTAAGGTTCTGGAACTGGCTTAAGAGCTTTAGGTTCCACCAAAGAACTCTGGATCAAAGACGGTAGCAGCTGGCTATACGGCATAGGCACTGGGTGAAAAGGAGCTTTCCTTCGTTCCAAGTTGTTGCGAGGTCGATTCTGATTCTGACGCTGATTCTGATAACCTCGGCCCCGAGTTCGCTGATTTGCAATGGAAGCGACATAAGATTCCTGATAGGGTGCCCTAGGCACGGCTGTCTGTCCAGTATAACAAGCCACAGGAGGTACTGATCTCTGATAAGATGAAGAACCAACAAAACCCACTGATTCGCTTCGAAGATATTCAACATTTGGCATGACTGCATTAATCACAACTCCTTCTTCACTCTGATAGTCACAAGGATATTCAGTTTCACCAGTTTAATCATTTGAAGTAATCTGAATTTTCCCAATTCTTATGGCATACTCAAGGCGTTCTCCTAATGTTACCACGTCAGAGAAACTTAATGGAAGTCCAAGCAATCTTTCGAAGTACGGATCCTGTAGGGAATCTACAAACATGCTTGTCAGCTCTTGGTCTAACAGCGGTGGGTGCACTCTAGCAGCAAATTCTCTCCATCTCTGAGCATATCTCCGGATAGGTTCATTGTTCTCTTGAGACAATTCTTGCAACTGCATGCGATGGGGAGCTATGTCTAGGTTATAATCGTACTGCTTCAGAAAGGCTCTGGCTAAATCCATCCATGACTGAATCTGATTTCTCTCTAACTGCATATACCACCTCAAAGATGCCCCAGTCAGACTATCTTGAAAGCAATGGATCATCAATTTGTCATCTCGCACAAACGAAGTCATTCTTCGACAGAACATCATCAAATGTTGCTTCGGACAGCTATCTCCTTTATACTTTTCAAACTTCGGCGCTCTGAATTTATAAGGCAACACCAGGTCAGGAACTAAACACATGTCTACAGCATCCAGGTTAACAGCATCTTTCATTTTCAAAGCTTTCACTCCTTCTTCCAACGCTCGGAGTCTTCTCTCCCTCTCAAGAGCTCTTGGATCTACCATCCCAGCCATTGGAGTATCTCTTCGGTAATTCATCACAGGGAAAGCAACACCTTGATTGTTAACAGGAGGAGGAAGTTCATTTCGGGCAACAAACTGCTCATGTCGATCTCGGTCCATAACAGAAGGCTGTACAACTTGGTCTGCAGTAACGTTGTTCACTTGCGGGAAGTCTTCCATGGAATCATACAGAGGGTTGGACGTCATAGTGAACCCTGTCAGGGTGTTAGGAGACTGGAAATTGCCTTCAGACATAGCTACCAATAATCTTCAGCTGACTTCAATGCTCGATTCTGCTCAAATCTACTCAACCCCTAGGTCGGTCTTCTGACAATCAACAGCTGCTCAGTCCAAACTCCGGGTAATCACCTTCAGGAAACAAAGGCTGGATCAGAACTCTGGCTAACTGGAGGATGATATGCAATATGATGCAACACTGATATGCACATGATATGCAAGATGCAGCAAACAACGGGACCACAGCCCCCACACAAATCTGAATACTGCTGCGCTGCTGACGGAGTACGTTCGCTCTGAAGAGAAGACCAAAATAACGGGTAGGTTGAAAGTCAAGTTTCCTGCAAACCCCCCCCCCCACTCACAGGTATGGACCTATATCTGACAAGGTACGGCATCTTATGCGGTCGTCAGCGTCACAGACTTTCAAGACTGACGATACGATTCCCAGAAGGAGTGGCATCATCAAGTCTTGAAGAGGCCTCACTTAGCTAACTTCCAAATGATCGGTTCCCGGGGTCGACAATCCAGCTAACCAACAACCCCCTCGACCCAAAGGGTAGAAAAAGAAGTCAACCAGAAGAACCTCGTCAGAATGTAGATTTCGCGGGACACTAGTACAAGCAAAGCCGGTACGCGCCCACTAATCTCTACTCTAAGTCTAAGGTGCACTCAAGCCCAGGTCCGGCTTATCTCTCAATCATAGAACACCCGTCACACCCCAACAGCAACAGATAATATCAATAAATAAACCCCAATAGACAAGCAAACAAGCGCTAGGATTGACTCTCTTAGGGGACGTTGGATCCCACATGCATGGGGAACTATCGCAGTCCCCAGCAGAGTCGCCAGCTGGCGCTACTGCGAAAATCGGCGCCGGCTGACAGAAGAGTCGCCACCGTGCGTTATTTATCCCAACGGAGGGAAAGGAAACGCTCGAAGTAAACCTCGCAAAAAACGGGGAAAGGTATGGTCATCGCAACCAAAACCTGGGTTCGGGAGTCGGTTACGCAAGGGGAAGGTATTAGCACCCCTCACGTCCGTCGTACTCGACGGGATCCACGCTTGCTTGGGTTGTCTAAAGGATGCAAAAACAATCTATCTACGGCTGCTAAATCTAAACGGAAGGGAATTGACTCGATAGAGCGTCGCACTCTACGCATACGTATTCTCAAGAGAGAAAGTCAGAGTCAACGTAGTTCGGGACTACGGGGAAATTGGCTCGCCAAGACTTCGCGTCTTGTGCCTACGTACTTCCACACCGCATGGAAGATCAGAGCTTACGTAGTTCAGGCTAACTACGGCTAAAACTGGGGTGTCCTCACACAGCAGTGAGAAATTAACTGGTTTTAAAGGTTCGGGAACCTATGGGGAAAACTACGGTCTAGTCTCAAATGCACTCGGGCAAGAGAAAGGGGTTACAATTAGTCGTCAGCGGGAAAGTCTCGATCGCACAGCAGCGAGAGAACAAAGGGTTAATTGTTAGTGTGCTCGCTAGGATGTCGCATCCTATGCCTACATATCCT
Source organism: Lathyrus sativus (assembly GCA_963859935.3). Classification (NCBI taxonomy): domain Eukaryota; kingdom Viridiplantae; phylum Streptophyta; class Magnoliopsida; order Fabales; family Fabaceae; genus Lathyrus; species Lathyrus sativus. The sequence goes on from OZ012735.1 coordinate 278,591,918, forward strand.
CGTCTGGTACGAGGAATCAGAGCAGCTGTAGTTCGGCTACTTTCGGGACCACAGCTCAAATCTCGTTTTATTAACATTCTGAAAAATGGTTACAATGATTGAATACTGAAAATAAACTCCTAGAAAATACTATCCTATCCTATCCTGGAAAAAATCAAATAGAAAGTAGTCCCCTAACAAGTGGACTTCTAAACTATCCCTTAAAAAGGTAAAATAAACTCTATGAAAAAATACACTCTAAAAAATATTACCTCTAATATTTTTTCTCTTTTTCATACTTCTATTTTCTTCTTTTTTCATGTCTTTCTTTTTTCTTTTTCAATATTTTTCACATTCTTTCTCCTTTTCTTTTTCAATATTTTTCTATATTTTTTCTCTATTTTTTCATACTATTTTTCAATATTCTTTATTTCTTTTTCATTTTTTCAAATATAATCTTTTCATATTTTTTTCTCTTTTTTTCTATTTTTAAACAAAAGAAATAATAAAAAAAATGAAAAATACAAAGGGGGGGGGGGGGGGGGACAGCTGCTACAAAGGGAGTGTGTATCAGCAACAAACAATTCTGAACTGGGCCCAGCCCAAAGCATTAGTTCAGAAAAAAACTGAAACCAGGGGGGGGGGGAAGTTAGTGAACGGAGGGTGATGTAGCTAGTAAAACATTGGGCCCAAGCCCATTGCCACAAACACACGGAAGGGGGGGGGGGGAAGGAAATTGGTGGGGCATGCTGCGAAAAATGAAGTTGGGCCCAAGCCCACTGGCTGATTGGGAGTCCATGAGCTTCTTCCCTCCCTTTACTCATTCTGAACTTCTGAGAAACCCTAACTCCTTCCTTCCTTCGTCCGCCGCCGCCGGTTCCACTGTTCTTCTCTTCGTCCTCAAACTTTTGCCCTCCGATTGATTCTCCCGCTCTCTTCTCTTCCTTTCTCAGCCTTTCTCTCGTTCTCAATAACAAACACTCAACCAATGCAGATTCAATTCACAGCCCGAAGATCTCAACAGAAACTCTTAAGAAGATGAAGGTCCGTGGTGAAGAATCTTTGATGAACACTTGAGGAAAACAGATGAACAAAAGAGGCGATGAAGATCAGAAAGATTGTTATGAGTATGGATGAGTAAACCTTGATGAACATCGATTTGAAGATGGCGAAGCACTTGGAGGAACTTCTGGAAAACGCGCAGGAATCTTGATGCAAGTTCTGGTAAAAACATGCATGAGCCTGTGATGAAGCTTCCGTTGAGGATCTTTATCGGAGAAGGCGAAGATCCGTGCGATGTCTGGAAAAACGACGTTCTTGCGAAGAGTTTTCTGGAGATGATGAACTGTTCTTGCATGTTCTTGTGGTCGAAGATCTTGAAGAAGGCGACGATGATGAAGATCGAGCGAGATGGAGGATTTGAAGTTCTTGGAGATTTCTAGGCGAATGAGGAAAAACTGATGCAATTTGTGAATCATTTTTGCTAAACGATGATGATTTTGGGAAAGATTGATGAATGTTCTATCTGGAAAATGCAAGAACGGACGATGAAGATTTTCTGGCGTTTTCTTGAAGTTTCCGGCGGTTTGGATGAAATTGATGAACGGTGGTTGAGTGTTGATCGGAGGAAGATGAAGTTCTGGAAGCATCATTATTGGTGATGAAGGAATGATGAAGAAATCTGAGATTGGGATGAAGATCGGAGCAAGAAAAGATGAAGATTGGTGGTTTTGGTTTTCCGGCGAGTTTGTTGTGGCGGCCAGAGTAAGTTAAGGTGACCGGAAGTGGTTTGCTGCGGTGGTCACCGGACTTTGCATGTAGTCCGGTGAGGGTTCCCGGTGAGAGGAGACGGAGACAAGTGGCGAGAAAGAGGTTGCATGAAGGCCACGTGGTCTATGGAGTGTGGCATGGAAGCCACGTGTGGGAGAGAATGGAGAGAGGTGAGTTGTGAGGTGTCAGGCAGAGAATTATGATATGTGGCCTCCTCCATCTGGCTTACACGTGTAATCAGACTATATAGTGGACTTTGACTGAATTGGGCTTCGCAGGTTTGGATAATGAGGCCCAAAAATAGACTAATGAACATGGTTAAATGATGAATTAATATGGATTAATGGACTGATTAACAGGATTAATAAACATGATTGAAACGGATTGATATGGATTAAAATGGACAATTAAATGGAAAAACTGAATTAACTACTGCTCAGAATTAATGAACGATTAAAGGCTAATTAAACTAAAAATTAACTCTAAAATAACCCTAATATTATTCTAACAATTAAAATCTATTAAATCTCTAAAACCATTATACTCTAATTGAATCTAAAAACTAATTAACCTAATATTCTAAAAACAAATTAACTATTAAAATGTTACAACTATTTATTATCTATTGCTAATATCCTAAAATGATTAAAAAAATGATTTAAAACTATTTAATATCTAATACATTCTAAAAATGGATTAAAACTATTAAAACTATTTTAAAAAACTATTAATATTCTATATTACCCTAAAATGATTTAAAAAATCTAATAAAACCCTAATAATGGCCAATAAAATCCAGAAAATCCACAATAATTCCCAGAGGGAACAAAAATAGCATAGAACGACAAATAACACTGCGAGAGCGCACCAAAATAGCCGGTAAAAATAGACGGACACCGAAATATCCCTAAAAACAACAGCACGAGCTGAAAACACCGGGAATAGCACGAATGCCCAAAAAATCGAATCTACTTATCTAAACTGATTAAAAACACCTGAGACGCGAGACGAGAGCTGTGATCCCGATAAAATCAAATCAAATGAAAAATGCATTGTATGCGATATGCAGATGCGAATGCAGTCATGCATCGAAACATGAACCAAATACGGGACCCGGTTGGTAAAATTTTAGGGTGCAACATGAAGCATGTGTATGGATGAGCCAAGATCAAGTTCAAAAGAATCAAGAGTGGTTGGAGGTGTGTGAGACAGGGTTCCTAGGGTAAAATCCCCTACATAGCACTGGACTTCCAAGCCACATAAGTCAAAATACAAGTTTTCAAATGGATTCTTGGCCAACATGAAACTTGTAGAGATTCTAAATGCCTTTAATTTGAGTACTATAAGTCTTTAAGAAGATTTGTAGAACTCAAGTTATGGTTCTTGCAAGTTACAAGTCACCAGAGGACACTGAAATTTATCTGTGAAAGTCACTTGACTTCCAAGCAACGTTTTACCCTCAAGGAGTTTTCAAATGGATTCTTGGCCAACATAAGAGTTGTAGGTCTTGATCTTAGATTTAATTTGAGTACTAGAAGTCCTCAAGGAGATTTGTGGAACTCAAGTTATGATCTTGGCAATCCAGGGGTATTTTGGGAAAGTTGAATTATAGGTCCTTTTTCAACATGTGTCAAAATCTCTATCTTCCACTCCTCAAATGAAAAAGAGTTCAACATGAAATGTGTTTAGAATGATGTTTTTAGGTTAGATAAGAAGTCATGCGGGATTGAATTGGCTTGCTTCACAAAATGATCCAAAATGGCCTAAAAAGGGGGATTTTTCAAATGATTCAAAGGAGGGAAATTGGGATTTTTGAATTATAAGTCATAAACATGGCATGTGGGTAGTAATTTTGAATGGAAATTGAATTTCAAACACATTGGCAATGTCACAATTTTGAGATGAGCCCTAATTTTATGACTTGCTTTGAAAAGTGCTTTCTTACATTACAAGTTACAATGCCAAAACAAGAATCAAAGCATTTCAGGCTGAGCTAGCTATCCAAACACTCTCACAAACCAATTTGTAGTTGAAAGTAACATTCTAGAGCCAACTGTAACAAGCAAATCGTGACTGGTGCATTGGATTTTCAAGTGTAAATTAGAATTTTGGATCAACCGATTTGGGCCTGAATTGGATTGCAAAAGCCCACAAATAGTTTCTATTTAAGCTCTAGAATGATTCCAGATGAAGTTTGGTGCAGAATTCGTGGAGAGAGTGAAGATAGCAAGTTGAGTTTCAAGGGTTCTAACTGAAAACGGTTTTGGAGTTTGGATCAATATCAAGCCAAATTGAAGTGCCTAGAAGTTTCATCTTGCTTCACTGATCGTGTTTGAAGAGTTGTGGAGTTTGAATCCATCATCTTCTACCTCTGTTGATTCAATTTTCACAAGTATGTAAATCTTAAATTTCCTATTGATCTAGGCTGAATTATTTAGCAATGTGCATGTGGTTAGGTTCCCTATGATTGGTAGAACGATTTAGGTTTGGTTTGGCATCATTTGGTGATGATCAAGGGAGTGCACCAATTTCTGTTTGGATTCAATTACATGTGGTCTTGAGGAATTAACATGATTGTGATAGCTTAGGATGATCAGTGTAACATGAGGAGTAGTTCCATGGCTTTAGATTTGAGTTTAGTGAAGATCAAGAATGTGACATGTTTTGGAAATGCTATCGGGTTTGAGAATCTAGAAGGAATTGAGAAAATCTGAGGCCAGATTCATGATCAGGATGGAATTTTGAGTGAGATAGGTATCATCTTTGTGATTTCTGGTCACCTGCAAGTGGACCTTCACCGGAGAAGACAGTGTTTTCCACCGTGGACCACCGCCTGAGAATAGTCTCAGGTCACCAGAACTTTGGGGAAGATAATGTCTGGACCCTTGGATCAGTTCTTCAGATGGACTTTGTACGTAGATCGTGTGGACATGATTTAAGCTCAGCTATCCCTCCATTAATTCAATACGCAGCGTTTCATTTATTGACTCAGCTTGTGAGTCACCAGCCACGTCATGCACGTATGGATATGCTCAGGGTCCTTGGATTTGATTACCAGTCTTCTCATCCAACGCATATCATTTAATTCAGCATTTTATTTTCTTTTTATTCTTTTTGGATTTATTTTAATTCATTTGATTTCTAAAATCCATATTAAATCCAATTTTGATCCAAAAAATATTTCAAAAATATCTCCATAATCCTGGATTTAATTGTGATTTTATGAAATCAAGAAATCTCATTTTCATCCAGTTTTTCAATTTAATTTGATTTTCTCCATTTTATTATTTTCTTTAATTTTGTATATCTGCTACATGTTTTTGCTGATTTTATTGTGACCAATTGGTGAGGAATTTTGAGTTGGTTCTTGTTGTATTAGTTAGCATAGAGAAGCATTTACCCTTAGAAATTTTATCATATTTTTGTGAATAAATCTTAGGCCAAGTTGAGTGGTGAACATAAGGAGTGTTAGATTTAGGGTTTCAAAACAACTAGTTGTGGTTTAGGACATAGTTTGGGGACTTAGGTTTTGATTTAGGTCCTGGGATTTATATGGCGTATTGGGTATAGGATTAGGTTCCCTTAGAAATTTAATTAGAATTTTTTGATCTATTTTAGCATTTTATTTGTATTTTGCAATTGGTGTGATGTTTGTGGGTTTCTCCCTTGGATGTTTGGTTTATTCAATTTGAGTGGGGCTATTTTGGGTGTGATTTTTGCTTGGACTTTGCTTGGATGAATTGAAGATCAATTGAAGATGCTTTGGAGAGCTTAAAGGAGCTTGGATGTGAATATTCTCTCATCTCGTGGATGCTTGTCAGAAGCTTAGGGAATTAGGATATGTAGGAAGAGCATTAGAATAGTTTTGTTTCTTCTTTCAAACATAGAGAGCTTCTTGTGCCTCTATTCAATCCTATGACACAAGGTCCTCCCAAATAAGTTCCATCTCTCCTTAGGAGGGATGTAGGGCATGCTTTGGTTGAGTAGAACCTTGGGGATGTCTTTCAATTTGCAATGTTAAGTTCTTAGTGATTTCCTTTGGTTGTCATTAAGTTTCTTAACATTATAACCTGATCTTGTTGAATGATTCTCCCTTGGAGGTCCTTGTTGAAGCTTGGTAAAGAGAAAGTTTGTTGCTTGTTGAAGCTTATTGAAGTTGAAGTTCGTGCTTGTTGAAGCTAGGGTTTTGCTGCTTGTTGAAGATGAAGTTAGGAGCTTGTTGAGGCTATTTACTGGTTGGAGCTTGCTTAAGCTGGGAGCTTGTTGAAGCCTGGTGCTTGTTGAAGATTGAAGTTTATTGAAGCTTGAAGATGGGAGTTATTCATGAAGATGAAGGTTGTTGCTGCCAACTTTTTGCTGGTCAATCATCTGTTGTTGTCATAGCTGTTGTTTGCTGTAGGAGTTTGGTACTGCTGCTTGGGCTGCCTCCTCTGCCCTAGGTTTTTTTTTCTGTATTGTTTGTTGGCTTGTGTAGTTTGCCCCCTAGGGTTGAGGTGAATGATGATTCACTTTGCCTATGTTTTCTCTTGCCTCTCTCATATTGTTGCATCGCATGCATTTTACTGTATTTGCTTGCTTTCTTTTCTGTCTATCCCCTAGGATCTCTGATTTCCTCTGTGCAGGAGGGAATTATGATAGACATTAGGATTATTATCCATGCATGAAAACATTAGGTTAGTTTCCCTTGCAACCATAATGTTAGGGTCTTTCTCTCCTTATCTCAAAACAACTAAAAAATATAGTAGGAAGGTTAACCGATGCCGTACGTTACGAGCCTTAAGCTATTTTGGAAAAGGTTGCGGGAGGGTCACTCTTCAGTAATCTGACTGTTTAGTGTGGTACCCTTAGGGTGACACGCGACGTAGTCACTCTCAAATCATAGTCTCTAGTGCGTCAGAGATTGCCAACAAACTAAAAAACACTTCTTTCGTAAAAGATTCAAAACCAACATCAAAGTGTCATTTTTGTCCGCTTGGACTCTTAATCAAGAAAAACCCTTTTTGAAGGTAATAAAAAACAGTCAGACAAGCTTGTGTCTTCCGTAGCCCGAACTACGTTTGCTCTGATCTTTCATGCTGTATGAAAGTACGTAGGCATAGGATGCGGTATCCTAGCGAGCAACCTTTCTCGTAGGTAGGCGAACTACGTTGACTCTGATTTCTCGTTCCAGACGGGAATACGTAGGCATAAAGTGCGATACTTTGCCGAGTCATTTTATTTTCTTTTTTCACCCAGACCTTTAAATTAGATAGATAAACACACCCTTAGATAGAAAACAAGCGTGGATCCCGTCGAGTACGACGGACGTGAGGGGTGCTAATACCTTCCCCTTGCGTAACCGACTCCCGAATCCAGGATTTGGTTGTGACGACCATTCCTTTCCCGTTTTGCGTTAGGTTTACTCTGAGCGTTTCCTTTCCCTCCTTTTGGGATAAATAACGCACGGTGGCGACTCTTCTGTCATAGCCGGCGCCGATTTTCGCAGTAGAGACATGTACATATCATTTCCAGAGGGAGGTTTAGTCGTCCATGTCAACCTCTCAGTTTTCTAAAGCTCGAAGAATTCAAGGGTTATCTCCCAAAGCCAGTGGTCCAGACAGGCAGACGTCCTCAACATTGGCAGTCCTTGGGCACTTTTTTGCATTTACTTCTTGTTAATTGTTACTTGTGTTTAAACATTGTTGTTTTGAATGGTGATATTAATGAAATGATTATGCATTTTCCGAATCGGTCACGTCGTATTCACTCATTTTCCCCACTTATCACAATCACAGACACATACATCTTCTATCCACTCCACTCTACCACTGTTGTTTTAGAAAATATTGGAGGGAGGATGACGAAAACGAAATACCCATAATTGCAAATTGTATGCTTTCGGACAAAATCTCGTCAATGATGTACAAGAATTGTTTCAATTCCCCTAAACAACGGAGATATAAGGAGTTAATCCCTAGTCAACCACTTTGAGCCTAGAAGTAGGAGTTTCTTTCAGACTTTTAAACCCTTAACACTCAACCTGGGGCTGGGTAGTTGTTCAGTTAATCCAATCCCGCACTCGAATCAACAAAGAAAAATCCAAAAACAAGACGGTCGTTCATCAATAATCCATGACATGGCAGTCAGAATCCTCCAACAAAATAAAAAAAAATCAAAAGCCTGCTAAGTCAAGCACCTCAAAGGGGGACTTAGGCAAAAATCAAGGCAATCCCGATGGATCTGACAAACAAAATCAGTCCATGCAAAAGCTAGGGATCAATAAAGAAATCAAAAGAGGCTCTCAAACCCTCAATAAAAACAAAATAAGATTTAGTGACATCCATCAAAATCAAAATAAGGTGTCTGCCATCTCAAGCAAACCTTGAACCATCAAGCTTACACCGTTAAGATAAGCGTGCAAAATTAACTGAACGTAGGTATGGAGATCATCAAGAAGAAGGGGTGGGTACAAATTATACTTTGAGTCTGATATCCTTTGTTTCTATAACCGTGAACCAGACCACGCTACAACCCTCAAAAGACCTAATTGACGCAAGATTTAATCTGAAAGCATACTATCGCAAGGTTGCGTAACCTGAATCCTCACAAATTTGCTAATCATCAGTATTAGTGTCAATATCCTTGCTATATCTTTCACACCAATCAATTCAACACAACGTATGGACTAAATGGTCCATTCATTTCACTATCACGACACTTAAATAAACGACGTTTCTTTCAAAACATGCATTAAAACTACCATTCGTGAACAAACAATTTTATTTACAAGACATTAGTTGGCATTAAGGAAATTCCAACACGAAGCAATCAAACAGGATTGGATTATTCAGCGGTCTGGACCAGAACCAAGTATACCATATAACCTTATGGATCTGGGGCATTGACGTCCAACGAATTTGGAATCAGCCAGTCTGAGGCAAATCCCCAAGCATCGTTTGAGTATGGGGAAAATCATTCAAGAAGTGGTTGATCGGAAGTAAATCACCTCGAGAATATAGATTAGGGGCAGGCCATCCAGAGTTTCTTCAAGCTAGGGGAAGGTCCCTCCAATGCTCATTCAAGACAAGTTAAGTCTCTTCCACGCTCTTTCAGGGGCAAGCTACTCCAAGAGTATGTCGAAGTCAATTACCATGAGAATCGGTTAAACAATGATGAATCCTTTTGTGGTAACAATCAGGGGCAGACCACCCAGAATTTCTTTAACTTAAGGGTGGATCCCTCCAATGCTCATTCAGGACAAGTTAAGTCGCTTTGACGCTCTTTTAAGAGCAAGCTACTTCAAAAATGTATTGAAGTCAACCACCAAGAGTCAGTTGATCAAAGATGAATCCTTTCATGATACAAATTCTGGGGTAAGCCATCTTGAGGCCGACTCATGGCAAGTTACCATCTTTTCAGGATGAACTTTCCCAAAGATCATACTAGGGCAAGTTTGAACTACACTGGGGCAAGTTACTCAAGCAAATTCATTTTCGTCAGCAACCGTTGAGTTCAAGACAAGTGTCGGGGAGTTGTACCTTTGCCTTCCCACCAAAAGTCCAATCTGCATTGGCAACCACAAACTACCAAAGTCCGCCACATTGGCATTTCCAATCACCCGTTTGCAATCATATGCATCATACGCATCACATTCAATATCATAAGCATATTGCTTCATAATCACTTTTGTATCATATGCATACCCATAATCATATCATCTTTCCCCCAGCTCTTGCCACTCCGCACATCATCATTGGCATTTGTATTTCCATTTATGGAATGTTATCATCATCAAACATTCGCATATGCGAGCTCAGATCCAAGATCAATCTTGAAGATTTCCAAGATCATTAGCCCAGTCAGGGGCAGTCTCCGCATGGTCATGAGTGTTCCCCCACAGAGTGGTTCAACTTTTGGTTGGATCAATTCCAGAGCTTCAAAACGTCCGTCAGCCCAGTCAGGGGCATTATCTGCAAAAAGTGTGGGTCTATTAAAATCAGTTTCAGCTTGATCAGGGGCACATCACTCAGTAACATGAGCGTTCCTCATGGGAGTTATTATCATCCTTGTCTATGGTAGTAGCTTGTAGCGTATTTTCCATTATCCTTTTGATAATGGATTCCCTACATCCTTTTGGTACTAGGATCGATCTTATTTCCGTTCCATCATCCTTTCGGTGAGGGGTCTGGCATCCTTTTGGTGTCATAACCAGTGTATTTTCCATTATCCTTTTGGTAATGGATTCCCTACATCCTTTTGGTGTTAGGGTTAATCTTGTTTCCGCTCCATCATCCTTTTGATGATGGGTCTGATATCCTTTTGATGTCATGACTAGCGTATGTTCCATTATCCTTTTGATAATGGACTCCTTACATCCTTTTGGTGTTAGGGTTAATCTTGTTTCCGCTCCATCATCCTTTTGATGATGGGTCTGATATCCTTTTGATGTCATAACTAGCGTATGTTCCATTATCCTTTTGATAATGGACTCCATCATCCTTTTGATGATGGGTATGATATCCTTTTGATGTCATGACTAGCGTATGTTCCATTATCCTTTTGATAATGGACTCCTTACATCCTTTTGGTATTAGGGTTGATTCTGTTTCGCTCCATCATCCTTTTGGTAATGGATTCTCTACATCCTTTTGGTGTTAGGGATGATCTTGTTTCCGCTCCATCACCCTTTTGGTGATGGGTCTGATATCCTTTTGATGTCATGACTAGCGTATGTTCCATTATCCTTTTGGTAATGGATTCTCTACATCCTTTTGGTGTTAGGGATGATCTTGTTTCCACTCCATCACCCTTTTGATGATGGGTCTGATATCCTTTTGATGTCATGACTAGCGTATGTTCCATTATCCTTTGGGTAATGGATTCTCTACATCCTTTTGGTGTTAGGGATGATCTTGTTTCCGCTCCATCATCCTTGTGGTGATGGGTCTGGCATCCTTTTAGTGTCATAACTAGCATGATTTCCACTATCCTTTTGGCAGTAGGACCCTCACTTTCTTTTGATTTCAGAGCAGCGTTATGAGTATACTATCATCCTTTTGATGATAGGCTTGTCATCCTTTTGGTGTCAAGTTTTCTCTGTCAACATCCTTTTGGTGTTAGCAACCTTTGCAAAATATCCAGTATCCCATTCCCAAATATTTACATTCCCGGACAAATTCAGGGTCTTCTATATCTAATCATCTTCTACCTCGAAAGAATGAATGTCGTGGCATTTCGTCTTACTAGGTTTAAGCCGATTAGATAGGGGCATCTGTCACACCCTAAATTTGCCCGCCCTTTTTTTTAATCAAAAGCACTGGTACAAGTCATTAGGAGCATGAGAAAAAGAAAGGAGAAGCATGTTGAGTATCTCAAAAGTCATAGTGGGGTTGGAATGATCATCCAGTTCGTCTGCACAGTATCCAAGCAAAAAGGGGAAATTAGGGTTTTCGCACAGTTAAAAGTCGAGGTTTCAATGGTTTGATCAGTCGACGTCTTGAATTGATTTCCAATGAAATAGGTTAAATGATGCTACATTGCTTCAAATATGAATTCAATTTGAGGTTGGCACCCAAATATTGAAGACAATGCAGCTCAGGCCCGATTAGGATTTTCGATCAGAAAAAGTCAACTGTAGTTTGACTTTTGATATGAAAGGTGTTCTAATGATGCAATCTTGATTCATAAGGTTTATATGGCTTAGTGAAGTCCATTCAAGAAGATTCAAGGCCTCAAGATACCCGGATCGTCAACAGTCGGCTCGATAGTCACCGATTGATCGAACGGTTGACCGAAAAGTCAACACTCCAACCATAAGGAATTTGACTTCAAGATATGAATAAAAAATGTTCCTTATGTCATATTACACCTTCCCATAAAATTTCATGACCATTGGATCAAGGGTTAGGAAGTAATTGCAAAAGTCGGGAATTAGGGTTTTGAAAGGGACAAGACCACAACTCCTCAACCACATATCCAAATGAAGTGGTTCAAAGATCATTAGAAAGCTCTTGAAAAATCCTACAAAAGCCTCAACATGGTCCATGATTAAAAAATTCATAGAATTGGAGTTATGACAAAATTCATTTTAAGAAGGGAAATAACTTAGAAAAATTCTAAGTTATTTAGCCTTTTTAAGTGGTTTTTTCAGCAACTTGGAAGAATTTTTCAACCTGGTTCCATCAAGAATTTGGAAATCCCCAAAACATGAAAGTTGTAGAGCTACTTAAAGGCTTTCTAAATTGTGGTAGAACTTCTCAATAGCATGTGTGAGCAGAAAGTTATGCACTATGGAAGTTAGGGTTGTCAACACTGAAAGCACAATCCAACACTTCTCAAAATTCAAATTTTCACAACTTGAACTATCCTTGACCCTTGGATCATGATTCAATCTGATGTTTAGATGTGTGGATGAAGGGAAATTCAGAAAAATGTAAGGTTTGAAGAGAGAGAGGCAAGTTGCAACTTTTGTAATAAAATATTCAAATGTGTAAGAAGGAGAGAGAAACTTTTCACTCCAAAAACGGTTGCAGCTGGCTCACCCTACACTCTAAGCTCACCTCAGTCACTTCATGTCCATCTCCACTTGATTTTTCTGATCCTCTTTGAACCATGGAGCTGATAGGAAGAGATTTTGCAAGATTCATTTGAAAAAAACTTCACAAATCTCCCTCCAAAAGTGGCAAAATACCAAGCTACCCTCACTCTTGTTTTCATTATAAATAGAAGCCTCTTCAGTGATGTTAGACACCAGAGCAATCTCCAAAACCCAGAGAAACAATAGCTCTCAATTCCTTCTCATTCCTTAAGAATCTCAAAATTTCAAAACTTTCATTTTTCACCAAAAAGCTGTCTTGAGCAAAACTCTACTCAAGATCAGTTATAACATCTCCAAGTCCCTCAAAACCATCTACACAATCTCTAAACATTGTGTAGAAGGTTTCCATACATTCAAACCACTCAAAAATCTCATTTTCACAAAAGTCAACCTTCACACCTTAATGGTTTGACTTTCTTCCACTTTGAAAGCCAAATCCTCACTCAAAGCACTTCCTACCATTCTAACACTCCTAACACCTCCTATACATCATATCTCAAGTGTTTAAGCCATAAAAAACCAGCTGGAAATCACACAACTCCAACTGTCTTGAAAAGTGGATTGTTGCTTCAAGAGGAAGCAAGGTTTATCTCTTTGCAAAGGAAGGAGGATCTATGGGTTTCTAAGCTTTTTAGCTTGCTCAAGACTTGTCTACAAGAGGTATGTGACATTCAAACTCCTCATTAATCATACATTATCATGTTTTGTCATTTTAAGGTGATTTTGGTAAAAATGTAGTCTTGCTGCCCCACTTTAGTTCTTTGTCAAGAACTCTAGTTTCATGGCCATGATACTTGTTTTATTAATGTGTGTTCATTTGTAAATGATATATGGATATCGTGTTACAAAGTTGTGCTTATATATCTTGTTTAACTTGTTTTGAGATTTTGGTCATGTGGTAGTTTTAGGAGCCAATATTGAAGTATTGATGAACTTGCCCTAGGCCTGTTAGTTTTAGTTCATTAGTGGTGTTTGGATCTAACTTGTAAGTTACTCATAGATTTCCCCTGCCCTTGATCATGTTTGAATCAATGTGGCCCTTGTTTTCACATTATGTTATTTCTATGTCATTCTAGATTTTTCACTACCATGAGTTGTGTGTTGGACTGTTGGCTTGCCATAATGGTATCTCTTGGTTCTAAATCATTGTTTAATGTTCATTTGATCTTGCTCATGATGTTTGTTTTGGTGGAGATGTGAGAAATGTGAGTTTTGCTGTTAGGGCTGTTGTGAGATTTGGTTGATTTTGCTGTCAAAACTTGGTTCAACATATCATTTTTGGCTTGGAGCACTTTTGCTTGACTTTAAGATTAGAGGCTCATCTGTTTACCTATTTTGAGAATGTGTATGGTGCTTTTATGCTCAATTCTCTTTAGATGATTCCAAATGCCTTATCATGCTTCAACTGCATTTTTCAAAATATCATGATGCCAAACATGCTACATTCTGTTTCAATCCATGTCTACATGATCCATGTGCATAATATCATTGTCCTATCTATTTGTAACTTGTGTAAGCTACCAAAATACCCCAACTGTCAAGAAACTGCATGTTGCATATTTGGAATTGGTTGTTTGCATATTCATGAGATTCAAAATGTCATTTTCTGTTCGGTGTTGCTTTGACCTGGTTCCTAAGTACAAGCTCATCTGCTAGCATATTTGTAATATGTGTGTGATTTTTGTTTCCACTTAAACCTCACCATTTGAAAAAAAACATACTTGCTGCTACATCATTCACCAAAAACTGTTTCACATTTCAACAGCATACCAAAATTCTGCTCCAACTGCTATGATTTTGATTTCAATGCATGATCACTTTCCTTGTCATATTTATGATGTGTGTATGTTATTATCTTGGCTTAAACTTCACAATTTGAAAAAAGACACCACCTGCTGCCACAACAGTCTTGCCAAGACAAATTTTTCCACTTTTCACCAGAACATACCATTTTTCATTTCAATAGTCCTATGATGGTTTTGTGAGTTAAAACACATTCCTTGCCATGATAATGAGGTGTATACTTGGTTTATTTGATCTATTCTTGCCTGTTTTCATAATTCCATTTCCAAATGCAATTTCATGCTAGAATGTGCCTTGATCATGCCAAATTGTTGTTCTGTTTGTATATGCCTATGTTGTGAGTTGTAACTCATTTATATTCATGATTCTAAGGTGTGTGGATGATTGGATTGATCTATGTGTACCTGCTTTCCTATTTCACTTTCCAACTGCTCTTTTTCAAGCCAAAATCACCATGACCATGCCAAAATTCTTGTGTGCTTGCAATATGCCTAATCTTGAGTTGTAACTCACTTATATACTTGATTCCAATGTGTGTTGATGATTGGTTTGGTCAATGATTGCTTGCTCTCTCATTTCACCATTAAGTTGCATCTTTGAGCTAAATTTACCATGACCATATGCCAATATCTTTCTTGCTTGCAATGTGCATTTTTTCTGAGTTGTAACTCACTCTTATCTACATTTATAGTGTGTGTGTGTGTGTATTGTTTGTTAACATGAGATCATTTTCACAATTGAACCATATTTGTGCCCTGCTGCTGCAATTGTTTTGAAAAACACTAGGGCACACACTTCACTTTTTGTGGCTTGATTAGTTTTAGGGTAACTCATGCATAGTCATACCTCTAATAGCATATAAGACTTGTATGTTCTTGAATCAATCATTTCTGTATGCCTCATTTCTCTGTCATAACAACCTGGCCTCATCATGTTTGATAAATTGCAGTTTCATGGTCATATTCTTGTTGTATGCATTTCATGACAATCTTAAGTGCTAAACTCGTTTGTTATCTTATTTGAAACTTGTGTATGACATTTTTCTAACCTCCAATTGTTCCAATTCAAGTTTTGATCCAAATGTTGCCAATTTATGAATATTTGAGCAGTTGACACCTGATTTTCAATTCCATGATATATGTGAGCAATTTTGAAGTGTGGACACATTTCATATGATGTTTTGAGTATGTTAGGAGGGTCTGCCCATTTCAATTATGTTTGTTTCTTGATCTAGCTTTCTAACTTGCATGTTTTCTCCAATCTTGGCATAACTTAGCAGTTGTATTTTTTGTTGGTGTCTAACATTGTGATGTTTATATGTGTGTTACTCATTATATTCCAAGTATGCCTCATAATTTTCCTGTTTTAATTGATCAACTTTTAATGTGAACATCTATGATTGGACTTCTGTTTCAAATCATACAAAATGCTGTCATGATGAAATTCTACTTCTCTTCTTGGCCTGAACTTGGTTGTTTGATCTGTTGTCTTGAGAGCATCACTATCAACATGATTAAGATCCATAGGCCATGTGCAAAAATAAATTTTCTTCATGTGCCAATATGCTGCTAGGACAGCTGCTGCATTTTTATGTTTCACTTGCAATTCATATGCCAAATCCATGATTGATGATTTTTGCTTGAGCTTTAAATATGCTACACTTCTGTTATGACATATGTGTTGTGTGTGCAGTACCATTTGCTTGAATTTGATCTCACAGCTGTGTGTGGTTTTCAAAATGCATCTCAATTGCCAATTTACAAGTTCTATCGTGTTTCCTTTTCAAAGCCTCATTTCAAAATTCCAACAGCGCCATCTTGTTCCTTGTTTAAAAACACTCAAATTTGACTAAAATTTCATTTGATTCCACTAAGAATTGATATAGTTGTGAATCAAAACGTATGTGGTAAATGTCTTGTTCTTACTTCCAACTTGCCTAGAAAATCCATGAAAACACGCCTTATATATTTATGGGGGTGGCTATATCAACGGATGTATAGCCACTCCAGTGGTAGAAGCATGCGCGCATTTCATACCTTTCACTGCCTAGACCTAGGTTCGATCCCTGAGGAGGATCAACCCTTTTGCATTTTTTTCCTTTTTCATATTTTCCATCCTACCTGCGCGCGTGTGAGTGCCCTAGTGGTCAGGTGTGTGGCCTGCAAGCTTGAGGGCATGAGTTCAACTCTCACCCCTTGCACTTTTATTGTATTTTTGCTTTTTAAGTATGATTTTTACATGAAACTTCAAAAATTCATATCTTTCTCATTTTTCATCCTTTTGAACTCATTCTTTTTGCAACATGCTTGTTTTAATTTCTATTTTCATATGATGTAAAAATATTGCAAGTTGTTCTCAATTATAATGTCTTTTGTCCATATAAACTTTAGTACATTGTTATGATCACTATCCTTATATACTGTTGAATTCCCTTTAAACATGCCAGAATCTTCTTGTGAGATTTAGTGACATGTGTTTCCTTGGTGTTTGTTAACATATCAAAGCTCTGCTTTCTTTTGGTTACCACCATGAACTTACATATCTTCCTCATAAAAAACCTCGGTCCCATACCGAATTCATTTTCATAAATACCTTCAGTCATAAGAATCATTTTCTCTTTACACTGAATTATATTAAGAAAGGATTAAGTGTAGACTTTTCCCCCTCAGAATATTGAGACGCTCATTGTAGTGTGAGTGGTCTTGATACTCATCTTTCAATACAAAGACGCAACTTTATCCATCACCTATCTTTATCTACCGTCTCTCTCCTTTGATAACTTCCCTCCGAAACCTTTATGACATAAAACCTCGGTCACGCACCTAGTGCATTTTCAAACTCATTTTCGTAACAAAACTTGATTGGTCGTGGAGTGGTTAGGCATAGGCCTTCTCATATCACGAGTGCTGACATTTACCGTAGGGTTTACAGTCGCAAAGCACTTACCATTCAAAACCAAAATACTTTAATAAGATAATGAAGTTCTTTTTGTATTGAATTAAAGAGAGAGGATTGAGTGTAGTCTCCTTCCTCTCCAAGGGTCAGGATATTCACTTTAGTATGGGTGGTCTTGATACTTGTCTTTCAATACGAAGACGCCATGTTCGCCACTGATCGGTGGTTTTTACACGTTATTTTACCGTTTATGTCAGTTAATCATTTGGTTTGTCTGGTCGCATTTTATTTGTTTTTATTACATTTTATGCATCGATTTGGTATTTTCACTGTTTCTAGGTTCAGGTATACAATAAAGGAGAAGCAGAGCGAAAACCGGGAAAAAATGGCAAGATTTCAGAAGAGTTTTGTTGTGAAATCTTTAGCAGTCTGCACGAAAACGATCATAACTGGAGTTCCGGAAATCCTTTTGAGGCGTTCTAAAAACCGCCGGAAAGCTAAGAGAGAGAGCTACGACTTTCGTGTTGGAGTCGAAGTCAGATTCGAAACAGGGGTGCAACACGGGTGCACATGTTGTGTGACACGGTCCGTGTTGCAGGATGTGCTCAGAAAAGGAGATTTTTGGAGAAAAAACAGTGGCACCTAGGACTTGCAAATTTCACGCGAAAAATGTGTCAGGAAGCCAACACGGGCGCCCGTGTTTCCTGACACGGCCCGTGTTGCAGGAAGCGCTTTTTTCCCTATTTTTCTGGTATTTTTGACTCTTGTGATCCTCAAGGGTATTGGGGGTATTTCCCCAGTGATGAGTTTGAATTGAGACTATTTGATACGTGTTTGGAGAAAGAATAAGGGGCTTTTGGACAAAAAAGAATTTCACGATCAAGATTGCAGCAACCAAGGATTGGGGGAAACTGAAGGGTCTCATGAGCGGAAGCTATTGAAGATCAAGGCACCCCTATTATCGGTAATGTTGAATCTAGTTGTTGATTTTATTTTTTTTATTATGAGTAGCTAAACCCCCCAATGCTAGGGGGTGTCCCTGATTTGACTATGTAATGAACTTGACCTTAATAATGGATTTCTCTGCTCTCTAATCATCGTTGTTATCGTATTTTGTTTTATGGCTTTTCTTATCTGAAAAATGAGAATATGAATTACGGTTAACCTTAGGTTTGGAAAAACAATTGTTAACGCGTTTATACGATATTACTATAGTAGATATTGCCTAGGAATGAGGATACTCTATAGTAACCGTAATGTTTTAGATAATGTAAATTGCTTGGGATTGTTCCTATACTGCCAAGGAATTGGGGTATAGGGAGAATAGCAAAGGGTTTTCTGCTAAGGAATTAGAGTCAACTAATCTTTAAAACCGTTCACGATTGAATTGAGCAAATATTTCTAAAAACTTAGGATTGAGGTTGTTACAAGGTTATTTCATACACCCTACTCTAGCATGCTTCTCATAACTGTCTAAAACCTTTATTTTACTGTTTTTGCCTTTTGGCCTTTAAAATTGTAACAAACAAACTAAAACCCCTATGACTTTTTGTTCAATTGTATTATTTTAGAACTTCTGTTCATACGCAGTCCGCGCGATCGATATTTGGGGAATTTCCCCTTATTACTACATCGGTACAATTAGTACACTTGCTAATTTACTGGTCAAGTTTTTGGCGCCGTTGTCGGGGACTGCCAGAATATAAGTTAGATCATAATTCAATTGAAATTTTGTTGCTCTGCGACCAAAATTTAATCTTCTGTTTTATTTTTTTATTTTTATTATTTTGTTACTACTAATCTGCGTCTAACATTTTCATGCGAGGAGACCCCTCCACTAATTTTTCTTTGGACGCAGAAATTAAAAGGACTCTACGCGAAAGACGTAAACAAGCGAGATTCTTAGCTTCAGAAGAAGAACTAGTTTTTATTCATTCAGATTCAGGTTTGGAACCAGAAGGAGACACTGAAGCTATGGCGGATCCCCCACCAGCGGAGAGACTTCTTGGAGACTATGGAAGGGCCCATGCTCAACCCAACTGAATGACCATCGTAAATCAACCGGTGAATGTGGCATATTTTCAGCTACATTTGTCTACCATTCGCCAGTTGGAGAGCAAGCCTTTCTCTGGAAGAATCAACGAAGATGCAAACAAGCATCTACAGAGATTCCTAACAACTACCACATCTTTGAAGATAGAAGACCATTTTGAAGAGGCCAAGAGACTTGTTATGTTTCCGTTCACACTGATCGATGATGCAGAAGAATGGTTCTACTCACTTCCAGCTGGGAGTATCACAACATGGCAAGAAATGGAAAACGCATTCCTCAACGAGTATTTCCCTGCTTCAGTGCTTATTCGAAAAAGATACGACATTGTCAATTTCAAACATAAAGAAGGGGAATCTCTGGGAGATGCATACAAGAGGTTTAAGAGGTGTCTGACTGCATGCCCAACTCATAACATGGATGCCACAGAGCAGATGCAGAATTTTGTGAATGGTTTGAGAATCAAGACAAAACAGCTTATTGATACTGCTTCCAGTGGCTCAACTAATTTCTCAACAACCACTGGTATCAAGAGGATCATAGAAGCAATTGCCGCCAATGAGCATCTTGAGTGGTATGATCGCACTGTGAACCAACCAGAGGGTAAGATTGATTTGAAACTAGCAGAACAAGTGGTGAACATGGAAGATCGAATCAAGGCTGAAGTTGAAAGAAGGCTTAAAGGGATGAATGTGAGTACTGAAACTGTAGCTCAAGTTCAACCTGTCCAAGCTATTAGTTGTGAGGTTTGTAATGGTCCCCACTATACCGTGTATTGTCTTGCAACTACTCAACAAGTTGAAGAGATAAAATTTTTAAGGCAAAACAATCCTTATTCCAATACATATAATCCAGCATGGAAGAATCATCCTAACTTTTCCTGGAAAGACCCAAATCAACCCCCATATCCACAACAGCAACAACAACAGGCTCCTCAAAAAGCAGAATGAGAGTTAGCTATTGAAAGAATGGCATCTCAAAGTATGCAATTCCAAGAAGAGACCCGAAAACATTCAAAGGAACAACACAGCTTCCATCAAAAACCTTGAATCGCAAATGGGACAGATAGCCCAACACCTCTCAACACACGCTCAAGGAACCCTCTTGAGTGCGACAGTACCGAATCCGAAAAATCAAGAGAGTATTAATGCTGTCACAACAAGAAATCAGAAAGTTATAGAAGAGGAGGAAACAAAGGAGGACGAATGCATAGAGGTGGAACTTGAGGTAAAAGAAAAAATAAAAGAACCAGAAGAAGCTGTACTATCTGAAAAGTCAACTGGGGAGAAAAAGAAAGAGGAGATCAAACCGAAAATCAAATTACCGTTCCCTCAAAGAGTTACAAAGAAGGATCAGAACAAGAAAGACTTCGGAAGGTTCAGTGCAATGTTCAACAAATTGGAAATCAACATGCCGTTCTTTGAAGCACTTGAGCAAATTCCTTTATACAAGAAATTCATGAAAGAGGTTATAGGCAAAAAGAGACCAATGGATGAAGAACCGAAGACCACAATTGAGAAATGCAAGGAAATATCACAAGAAAGGAAAATACCCATCAAGATGAAGGATCCTGGACCAGTTGTAATCCCTTGTACTATAAAGGATCGAACTTTTAAGAAAGTCCTAATTGATTCAGGTGCTAGTGTGAGTCTCATGCCGTTATCAATTTTCAAAAAGCTGGATATTGGAAAAGTGAGCGATATGGGAACAAGCTTGAAGTTTTCCGACCACACAACTAAGAGGGCATATGGGCTAGCAGAGGATGTTCTAGTGACAATCGATAACTTCACTTACCCAGTTGATTTTCAAATCATGGATATACCCGAGGATGAAGAAACTTCGATCATACTTGGCCGACCGTTCTTGCTTACTAGTCGGTGCAATATTGATGTGGAAAAATGTACGCTCACTTTAAAAATTTTTGATGAGGAAATCACCTTAAAAGCTCAAGAGGTTCGAAAGAAAGGTAAGGAGAAAGATGTCAAACCTTCAGTTGGGAAGATCAACACAACTAAGAAGGGAAAACGATCGAAACCATTTCAAGTTGCTCTTATTTTTAAACCGGCACAATACTCTGTTGCAAAGAAGTCGAGCAATAGAGTTTGGAGGCTGAAGTGCCCCCCATAATAATGGGGAGTCGATCGTCGAGCCATGCGACGTTAAACGAAGCGCTGCGTGGGAGGCAACCCACGGTTTTATGAATTGATGTTGTTTCTTTTGTTATTATTGTTTTTGTAGGAATAAACGAGATTTTACAAGGGAAAACATGGAAGCAGCGAAGAGGTACTGCATTACTTGTCGACCCCTCTGTGAGGATCTCTGTGAGTACACCTCTTCTTCTCTTGATTATTGAACATTGAGACAATGTTTAGTTCAAGTTTGGGGGAGGTTTTACTGTTTTGAATTGTCTATTTAAACACCTTTTTATTTTTATGTTCGGTAAAAATCACATCGAATTCGCCCATATGGAGACCGTAAATTTTTTTCTTGTGATTAGTAGGTGTGTAAGGTAGTCAAGAAAGTATTTAGAGTTCAAGGGAAGTGGAGTTTGAACTAAGGAACTTGGGAAAGTTTGGAAATTGAGGTATAACTTGAACACCCTAGGTTCCCCAGAGTAAGGAAACGAGTCCAACGTGTAGATTTGTGCTATAGTACTTGTATTTGAAAAGTATACCTCGATTAGTTCATTGTGATAGTCCTGCATAAAAAAAATTGTTTTGAGAATGATGTGTGGTACCAAAAAAAAAGAGTTGAATAATGACGGTAAAGACAACCTGTCCTTCTAAGTTGGGTAACCCTCACCCGGTTATTTAGCCTAACGGCAGTTGAATCTCTATAGTCGTCCCAATGTGGACTAACAAACGCCTGTGAGCGAGAAAAAGAATAAAGGTGCCACAGAAAAAAATCTCGAGCAAAAATATGCATGCCTTAATCTGATTATCCGAATGAAAGGGGTATAAAATCGAAGAAAAGACTTAAGCCCAAAGCATAGTTGGAGAGGTGGCCGAAAGGGAGATTTAGGTCCGTAAGTTTACTGCGGTATGTGTTTATGTAATGCCTTCGTTAACGGATGAGTACCGAAAGAGCTGGTTTGAGCCGATCGGAACTAAGACTCACGTATGAGTATCGACACACCTTACACCCTGAATCCTTCACTTGATGTGCTGTTTGACTTGAAAATTATTTATCCAAGCTTTTTGCTTGAGGTCAAGCAATGGTTTAAGTTTGGGGGAGTTTGATCGGTGGTTTTTACACGTTATTTTACCGTTTATGTCAGTTAATCATTTGTTTTGTCTTGTCGCATTTTAGTTGTTTTTATTACATTTTACGCGTCAATTTGGTATTTTCACTGTTTCTAGGTTCAGGTATACAATAAAGGAGAAGCAGAGCGAAAACCGGGAAAAAATGGCAAGATTTCGGAAGAGTTTTGTTGTGAAATCTTTAGCAGTCTGCACGAACACGATCATAACTGGAGTTCCGGGAATCCTTTTGAGGCATTCTAAAAACCACCGGAAAGCTAAGAGAGAGAGCTACGACTTTCGTGATGGAGTCGAAGTCAGAATCAAAACAGGGGTGCAACATGGGTGCCAGTGTTGTGTGACACGGCCCGTGTTGCAGGATGTGCTCAGAAAAGGCGATTTTTGGAGAAAAATTAGTGGCACAACACGGGTGCCCGTGTCGTGTGACACGGCCCGTGTTGTGACACCTGGGACTTGCAAATTTCACGCGAAAAATGTGTCAGGAAGCCAACACGGGCGCCCGTGTTGCCTGACACGGCCCGTGCTGCAGGAAGCGCTTTTTTCCCTATTTTTCTTGTATTTTTGACTCTTGTGATCCCCGAGGGTATTGGGGTATTTCCCTAGTGATGAGTTTGAATTGAGACTATTTGGTACGTGTTTGGAGAAAGAATAAGCGGCTTTTGGACAGAAAAGAATTTCATGATCAAGATTGCAGCAACCAAGGATTAGGGGAAACTGAAGGGTCTCATGAGCGGAAGCTATTGAAGATCAAGGCACCCCTATTATCTGTAATGTTGAATCTAGTTGTTGATTTTATTTTTATTATTATGAGTAGCTAAACCCCCCAATGCTAGGGGGTGTCCCAGATTTGACTATGTAATGACCTTGACCTTAATAATGGATTTCTCTGCTCTCTAATCATCGTTGTTATCGTATTTTTTTTTATGGATTTTCTTATCTGACAAATGAGAATATGAATTACGGTTAACCTTAGGTTTGGAAAAACAATTGTTAATGCGTTTATACGATATTACTATAGTAGATATTGCCTAGGAATGAGGATACCCTATAGTAACCGTAATGTTTTAGATAATGTAAATTGCTTGGGATTGTTCCTATACTGCCAAGGAATTGGGGTATAGGGAGAATAGCAAAGGGTTTTCTGCTAAGGAATTAGAGTCAACTAATCTTTAAAACCGGTCACGATTGAATTGAGAAAATATTTCTAAAAACTTAGGATTGAGGTTGTTACAAGGTTATTTCATACACCCTACTCTAGCATGCTTCTCATAACTGTCTAAAACCTTTATTTTACTGATTTTGCCTTTTGGCCTTTAAAATTGTAAGAAACAAACCAAAACCCCTATGAATTTTTGTTCAATTGTATTATTTTAGAACTTGTGTTCATACGCAGTCTGCGAGATCGATATTCGGGGAATTTCCCCTTATTACTACATCGGTACAATTAGTACACTTGCTAATTTACTGGTCAACCACACCTTTCATAACAAAAACTTTGAGATAAAGAATTGGGTACTACCCATAGGGGTTACTATCCGAGGACTTATCTCGCCCCTAAAAACAATTCAACCAATCAAACGTGACGTCTTGCCTCGCATGGCAAATACTAATCAATCTTTCAAAAAGGATATGTTACGTCCGTTCTATCGCAAACAGGTAACGCATATGTCTCCTCATAAGCGATCAGCAAAACACCTAAACTGCTAGAATGCGCACGATAGCATCATCCATGAAAATATCAATAAACCGTAGGCCGAACTACGACTGCTCTGATTCTTTACTTCTTTTAAGTAAAGATACGTAGGCACAAGGGCCACAATCCTTGCGGAGCACATTCCCCCCATATCTGTAGTTCCCCGAACTACATCGACTCTGATTTTCTTACATCCATTAAGAATACGTAGGCCTAGGACCGCGAAGTCCTATCGAGTCTGTTCTTTCTCTCTTCTTCCCCGTTGCCTCCTTTCTTAGTTTCTAAACCCTCTCTCTTTACCCCGTGGAACACTGTTATAGCATAATATTTAAGCAGATATAATCACACATTGACAAGTAAATGGTTCCCATCGAGTACGATGGATGCGAGGGGTGCTAATACCTTCCCCTTGCATAACCGGCTTCCGAACCCGTTCTTGGTTGCGAAACCATCTTATCCATTTCTTTCTTAAGGTTTTCTCGATATTTTCCTTTCCCCTCATGGGTTAAATAAAGTTCGGTGGAGACTCTTCTGTCCATCCCTTTTCGCCTCCCCGTCGTTGCGCGATGCATTTTCGAGTAGCGACAGGCATCAGAGCAGATGATAGGTAACTTGTTCCTACTCGATCTAGATGGCTTCCGCAAATAAAAATCTAGTATTCAAAGACGGTGGTAGTAGCAACAAGCCTCCTTTGTTTTGTGTCGAATATTTCGACTTCTGGAAGTTCCGCATGAAGGCACATTTAGAAGCACAAGGAAGTGAAATATGGGAGGCTGCTCAAAATGGTCCTTTTATTCCTACAACGGTTGTCAACAAAGTTGGTTCAGCAAAACCGCAAGGATCATGGGATGATGATGATAAGAAAAAGGTTCTCTATGACAAAAAGGCGATAAATATATTACAAAGTGAACTTAGAATGGATGAATTCTTCTGTACCTCAACATGTACAATGGCCAAGCAAATATGGGATACTCTTAGTGAAACTCACGAAGGAACCGCCAAAGTCAAACAATTCAGATTAAATACATAAAGTCAAGAGTACAAACTGTTTAGAATGCAACCAGGAGAATCAATCCTAGACTTGCAGAAAAGATTTGTGCATTTGAAAAATCACTTGAATGCATTTGGTAAGACACTAACAAATGATGAGCTTAATCTTAAAGTGCTTAGGTCTTTACCAAGAGAATGGCAACCCAAAGTAACGGTGATTTCCAAAAAGAAAAGTCTATCAACAATGACATCCGCTACTTTATTCGGAAACCTCCAAGAATATGAGACGAAACATGGACGATTGGAGAAAAATGAAATTCAAGAGAAGAAATCTAAGAGCATTGCCTTAAAATTTGAATCCAAAGAAGTGGAGAAAGAAGACAATCCGGAAGAGGACGAAAATTTTACGCTTCTTGTAAAAAGACTAGGAAAATATTTTGGTGCAAAAAATAATATTAGAAACTCTAGTTATATGAGAAGAAAGAAGTTCTCAAAGAACAAAGAAAAAGAAACATCAACATCCAATGGAGAAATTATATGCTATGAATGTGGAAAGTAAGGCCACATCAAACCAGAATGTCCTAAACTCACAAAGAATCGTGGCCACAAAGGAAAGAAGGATTACAAAAAGAAGGCCTATGTTGCTTGGGATAACAACGAAATAAGTTCTTTATCGGACTCTGATAGTGATCAAAGCACAAATCTAGCATTGATGGTATTACATCATTCCGACGATGAAGACAATAAGGTTAGTAGTAATTTTTCAATTTTTGATAATGAGGCTCAAGGAGCAATTGATGAACTTTTAAGTGAATGCAAAATTCTATATAAAAATATTTCATCTCAAAAGAAACAAATATCCACTTTAAAAGAAAATATTGAAAAAATGGAAAATAATTTTAAAGATGAAAAAGAAGAATTAATTAAGAATTTTGCATGCACTAAATGTGAGTCACTTTCTTTTCAAATAGTCCAATTAAAAAGGGTCCTAGAAAGATATGAAAAAGGACAAATTGGATTGGAATGTGTTCTTAGCAATCAAAGATACTCAAATTATAAAAGTGGTCTTGGTTACTCAAATTTTTTAAAACAAACTTCTAACAAGACCATCTTTGTCAAAGCTAAAGAACAAATTCCTATGGAAAAAGGTGACAATCATAAAAAGATTCATCAATATGACAAAAAGAAAAGAAATAATAATAAGAAATATTATCCCATAGATATAAAAGCAACTTTGAGCCTACATGTTTCTATTATGGTATAAAAGGTCATACTCCAAATGCATGTTATGTTATAAATTTTGGTGTTACTCAAGGCCATTTTGTATGGGTAAATGAACTAACTCTGAAGAACCCAAGGGAATTTGGGTACCTAATAAAACTTAACTCTTTTTTGTAGGTATGCTTGAAGACCTCTTCAAATCAATGGTATCTTGATAGTGGATGTTCGAGGCACATGACAAGTGACCTAAGCAAATTTTCACATCTAACGTTTAAGGCCAAAGGATTTGTTACCTATCGTGACAACAATAAAGGAAGAATCATTGGCATAGGCATCATTGGTTCACCGTCTTCAACAACTATAAAAGATGTCCTATATATGGAAGGTCTAAAGCATAGTCTCCTTAGCATTAGCCAATTGTGTGACCGAGGTTTCAAAATCAACTTCACTAAAAATGAATGCTTGATTAAAAACGAAGTTACTCATGAAGTTATGCTAAAAGGTAAAAGAGTTAATAACATTTTCTTAATTTCCTTAGATAACTTGTCTTTAAATGTTAGGTGTCTCTTGGAAAGCAACAATGAATCATGGTTATGGCATAAGAGGTTTGCTCACATTCATATGAAACACTTGAATAAATTGATCAAACATGACTTGTCAAAAAGGAAAACAAACTAAATCAACTTTCACATCCAAGAATGTGGTGTCCACAACTAGGCTACTACAATTGCTGCACATGGATCTCTTTGGTCCATCAAGAACAAAAAGCTTTAGAGGTAATGTTTATGCATTAGTAATTGTAGATGATTTTTCTAGATACACTTGGACTTTCTTCTTAATGCAGAAAAGTGAAGCATTTAAAGCATTCAAGAAGTATGAAAAACAAATACAAAATGAGAAGTCTCTTACATAGCAGTGTCATTACGACCAGCCATATTCCAACTATTCCCAAAAATAACAACAAGGTTAAACAACCGTTCAACCAACACAACAACAAGACAGACACAACTGACTCAACATTGGCTCTAATACCACTTAATGTAACACCCCCTTTCTATACCCTAAATAAAAAATTAATTTGTTTAGGCACTTAATAAAAATTTTCATCAGAGTATAAATTAACACATGATATAAAAGAGGTACGTCACATTATCCAGGAAATTCAAAAATTCAAACAACACTTGCTCATAAAGATATGCAACAAAGGGTAAATCACCACAAAGGAACTTAGTCCTTAAAACCCTCACATCAATATTTAGAATAAAAGTGGAAACATCTAAACATTGAATCACTTCATTCATATAGACATTGTATACATCAACAGTTTAATTCAAGTCATAAATCATGTTTACAAAACATTCCTAACAGATACATCCACAGATGTATCACAAAAGAACCAAAAGAATTCCTAACTACCCGGTGCTACATATCAGAGCCAACCGACCAAAAAGAACGAAGCCACGCTTTGCAAAAGACCTCCAGCAAACCTACTCTACAATGCCTCATAGAGCATCATAAAACAGCAGAAGAGTGAGAAACATTATCATAACAAACAATGCATATAATTTATCTATATACACCAACATAGAATACACATACCACATTTCTCACCGCAATACATCACAATTCAATCATATACATATCGCAACACGTATATAATTCACCAAACATGTCCACCATACAAACATTCACCACTAAACATATACAATTATGTTCATTACACCGATATATCATATGAAGATAATAATGCACTCATAGAGACCGACTCACGACTCTATGCAGATGCAAATGCGGTACCGACTCATTCATCAGGTTCAATTGAAGAACCAAATGAAACCATCGCTCGTTACCGGAGTAACTCCCCGTCGGGCCTACGATGTTCACCCATCGCTCACACCTCACATGGGCACACTGTAACACCCCAAATCTAAACTTGCGGATAACAGGAAAAACAACAATTCATATAGCAAACAAAACACAGCAGCGCAAACATTGACTGCATGACGGTCGTCATGAGCCTGTGACGGTCGTCACATGGACAAAATTCCTCATATCAGAGATGTTACACTTCAACCTGACAGACAACAATCATTATGCAACAACTTGCAAATATCATACTTGTAGCGGTAAAAACCGTGAGCGTAAGCTATTGATTAGCTTAACTAAAAAAAAAAACAAGAGTCGCCATCGCACTTTTATTTTATCCAAATAAAGGAAAGGAAAAAGAGCGAACAAAACCAAAGAGTTCTAAAATAAGAACACGAGACAGAGATCGGGGTAAGGGGGTTGGTTACGCAATGGGAAGGTGTTAGCACCCAAAACGTCTATAGTACTCTATAGGAGCCCTTTGAAATATTTACGCTTTTTGGTTTGAAAATGGTTTGTTTGAAAAGAGATTGGGGAGATGAGAAGAGAATTATTTTTTTAGATTTTTGTGTTTGGAGAGACTTATCGTCGCATGCCTACGTACCCATAAAGTGCAATATGGAATCAAAACCCCGTAGTTCGTGGTACAAATGACAAAAATTTGTTGGTTTTGATTGATTTTAGATGTAAAGACAAGTCGTCATTTCAAGGAGAAAACTGCGACTATCCACCCACGAGTATTAAGACAACATCTGCGTCACATAAAGATGGAGGATTTGCTTGGATTATCAACAAGACTATCACTCAACATCAACGTGGAAAATGTCAAAGTCTTAATAATATGGGGAATAGGAGATTTACATCTCAACTATAGAAATGAATCATGTCTAAACTTTATGAAAAGTTTTAAAGTGAAAAAGTGCATAAAGGCACAAAAAGAGTTGATGAGTTTTTGTATTTTTTATGTCTTTTGAAATTGGTCAAAGCATGATTAACATTGATTGACTTTTATTAAGAAAAACAAAGTTTAAAAATCACTTGACGAAAGTCAAGGTTTTATTGCGAAAGCGGTTTTGAAGTTTGAAACCAAGAAGGTTTTGAAAGAGGGAGAAAGTTTTGAAAATTTAAGAAGGGGAGGAGATGAAGTGACTATCCTAAAAACCAAAATAAGAGCTAGAGGTAAGAAAGATCTAACCGACTTGTAGCACACTCCATAGCAAGCAAAAAAAAGAATTCCATCCCATTTAAAGCATAAGCTAATGAGCGAGCCAAATAAAGGCTAAGATCCACAATACTCCAAGCATAGGAATGAGAGTCCTAATTCTAAGTCCAAAGGTCCATAAAGTCCAAGGTCTAAGAATAGTCCAAAAGCATAACCACAAAGTTAATAGCACCAAGTTTTTTAGAGATTTTTTATTCTTTATTAGTGTTTTGAATAAGGTATGGTCCAAGTAGACAAAAAAGAAATGACATAAACATAAACAAAGATATGATATGAAATGATAAAATGGAAGCATAAAAGTAAAGAAATAAAGAGTAAGAAGAGAATATTAAACAAAATTAAACAAGGATATGTTAGTGAATTAGTGGTTAGTGGTTAGAACATATGATCAATGATGATTAATTCTTGCACTTAGACCAAAATTAATGAAAACTCATTAGAGGATTGATAGAATCAAAGCCTCCTAACAATGATTTTCATAGGTATTGGACTAAAGACAAGCAACTAAACATACTTGGACTTTTAAACGTAAGTTTGAGCCACGAATGATCATTTTCCGATTAAGGGACACTTTAGCGCTATGTTAAGCAATCGTAATCGGGTTTATGTAGAAACCACGACTATCTGACGCCGGTCAATAATAATGTTAGTGTTAACACATGTTAGAGAAGTGATATGTAAATCACTCTCCTAAAACATGCCACACAAAAAGAAAAGAGGTAGTGATCTCATCATAATCAAGATTTTTCATCAATTAATCAAAGGTAATCTGTCACTATTCCAAAGTATGGAGAATTATCTCAATGATTATTCGTCCATAGATTTGAAATAATGAAGATTAAACAACCTTGATAATCAACAATCTATGATCCATAGATTTCATCGATCAAAAATAAAAAGAAGAAGAAAGAGAATTAAAATGAAAAGAAATTTCAATTTGAATCTTAAATCGATTAAATCATCATCAATATCAATCACCTCTCTTGGTGGATAAAATCGACACCCAAAGTCCATTGATATTGATGAAATTTTATCCAAAACAAACCAACAATTAATCCAAATTAAAATATTTTTCAAATAATTTTTCAAGATTTTTCTTCAATAATACTATTTAAAATATAAACTAGTAACAAAAAGAAAAAAAAAGGAAAGGCCCACACGGCCCGGTTCTTAAGAGAAATAATAAAAAAAAGAAAGAAAAACTGAAATAAAAAACAAAATTGAAAAGAAAAAAAAGAAAGAAAAATAAACAGAATGACCATCTTCCTCGTGAAGCTTCACGTTGAAGCTCTCAATGCCATCACTTTCTCCGTGATGTTGGAGCTCAATCCGGCAGCGGCGGAGCTTGAAAGGTATACGAAATCGATCGGAATGAAAAGTTTCACATGATGCAACCAACAATCTCAAGAATGATCGACAACTGAAACGAAGCGGAAAAGAGAAATTCACTCCAAACTACCTTCAAAGTCGAGGTAAATGTCAATTAAAACTTTCTTCTTCTCTCTTCTACTGCTCTAGCTCCAATTTGCTTTGAAAGGGGAAAGAATTTGAAGGAAATGGAAGAAGAGTGATGAAGAATGGTGAATTTGGAATTGATCGAAGTAGTTCGGTTGAAGGTTGAAGATGAGTATTGGCAAGTTTTCAGCAAGGATTTTCTGGCTTTTCAAGCTTGAAGAAATGAATGAGGTATGTGTAGTATTTATAGATTGAGAGTGAGTGAAAAGTTTTGCCGTTTTGGGATTTTTCTGCGTTTTGGTCACTCAAGTTATGCGTGACCTGTGGAGAAGCTTTTTTTCATGTCGTTTTGCTTTTTGCTATTTTCAGCTCTTTTTCAAGTATGTGACGTGGACTATTTTATCTTTGTTGCAGCTGGCCCACTTGACTTTATAACACGGCTGGGATTTGGCTTTGGCTTTCATGGCTCAACCTCAATTTCAAGCCACTCTCGCTCTGCTTCTGGAACAATATTTCCAATGGCAGTGAAGTATAAGACTGCAGCACCTGAAGAACAAGATAGATCATCCAACCAAGATACCCAAGGGTAATTACAGACATGAGCATCAGCCAGTCATAAGTCTGAAAATAGTGAAGTCCTTGCAATGCCAAACTTCTAAGGTTTTCAGATAAGTCCATTGCAGAATCATAATCTCTAGCCAATATCAGACCCTCAATTTTGTCCAGTATTTGAAGAATAATGAGACAGTGGCTTGAAAGGTTTAAAGTATAACAAATGTGACTGCTTTATATGGGATTTTTAAAGAAACTGGTTCAGAACTTCCTTTGTATTGGATAGAACAGCTTCAACTTCTTCAGCCTTGGTCATGTTAATGTAATCTCGTGGTAGAATACCGACATGGCAAACCAAGTAATGTAGACATGAGTGGTGCAATGTCAGCCTGATTGACATCCACCCTTTCTATCCCACGCAAGCCCCATTCAATTGGTGTTGGCGCATCATGCACGTGGTCGTCAACAAACCTAAAACCACGATCAGAATGATTGCTGCTCGATACTGGCAATGGATGTTGATGACACCTCTTCCTTTGCGAGCAGAAATAGATGTAGTATGACCACGTCTTGATTTTGGCATTACAAAAAAAACCTTGGTCAAATGTACCGCTTTTGTCCTGTGATTTCCCACCACCTGAAGCATTTTCCAATGGGAATGGCATGTCAGGTCTAATCACAGAAGCTATGTACAGTTTACTATTTGTAGGAGGATTTTTCACAATCACTGCAAGCAAGTTGTCCTGGGCTGATTCAGATTTTATTACAACAACTCTTCCAATATTGAGAAATGATTGAGCATTGGGTGACAGCAAAACTGCCTCTGATATCTGGCTGTTGTATTTCTCGGCTTCAAAATAATACTCTTCAATAGTTGGCTCACCCTTTAAACACTCAATAACCTTTGCAGGCTGATTAAGCTTTCGCTTCAAAAGCTGTTGCAATGTCGGCTTAAGGTAACATCTGAATGCAGTGGACCTACACCTCCATATATAAATACCAGATCAGTCCTAGATTTCTGTCGCTCAACTTCTTCTGCCATAGAATCTATATTATTGTGAACTACAGAATATTGCAACACAGACCAACCAACGGAACCCAGCTTCCTACATAAATATGGTCCCAACTGATCCTCAACAATGCCAAACAGAATCTCATCTCTCACAGCAATGATTGATGCTGTGAGTGTGCTGTTTTTATGAACATCCAAGCCATTGCTATCAGTAGTAAGTTGTCCACCAGCAGAAGATTTCCTGTCTTTCTCAAGTTCAAGATGCTTGCGAAGTGCAACAGCTTTTACTTTCGTCTAGGGAACAGCAAATCATACAGAATGCTCACTACTAGCCTGAGATATCATGATAACATTAGCTCCAACATCTTTGATTGTACTAACAATAATACTTGATGTACTGGATTTGTAGAGTAGCCATGCACTGCTGACCTGTACGGTGGCCAGAGATGCACCTCAACTCAACCAGATTTATTGACACACAACTGTGGTCCCTGAAGCATCACAATTTGCAACCTAGGGTACGATATCTCCAGTTGCATCATTTAATACCATAGAGGAATATTGATTCGGCAATGGAGGAATATGTGGAACTTCTGAAAAGTTGGATATAGAACACTCTGTAATAATCTCATACTCTTTATTTGTTAATGCCGCTTTCAACTCTTCAATCTTGATTATGACTTCCACACTTGGAAACTGACACAATAAGTCTCGGAGTGACCTATGAATAATCACTGATAGCCCATTGACATCCTGAATTATGCTTTTATCATGTTGTTGTGCAACAAAAGTGAGATTTCCGATATAATGAAGATATGAAGAATAGTTATCAATGGCCTTTGGAAAAGATGATGTTTCAAGAACAATGACTCCATTGTAATGTGCTGCTCTGATTTGCCCACGACTTTTCCACCGTTCCAACCAGCGGAGGGCTTCCATTTTCTGTCTCCTGATCTGCTGCCTTTCTTGCCACAAGGTTGATATTGATGTTTGAATTAGCAAGAGCTCATGTGCAGTTTCATCTCGCCGACGGGTTGCTTCCTTAGCACGGCTATCTAGTAGGGCCACATTTCTCATTGTCATTTGTAGCTCTCCGGAAATATCTTCACTCTCTTCTAAGAGCTTTTGCTGTTCTGTTGACAGACCATCTACTCCAGATAGACCTACAAGTGCTCCTCTTAGTGGAGTGAGCTCCACAAGCTCCATTATTTCCTCGACGAAGGCCTTTTGTGTCTCCAAGTCAACATCTGAAGATAATCGAAGCCAAGCAGAAAAGAGTAAGGATTCCCAAACAGTCAAGCCAGGGGAATGCACATCAGACTGCTCACAGTAACCAGAAACTCTTGCAAATGAATCTTGTCTTTTAGGATAACCAGATATATATACACTCCCTTCTATGAAACCGCCAGTTTTTCTTCCAGCTAATACATCCATCAGAGTGGTTTTCCCAGCACCACTTACTCCAACCAATGCTGTTAACACACCAGGCTTAAAAGCTCCGGTAACATTAACAAGTAGCTGCAGTCTGTCTTCTGATATCCCTTGTTGTTTCAACTCCAAAGGGACTTCCACATAGTAATTGATATTTCTGAAAGCCATTGAAAGAGGTTGAAATGGGAGAACCATTCCCTTTTGCTTAAAATGCTTACCATTTGATGCTGAATGTTGCAAGTACTCTCTCAGCTCAACAACAACGCTTTCACCGTTTCTTCTCTTTTCTCTTTCTTGCAGCTCACCTTTTGAGACTACAACTTGTTGTCTTCCCAAAGGATTAAGGTAAGCTAAGAAAATTGTAAATAGAAAGTTGAACAAAATTGTGTATCCAACCAATGCTCCAAAACCAATCCAATACCAATAGCTCTCAGTATACAAACTCCTTGCTTTTAACACTGCCTTGCCCAATGGATAAGTGGTCATATTTCCAACTTTCTTATCCCAGGAATGTCCAAGGAACTCATTTACAGAAGCAGAATTCTGTGCATACATCAAAGGGGAAACCCAAAAGCCCCATATCCACCAACTTGGTATACGGTCTTTTGAAATTATATATCCACCAAGAGCCATTACAACCAACATAGCAAATGATCCAAAGATATTGGCTACTATCATATTCCGACCCAAGGATCCTATCAAGCGAAACAGGCCTATAGACATCTGGTGCAGAAAGAAAAAAAGCAAGAATTGCTGAAGAAATCTAGTAAATGCAGGATCATATCCACTTGAATAGTATGATACCACTACCCAGCATCCAACCTCCATGAGAGAAGTTGGGATACTAAGGAACCAAGAAGGGAGTGTATATGCCCAGCTAGGATAGAAATGCAAGTCTCTGTGCTTGTAAAGAACTGGAAGCTTTGCAACTAACATTGAGACTTCCGTAAAACCATTGAAAAGAATAGTAATCATAGAAAAATACAGTGCTCCAAGATATAAGCCTCCATCATCAATTGTATTATGGTGTATCGTTGTTCGGAAAAAAAACACTCATTGTAATTAAAGCAACCAAAATCAGCTGAACAAATTTAAAAATGTAAATAAATGCATTTCTTTTTATGAGAAGCTTCTGCCACTGATAATTAATCTTAAGAAGTTCAAGCCTTTTTGCTCCATAGGAACAAGTTGCCAAGGCAGCTTTATTCCCAAGCAAGCCAACTATCATCAATGAACTGGCCTTGTGATCTGAAAGACCCTTAACACCTGACTGAAGACCGGAGACCACAAAAGGAAGTATTCTCTTGACAATATCATCATCAACCGTCACAACAGTCCCCAAAAGTTCAACAAAAACAGCAGTACAAAAGCCAATTACATTCTTCGAAGGTTGAAACTTTTTAGACGGATATGCATAGTTGCATAGAACTTCTAATACGCCCTTATCACGAAGGCATTGCTGCACTATAACCTTTCTAGGTGGGGGTGCACCAGAGACTTTCACGCCCTCCAAAAAACCCCATGTACCATTCCTTATATCAAGTATCTGTACTACTCGAACAAATGCATGTGTGTCCTTAGTGAGTCTGTCAACAACTGTGAATTTCTCTGAATCATCAAAAAGTCTAACATTATATGTACCAGCACAACATCAGTTTTGATTGATATTTGAAAATTGGATTTTGAATTGTGGCAATCATCTTGTCTTGTTAAACTCTTGACAACCTTCAATCATCCTTTAAAATCACTTGGAAATGGCACACTTGAATGAGCACTTTGGACTTGTATCCTAAAACAAACATCTTGATTGAACATCCACCAAACTTGACTTGTACAGACAAAACTCTAGACTGATGAACCCTGATCGTGATAATCCTGACCAAATTTCTCATAGAACACTGCTTGAAAGCTTGATGAATTTTGATACATGACAAAATAACCTTGAACAAACACATTTCCTGAGAAAATAGCCCACTACCACTGGTAACTCATAATTGAAGCAAACTCTTCATGGTTTGACCAAGATGAGGTCAAACGTCCATCTGATTTAAACTTGAATGAATTTCTTTGCCATTAATCTCCTTGCAAAACCCTAAACACACAGAGAAGAAGAAGAAACAAACAAATTGAAAAATATTTTTGATATTTTGGTTAGAGGTTAGTAAACAGAAATAAACATAAAGCAAGTAGAAAACACAAGTGCGCTGAGAGAACCAAAAAGTATGGTCTTGTTTGTGTATGTAAAAATGAAAATGCAATGTGGGATCTTAGGGGTAAAAATTAGGGTATTACAGCTGCCCCTATTTAAGATTCTTCTATCCGGATATATGAAGATTGACATCTTTGTCTCGACTAGATAGAAGAGACTTAAATATAACAATAAACCCAATTTTTGTCCCTAAGAGGCCACAAAATGATATGATTATGCTAATGATATGATATGCAAACACAAGACCTCTGTGGGGAGGAAAATGCCACAGGAGACAAACAAAAGCTCGGGAGAAAAAGAGAGACTCCACAAGGGAAAACAAAAGAGCAAGATCCTATTCCGATAAAGGAAAGGAAACGACTCAACAGGAAAAGAGATACCAATTGCCAGTTACTGGGCGAATATAGTCGATCCAAAGAGAACAGGTAAAATGCTTCTACTGGTTACTGAGTAGAAAATAAGCGTAATAAACCAAAGGGGGTGAGAAAAATTATTGACTACCAGTCAATAGATAGCACAATAAAGGCAATACACTCAAAAGGGTGAAGAAACATTACCGGATACCCAGTACTAGGTATAAAAATTTGGGTAACGAACTCACAAGGAAAGATTACCGACTACCGATTACTGGGTAGAAAAATATGTCGATAACTGACCAAAAAGGATGAGCAAAATACTCAAAAGGGTGAAGAAACATTACCGGATACCCAGTACTAGGTAGAAAAATTTAGGTAATGAACTCACAAGAAATACCTGCTACCAGTCAATGGGCAACTCAAATCACACAACAAACTTCTCAAATAAAGAGACAACCATTTGTTGGGGTGAGTTTTATCTTGTTGGAGACATACAAGTTGCTCAAATAAAGAGACTGTCACATGAAGTCGCACAAACAAT
The DNA here is from genome assembly GCA_963859935.3 of Lathyrus sativus. Lineage (NCBI taxonomy): Eukaryota > Viridiplantae > Streptophyta > Magnoliopsida > Fabales > Fabaceae > Lathyrus > Lathyrus sativus. The sequence continues at coordinate 278,628,799 of OZ012735.1, forward strand.
CACCAAGAGAGTGTTATCAAAACACCGTTGGGGAAATCAAATCTTCATCTTCTGATGGGAATCAATAACAAATTCCTTCCGAGGAAAGTAAATCCTCAAAAATACCTTCTCATCATCCAGGTTTCACAGCCCAGGGAAATCCAAAATAATCGCTGCAAGAGACCAAAGTTCAATCCAGGAACAAACTGGAGAGAAACGGTCAAACAAGACTCGACCCAATGAGGAAATAACTTAACTGGGGAACAATTCCATCCAGATAAAAGCTGGGGCGGAAAGCTAAACAAACATCTTCCACGAGGCATAAACTCAGTGGGGAATTAGAAAGGATAGGTATTTTCTGCTTAAGGGCCGACACTCTAGTGGAGAGAGGACACGCACACTCCGCAGGGATAACAACACCGGGAAAAGGGAAATACCAACAAAAAATGCAGGATGCATAATGCAACAAAAACATGCTATGCTCAACCAAAATGAATGCGCATGCCATGCATATGAGTATGAATATGCTAAAAAAAGCAAACAGAGGGTGAACAAAACATCGCAACACCACTGAAATATTCGGCTAATCTACGCAAGTTAGAGATATCATTGGAGATCATGCTGGGGATCAGCAACAGAAAATCTGCAAGAGATACACAAGAGCCATCAAAGGAAAATAAATCCTACTACAAGGCTCAAACCTCGCTGAGGAAATGGAGATACCGCTTGGGGAGGAGACCCCAAAGATCAATCTTCAACCATCAATAATTCAACAATATGAACTCCGCTTCGAGGGAAAAAACTGTTGGAGAAAACGAAGCAACACAAATTTTCCAACTCTGCCTGGGGAATAAGAAGTTAACATCATAGCAAAAAGTCAAACTGTGGGGGATTTTAAATCAACACCCAATCACAAGGTGAGAGAAAACCCGACAGGTGAATGCTACGTCAACACTTCTTAGAAGTAAACAACATTTTTCTCTACTTGTGGAATAATCCAAAGTAAATATGCATAACCTCTGCTAGGAATCATCAAAGACAAATCTCCGCATGGATATTAACATCAAGGAGGGGTGGTCTTCAAACTACTCAACTGTCTGATCATAACCTGGCTGGATGAAAGAAACATACTCATCTGGAGAAGATTTGAATCACGACTTTGCTGGGGAAACCGAATAATATCCATCTGGTTATCCATAGGAAAAAAAACTATGCTAAGGGAATATCAGCAAACCCTACTAGAGAAACCTTAACACAACTCTACTGGGGAACTGCCAATAAATTCTACCAGAGGAGCAAGAACTAACTCTGTTGAGGAAAATAAGAACCTGATGAGGGTCATATCCTATCTTTCACAACCATTTGTAATAAATGCACATCCTCTGCACGGGATCAACAAGGATAATTCTCTGGGTACTAACAACCTCGAGAGAAATAACTTGGAATTGCGGGGATAATTAAGAAGTTAACATCATAGCAAAAAGTCAACCTGCAGGGGATTTTAAAGCTCAACACAGGGTGAGAGAAAACCCAACAGTTGATTGCTATATCAATACTTCTTAGAAAGGAAATATGGTTCAAATTGGCCATAAGAGCAAAGAATCATAACGGAGGAGGTAGAAACCTGCCAGAGATTCCTCATCAAATTTTACCATAGAATATGATGGGATCCAACAATCACATTCACACTTAAATATGCTTGATCATAAACAGGTTAGGGAAGGAGAACCATGCTCAAATTGAAGGAATCTGAATCAAGACTTTGCAGGGGGAATCCAAATTTAAAATGCTTGAAGTAGTGCCCAACTGAGAAATGCATCAATAAGACCAAACTCTGCTTGAGAGATTGTCAACAGACTGTATCTAGGAGAACATCAACAAGGACAAACTCTAATTGGGAGAATATCGAGTTCATAATACCTTGAAATAATCTGCCCTAATATCTGAGAGATTCGTCGAATCTCGACGTAACTTCCCCAGATTAACTGTAGTCGGCATATTCTTTTACTGATGGAGTATTCAAGCTTTGCCCCTGCGAAAGCATCAACTGGGAAAATAGACTTGCTCAAGATCAACGAAGTCCTTAGGTAACATGCCCCTGGATATGATCATTCCTTGAAACGATTTGCCAATTACTCATCAAATTTCCAGGCTTCAAAAGATTATGTTCATCACTGATACGCATATGTAAGCTTCCATGATGTCAAATAATGTATGTAAGCAGAAAAATGCTTAATTCTGAGAATGATAATTCTAATGCAATTACATATGTTTATCTTGAAGTTTTTATTTTTTATTTTACTGAAAACATGTCGCAAAAAACTTGTGAACGAATCACTAGTTAAGATATGACATTGATTTTTGAATGCACATGCAATACCAACAAAGGTCTTTTAGCATAACTCATGGGAGTCAGGAATGCTATCTCGTTAAAGTATGCTTTCAAAATAAACCCTGCTTCAATTAGGTCTTTCGAGGGTTATAGTGTGGTCTAGTTCACGGTTTTCAGAAAAAAAAGGATATTTAGGCTCAAAGTTTATCTGTACCCACCCATTCTCCGTGATGTTCTTCAGTCCTACATTCAGCTAATTTGACACAACTGTTCATCCCTCAAAGGATTTTGTGATGGTTGAGGATCTGATGAAAAATGATGGTTTTAAGAGCCAATAAGGCTTTTCAAGGAATAACAGTCACCCCCTTTTTTGTAGTCACATAGATTTGTTCAGGATTTTTCATTGTAATCCCTTCTTTTCGCTTTTCGCGTTTTTTTTTTTAATTTTTGCCTGAACCAATTCTTTTGAATTTTTGATGTCCAGCTGGATGCCCTAACTTTTGCCTAAGTCACTTGTTTTCAAGTTGTACGACTTAGCGGGCTTTTTATTTTTCTTTTGAACAAATCACGTGACATTGACTTATCTGACTTGTTAAAAGGGTTGTGATTGTCTCTTTCCTTGGGAATGAAGGATAACCATCATGGTTGGTCCTTAAATACACACTTTTTTCGGAAATTTGAACACTTGGTCAATTTAACTGAAGACTACCCTGCCCCAGGTTAAAATGTAAGGGTTTTTTCATTTAGAAAGGAAAACTCATACTTCGAGGCTCAAAAGGGTTAACAAGGGATTATCTTCCTTATATCTTCGGTGTTTGGGAATTTGAAACAATGCCTTACATCATCAGCAGGGTTCTATTCAAAAGCATATAACCAGAAATTTTGCGTTTTCACCTCATCATCCTCCCTCCAAGAGTTCAAACAAGAAGTTGATATTGCAAATGCAGGAAAACAATTTATGAGCGAATGTGAATGGATTTCTTCAAGACAAACATACTCATTGTATTATGGTTAATATTCAAAATCAAACAAGTTTCTACAAGCAAACAGAGCATTAACAAACATGAGAGATTACAAATAAAATTGCAGTAAATGAACTAATGATCTGAGGAGACTATCTCAATCCGAGCTTGAAAGAACACCCTCAACTTTCTTTGGAGAAACAGAAGAAAATGCACGACCGCTACAGGTCACTCCACTAACACCAGCAATATGCATTTCCTCGAGTTTTATATTTTATCAACATAAAGGCGCTCCATTCAAGAATGGGCTTCTTCCTTTGAAAGTCAACACCCCATCGTCAATCATCTCTTGAACCATTTCTTGGAAAACCTTGCACTCCTCAATTGGATGACACATTACCCCATCATGAAACACACAACTGATATTTGGATTGTACCAATGAGGACGAGATTCCATGACTCTGGTTTTTCTGGGTGTCACTACCGAGTTTCGGAAAAAATAAGACCATAATTGACTGTAAGTCATTGGGATTGGATCAAACGGGTGAGTCTCTCCTTTTGGCTTATTCAGGACTGGATTTTGCAGAATCTGAGGAGAATTCTGAATTGCATCAACCTCAACATTTTCTCCCACTTGAGAATCACTAACAAAATTTTCTCCACTAGTTTGGCCATTCGAACCATCTTGGATTTTGAAAAATTCTTTCTCAAAAAGTGGCGGACGAACTTGAGTTTCTTTGAAATGATTCGGAGTTGCAGTATGCATCTCAACTACAGCGACATTACCATGTTCGGGTAGTAGATTGACTTGGATGTTTGTGCCTTTGAGAGACAAAATTCCTTTTTGCACTAGTCTTTGCACTTCATGTTTCAAAGGAAAACAATCTTCAAGACCATGCCCCGGTGCACCCTGATGGAAAGCACAACGAGTCTCTGGTTTATACCACCATGGAATATCTTTTGGAACAGCAGGAGGAGATCTGGTCTTCACAAGATTCTTCTGTATCAAGACAGGAAATAATTCTGCATACGACATCGGAATCGGATCAAACTGCATTTGCTTTTGAACACAACTTTGTTGATCAATCTTTTGTTGTGTCTGTTGTTGCTTACTTTTGTTATGAGATCTTCTACGCTTTCCTTGCAAAATAACGTTAGCAACATATTCTTTCTCTTTGGAAAAACCATTTCCATACTTCTTAGAATTGCTAGAAGAACCATTTCCTTTGGTCAACCATCCTTTCTGGACACCTTCTTCGAGACACATCTCGGTAACATGACTGGAAGCGCTAATGGGAGCCACAGAAATGAGTGTTGAAATGATTTCAGAAATCACAGTCTTTTGTAGTGGAGTCTGAGAAATATGAGGAGAATGTTGATTCTGAGCAACAACCAGAGTTTCAACCAAAGTAGAGATCCTTTCCATACCATCCCTCAAAGTAGCCAATTCCTCACGAAGCTCGCGGTTCTCTCGTTGCAACTGATCCATCTTTAGCTCGAGTATTGTAGTGATGCGACAACTTGTTTGAACAAAGACCAAGAACGGGAAGTAAATAAGACACCTGGGAAAGGAAAGGTACAATGCAGAATGATGCTTGATGTGCAAATGCAAATGCAAGTTTTCAAGGAACTATAAAGCAGTTTGTAAACATTACATTAAGATAACACACTGGATATACCAAAAATCTCATTTCATTAATATTGAAAGAATTACAGCTTTGAAGTACAATTTCATCAATCTTACAACACAAGAGAGAATGAAATCTAGTTCTAAGGAATCGTGTCTGAAAACGACCCAACTCTGAGCTGATACTTCTTGTGAAGCGTCTTGATTTATCTTACATAGTTGATCTTCATGGTGTCTTTCCCTTTCACGAGTTGATCCATAATACCCTTCCAAGAACCGGAGGTAGGAAGATGAGCAGATGATGATATGTTAGAGGAAAATAAATCCTCTGGATCCCTTGATCTCTTCATGACACGTCACTCAAGAAACTCAATGAAGATTTTGCATACCCATAAGATACGCATACTCCTCAAAGGTTGGCAATAACCGATAATCTGGAAAACTAAATCAATGATGCAACAGATCATAGAACTGGACCAAGGTATTAAGAATCCCCTCTTCAACATCAGTCCTCAGAATAATCAACAGTTTCCTAAACAACATTTAAAATCCATAGGACTAGATACCAACGATCCAAGCTTTCTCAACTCTTGTAAGTCAAAACTCGCGAAAATGTACTTCTTAGTGTTACTTCTTTCAATATCCATGATTCTAAAAAAAAAAAAAATTGTGATATTTGCAAAAAGAAATCTCTGAGTTCCTTAAAAACCAACTGAAACACAATGCTCATGAATGCATGAGTGCAAGATGCAACATCCATAAACAAGACATACAAAGCACACAGGTTCAAAGGTTCGGCACGAGCATGGAGCCAAAGGTAAGAACCAACCAACCCACAATGGTATGTACTATGGTTATATCATCACCTGTAGAACAAGGTTCTAAAAAGTTCCCAGAGTCATAATTCCATCTTTTGGATATTATCGGCTTAAACGACTACTCGTCGGCCAACAATATTCTCAAGAGAAACTCGTCTGAGTGTGGTATCGCGTAACGACCAATTCAAGTCTACACCTGAACAGCCACCGCACCACGTCCTAATAAGGCCAAGATGGGTTAAAGGGTTCTAAGGTCCTCAGCTTCTCAGGCTCCCAGTCAGAAAAAGTAATATCAATTACGACTACTCGTAAGACATCAGTAATTTCCAAAGGGGCCTCCACCGAGCGGGGGATCTCAAGTCAGCTTAGTAAGGACTACTCCACGTAAGCCAACAAGACTATACCACCCTCCTATCATAAGTGCACTCAAGTCCGGGTTAGGACTTATCTCACCACACAAATTACCAGGCACCAAAACAGAACAATCAATAACAAACAAGTCAAACAGAAAGCGATAAATAAATCAAAGTAGGCGAAACCCACTAGGAACCGTTGGAGTCCCCAGCAGAGTCGCCACTTTTCTGTAGCGGTAAAAATCGTGAGCGTAAGCTATTGATTAGCTTAACTAAAAAAAAACAAGATTCGCCACCGCACTTTTATTTTATCCAAATAAAGGAAAGGAAAAAGAGCGAACAAAACCAAAGAGTTCTAAAATAAGAACACGAGACAGAGATCGGGGTAAGGGGGTTGGTTACGCAATGGGAAGGTGTTAGCACCCAAAACGTCTATAGTACTCTATAGGAGCCCTTTGAAATATTTACGCTTTTTGGTTTGAAAATGGTTTGTTTGAAAAGAGATTGGGGAGATGAGAAGAGAATTATTTTTTTAGATTTTTGTGTTTGGAGAGACTTATCGTCTCATGCCTACGTACCCATAAAGTGCAATATGGAATCAAAACCCCGTAGTTCGTGGTACAAATGACAAAAATTTGTTGGTTTTGATTGATTTTAGATGTAAAGACAAGTCGTCATTTCAAGGAGAAAACTGCGACTATCCACCCACGAGTATTAAGACAACATTTGCGTCACATAAAGATGGAGGATTTGCTTGGATTATCAACAAGACTATCACTCAACATCAACGTGGAAAATGTCAAAGTCTTAATAATATGGGGAATAGGAGATTTACATCTCAACTATAGAAATGAATCATGTCTAAACTTTATGAAAAGTTTTAAAGTGAAAAAGTGCATAAAGGCACAAAAAGAGTTGATGAGTTTTTGTATTTTTTATGTCTTTTGAAATTGGTCAAAGCATGATTAACATTGATTGACTTTTATTAAGAAAAACAAAGTTTAAAAATCACTTGACGAAAGTCAAGGTTTTATTGCGAAAGCGGTTTTGAAGTTTGAAACCAAGAAGGTTTTGAAAGAGGGAGAAAGTTTTGAAAATTTAAGAAGGGGAGGAGATGAAGTGACTATCCTAAAAACCAAAATAAGAGCTAGAGGTAAGAAAGATCTAACCGACTTGTAGCACACTCCATAGCAAGCAAAAAAAAGAATTCCATCCGATTTAAAGCATAAGCTAATGAGCGAGCCAAATAAAGGCTAAGATCCACAATACTCCAAGCATAGGAATGAGAGTCCTAATTCTAAGTCCAAAGGTCCATAAAGTCAAAGGTCTAAGAATAGTCCAAAAGCATAACCACAAAGTTAATAGCACCAAGTTTTTTAGAGATTTTTTATTCTTTATTAGTGTTTTGAACAAGGTATGGTCCAAGTAGACAAAAAAGAAATGACATAAACATAAACAAAGATATGATATGAAATGATAAAATGGAAGCATAAAAGTAAAGAAATAAAGAGTAAGAAGAGAATATTAAACAAAATTAAACAAGGATATGTTAGTGAATTAGTGGTTAGTGGTTAGAACATATGATCAATGATGATTAATTCTTGCACTTAGACCAAAATTAATGAAAACTCATTAGAGGATTGATAGAATCAAAGCCTCCTAACAATGATTTTCATAGGTATTGGACTTAAGACAAGCAACTAAACATACTTGGACTTTTAAACGTAAGTTTGAGCCACGAATGATCATTTTCCGATTAAGGGACACTTTAGTGCTATGTTAAGCAATCGTAATCGGGTTTATGTAGAAACCACGACTATCTGAGGCCGGTCAATAATAATGTTAGTGTTAACACATGTTAGAGAAGTGATATGTAAATCACTCTCCTAAAACATGCCACACAAAAAGAAAAGAGGTAGTGATCTCATCATAATCAAGATTTTTCATCAATTAATCAAAGGTAATCTATCACTATTCCAAAGTATGGAGAATTATCTCAATGATTATTCGTCCATAGATTTGAAATAATGAAGATTAAACAACCTTGATAATCAACAATCTATGATCCATAGATTTCATCGATCAAAAATAAAAAGAATAAGAAAGAGAATTAAAATGAAAAGAAATTTCAATTTGAATCTTAAATCGATTAAATCATCATCAATATCAATCACCTCTCTTGGTGGATAAAATCGACACCCAAAGTCCATTGATATTGATGAAATTTTATCCAAAACAAACCAACAATTAATCCAAATTAAAATATTTTTCAAATAATTTTTCAAGATTTTTCTTCAATAATACTATTTAAAATATAAACTAGTAACAAAAAGAAAAAAAAAAGGAAAGGCCCACACGGCCCGGTTCTTAAGAGAAATAATAAAAAAAAGAAAGAAAAACTGAAATAAAAAACAAAATTGAAAAGAAAAAAAAAGAAAGAAAAACAAACAGAATGACCATCTTCCTCGTGAAGCTTCACGTTGAAGCTCTCAATGCCATCACTTTCTCCGTGATGTTGGAGCTCAATCCGGCAGCGGTGGAGCTTGAAAGGTATACGAAATCGATCGGAATGAAAAGTTTCACATGATGCAACCAACAATCTCAAGAATGATCGACAACGGAAACGAAGCGGAAAAGAGAAATTCACTCCAAACTACCTTCAAAGTCGAGGTAAATGTCAATTAAAACTTTCTTCTTCTCTCTTCTACTGCTCTAGCTCCAATTTGCTTTGAAAGGGGAAAGAATTTGAAGGAAATGGAAGAAGAGTGATGAAGAATGGTGAATTTGGAATTGATCGAAGTAGTTCGGTTGAAGGTTGAAGATGAGTATTGGCAAGTTTTCAGCAAGGATTTTCTGGCTTCTCAAGCTTGAAGAAATGAATGAGGTATGTGTAGTATTTATAGATTGAGAGTGAGTGAAAAGTTTTGCCGTTTTGGGATTTTTCTGCGTTTTGGTCACTCAAGTTATGCGTGACCTGTGGAGAAGCTTTTTTTCATGTCGTTTTGCTTTTTGCTATTTTCAGCTCTTTTTCAAGTATGTGACGTGGACTATTTTATCTTTGTTGCAGCTGGCCCACTTGACTTTATAACACGGCTGGGATTTGGCTTTGGCTTTCATGGCTCAACCTCAATTTCAAGCCACTCTCGCTCTGCTTCTGGAACAATATTTCCAATGGCAGTGAAGTATAAGACTGCAGCACCTGAAGAACAAGATAGATCATCCAACCAAGATACCCAAGGGTAATTACAGACATGAGCACCAGCCATTCATAAGTCTGAAAATAGTGAAGTCCTTGCAATGCCAAACTTCTAAGGTTTTCAGATAAGTCCATTGCAGAATCATAATCTCTAGCCAATATCAGACCCTCAATTTTGTCCAGTATTTGAAGAATAATGAGACAGTGGCTTGAAAGGTTTAAAGTATAACAAATGTGACTGCTTTATATGGGATTTTTAAAGAAACTGGTTCAGAACTTCCTTTGTATTGGATAGAACAGCTTCAACTTCTTCAGCCTTGGTCATGTTAATGTAATCTCGTGGTAGAATACCGACATGGCAAACCAAGTAATGTAGACATGAGTGGTGCAATGTCAGCCTGATTGACATCCACCCTTTCTATCCCACGCAAGCCCCATTCAATTGGTGTTGGCGCATCATGCACGTGGTCGTCAACAAACCTAAAACCACGATCAGAATGATTGCTGCTCGATACTGGCAATGGATGTTGATGACACCTCTTCCTTTGCGAGCAGAAATAGATGTAGTATGACCACGTCTTGATTTTGGCATTACAAAAAAAACCTTGGTCAAATGTACCGCTTTTGTCCTGTGATTTCCCACCACCTGAAGCATTTTCCACTGGGAATGGCATGTCAGGTCTAATCACAGAAGCTATGTACAGTTTACTATTTGTAGGAGGATTTTTCACAATCACTGCAAGCAAGTTGTCCTGGGCTGGTTCTGATTTTATTACAACAACTCTTCCAATATTGAGAAATGATTGAGCATTGGGTGACAGCAAAACTGCCTCTGATATCTGGCTGTTGTATTTCTCGGCTTCGAAATAATACTCTTCAATAGTTGGCCCACCCTTTAAACACTCAATAACCTTTGCAGGCTGATTAAGCTTTCGCTTCAAAAGCTGTTGCAATGTCGGCTTAAGGTAACATCTGAATGCAGTGGACCTACACCTCCATATATAAATACCAGATCAGTCCTAGATTTCTGTCGCTCAACTTCTTCTGCCATAGAATCTATATTATTGTGAACTACAGAATATTGCAACACAGACCAACCAACGGAACCCAGCTTCCTACATAAATATGGTCCCAACTGATCCTCAACAATGCCAAACAGAATCTCATCTCTCACAGCAATGATTGATGCTGTGAGTGTGCTGCTTTTATGAACATCCAAGCCATTGCTATCAGTAGTAAGTTGTCCACCAGCAGAAGATTTCCTGTCTTTCTCAAGTTCAAGATGCTTGCGAAGTGCAACAGCTTTTACTTTCGTCTAGGGAACAGCAAATCATACAGAATGCTCACTACTAGCCTGAGATATCATGATAACATTAGCTCCTTCATCTTTGATTGTACTAACAATAATACTTGCTGTACTGGATTTGTAGAGTAGCCATGCACTGCTGACCTATACGGTGGCCAGAGATGCACCTCAACTCAACCAGATTTATTGACACACAAATTTTCAGAAGAGTAGAGGACTCAACAACTGTGGTCCCTGAAGCATCACCATTTGCAACCTCGGGTACAATATCTCCAGTTGCATCATTTAATACCATAGAGGAATATTGATTCGACAATGGAGGAATATGTGGAACTTCTGAAAAGTTGGATATAGAACACTCTGTAATAATCTCATACTCTTTATTTGTTAATGCCGCTTTCAACTCTTCAATCTTGATTATGACTTCCACACTTGGAAACTGACACAATAAGTCTCGGAGTGACCTATGAATAATCACTGATAGCCCATTGACATCCTGAATTATGCTTTTATCATGTTGCTGTGCAACAAAAGTGAGATTTCCGATATAATGAAGATATGAAGAATAGTTATCAATGGCCTTTGGAAAAGATGATGTTTCAAGAACAATGACTCCATTGTAATGTGCTGCTCTGATTTTCCCACGACTTTTCCACCGTTCCAACCAGCGGAGGGCTTCCATTTTCTGTCTCCTGATCTGCTGCCTTTCTTGCCACAAGGTTGATATTGATGTTTGAATTAGCAAGAGCTCATGTGCAGCTTCATCTCGCCGCTTCCTTAGCACGGCTATCTAGTAGGGCCACATTTCTCATTGTCATTTGTAGCTCTCCGGAAATATCTTCACTCTCTTCTAAGAGCTTTTGATGTTCTGTTGACAGACCATCTACTCCAGATAGACCTACAAGTGCTCCTCTTAGTGCAGTGAGCTCCACAAGCTCCATTATTTCCTTGACGAAGGCCTTTTGTGTCTCCAAGTCAACATCTGAAGATAATCGAAGCCAAGCAGAAAAGAGTAAGGATTCCCAAACAGTCAAGCCAGGGGAATGCACATCAGACTGCTCACAGTAACCAGAAACTCTTGCAAATGAATCTTGTCTTTTAGGATAACCAGATATATATACACTCCCTTCTATGAAACTGCCAGTTTTTCTTCCAGCTAATACATCCATCAGAGTGGTTTTCCCAGCACCACTTACTCCAACCAATGCTGTTAACACACCAGGCTTAAAAGCTCCGGTAACATTAACAAGTAGCTGCAGTCTGTCTTCTGATATCCCTTGTTGTTTCAACTCCAAAGGGACTTCCACATAGTAATTGATATTTCTGAAAGCCATGGAAAGAGGTTGAAATGGGAGAACCATTCCCTTTTGCTTAAAATGCTTACCATTTGATGCCGAATGTTGCAAGTACTCTCTCAGCTCAACAACAACGCTTTCACCGTTTCTTCTCTTTTCTCTTTCTTGCAGCTCACCTTTTGAGACTACAGCTTGTTGTCTTCCCAAAGGATTAAGGTAAGCTAAGAAAATTGTAAATAGAAAGTTGAACAAAATTGTGTATCCAACCAATGCTCCAAAACCAATCCAATACCAATAGCTCTCAGTATACAAACCCCTTGCTTTTAACACTGCCTTGCCCAATGGATAAGTGGTCAGATTTCCAACTTTCTTATCCCAGGAATGTCCAAGGAACTCATTTACAGAAGCAGAATTCTGTGCATACATCAAAGGGGAAACCCAAAAGCCCCATATCCACCAACTTGGTATATGGTCTTTTGAAATTATATATCCACCAAGAGCCATTACAACCAACATAGCAAATGATCCAGAGATATTGGCTACTATCATATTCCGACCCAAGGATCCTATCAAGCGAAACAGGCCTATAGACATCTGGTGCAGAAAGAAAAAAAAGCAAGAATTGCTGAAGAAATCTAGTAAATGCAGGATCATATCCACTTGAATAGTATGATACCACTACCCAGCATCCAGCCTCCATGAGAGAAGTTGGGATACTAAGGAACCAAGAAGGGAGTGTATATGCCCAACTAGGATAGAAATGCAAGTCTCTGTGCTTGTAAAGAACTGGAAGCTTTGCAACTAACATTGAGACTTCCGTAAAACCATTGAAAAGAATAGTAATCATAGAAAAATACAGTGCTCCAAGATATAAGCCTCCATCATCAATTGTATTATGGTGTATCGTTGTTCGAAAAAAAAACACTCATTGTAATTAAAGCAACCAAAATCAGCTGAACAAATTTAAAAATGTAAATAAATGCATTTCTTTTTATGAGAAGCTTCTGCCACTGATAATTAATCTTAAGAAGTTCAAGCCTTTTTGCTCCATAGGAACAAGTTGCCAAGGCAGCTTTATTCCCAAGCAAGCCAACTATCATCAATGAACTGGCCTTGTGATCTGAAAGACCCTTAACACCTGACTGAAGACCGGAGACCACAAAAGGAAGTATTCTCTTGACAATATCATCATCAACCGTCACAACAGTCCCCAAAAGTTCAACAAAAACAGCAGTACAAAAGCCAATTACATTTTTCGAAGGTTGAAACTTTTTAGACGGAGATGCATAGTTGCATAGAACTTCTAATACGCCCTTATCACGAAGGCATTGCTGCACTATAACCTTTCTAGGTGGGGGTGCACCAGAGACTTTCACGCCCTCCAAAAAAACCCCATGTAACATTCCTTATATCAAGTATCTGTACTACTCGAACAAATGCATGTGTGTCCTTAGTGAGTCTGTCAACAACTGTGAATTTCTCTGAATCATCAAAAAGTCTAACATTATATGTACCAGCACAACATCAGTTTTGATTGATATTTGAAAATTGGATTTTGAATTGTGGCAATCATCTTGTCTTGTTAAACTCTTGACAACCTTCAATCATCCTTTAAAATCACTTGGAAATGGCACACTTGAATGAGCACTTTGGACTTGTATCCTAAAACAAACATCTTGATTGAACATCCACCAAACTTGACTTGTACAGACAAAACTCTAGACTGATGAACCCTGATCGTGATAATCCTGACCAAATTTCTCATAGAACACTGCTTGAAAGCTTGATGAATTTTGATACATGACAAAATAACCTTGAACAAACACATTTCCTGAGAAAATAAGCCCCCACATAACCACTGGTAACTCATAATTGAAGCAAAACTCTTCATGGTTTGACCAAGATGAGGTCAAACGTCCATACTGATTTAAACTTGAATGAATTTCTTTGCCATTAATCTCCTTGCAAAACCCTAAACACACAGAGAAGAAGAAGAAACAAACAAAATTGAAAAATATTTTTGATATTTTGGTTAGAGGTTAGTAAACAGAAATAAACATAAAGCAAGTAGAAAACACAAGTGCGCTGAGAGAACCAAAAAGTATGGTCTTGTTTGTGTATGTAAAAATGAAAATGCAATGTGGGATCTTAGGGGTAAAAATTAGGGTATTACAATACTTAGCACGAAATTGGATGAACAATCACCAATGTATTACTTAACCATTTAATCATAAAACAACTCGTCATTAATTCCGGTGGAAGTTCGATAAAGTATACAACATGTTCTCTTAAAACAATTTCATAAAAACATCGTAACAAGTTCAATCAACAATAACATCGACTAAAATAATAACAACAATCGTCCATCCCCCCAAGAGTGCTACGTATCAGAGCGACCAACGACACCTTAACGGGAACTACGCTCTATTCCTGACTACTTGCAAATTACCACCAGAGGAGGTAACATACAACGGAAAAGGGTGAGATATCAATAATATAACATAAAGCATGATAGAAAACATGCCGGAAACTCATCACAGCATTATAAGTTTCGAAATCATAAACATCATCGACAACAACTGCGAATAATCCATATCTCACATAAACAACATTAACATACAACTAGCGTAATTATGCGACTTCATGCGACTCAACAATGCGACTCAACTGTGCACATGCATGTGGTACCATTTAGGAGCCAACACTCCAAAACTCGGGATAGGAGCCAACACCCTAAACCCATCTAGGAGCCAACACTCCAAAACTCGGAACAGGGCCAACACCCTGAACCCATCTAGGAGCCAACACTCCAAATAACGCCAATACAAGCACAATCGTCTCCAAACCAGGCCAAATGCTATGCCATGAAATGCATCTATTATGGACTACAACACAACCATAGCAACCATATAACAAGGCATTACGCCTACAACCAGAATGTCCATAACAGAGCATCATAACATCATACCACTCATACAACCATCACTTTTTACCCGTTCACATACGGGAACAATAACAACATAATTTTAACATTTACGACTGTTCATGTAAAGGAACATTACAACATCGTACCAACAAATAGGAACCCAAAGTGTTCATACAAAACGGCTATTCCAATACAGGTATAACATCAACTTCAGTTCAACAATTAAGGATTCAGCATCTTATCGTAATAACAACATTACGGCATTTTCTTAAATAATTAATTACAAATCAATCACAACCAGGTAACTGTCCTTTTTGGAGCATTAGGGAAAACCATTAGAGCGTTGTACGAATAACCGTATAGCATATTCGTTCTACGTATTTTCCCATAAGAAAAACCTTAGAGCATCGCACTAATAACTACATAAAACATTTATTCCTACATAGAAATCTTGTCCCATTAGGGAAACCTTTTCCTTAACATTTATCGATTAACGAAAACTATACCTATAACTCGATTCCCCACATGAATTCGATCATACCCACATTTATAGAATTGAACCCCACCCTTACCTTAGAATTGAGGTCAATTCTGCACTCTCCGGTTCCGCTTCCGCTCTACGGTGACTTTTCTTCAGAAATCCTCCAAATACACCGGTGGTTAATTCTTTGCTCTCAACTTTCCTCAATGCGTAACTTCTCTTTTCAGTCTTTCTTTACCCCAAATGGTGTAATTGAGGGTAAAAGAGTCTACGAGAATGTATTTTTGCTACCCCCTCTCAGCCACGTCCAAATTCTGCATTTAACTGAATTTCGTTACTATGACGGTCGTGGCAAGTCCATGACGAGCGTCACGGTCGTGACAGTCATGGCAAGTCCATGACGATCGTCATATCAGAAAAATTCAATTTTTTTCTAGATAGAACATCTCTTTAGCTTTCCAACGCTTTGAACGGGGGTCAACTCCGACTTACGGATCAAGAGATATGATTTTTCGAAGTTTCCTAAAACTGTTACGGAATTTTACACTTTTTCCCGACAATTCGACCGATTCAATTCCTTCCTTCGATCCAAACACATACTCAACTACGACTACGACGCAACGAGACATAGCAAAGTCATAATTGAATTTAATCAAAATAAAACGGGCGTTACAACTCTCCCCTACTTACAAGAATTTCGTCCTCGAAATTACCTTAATCAAACAGCTCGGGATAAGACTCCCGCATCTTGCTCTCTAGTTCCCACGTCAAGCTTTCGCCAGCAGCTCCCAAAAAGCTTCTAATCTCTGTTGCCGACTTCGGAGTTTCCCATTTCAACACGGCATCAACCTTAGATGGATCTACGGCAATTCCATCACCTGATATAACATGACCCAAAAAGCTAACTTCCTCCAACTAAAAGTCACATTTCGACAGTTTCGCAAACAACTTCCTTTCTTTCAACACTTGCAGCACTAATCTCAAGTGCTCAACATGCTCCCCCTTCGACTTCGAATAAATTAGGATATCATCAATGAATACTACCACGAATCGATCCAAATACTCATGGAAGATACAGTTCATGTATTCCATGAAAACTCCCGGTGCATTAGTAACGCCAAAAGGTATTACATTAAACTCATAGTGTCCATACCTGGTTCTGAACGCAGTTTTCTGAACATCGTCATCTTTTACCTTAATCTGGTGATACCCCGACCTCAAATCAATTTTACTAAACACTCGCGCTCCAACCAATTGATCCATCAAGTCATCAATTCTCGGAAGCGGGTATTTGTTCTTAATCGTAACTTTGTTCAGTTGCTGGTAGTCAATACACAACCTCATACTGCCATCCTTCTTCTTCACTAACAATACCGGAGCTCCCCACGGTGATACACTTGGTCTAACGAACTTCTTCTCAAGTAAGTTTTCCAATTGTTTCTTCAACTCTGCCAATTCAGATGCAGACATCCTGTACGGTGCCATAGACACAGGTATGGTACCGGGTACAAGATCAATAGAAAATTCAATTTCCCGTTCCGGAGGAACTTCAGGAATTTCATCTGGAAACACCTCAGGGAAATCACAAACAACTTCCAATTCATCGATTATCGCTTGATTCTCAATGGATAATGATGCCACCAACGCAAACACCTGAGCATCTTCTAGCAATATCTGCTTCATCTGTTTGGTAGTTACCCAACGCGTTCCCTCCTCCTCAGGAGTAGAGAATCTCACCGACTTATCAAAGCAATTAATATGAACGCAGTTATACTCTAACTAGTTTATACCCAAAATTATGTCTATCCCACTTAGTGGCAAACAGACTAAGTCAACCAGGAAATCTCTATCAAACATCGACAGAGGATATTTCAAACACACAAGAGACGTAGTTACCGATCCCTTAGCTGGGGTCTCCACTACCATCTCTCTACTCATGTGTGACAACATAAGACCCAAACGTTCAACACAATCCACAACAATAAAGCAATGAGACACACCAATGTCAATAATAGCAAGCAAAGGACTACCATTAATGAAACAAGTACCTTCAATCAATTTGTCATCACTGGAAGTCTGAGTCCCAGATAGCGCGAACACTCTTCCGCCATTCTGTTCCTTCTTAGGCTTCTGACACTTGTCTCGCAGGTGTCCCTCTTCACCGCAGTTGAAACAAACCATTCCTTTGCGTTTGCACTCAGCAACAACGTGTTCCAACTCTCCGCAACGGTAACATTTCAATGATCCAAAATTACATACATTACTCTTGTGACCTGGCTTTCCGCACTTATAGCAAACAATACCAGCAGGAGCATCTCCCCTACTAGCTTTCCGTCTGTCAGCTACTTTCTGTTTCCCTTTGCTAGCTGGAGGATCATAAGGCTTACCACGACTCTGCTGTGATTTGCCTCTCCTCTCACTCACCAACTTGTAATGAGCATTGTTATCCTCTTCATAAATCCTACAGCTTTCAACCAATGAATCAAAGACACGGATCTTCTGATACCCGATTGCTTTCTTGATTTCAGACTTCAATCCATTCTCAAACTTGATACATTTAGAGAATTCAGCAGTCTCTGCGCTGTAGTGTGGGTAAAACTTAGCCAACTCCTTGAACTTCGCCGTATACTCAGTAACAGATCTGTCTCCTTGCTTCAGTTCAAGAAATTCAATCTCTTTCTTACCACAGACATCTTCCGGGTAATACTTCTTCAGAAATTCCCTACGGAGTACAGTCCAAGTAACTTCTTCACCTGCAGCTTCCAACACTGGACGGGTCTCTAGCCACCAGTCATCAGCTTCTACTGCTAGCATATGAGTCCCATAACGGACCTTCTGTGCTGGAGTACAATCCATCACACGAAAGATTCGCTCCATTTCCTTTAACCACTCCAATGCACCATCAGGATCATGCTTACCCTTGAAGGTAGGCGGATTCTCCCGTTGAAACGTTGCCAAACTGCGAGACCCAGCATCTCCAGCAGGATTCGGCTGATGTTCCATAGCATTAGCTAAAGCTTGCAGAGCAGCAGCAATTGCAGCATCATTCCTCCTAGCCATTTCACTTAAGCTGCAACAACCAACAGTCAGATTTCATAATTAACGTGACTCTAGTGTTAGGCACGGCGACTGACTCGACGACACTAGACAACTTGGCCGGACGGACCGACCTGCTCTGATACCACTAATGTAACACCCCAAATCTAAACTTGCAGATAACAGGAAAAACAACAATTCATATAGCAAACAAAACGCAGCAGCGCAAACATTGACTGCATGACGGTCGTCATGAGCCTGTGACGGTCGTCACACGGACAAAATTCCTCATATCAGAGATGTTACACTTCAACCTGACAGACAACAATCATTATGCAACAACTTGCAAATATCATACATAGAACGAAATTGGATGAACAATCACCAATGTATTACTTAACCATTTAATCATAAAACAACTCGTCATTACTTCCGATGGAAGTTCGATAAAGTATACAACATGTTCTCTTAAAAAAATTTCATAAAAACATCGTAACAAGTTCAATCAACAATAACATCGACTAAAATAATAACAGCAATCGTCCATCCCCCCAAGAGTGCTACGTATCAGAGCGACCAACGACACCTTAACGGGAACTACGCTCTATTCCTGACTACCTGCAAATTACCACCAGAGGAGGTAACATACAACGGAAAAGGGTGAGATATCAATAATATAACATAAAGCATGATAGAAAACATGCCGGAAACTCATCACAACATTATAGGTTTCGAAATCATAAACATCATCGACAACAACTGCGAGTAATCCATATCTCACATAAACAACATTAACATACAACTAGCATAATTATGCGACTTCATGCGACTCAACAATGCGACTCAACTGTGCACATGCATGTGGTACCATTTAGGAGCCAACACTTTAAAACTCGGGATAAGAGCCAACACCCCAAACTCATCTAGGAGCCAACACTCCAAAACTCGGGACAGGGCCAACACCCCGAACCCATCTAGGAGGTGTTGCACCCCAAAATTTGCCCTCACAATACAAGACTTTGTGTTCCAAGAAGGTTCACAAGGTTCACAAAATTCACAATTGGTCAGAAGAGTTGACAATTCCCTCAGACAATGCACCTCCTAAGCAGTGCATCCAAAACTAGGGTTTTGACTTTAATCAGGCTAAATGGACTTCCAAGACTTCAAGTGAGCTTCATAACATCTTATATGTGTATAAGAACCCCCATGTCAAGTTTCAAGACTTTTCTCAAAAGTTTGCTCAGTCAGATGATCAGATAAGTCAAAAGCAGTCAATGCAGTTAAAAGGTCAAACTGAGGTCAACTGTGGTCAAACCAAAGTCAAACTTCATGATTTTTTTTGCCAACATCAAAGAGAGGTTGGGTGAGAAATATTATCATAATAACTGTAATACCCCAAATTTTTCCCTAAGATTTGTCGTCGCATTTCATTGCATTTAATCAATTACTAACAAATTTGTGTAGTCGTTTGACTTTTTGCAGGTAAATATCATATGGCATGCATTTTTTTTCTAAAAAGTAAAAATGGCACAATTGGCAGGAGGACATGTGTAAGGAGTTATGAGTGTGAGAGGTTGAGAGTTCGAATCTCACCTTTGTCATTTTTTTTGTTTTTTATTATTTTTACTCTAAATTTTTCTATCTTTCATTAAAAAAATAACAAAAATAGTTTTTTATTATTATTTAATTATTATTTTCGTATTTTAATTAAATCATTTTTTTAAATATTATTTTTTTCACTTTTTTCTAAATTATTCATAAAAATATCCAAAAAAATCATAAAATAAGAAATATTGAAAAAAATTTTTGTTCTTTTTATAATGTTTTTTATTTTAGGAATCAATAGGATTATTAGTTTTTATTTTAAGTTTATTTTAATTATTTTAAATTATTTAAATTTTATTTTTTCTTAACTAATTATTTAGTTTGGGCTTTAAAATGGGCTTTAGGGACATTATTGACAATTTGGTGTTAACCCTAATTTGTTCCCTATATATACATGTGTTGCCTTGTTGGAAAAGGGGGGAGAATGAAAAAAACCTAAGAGGAGTGAGTGCCGTTTGCCGTTATTTAGTTTTCTTCTTCATCCATTACTATTGTTTCTTTTTCTTCATCGTTTACCGTTATTTCTTTTCCTTCATCTATTACTGTTGTTTCTTTTTCTTCATCTTTTACCGTTATTTCTTTTTCTTCATCTATTACCGTTATTTCTTTTTCTTTATCTATTACTGTTACGTTTATATATATATAATTTTTAAATTGTTAGAGTTTATATATATAAGATTTTTGATCGAATTATGTCGATACGATGTTTGCACATTTGTGTGCATGACGCGTGACATTTGTGTTAGTTCGATCTGGTTGCGATGATCGCATTTTTGTGTGAGCAATAATACTATTTTTTGCTTAATTTCTTTTTCTTTGCGATAAATTTTGTTTCGTCCGATTTAGATCTGGTTGCGATGAGCGCATTTCTGCGTTAGCAACATTGTTGGGTTATTTGGCACATTTAAAATTCATTATTGCTTTATTATTATTATTATTATTATTATTATTATTATTATTATTATTATTATTATTATTATTATTATTATTATTATCATTATTTATTATTATTATCATTATTATCATTATTATTACCATTATTATTATTATTGTTATCATTAATTTATTAAAATTTGTTATAATATAAAAATCTGTTTTTTAAAATAAATAACATTAACATCTTTTCCAAATTAATATGAAAACCTATTATTTTTAAGAAAAACTTTTTTTTTAGATAAATTTAAAATAATAACTAAAAATCTTTTTTTAAAATAATAACTAGAACCGTTATTTATTTTATTTTATTATTGTTCTATTCAAATTTCATTATCATATTGTATCTGCTCCTCTCATGTAACCTCGCGAACTTAACAATCGCTCTTTAAATTCTGCCTTTAAATTTCTGCTTGCATGGTTTAAATTATGACATTATCTCTCTGTTTGCATGATTCAATTATCTCACGCGTTTACTATTATTTCTGTCACATTGCACACATCCGAAGGTTAGGTCTAACTGTTTGGCCGCCGCGCCAATAGTCCGTAAAACTTCACACATTCAATTTCAAATCCTCAAAACTACAAACTACAAACCCTAATTTTCACAAATGCCTCGCCGCAGGCAAAATTACAACTTTACCCCTAGCATTAGGTCAAAGAGCCGCCGCGCTCATTTTAGGGTTTCCCGTCGCGGAATCCCTAACCTAATTTAACCCTAATTATAACTTAACAGTTCAACGTAGAGATTTGGAGTTTCTACACTCCGCGTAAGCGTGTCCTTAAGATGCGTTTATTCCCCTTGAGACCTTGACCACAGTCAAGAAGTCTCTAACCTCCCTTTTGAGGAGAACTACGGTTACTCTGATTCCACTCCCGTAAGGATACGTAGGCACAAGATGCGATGTCTTGCCGAGTAAACTTAGAATTAACCCCCTTTATTATTTATTATTGCTTATTTATATTTTATTTATCTTTTTTATTATTTTGTAATTGTTTCTTGGATGTAAAGTTGTTTCATTATTTAATTATTATTATGGTTAGTAATTAGGGAGTGCAACAACATGTATGTAATATTAAAATAAATTTAGATCACTTTTAAATAAAGATAATTAAAATAAACACGTCACACACGTAAGTCAATTTTAATCGCCGTCTCACTTCCTAAGGATATCCCTCAAGTTGCCTACGAATAATGGTTAAGTGGGGTGTATAAAGCAAGTCCCTCAAATAGAAAAATCATCAAAGTCCCTTATGGTTGCCTTTACGAATCGAGTCCCTTTCGAAAAATGATGATGGTCCCTTATATGTGCTTATTACATCCCACAATGGCCTTCAAAGTCAAATTGTCCCTCACATATCCCTTAACATCCAAAGTAAGGACTACCTACTCCATTATAGTAGGGATAGTCTTACTAAAGGAAAGAATGAAGAATAAGAAAGACCTTTAAACATTAGGGTAGGTTACTCCTAGGTGCTTGCTCACTTCAAAACTGTTTCGCACTTAAACAAATTTTCAACAAGTTTTCAAACAAGTTCTTAACACATCCTTACATGGATTATTTATTAACTATTCTGAAAATTTTCTATTCACACACTACAATTTCAAAACAATTCAAAAGTGAGCTTAAGTACCTAAGAGCCCATGGATAACCATGGATGAAAAGGGTGCTAACACCTTCCCTTTTCATAACCTACCCCCCGGACCCAAAATATTCTCTAAGGTCTTTCCTGTTCTTTTATAACCTTTCCTTATGGATAAAATAAAAGTCGGTGGCGACTCTTGCTATCCGCAACATTGTTTAAAGTCAGTTCTCCCACCGTGTTACAGGAGGCAACACTCCAAATAACGCCAATACAGGCACAACCGTCGCCAATCCAGGCCAAATGCTATGCCATGAAATGCATCTATTATGGACTACAACACAACCATAGCAACCATATAACAGAGCATCATAACATCATACCACTCATACAACCATCACTTTCTACCCGTTCACATACGGGAACAATAACAACATAATTTCAACATTTACGACTGTTCATGTAAAGGAACATTACAACATCGTACCAACAAATAGGAACCCAAAGTGTTCATACAAAACGGCTATTCCTATACAGGTATAACATCAACATCAGTTCAACAATTAAGGATTCAACATCTTATCGTAATAACAACATTACGACATTTTCTTACATAATTAATTACAAATCAATCACAACAAGGTAACTGTCCTTTTTGGCCCATTAGGGAAAACCATTAGAGCATTGTACGAATAACCGTATAGGAGCCAACACTCCAAAACTCGGGACATGGCCAACACCCCAAACCAATCTAGGAGCCAACACTCCAAAACTCGGGACATGGCCAACACCCTAAACCCATCTAGGAGCCAACACTCCAAATAACGCCAATATAGGCACAACCGTCGCCAATCCAGGCAAAATGACATGCCATGAAATGCATCTATTATGGACTACAACACAACCATAACAACCATATAACAAGGCATTAAGCCTACAACCAGAATGTCCATAACAGAGCATCACAACATCATACAACTCAAGGCATTACCATCTTCCACATGTTCGTGTATGAGAACAACCACAGCCTTAATATCAACAATTAAGGATTCAGCATCTTATCGTAATAACAACATTACGGCATTTTCTTACATAATTAATTACAAATCAATCACAACCAGGTAACTGTCCTTTTTGGCCCATTAGGGAAAACCATTTGAGCATTGTACGAATAACCGTATAGCATATTCGTTCTACGTATTTTCCCATAAGGAAAACCTTAGAGCATCACACTAATAACTACATAACACATTTATTCCTACATAGAAATCTTGTCCCATTAGGGAAACCTTTTCCTTAACATTTATCGATTAACGAAAACTATACCTATGACTCGATTCCCCACATGAATTCGATCATACCCACAATTATAGAACTGAACCCCACCCTTACCTTAGAATTGAGGTCAATTCCACGCTCTCTGGTTCCGCTTCCGCTCTACGGTGACTTTTCTGTAGAAATCCTCCAAATTCGCCGGTGGTTGATTCTTTGCTCTCAACTTTCCTAAATGCGTAACTTCTATTTTCACTCTTTATTTTCCCCAAATGGTGTAATTGAGGGTAAAAGAGTCTACGGGAATGTATTTTTTCTACCCCCTCTCAGCCACGTCCAAATTCTGCATTTAACTGAATTTCGTTACTATGACGGTCGTGGCAAGTCCATGACGAGCGTCACGGTCGTGACGGTCGTGGCAAGTCCATGACGATCGTCATATCAGAAAAATTCAATTTTTTTCTAGATAGAACATCTCTTTAGCTTTCCAACGCTTCGAACGGGGGTCAAATCCGACTTACGGATCAAGAGATATGATTTTTCAAAGTTTCCTAAAACCGCTACAGAATTTTACACTTTTTCCCGACAATTCGACCGATTCAATTCCTTCCATCGATCTAACAACATACTCAACTACGACTACGACGCAACGAGACATAGCAAAGTCATAATTGAATTAAATCAAAATAAAATGGGCGTTACACACACGATGTTTCAGGATTGCTCACACCCCACAAGGGCACACAATCATTCTGCAGATTCTCCACGGAATCAATATAAACTATCGCTGACACCCCACAAGGGCACGTGATGTTTCTGCAAATCCTCCTAGGGATCAATGACAAACCATTGCTCACACCCCACAAGGGCACACGAGGTTTCTGCAGATCCTACGCGGGATCAGACACACAAGAATGCAATCATGATACTTCACAAACAAAACGACTCCATACATTCTTGAAATGCATACATATACACGAGTATATAATCATGCATTTTCACCCAATTCAAATAATTGTACAAAATTGCTAAACGGCCATATTTCACACTTCACGATTCACAATCTAGGATTCACGCCATACGGCTACCCACAGCATTCCATATCACACACACAACCATGCATAATAAGAAGGATTAATCATACTTGAATCGAAGGATCGACATGGAAGTGAAAACACAAGAAAATAACATCCTGCTACGCTCACTGCCCTGTTTGCCTAGCGAACTCCTAGCGAGTACTCGCTTCCTGTTCGCCTAGCGAACGTGCTCATGAAGGCAAACAGAAGCCTCTGACTTGGTTCGCTACCACACTCGCTCAGCGAAGGCCTAGCGAATGCTCGCTACCCCTTTCACTACCAGCGAGGAATTACCAAAACCATTATGCCCAAGTCTGGGACCGTTCGCTACTGGCTCGCCACAACGAATGCCCAGCGAATGCTCGCGACCCGCTCGCCTAGCGAACGTGCTAGTGAGGGTCTGCGAACTCAGAATTTCCCCACTGTCCAAAACTCCAAAACTCATCGAAATCCACCCGATTCAATCCCAACTCGTCTCAGTAGCCTTAGCCCAACCTCCCTCAACTAAACTCTACCACTCATTCTCATTTCTAACCGTAAAAACTCGGCTTCTAACGATTAAATCAAATTCAACCTAAAATGTAAAATGAGCAAAACCCTCTCCAATCCAAAAGCAAACCAATAGAAACATACATAATCATACACATCGAAAGAATAATAAAGCTTCACACCCTTACCCGATTAGTCGCAGCTTAGAAGTTTGATTCTTGATGATTCTAGGTTTTCTCCTCTCCCTCTTCTTTTCTCTTCTCTTCTCTCTTCTTTCCTTTCTATTTCTTTCTATCTCTTTTTCTTTTCTCTTTATTTCCACTTATACTCTTTCTATTCTATTTCTCTCAAACATTAACTAATTAAGGATTATCTAAAACACCCTCTAATTAATTCTCAAAACTCTCAGAATAATAAAATAACATAATAAGCATACATAACATATTAATGTTCAAATTCCACAATTAAAAGAATAATTAAATCAAAATAAATTAAAAGACTCAACAAAATCGGAAATTCAGAGTCGGGGCGTTACAAAGATCATCTGATTTCACCATCAAGCATCTGTTATACAAGGCAGGCATCAAACCCGAGGGCCGGATCAACACGCAGTTGATAAACTTCTGCTAACCAGCATGCATTCACTAAATAAAAGGGAGTATCGAACCCGAAGGCCGGATCAACACGCAGTTGATGAACTTCTGCTAACTAGCAGGCATTTGCTAAATAAAATCGAGCATCGAACCCGAAGGCCGGATCAACACGCAGTTGATGAACTTCTGCTAACCAGCAGGCATTCGCTAAATAAAAGCGAGAATCGAACCCGTAGGCCGGATCAACATGCGGTTGATAAACTTCTGCTAACCAGCAGGCATTCGCTAAATAAAAGCGAGCATCGAACCCGAAGGTCGGATCAACACGCAATTGATGACTTCAGCTAACCAGCAGGCATTGTCAAAATAAAAGCGAGCATCGAACCCGAAGACCGGACCAACACGCAGTTGATGAACTTCTTCTAACCAGCAGGCATTCGCTAAATAAAATCGAGCATCGAACCCGAAGGCCAGATCAACACACAATTGATGACTTCTACTAACCAGCAGGCATTCTCTAAATAAAAGCGAGCATCGAACCCGAAGGTCAGATCAACACGCAGTTGATAAACTTCTGCTAACTAGCAGGTATTCGCTAAATAAAAGCGAGCATCGAACCCGAAGGCTGGATCAACACGCAGTTGATGAACTTCTGCTAACCAGCAGGCATTTGCTAAATAAAAGCGAGCATAGAACCCGAAGGCCGGATCAACACGCGGTTGATAAACTTCTGCTAACCAGCAAGCATTCGCTAAATAAAAGCGAGCATCGAACCCGAAGGTCAGATCAACACGCAATTGATAAACTTCTAGTCATAAATCACACGAAACCTCTGCTGGGGAAAAGAGAAACTTGATGAAGCAACTCTGTTGGGAAGCACATGATAAGATGAACACATCTATCAAAGATTTCTCCGTGGTTTGGATACCACCTAAGCAAAGAATATGGCAACATTTTTCGGGGTCTGGATACTGCACAGGAAAAGAAAATCAACCAAGTTTGTCGGGTCTGGATACCATGCAGGCAAAGTAAATCAATCATTTGTTGGAGATACACCTGAAAACAAAGAGGTAACAACCTGGCTTATGTTTCAAATGCATATGTTTGAATATAGCGTAATGCTCCATAAAAAATGGAAATGCTACGCGTTTCTAAGGATGCTATGCACGAATGCACAATGCAACGGAACTGACTCAGCAAAATAAATGCTGAAAAGACAAAGCCAACTCCGCCGGGGAGAGACGGAACATGCCAATTATGATTGGACTTATGCTGGGAAAACAAGCCCTGCATGGCCTCCTAGAAAAGAACTTTCCTGGGTAATATTGTTCTATCAAGAACGAGAATCCACTCAGCTAGGGATCAGATTAAAACCTGCTGACAAAAACGCCCTGAACGGCCTTCCGAAATACAACTATCCTGGGGAAAAACCGACCTAGCCGGGGAACGAAAACCAGCTGAAATTAAATCCGATCTAGTGGGGAAATCAACAAATCTGCAGGGGATCACAATCGACCACTGAGATTAGGCCATGCTCTTCTTGAAATCAGCCCTAAATGGCCTCCTAGAACACTGAAATCTTTCTAGGGAACAAAACACACATCTGAGAGTAACTCTGCTCTGCTGAAAACCAAAATCCAACCTGTCGGGGACTACTCAGCTGAGGGCAAACAAATAAGATTTACTGGGAGACCATCCCAAACTCTCTCTGCTGAAGATAGAGAATAGCGATCTCTGAATCAACCCTAATCTGCAGGGAAGAATAACTACCCTGCTAACTTCTCTAGGGAATTAAGCAGAAGGGAAAACAACCTCGACCTCTGCTTGGGGAATGAATCACCACTTTAAAACTTTGAGGGGATACAAAGCCACATATTTAGACTCTATGGGGAGACAAAATTCTGAACTTGCGCTGCTGCAGGGAAATAGTTCCAAACCTGCTTGGTGGAGAGAAATCCAGTTTCGACTTGCTGAGGAGTAAGTGCGTACCTACAATTTGGTGGGGATATGCGTACATACCTGACCTGCATGGGGGATATCAATCTCGACCCTCTGGGGATGACCTTATTCTACCGAATAAGTCAATCTTGAACTGCCTAGGGATGAGTGCATACAGACAATCTACCGAGAATAAGTGTACACACTCAATCGCATACTCAACCTGAATACAGACCCTTACCGGAGCATGGGAATGCATTCGGATTACTGAGACCAGATGCTCAAACTCTGCCTGCTAAGGATATGGTGATCCTAGCAGAGATACACCTCTGACAAATTTCCCCCAAGGGTAACGACCTTACTAAATGAACAAACAAACAAGATACCCTGCACAATGGAAACTATCTCGGTCATCATCCGTGACATTGTTCAAATAAATCAAAGTTTTAATGATTATTGTCGAAGCCTGCAAGTTTATGTATGCACAGTTTAATCAAAACATCGGGCGTTTTTCACAAACAAAATAGTAAAGGCTAGAGAAAAACAACAATTTACTGAATAATAAATGCTTTATTGACAAATGGCCTGTAAATAGGCAGACTTTACAACAGATGCAACCCCTGAAAAGAGGAAGCTGCGCAAAAATTTACAGAAATGCACAAAAATATATAACATGTCGACAATGTGGCACAGATAAACACCATATATCGATCCATCTATGACTCGCATGACTTCGATTCTTCTCCGATGCTTCGTCCTCTGAAGAGATTGATTCGGATAAACGGCCCTCAGGTCCTCCCTCAATCCACTATACTCTGAAGATCAATACGCAGACCGCAGTCATTTGCTTTTCAAATCCCTAACTTTTGCCTGAATCTCCCTCGTAGAGTTTCAATTCACCTGGATACCCATTTTTTCCAAAGTCACCTTTTCAGGTTTTTAACTTTGCGGGTTTACATCTTTTCTTTTTATCCCTAATTTTTGCCCGACCGCCATTCTTTTTATGGTTCGCCGGGATGCCCCATTTTTTATTGGATGTTCTTTTTTCTTTCCAGCGGGTCTCTTTAAGCAAAGTATTTTTTAACTGTGTTTGCGTTCACAGGGGATGTGAAATCTTCACCATCCATGGTTGACAATAGTAAGGCTCCTCCAGAGAAAACCTTTCTTACGATGTATCGACCTTCATAGTTGGGAGTCCATTTGCCCCTGTGATCTGTTTGTGGCGGGAGAATCTTCTTCAACACTAGATTGCTTGTCTGAAAGCTTCGAGGGCGCACCTTCTTATCAAAAGCTTTCTTCATCTTGCTCTGGTATAGCCAACCATATGCAATGGATGCCAGCCTCTTCTCATCCATCAGGCTGAGCTGATTCAATATATTTCTTACCTATTATGCCTCTTCAAGCTTGACGTCAACCAGAACTCTCAAAAAAGGAATCTCGACTTCTAATGGTAGGACAACTTCTATACCATACACCAGCGAGAAAGGAGTTACCCCAGTTGAAGTATGTACCTAGTACGATATCCATGCAAAGCAAAGGGAAACATCTCATGCCAATCCTTATAAGTTACAGCCATCTTCTGCACTATCTTCTTTATGTTCTTGTTGGCCGTTTCGACAATGCCATTCATCTTTGGACGATAGGGAGATGAGTTGTGATGCTCAATCTTGAAACTCTGGCACAGTTCCTTCATCATCTTGTTATTCAAATTTGAACCATTATCAATAATGATTCTCTCAGGCATTCCATAGCGATAGATGATGTCCTTCTTGATGAACCGGGCTACAACTTGTTTGGTGACATTGGCATAGGAGGCTGCTTCCACCCATTTATTGAAGTAATCAATCGCCACCAAGATGAAGCGATTTCCGTTGGATGCGATTTGCTCGATATTGCTAATCATATCAATGCCCCACATGGAAAAGGGCCAAGGAGACGCCATGACGCGAGATGGCTATTCTTAGAGCATCATTCCAATAGTTCGCCTTGTACATTGAGGATAACGTCTCCAAAGCATCTGCCATCTGATTCTCCACTCTTGGCACGTGATGAAACTTCACCCGATCAAAGAAAGGTAACAACCTTCTGGCATATTTCATGTAAGGAATCAGATTGAGCTACCGAGTCTCTTATTCTTATTTGATTTGATTTACAACTAAAGTTGAATCACCATAGATATCAAGGTTTTTAATTCTCAAATCAATTGCTTCTTCAATACCCATGATACATGCTTCATATTCCGCTTCGTTGTTGGTGCATGGAAATGTCAACCTGGCAGTGAATGGTATATGAGATCCATGGGGAGTCGTGATGATTTCCCTAATTCCACTACTGTAGGAGTTATTAGCACCATCAAATATCATTTGCCACTGGGAGCCAAGCTCAGGACCTTCATCTGGCAAGGGTTCATCACAATCTTTCATCTTCAGAAACATGATGTCTTCGTCAGGAAACTCAAACTTCATCGGTTGATAGTCGTCGCTCGGTTGTTCAGCAAGATATTCTGATATAACACTTCCCTTGATAGCTTTTTGGGAAACGTATTGAATGTCGTATTCTGTCAAGACCATCTGCCACCTGGAAATTCTCCCCGAAAGTGCTTGCTTTTCAAAGACGTACTTAATCGGATCCATCTTCGAAATCAGCATGATTGTATAATTTAACATATACTGCCTCAAGCGTTTGGCAGCCCAAGCGAGTGCACAACACGTCTTTTCCAACATTGAGTACCTAGACTCACAATCTGTGAACCTTTTACTCAAGTAGTATATGACATGCTCTTTTCTTCCAGTCTCGTCATGCTGACCAAGAACACAATCCATGCTGTTCTCAAGAACCGTTAGATACATTATCAATGGTCTTCCAGCTACTGGAGGTATTAGTATCGGAGGTTCCTGCAAATACTCTTTTATCTTTTCAAATGCCCTTTGGCAATTCTCATTCCAAACAACCGCCTGATGTTTTTTCAACAATTTAAACATGGGCTCGCACGTGGCTGTGAGATGAGATATGAACCTAGCAATGTAGTTCAATCTACGCAAGAAACCACAAACCTCTTTCTCTGTTTTTGGCGCTGGCATTTCTTAAATTGCTTTTATCTTTGCAGGATCGACCTCGATTCCTTTTTCACTAACAATGAACCCCAGTAACTTTCTTGACCGTACACCAAAAGTGCACTTGTTTGGATTTAACCTTAGTATGAATTTCCTTAGCCTCTCAAACAACTTCAGAAGATTCACCAGATGCTCTTCCTCCGTCTGTGACTTTGCAATCATATCATCAACATAGAGCTCGATCTCATGATGAATCATATCATGAAAGAGAGTCACCATTGCCCACTGATAGGTTGCCCTTGCGTTCTTCAACCCAAAAGGCATTACGTTATAATAGAAAGTCCCCCACGGTGTGATAAAAGTTGTTTTCTCCATATCCTCCGGTGCCATTTTGATCTGATTGTATCCGGAAAAACCATCCATGAAGGAAAACATTGAATATTGTGCAGTATTATCAACAAGTACATCATATGGGGGAGCGGGAAATCATCCTTCGGGCTCGCTTTGTTCAAATCTCTATAATCAACACACATTCGTACCTTATCGTCCTTCTTTGGTACATGTACGATGTTAGCGACCCACAGAGGGTAATTTGTCACGGCGAGAAATCCTGCGTCCAACTGCTTCTGGACTTCCTCTTTGATTTTTACTGCCATATCTGGTCTGGTTCTCCTGAGCTTCTGCTTGACACACGGACACTCTTCACGCAAAGGAAAATGATGAACCACAATGTCTGTGTCAAGACCGGGCATATCTTCATATGACCAAGCAAAGATATCACTATACTCTCTGAGCATTTCAACCAATCTTTCCTTGACATCACTCTGCAATGCATCCCCTATCCTAACTTCCTTTCTGGCTTCCTCAGTACCCAAGTTGATGACCTTAATTTCCTCCTGATGAGGCAGAATGAATTTATCTTCTTGTTTCAGTAGGCTGGCTAACTCTTCAAGCAGGTCTTCATCTTCATCAATCTCTTCTTCAGCTTAAAATATCGGATTATCCAAGTCAAAGCGAGTCATACACGATTCTGGAGCGGTGTCATCTGCAACGGGAAACCTGCAATGATGATGATTTAATGCTTAAAATGATATGCAAACAAGCATAAACCATATTGCCATTTTATTATTAAAAATAAAACAAGAAAGACAGAGACCACAATATTTGAATGCAAAAAAACGCCCTTTGATTAATTGATGAAATGATTGTTCAAACATAAACAATTAGGCCCTGAAGACAAAGACCGCTATGCTTCGGGTAGTGCATAGGGTTACACAATAATCAAGAAAACAAATCATTACTCTTCTTTCGTCACTTGGATGACTTCCTTGATAGTCCAGTTATTTAGGCTCTGACCAGGAGTACACGGCCGAATCCATGTATCCATGTCGCAATCGCTGTCACCTTCTTCATCAGATACGACATTGATCTGCTCAAAAATCACCCCACCGCTGGTGAACTGGACAGGTCCTTTATAGCGTGGCACGCTCTGTGAGGAGGAAGATGGGATGTATCCCAGTATGAATTTTTCTTGTTTGTTGGGGATGTTCAACACTTGGCCCCAACCTTAAGATGCCCTAGCCTTCACCACTGCCTGTGCTTCTTTGAAAGGGGACATGGCAACCTCAGGTGTTTTGGCTACAACTGGTGCTTTATCCTTGATCTGGAAAGTCTCGAAAGCCTGACACAACGTCTCATGGATCTCACCGTCAACCTCGACATATTTTAACAAAGAGAAATGACTTATCATAATATCTTCTTCCCCACAAACAGTAACAACACTGCCACCCACCATGTACTTCAACTTCTGGTGCAACATTGATGTTACGGCGCCTGCCGAATGGATCCATGGTCTTCCTAGCAGACAGCTATAAGTTGGCTGAATATCCATGATATAAAACACAACATCAAATATTTTCGGACCGACCTAGATTGGAAAAGTCAATTCACCAAACACAGACCTTTTAGTCCCATCAAAAGCTCGTACCACCAAATCACTTGGCGTACACAATATCCCTCGGGTGTCTAGCTTCATTAAAGCTTTCTTAGGCAGCACCTTCAGTGACGACCCAGTATCCACCAACACGTGCGACATCATGTCCCCTCTACACTCAATAGAGATATGCAACGCCAGATTATGATTACGTCCCTTGGGAGTCAAATCCAGATCAGTGAAGCCCAACCCATTTCCAGCATTTACATGTGCCATCACACCTTCTAACTGATTCACAGATATCTCCTATGGCACATAAGTTGTATTCAAGATTCTCAAAAGAGCATTTATGTGTGCCTCAGAAAACAACAACAATGACAGAATGGAGATTTTGGACGGAGTTTGCTGTAAGTGATCTACAATCTTGTAGTCACTCTTCCGGATTAAGCGCATAAAATCTTCAGCATCCTTCAACAAGGACTCCTTTTCACCAGCTTGAGAAGTCTCTTCAACCACCGTTTTACCTTTACCCTTATCAGCTTTTTCAGCAACCACTTCAGGAGACGAAAACACTCTTCCACTCCAGGTTATCCCACCAGCACCTACCAAGTTATCGACAGAATCCAACAGTGAACTTTTAAATTCCTGCTTCTGTCCATTACAATATACCCCGGCTCCGTAATTCCACGGAATTGCCTTGGTACTCTCATATGGTATGGGGCCAGCTTTAGTAATAATGATGGTTGGCGGCCTTGGAGGCGCAGAAATAGTGATTGTCTTGTACGGAATCGAAATTGCCGCAACTTCATTCTTTTCTTCATCAACTATTTCCTCATTCTTCTTCTCTAAGACTCTGTCAAATTGTAGAATGCCGTCATTCATCAGCTTCTGAACATGACTCTTCAACTTCTCACACCCCTCAGGATGAACAGAACATCCTTCACAATCTTTATCACAACCAGGAACTACCCCTCCATTCAATAATTTATCCTTAACGAAACTCAACGGAGTCTTCAGTTCTTCGACATCAGATACCAAATTCAAACTCTCATCCTCAATAATGGCACTAACCCCAACTACCTCATGTTTAGGCATGGGATTTTGTACTACATTAGGTGCATCGTGAGAAAAGTTAATGGCTTTACTGTCTATAAGGTCCTGAACCGTATGCTTGAATGCTTTAGAATTGTCGATGTTGTGTCCGGGAGCACCAGAATGGAATTTGCACCGGGCATTGGCATCATAGCCGGGAGGTGGTGCACCTGTCAAAGGAGCCAGAGTCCGTTTTTATATCAATTGTAACTGCATCAAGGTTTGAAGCAACTGTGAGTATGGCATCGGTGGCGCATCAAAATGCCTATTTACTGCCCTGCCCCGATCCTGAAATCTGTGAGGAGCATAATTTTGTTGCTGCTGTTGTGGTTGTTATTGTTGCGGTACGGCTGGTATCATAATACTTGCAACCTGAGGTTGCTGTTGACGGTACTGTTGAGATCGACGCTGATTTTTGTTTCTACCACGGGAACTTGATACTGTGTTGGTTTCTCCCTCTCTCTTCTTATTGCCAAAAAAATTCCTTCCTCCTCCCGCTGAGGACCCTTCACCGGCTTGAAATTTACCCAATTTAATTCTATTCTCGACTCTTTCACCCGTAATTATTAGATCAGAAAAACTTCCCGACATGTAGCCAATTAGCTTCTCGTAGTACACCCTCAGTAATGTGGCAACAAACATATCTATCGGCTCCCTATCCACCATAGGAGGTTGTACTCTAGCCGCCAATTCACGCCACCTCTGGGTATACTCTTTAAAGTATTCATTATTCTTCTGGGATGAATTCTGCAATTGAACCATGTTCGGCGCTGGGTCACTATTGTATTGGTAATGCTTAACAAACGCCTCAGCCAAATCCCTCCAGCTTCAGATGTTGACTGGTTCTAGCCCCATGTACCATTCTAGAGAAGGACCAGAAAGACTGTCCTGGAAAAAGTGCATAAGCAACTTTTCATCGTCATAATAGGCGGACATCTTGCATTAGTAGGAACGAAGATAAACCCTAGGACAGGTAGTGCCTTTATATTTTTCGAAATCAGGAACCTTCAAGTCCAGGATCAGCCCCAGATTATCCATATCAAACCCCATAGATTTTTTATTTTCATATCTTTGCATTTTCTCCTCAATCCTCTTAAACCTCCTGTCTGCGTCAGACTACAGACCAGCATTAAGATCTCTCATAAAAAACACATCATCCTGCTCCTGCTCCCACTGAGGGCCAACATTCCCGTGTACAACACACGTCATCTCAGGACCATGAACATTACCTCCGCCTACATTACCTCCACCCAGAGGGATAACAAATGTAGGGATAGTATTGGCATATGGTGTACCAACATCATTACAAGGAGGATCAGCAGCAGTTCCACCATGAAGCACACCATTACTGTCAACCCTAGCAATTAACGGTTGCACCAAAGTCCTCAACTATTCTTGGCCATTTGCAACCCCTTGCATCATGCCCATGAACTGGGCCATCCTGTCACGGGACTCCTGAAGTTCGGCTTGAATTTGATCCATAATCTTCCGTTGATTTCCCCGAGTAGCGTAACGGTGGGTCGTTTGGTTGTCAATCCTGAAACAAACTGAACAAACCACAAAGATAAGGTTAACGGTTCCGGAGCACCTGTGATGCAAAATGAAAAATGATGCAAAATGCAGACATGTAAATATACATTAGGGAAATTTCCCCCTCGATTCTAGTTCCGCGAGAACAGCAAGACAATGGGAAGCCAACAACAATGTACAACACAACACTGAATACAAATGGAAACAAAATGACCTCAGCCAACAAACCTGGTGATGGTTAAGATACATCCTAACAACAAAATACAAATAGAGAAATGCAATCAAGTACGACGACGAGACCGGAAATCCTCCAACAGCTCCTTCGTCTCTGGATGGTCTGGCCTAGCAAGCAACCCCTGGATGAGCAACTCTGTCTGGCTAATGGTGGCCTGCAAACCCTGAGCATAATCCTCCCAGGCACCTTCACCAAAGACTTCCTCAAGCTTGCATCTCTTCACATCAGCTCTTGACTTATAATCATCCAACGTTGCAAGCGCTTCATTCAGTATGCAGTTGCTTTCACGCCGGAATGAGGATTCAGCTACAATCTTCTCACCTTTCACCTTGAGTTGAACCTTCAACTTATCAATCTGTTGCCGTGATCCATCTTCTCACTCTTTTTTGCTGGTTAAAATGGCATTCCATTGGTCATTAAACTTTGAAATCTCCACATATCCTCTGTCTAGCTCTTTCTTCTTGGAACTAAGAACATCACTGACGCTCTTCAAGTCTAAGCCCACACGCTCTCGGGCGTGAATCTCTCTAGTTAACTCTGTTCCTAGCTTGTTCACTAATTCAATATGCTTCTTAGATGAATAAGTGGCTTGATTTCTCTCGCTTCGGAGCTTAATAATCTCTTTCTCCAATTCCTCGTTTGCCTTATGCAACTCCTCCTTCTCAGACCATAGCTGATTATATCTCTGAATATCAACAATAGTAAGCTCTTCAATCATCAAAGGATATAAAGGATCACAAGATGGAAAAGGCATCAAAAACCTCTCAGCTCTCTCCTGAATCCAAGCCGCATAAGGATCATAAGCTCTACTGTTGCTCTTACCCAAAGAAGCTTTCCCTCTACGATGAACCATGTTCCAAGATTTCTCCATTCTAGTCATGGTCTTATTCTCAAGCAAGCCAGTGAAATACAAAGATTCTTGTATTTCCTCTTCCTTTGGAAGTTCCCTCAGAGCATACCCAAACTGCCTCACTGCAAGAGATGGGTTGTAGTTAATACCTCATTTCCTTCCAACCAACAGGACGTTAGGAAAACCACCACAACTGTATATAATCTTTGTACCCAACTGATCTCTGTCAAACCAAATAATGTTCTCAGAAGTCAAACCCATCAGTCTCTCTAACCACTCTGAGGTACCTGCAGTATCAACAAAAGGACCAAATTTGGGAAGGTGACTCACAAACCACCTGTATAAAAGAGGTACGCAACAAGATACATTCTTCCCTCTCCGATTCTCATTCTTGTAATGCACAAAATGATACACATCTCCTAGGAGTGTAGGTACAGGGTTTCTCGAAGCAAAGATGTGGAAAGCATCCAAATCCACAAAGTCTGGAATATTCGGAAACAACATTATACCATATATGCACAGAGCTAAGATGGCATTAAAGACAATCCAGCAACCATCCTTTGCAAACTGTTGAGCCCTACCAACCAAGAAAGGTAATGGAAATCCAGGAATTTCATTCCTCCTAACTAACTTCCCCTCTAGCTCAGAAGCATCTAACTTAAGAGCATTGGCAAGCTTAGTCAAATCAGGCTCAGCTTCAGTATGATAAAAAGGCATCTGGTTCAAGATAGGAACTCCAAGTAACATAGAGAA
The DNA here is from genome assembly GCA_963859935.3 of Lathyrus sativus. Lineage (NCBI taxonomy): Eukaryota > Viridiplantae > Streptophyta > Magnoliopsida > Fabales > Fabaceae > Lathyrus > Lathyrus sativus. The sequence continues at coordinate 278,666,046 of OZ012735.1, forward strand.
CTCCTCTAAAGTAGGCATCAACACATAACCAGGGAAAGTGAAACACCTCAACTGTGGATCATAAAACTGAAGCAACGTATGGAGACCTCCCAACTCATACACTGAGGCTTTGCAGACACAACCCAGAAGCTTCCCATATGACTTCTTGAAATCTTCCATTACAGTACGATCAGCAACAGAAATCAAACTGAGCAGAGATCCTATGTCAGGTGTGGGAAACTTATACACAACAGTCTTCTTCAAGCTGGGCTCCATGTCAGAAGTGGAATAAGATCACTAGAAATGAGAGGAAAATATGCACCTGTAACATAAATACATGTCAATGTTAATATGCAAATGAAAATGCACATGCAACAGGGGATCAAGATTGTTGTGTTGTTGGCTGAGAAAAACCAGCGCTTCGCTTCGACAAGAACATAACACAACACTGTGTCATACCCCAAATTTGTCCTACTTCACTATTTAATGAATGTTTTACTGCTTCACGACTTCTAACCATGATTCTCTAAGGCTTCGTTTATAAAGACCATGTGTGTACACGTTATGGTTATAATCCCTAGCAATTTACGATGAAGAATGTGCCTCCGGCCCTTATATCCAAATTCATGTGTGTCCTCGTTCTCACGATCAGACAGATATGATATGGTCAATGAGCATAAAGTACATGATGGCAAGCGTCAAGCTATGTTTGGATTCTAAATCAGTTTGCGACAAACTTAGATTTAGCTTGCAAATTTCAAGTCATAATTTGGATGCAATTAGTCCAGAAGATGTTTCGTTTCATTTCAGAGGCTCATGGTATTGATGCATCAGTTCATGCTGATTTCATCGATATGGATATGATTAAAAGGATGTTCAAAACAAAGAATTTTTGTTGTTTCAAAGTAATGTTTTAAGACGAGCGAAGAAGTTGTTGTAAACTGCAAGATCAACATTCCACTTTGTAGTCATGGTGCTCAAAGGTAAATTAAATAGAGATTTATTTCTATGGCTAATCCAAAGCAAAATGGCATGAATGGCGGTATGGGTGTTTTGGACTTAGATCAGGCATTGACATGTTTGTTATTATTCAAGCGCATTATTCACCATTATTCAAGGTTGTTTTCAGCTTGACCAAGCCCAATTATTGATTCAAGAGTGAGGAATTGTTTACGATATTTGCTAGTGGAAATAATTAAACTCTAATCCTAAACATTCCAGTTAATTCAAAATTAAGGCATCGCTACAGTTGGTGGTGCAAAGTCACAAATGAATTAATTGGATGATGCTTCAAGTTGTATTATAATTGACTACAAGAATGGATGGGATAAGTATATGAACTCATTTTCAAGTTGTGCTGCAAGTCCAAGATATGTTCCAAAATGATGCTAAAATCAAGAATAAATTTATTTAATCCAAACGGAAGTTAATGCAAAATTGGTCATGATAGAGAATTACATCAAGCCATAATTGGAGTATGATACAAGTGATTAGTTCAAGAGCACGATTAAAAGATTTAGAGGCTTAAGCTATGAGCAAAGTTTGTGCTAAGTTGGTTGAAAACCGTAGTTGGGAGGAAAGTCCCAAACTTGTGCATTGGCCCATCTCATCACACATTCAAAAGAACACTGACAGTAAACATTTCAAAGAAATTCATAATTGGTTTTAGTGATCCAAAACTACAAATATTGATGGAGGGCCAGTTGTTAGTCAGATGTCAAAGCACAGCATGCCGCCTCATCCATAAGTGTGTCTACCTTGCTGGCATCAGTTCTAAAATTTAGCATTCAGTTACTTGGAAGAGGAGATAGGAACGAAAATGGATCTTGCTCATATTCCACGCGACCACATTCCTTCTTCAGATTTTTGAAATGAGTCGTGAACCATCACTTGTGGAAGGAAGTTTCAGCAGCATGTCATTCTAACAGAAGCAACTTGCATATAGGTGTATGCAACAATTTAATACACCATACCCAAGTCATGTTCACAGATACATAAAACGGAAGGTTCAACGCCTAGACATATCTAACACACATGAAAGTTATCAAAGCGGTAACCTCGAGCCTTCTCAATATCGCAGCTCATGATCCTTCATAATTTGTTCATCCTGCTAGGAAATGAGATGATGCCATCTTCAGTGCCCCATCAGTGCCTTCTTTATGCGCAAAGGAGTTAATCATCGTCATTCTCACCTTAACTATTATCCGCATAACTAGCTAGGAAGAGCCGACCACCTAAACTATGCGAATTTGCCAATTTTAAAAGCTTCAGTGTTGCACCTGCAAAGGTGGTTGTAAGATGTGATGTTATCCAAGTTAAACATTAAATAAGCAATGGCAAAAATAACACAATTCAAGATGGTCATTGAATTACAAGAAAAAAACACAATTGTTAATTAATTTTTGAAGAAGATTTTTTCAAACAATACAAAAGGATACAGTCCTGTCCATGCTCCAAAAGTTTCCAGCTTCATCACCAATGCAGACTGCTCTCACTTCCATGTGCCCCTGTACCTGGAATCGAAGCCAGATTTGACAAATGATTCAAAATGCAAAACTACAAGATATTTTACAAAGGTTACCAAAACATAAATTGCAAGTAGTTCAACTTAATTTACAAACACCAAAGCTTATCTTGCAAGATTCAAAGTTCCAAGTTCTAAATATAGCAGTTATAACTTACATGATCAAGAAGATTAAAATGGATTCAAAGTCCAATAACTACATACTTCTGTCAGCAAGCCTATACCTAAAAGAGTGAACTTCAGTCCCACACAGATCTTGTTCCAAGGTCATCATCATCCTTCAATTGCCTTCATCTCCATAATGTCTGTACTGTCATCACATGATCTACAAGAGTGAACCAAGAATAATGGATGAGTGTACTCAAAATGGCAAGTGATTCACATGACTTAAAAGGATTCTTTACCTTCAAACTGGGGTCATAACATCTTCTCGTGTATCAGCCAAGCTGCATCATCTGTTTTACCACCACCCTCATGAGCCATCCGCATCCTTGTGTCTTGCTAAAGAAGAGTAGAAGAACAAAACAAATCACATGCCAAGATACCAAGTTCCAAATTGTTCATTTAAAAAGTTTCACTTTACAAAGGTATTGTTGATTGCTAATATTACAAATTGCATCAAGTTTTTGTTTTCACCTAATTCTCATCAATTTGTGCACACCTTCAAACCACCAAATACTTCTTGTGGTCTGACGTGGGAATAACATCTTGAATCTTTGATATTGCCTCGGATGGTCCAAACGGAGGCAACAAATGAAGGGAGATACACCAAGTTCTCAGCGGGAAACCTAATGGAAGGGCTTTCTGTTATGAAAAAATAAGAAAGAGTCAGCAGAAGACAACTTAATTCAACTGTCACATTAGAAATAATTCCAGCACAGTAAAAACGCAGAAATCACAAGTTACACGTAGTAAAAAAGATCAGATACTTTTAAAACACTACAGACAAAAACGAAGGGTGAGTCACTCTCGATGGTCCCCACCAAAATCTCAGCAAAACTTTCTTCCTAACGGTTTGAGGATTGTACAGATTATGCTCACACACTTGAGAGCATATTCCTCCCAAAAATCCCTAAGTTCACACGCACCAAAACCCTAAAAGCCTCCTATAAATAGAACCAATCATTAGCTCAAAAAGAGGGAGAGGAACCATACCGTTACTCTGCTGAAAATCCACCAAAACACCTTAGTAGAGCTCCTAAGAATGAAAGATCCTTAAGCTTTGAAAAGCTTAAGGAATCTCGAGCTTATCTTCATCTTTACGATGAAACCAACTGCATTACCATATCAATGACGCATCAAATAGCAGCAATAACACGCACTCAAAGCAAAGCTTTTGGAGAAGAGGGAGGAATACGAGCAAGCAAAGTAGACGGAAAGAGGAGAGAACCAAGAACAAACGACCGTACCTGAGGGTTTTGTCACTAGCCTCGACGCTTCCCTTTGAATCGGTACTTCCTAAATTTGTTTCCGTCTTTTCTTCTTTGCACTCTTGTGATTTCGCTGCTAAATGTTATATGCTGGTTAATCCTTTCGTTTTGATAAAACTCGTTGATTGCTTGCAATACCGTGATTAGGGTTTGGGATTGAAGGGGATTAGGTTTTCCTTTTATCTAGTTGAATTGTTGGGTCTATTGGTGATGTTCATCTATGGTGTGAATAGAGAAGAAGATTGAACAGAGGGTAGAAATAAGGTTGGAGAGAGAGACTCTCGTTTTTTAAAAAAAAACACAAGTCAGACAAGGAGATTTTGTTAGTTGTTGTGGTATTACTCATGAGATCATAATGTGGCCATTTCTCTCCCTAAGTGTGCATTAATGATGCATAGATTCACACGCTGTTAGTGTTGGGGAGGTCCCACATTTTTAAAAAAAAAGGGGAATTTAATGCCATTTGGCGGATTATTAACACAAGTGCCTGGGGAAGGGATCAAGTCGACCTTCCTTTCTCTCCCTCTCATCCGTCGTGTAGCTCTAGGAGGGGGTGTGGGAGAGTTTTGATCAATGTCATTAACTAAGACTTAATAGAATTTAATAGGTTTTTTTTATAGAAATTAATTACATATAATTAAATTATTATTAGTAATATTAAGTAATATTATTAGTAATTTCTTTAATTGATATTTCTTTACAATTTGATTTTATTTAAATTCTATTTAAAATTTTATCAAATTTATTTATTTATTTTATTAAATTCAAAATATTTATTTTATTAGAATAATAAAAATCTCTTTTTGAATTTATATGAATGTGGTGGATCCTTAGAGTCTAGCGCTCTTTGGATCCTTAAGCGACCGCTCTCGAGGTGCACACCTTGAGTTGTAGTCGTTTCGTCTTTCATCGTTAAAACACCTCAACTTTGTTTAAACTTTCAAAATAAGCGAACCCTAATTCGAGCAATACGCTCACCCCTAGTTTGACTCACCTACGTTAATATTATTCAAATTATTTTCTTATTTAAATTATGAAAGTATCGAGTTCTTGGGGTCTTGCACTCCTTGAACTCGAGAATGACCACTAATGAGGCATACGCCTTGAATAGTATATCATTCGAACTTTCGTTCCTAAAATACCTCCTCTAATTATTTGGACAAGTGTTTTCCTTGTCCATTCAAATATCATTTCATAATTAATTGAATGAAAAAGATGTCGTTGGGATCTAGCATTCCAACGATATCCCGACTAATTGGTTGCGAGGCCGACGTCTCGTTTATCGAATAATCGTCATTCCTCCTAAACTTTCAAACCGCCTAACCTCGTTCTTCACCTTCGTGCGATCGAGCCTAAACCCTAGTATGTTTCTAAACCATACCTCAAATCCAAACTATTTTCTTAACTAAACTGCAAAAGAATTGAGTTCTTGGAGTCTCGCGTTCCTTGAATTCTTGAGTAACCACTCTTGGGGCGTACGCTTTAGGTTGTGCATTACTCGACCTTTTGTATATAAAATACATGCCCTAACTATTTGGACAAATATCGCCATTGTCCATTCAAATACACATTCATAATTAATTGAATGAAAAAGGTGTTGTTAGGATCTAGCATTCCAACGATATCCCGACTAATTGGTTGCGAGGCTGACGTCTCGTTTATCGAGTAGTCGTCATTCTCCCTCAAAATATTCAATCCAACTCTCTTCTCTCGCCCTCGTGCGATTGAAATTTACTCAAACATATTCTGTAATTATTCGAATGAAAAAGGTGTCGTTGGAATCTAGCATTCCAATAATGCCCCGATTAATTGATTGCGAGGCCGACGTCTCGTTCATCGAGTAGTCGTCATTCTCCATCAAACTACCTAACCAAACTCCTCTTTCTCGCCCCCATGCGATCGAAACCTTAAACCTATTCAAATCTATTTTCTTTCCTAAACCAAAACATCCAATACGATAAACACAAATTCCTCGCCCTCGTGCGGTTTCCAACTCAAACACCTTTTCCTAAAGAACATTGTTTAGTCCATTCTTCTGCGCATAACAAACTAGTGCTTCAGCCTCCCCTAGTGAGCAGACAAGCCAATGTTTAGCAGTTAGAATGCAACCTAAACTCTCGTTCAACTCATACACCTTTTACCAAGAACGTTGTTTAGCCCATTCTTCCGCGCATAACAAACTCGTGCTTCAGCCTCCCCTAGCGAGCAGACAAGCCAACGTTTAGCAGTTAGAATGCGACCTAAACTCTCGTTCATTCCAAACACAAACCTTTTACCGTAGTTAGCCGAACTACGGATGCTCTGATTTCTCACATCCGTTGAGAATACGTAGGCATAGGATTGCGATGATCCTACCGAGCACTTTTCTTTCTTTCCCACCTTTAGGTTCCCATACCTTTTACCAAAGAACATTGCTTATTCCTTTCTTCCGCGCATATGAACTCGAGCTTCAGCCTCCCCTAGCGAGCAGACAAGCCAATGTTTAGCAGTTAGAATGCGGCCTAAACTCTCGTTCGACTCAAACCTTTCCCAAAGAACATTGCTTAGTCCCTTCTTCCGCGCATAACAAACTCGTGCTTCAGCCTCCCCTAGCGAGCAGACAAGCCAACGTTTAGCAGTTAGAATGCGACTTAAACTCTCGTTCATTCCAAACACAAACCTTTTACCGTAGTTAGCCGAACTACGGCTGCTCTGATTTCTCATTTATCAATGAGAATACGTAGGCACAAGATTGCGATGATCTTGGCGAGCACAATCCCCTCTTTTTTCCGTAGTCTCACGAACTACGAATGCTCTGATTTTCCACTTCTTACAAGTGAAGATACGTAGGCACAAGGGCCCCAATCCTTGGCGAGCACCCTATCTTAAAACCACCCATTTCCCCCATAGGAGAAACCTTAGAAGAAAACAAACAAGTGTAGCTAACTTTACTCTCGAATCGAATCAAGAGGTTCCCGTTGAGTACAACGGACGTAGAGGGTGTTAATACCTTCCCTTTGCATAATCGACTCCCGAACCTAGAATGTGGTTGCGATGACCATGTTCTTATCTCTTTAAAGGTTTTATCGATATTTTCCTATTCCTTCCTTGGAATGAATAAAGTTTAGTGGCGACTCTGTTCGAACGTATTTTCCGCGTCCATCGCGAGGATCGTATTTTTCGAGGTACGACACACTGATATAAGGAACCACTGTATCCAGGATCAAAAGTTCACACTGACGAGAAAACCGGGTAGGTTGAAGGTCAAGGTTTCCTACATAACCCTCCCACTCACAGGTATGAACTTATCTCTGATAAGGTCTGGCATCCTATGCGGTCATCAACGTCACAGACTTTCGAGAAACAATGATATGTTCACCATTTCTGGTTTGGCATCATAGTCTAACGAAGCAGCCTCACTTAGCTGACTTCCAAATGATCGGTCCCCAGAGTCGACAATCCTCAAATCCAACATCCTCTCAACTGTCCGAAACGGACTGGAAAGGTAGTCATCAAAGAGAATCTCGTATGAGCGCGAATTTCGTGGAAACTAGTGCATACCAAACATACATGTTCACCACTACTTTCCACTTCTAATGTTATGGTTATACTCAAGACTAGGTTTTGGCTTATCATACAGTGGAACATTCCCACCCAATAGCACAATAATACGATATATACAATGTTGGAAAGTAAAATGCAAATGCAGATAAAGTACAACACATATATACACACCCAAAGATAAAACAAACAAGCGCTAGGGTTGAATCGCATAGGGGTTGGGAAGTGTCCCTAGCAGAGTCGCCAGCTGTCGCTACTACGAAAAAGGTGTCGGCAAAGATAGAAGAGTCGCCACCATTTGCTATTTATCCCAGAGAGATGGAAAAGAAACAATCAGAGAAAACCTACGAAAAGGGGAAAAGACATGTCATCGCAACCAAATCTCGGGTTCGGGAGTTGGTTATGCAAGGGGAAGGTATGAGCACCCCTCACGTCCGTCGTACTTGACGGGATCCACGCTTGTTATCTATCTAAAAGGGTGTTAAACTATCAAAAGCTGGCTCACAGGGACAAAAGAAAAGAAAAGAGACTCGATAGAGCATTGCCGCTCTATGCCTACGTATTCCCTCGTGCAATGGGAAAGTCAGAGTCAACGTAGTTCGGAAGAGTACGGGTGAAGGTGGGGAAGGTTGCTCGCCAAGACATCGCCGTCTTGTAACTACATATCCTTGTTGTTGCAGCGAGAATCGTGATACCAAGCTATTGATTAACTTGAATCTTTAATTCTTAAATTACAACCGGACTTTAATTTATCCAAAGGAAAGGTCTAAAGAAAGAAAAACCCTTTTTGCGATGTAACAACAACGCTAAGAGATTCGGGGATCGGGGGTTGGTTATGCATAGGGTAGGTATTTCACATCCTAAACATCTGTAGTACTCTACAGGAACCTTTTGTTTGTTTGCATGCTAAGTTGGTAAATGTTTGCTAAGGTTTGGGATTGGGTAAAGGGGGTAGGTTAAAACCTAAAGATAGTTTCTAAGCTTGCTCGCAAAAACATCGCGTCCTCTGCCTACGTATCCTAACTAGGATAGAATCAGAGCAATCGTAGTTCACCTCACAATGGTTAAAGAACACTTGATTATGATCAAGGTTCCGAGGGGAACAAACATAACAATGTTTGCATAGAGTTTTACAAAACTCTTTAGATCTATGTTGAAACACTCAAGAGGGGAGTAAGTAATCATTTCCATAATTCTTACATAGAGTTTACAAACTCTATCCTAGGGTTCTAATTGAAGAACACTCCTAGTGTAGGTGAGTTTTCTAGACTTAAAGCAAAATCTAATGGTTTAAATGTTCTAACTTAACTAAGTTAGGGTTGAAGATGACTTCACAAAGTCAAGGGAGGGGTAAATGAGCTATCCAATGACACAAGGGTCAATGGAGAGACTTTTCCTTTGGAAGGAGAGGGTGAGAGACAACTTGTATGAGAACTAGAAAGTTCCATCACTTGGGGAAGTAATACTTAACAAAGCAATAAATAAATGAGCAAGATGAAATAAGATTAAGACAAGTAAGCATGCAAATTACAATAAGCATGTACTTCAAATGACATCAAGGGTTACAACCAATAGTCAATCATCTTAACAAAGATTTGGGGCATATCTTAACAAAGACTGAAGCATGATAAAAAATAACAATCATATGAACAAATGACAATTTGAAAGTAGGCATGTCATAAGTTCAAAGCATAGTAAATGTGACAACGATGTGCATAGATGACAATCAAACACAATTAAATCAGTTTAAACCTCATAATTTAGGAGGAATAAATGAGACAAGATTATGGTGACAACCAAAGGGAGTACCCTAACATGTTAACTAACAAGGGGAATAAACATCTTACAAGAAATTCAATCATGCTCAGAGGAATTCAACTGTAAGTTAGATCACTAATTACAATAAATGAACAATTTTCAATATGAGCAAAGTATATCACAATTTATGACAACAAGTAATATTTTTACATTATACAAAAGTAGACATTATAACAAACATGTTGCAAAAAGAATGGGCGAAAAAGGATGAAAAATGAAAGAGTTGTGATCATTTGAAATTTATGAATTTTAATGTGCAAAACAAAAATGATAAGTAAGAATTAAAAGAAAAATGAAAGGGGTGGGAGTTGAACCCACGCCCTTTGTCCTAATCAGGCACACATGTGAGAAAAATGAAAAAAAAAACAAAAGGTTGATCCTCCTCAGGGATCGAACCTAGGTTCAAGGGGTACAAGGCGCGTTTTTGGCAAGGTTCTTACCACTGGGGTGGCTATACATCCGTTGATGTAGCCACCCCTATAAGTATATATGGCTTGGCGTGCTAGATTTCTTGGCAACTTAAACGCAGCAAGAACAAGGAACAAACATGGATGCATTTTGATTCACAACTTGGCCAAAACTCCATCAAATTTAACAAAACAAAAGCTTATCTTGCGTGGATTTTAACAAGGATTAAGGTAGTACCATTAATTTTTCAAGATGAGGCGTGTAAATCAAAACACGATAGTAACTACAAGTGGGATGTTTAAAATGCATATTGATGACCCTAAGTTGAAACAGTGGGGATTAGGGCTGAAAAACCACTTGAGCAAACCATAAATGTGATATAGAAAGTGTTCTAACAAGAAATTGATGTAAAACAGGCCTGAGATGAGAACTGGTATATGAGTTGCAATGTTGGTGAATTTGACATGCATTATGAAAACTACAAGCAGCTGTGAGTCTAAATTCAAGTACATGGCATGGTACTCAACACATTCATATCAAAACAGAGGTCTAGGACCCTAAAGGCTCAAACATAAACCAGCAGCATAGAATATGATACATGAATTGCAAAGTGAAGCCATGAAAATACTATCAAAACAGAATGGGAAGGTTCAATATCTCATACACAGCCCGTCAGCCCTAAACATGTTGGTGATCATGCTCCTAAGTCAAACAAAACAATTCAAATGCTCAGATAAAGGAAAGGAGTAGAATGCAATGTACACATCAAAGCACCACTATTATGACAAGTAAAATTGGAGATGAGAGATGCAAGTTGAGAGCCAAAACAAGGAGGAGGAATGATCTGTTTGATTCAGTCCCACACACAAACTTCAATCATAATATAAAGTATGTTCATGCTTTAAAATTGTTCACAAACATCATAGAACTGAAAGTTAACCATTAACTGCTCATTTCACACAATGCAATGCAATATTGGAAAATAACAAGGTTGGAACATTTTGAGGTCAGAAGAATGGATACAACAATTTTCAAATATGATTGCAAATGAATCTAGCACTTGAGGTTGTCAGGAAATGCATACAACATGATTATGGATACCAAATTGCATTTGTGCCAAACATGTGTGGCAGGGTTGTCATGACAGCAAAATAAGACAACACACAAATTGGTTGATCATGCACATACAGGTCCTAATACTAACAGAAGTCTAATGTTCATGAACTAACCTAGAACAAATCAAGCAAAACAAAGTGAAGTGTGTGACAGTTGGATCAAAAACTGTTTGACAGCACAATGGTACAAATATGGTCCAGCTATGAATCAATGGTCTCATGTCAAATGGATAGCACACACACATTAAAATGTGAAGTTAAAATGAATCTCAACTCAGAAAATCAATATATTACAAGCAGGGAAGAATTTGGTATGGTTGTGGTAGGAAGTGCAAAACTGTCTTTGTGAAACTTGGCACAGCAGGTGTGTTTTTAAATGGTGTGGTTTTTTTTATCAAAACAAAGATACATACACATTTCAAATATGATAACAGGTGAGATTTAACTCAAACTTTAGGCATATGCAAACAGAAAAACAACTTGGTATGTTCATGGCAGAAATTGCTTAAAACAATGCATTTTGGAAAAGAGATGAATAATCAAGTAAGAATGGATCAAACCAACAATGGACACACATCAAAACCATGACAAGGAATGAGTTCATGCATATAAATCAAGCTTTTTGTGGCTGGCACAGAAATTGACATGTTGGTTGAAAGATAAAGTTGTTTTGAAACAGGTTTTGGTACATCAAGGCATTTTTTAAGGCAATGAGTTTTTGATGAAACAAAAGTTATGCACATACCATAAATATGCAAAAGGAAATGCTCATGCCTTAAAGTCAAACCAGATCAACATCAAATAACATATGGCAATATTAAGGTTTATGAAATGCGCAAGCAACATATTAGGGCAGCAGGCCATTCCATGACAGATTGAGGTAATTGAATATCACACACAAGTTCAAAATATGTAGGCTAGTGATTCTATACTCATGAATAATGTACAATGCAGTTGAAATATAATATGATGTGTTTGTCGTATCAATGTGGTTTTTGAAATGCAAATGAAGTAATGACAAGTCAGTTTGAACATTTAGAGGGATTTTGAACTTATAGGCACCACACACATCCTCAAAATAGGTTAGCAAATGAGTCTCCAATCTTAAAACCAAACAAAATTACTCCAAACCAGAACTTGTATGTTAAACACAAATTTGACAGCAAGACCACAAGGAAATCACAGCTGGTCCTAATGTCTAAGTCTCATGCTTTCATCATTTTGACAAGTTTAAGTTAACAAACCAAATCATATATACACAAAACAACAGTTTGGAATTACAACATGCCAAGCACAAGAGTGAAATAAATGCCACAATAGATTCAAACATGATCTAGGGCAGGGGATGCTCATGAACAAATTACAATTCATTCAAATAGCACTAGTGCACTAAGTTAAAGTATCTAGGGGAGGCACACCACATTTCAATGTTGGATACTTAAAAACTACCATATAGACCAAAACTTCAAAAACAAGTTAGGCATGATATCTAAGTTCAATCTTTGTAACACATCACCAATATATCATTGACAAATGAAAATACATTAACACAAGCAAGTAACATAACCACAAAGCCTAAGTTCTTGACTAAGAACTAGTATGGGACAGCAATGGTATATTTCATAACAACCATCTCAAAAAAGATAAACATGACAATGTATGATAAATAAAGATTTCAAACATCACATACCTCTTGTAGACAAGTCTTGAGTAAGCTAAGGAGCTAAGAAACCCAGAGATCTTCTTGTTTGGCAAGGATTTGAAGCTTGCTTCCTCTTGAAGCAACCAAACCAAACTTTAGGACAGGTGGAGTTAATGGATTTCCAGCTGGTTTTTAATGCCTTAAACAGTTATAATATGGTGTATGGGAGGTGTGTGGGTGGTTAGATCAACAATAAAAAGCTTAGACCAAGATTTGGCAAGTTTTAAGGGTTGTGGTCAAACTTTCTTAGTGTGAAAGTTGACTTTTGGCAATTTGATAATTTTTGAAGGTTTAAAGGTATGGACACCTTCTATATGACATTTAAAGATTGTATGGGTGCTTTTTAGAGGTTTGGAAAGGATGGAACTGGTCTTGAGCAGAGTTTTGCTCAAGACAGATTTTTATGAAAATGGAGGTTTTTGAAGATTTTGGAATTCTTGATGAATGAGAGGAGAGTGAGAGTTGTGGTTTTATGATATTGCTCTGGTGTGTTTGAGCTCATAGAGGAGGCCTCTATTTATAGGAGAAATGAGGGTGATGGCTGATTTGGTTTTTTTACCACTTTTGGAGGGAGATTTGAGATTTTTCAAGTGAATTTTGCCAAATCTTCTCCTATCAGTTCCATGGTTCAATGGAGATCAGAAAAATCAAGTGGATATGGACATGAAGTGACTGAGATGATCTATGGAGGTAGAGAGAGCAGCTGCAACAGTTTTGGAGTGAAAAAGTTTCTCTCTCCTTCTTACATTTGAATATTTTATTACACAAGTTGCTTGCCACTTGCCTCTCTCTTCAAACTCCTTATTTCTCTGCATTTTCATCCCTCTACACATCTGAATATCATATTGAATCATGATCCAAGGGTTGAGGATAGTCCAAGTTGTGAAAAACTGACTTTTGGGAAGTGTTGGAGGGTGGTTTCAAGTGTTGACAGGCCCAACTTCCATGGTGCATAACTTCCTGCTCAAACATGCTATTGAGGAGTTCTACCACAATTTGGAAAGCCCTTAAGTAGCTCTACAGCTTTCATGTTTTGGGAATTTCCAAATTCTTGATGGAAATAGGTTGAAAAACCCTTCAAAGTTCTGAAAAAATCACTTACAAGTGTTAAATAACTTAGAAATTTTCTAAGTTATTTCCCCTTCAAAAATGAATTTTGCTATAACTCCAATTCCATGCATTTTTTGATCATGGACCACTTTGAGGATTTTGTAGTATTTGTCAAGAGCTTTCTAATGAGCTTTGAACCACTTCAATTGGATGTGTGGTTGAGAAGTTATGGTCTTGCCCCTTTCGAAACCCTAATTCCCGATTTTTGCAATTACTTCTCAACCCTTGATCCAATGGTCATGAAATTTTATGAGAAGGTGTAATATGACATAAGGAACATTTTTTATTCACACCTTGAAGTCAAATTCCTTATTTTTGAAGAGTTGACCTTTCGGTCAACCATTCGATCGATCGGTGTCTACCGAGTCGCCCGTTGGTGATCCGGACATCCTGAGGACTTGAAACTCTTTGGATGGACTTTACTAAGCCATAGGAGCTTAATGGACCTGGATCCCACCATTGAAATACTCTTTGAATCAAAAGTCAAACTACAGTTGACTTTTTCTGATCGAAAACCCTAATCGGGTATCTCAAATTGCACTGTTCTCAATCCCCGGGTGATCACCTCAAATTGCACTCATTCTTGGTCCAATGTATCATCCTTAATCTTGTTTGAAGTTAGATCAAACCAAAACATTGATTGATCAAACCCTCGAAGTTTTAATTTTGACGGTACGAAACCCTAATTCATCTGCATCTTAACAAAGATAAACTGAAAATGGGTTAAGGTTAGTTAATCAAGCAAATATGATCCTACAATGATGATGATGATCTAAGGGGTCAAAATTTGGGGTGCAACAGATGCCCCTATTTAAATATCTTCACTAGATGGTAATGAGAGATGACAATCCTCATAGAATCGTAGTGAAAGGTATATAAATATAGCAAACCAGAAATTTTGTCCCTTAGATCCGATGGTATGCAAAAGGACAGATACGAATATGCCATGAACCTAAATGATGTTATATGATGCTTGAATTCTAGACAAATGCATACACATGAGCACAGATAAAAGAACGGAAAAACGACGAGTAACCACTCACGCGGACCCAACACACTGGGGAAAGATTCCAAGCGAAGTAAGCCAGATAGTTCAGACATGACTAAAGATGCTTGTTCAAGGAAATCTTTTGCAGGGGACATAAATTCCACTAGAGAAGACACATTTTCAGTGGGGAAAGGAGATACGAATCTCATTGGGGATAATCATATGAGGAAGCCCACCGAGGAAGAAGACAATTCTTCACTGGGGAAATGAAAGGAAAGAGGCGTAAACCACATTGGGGAAGAAACCCACTGGGGAAAACTTCGCTGGGGAACAATTCCACTGGGGAAGCAGAACTTCACCGGGGAAAAGACGGAACGAAGACACGAATCTCACTGGGGATAACCAGGTGAGAAGTTTCCTATAACGAAGAGTTCAAACGGGATCTTCAAGAAAAGGTTAGAAACAAAGGCTGAACGTGCCGGGGAAACTAGTATTCACTAGTTCTCCGAGACTCGACTTGGAAAAGAAAAAGCTTCAACTGGGGAGACTGGTGACGACCAGAATAGCTTCGAACGATGCTAGTTTCCACTAGACTTACTGGGGATATGGTGACGACCAAATCAATAACGGTTTCCAAGAAATGCTAAACATTACCAGACTTCTTGGGGATATGGTGACGATCAAAGTTCCAATTACAATTGGGAACTCCAACAATGTTGTTAAAACAACAGGACTCTGGCTAGGGAAGTTGGTAACAATCAACTTTCGGCACTAAGAACGATTAGTTTTCAAACAATGCCGGTAACCACTAGATCTAAAGGGGACTGGTGATAACCAAATTAGGATATACCAATAACAATTGGTTCTAGATGATGCTAGTAGCAACTAGACTTAACTGGGAATTTTGGTGACGACCGAGTCCAAGGAGACGAATGACCATTGGATTTTCAAAGAGTTTGGTAACGACCAGACCAATGCGGTGATAACAATCTGCTTTAAGCGATGCCAATAATCATTGGACTTTTAAGGAATTTTGGTGACGACCAAATCAGGTATGCCAATAACAATTGGTTCTGGATAATGCTAATAACCACTAGATTTTTCCAAACAATGCTAGTGACCACTAGACTTATAGAGATTGGTAATAACCAAATCAAAGGTACCAATAACAATTGGGTCTGAAGGTAAAACTAGTAACGACTAGGTTCAGAAAGACTGGTAATAACTGAATCAAACGAGTACCAATAACAATTGGTCTTGAAGGTGATGCCAATAATCATTGGACTTTTAGGGAATTTTGGTGACGACCAACTCCAATGTCAATGACCATTAGTTTTTAGAAGGCAATACTAGTAACCACTAGATTTTTAGCCAGATTGGGGAAAACCGAATCAAAGGGACTCCAATAACAATTGGTTCGCTTTATAACAGAATCAGTAACAACTGGGTTTGGAAAATGGTTGGTAACGACCAAATCACGGTACCGAAAGTAATTAGTTCTGAACGTGTGCTAGTGAACACTAGCCTTTCAAAGTTTATCGGTGACCACCTCAAATCGAAGATGAAAATTGGTAACAACCCCCTGTTTGTGTAAATTGGATATTGCTAGTCACCACTAGCTTCCCAGAGAAAATAAGGAAACCCCAGGATGTCAACTTTGAAGCGAACTTTGTAACAAAAAATCAAAGATAAAGGTAACGACCAAAGGATCTCAAAGGCAACAGCCTAAACAGGCAAAAACCAAAGCCAGAAATGTAAACAAATGCGTATGCTGGCATGATGTTGTATGTAAGATGCAGACCGACCCACAGGAACAAAGGAGAACAAAATAAAGAGAGAACTTGTCACGCTGAGTTTCAAAATGCCTCAAGTCAGGCGACACTTTCTTCTTTGGTGTAGATAACGATCTTTTTCAATAATATCTTTGTAATTCTGCAGAGAAGAAGTCTTAGCTTAAGAGCTAGAATTGTTGTTGGACACATCTAGCTTGGTCAAAGGTAACAGCAACTTCCACAACTTAGAGAACTGTGTAATATCATCATATTACCTCTAGAATTTTTCAATCATTTTGTCAAATCGTGCTTCCTTTTTAAAACAAGTCTTTAAGTTTTTCAAAACACTTTGCTTTCATGAAAATTCTTATTAACAAATAAGTGAAATTGCATAACAAAAATAGCGGATCATAACAATGATTTGGCCAAAAATATGATTTTATTGATAGACAAGAACTTTACAAAAGGCAAAGCCTTGGGAACTTTATAAGTTTGAAAAATGGCAAACAGAAAAGGTTACAGAATCCCATAATACTCTGGTCCTTCTGAGTGCCAGTTCACTTGCTTTGCTGCTTCTGACGAGAATGATAGGTGTTGATCCTCTTTTTGATATCTCGCACGAGACTCCGCTCTGGCATCTGCCAGTTTTCACACTTTGGGCTTTCATCTTGATGAAGCACTAAAATCTCCTTTCTAGGTATTTCGTTTTAGGCGTAGTATTTTCTCACTGCGTCTGAGTTGATGGGATACTTGAGTTGTTCGCCATCCATAGTTTCGAGAATCATAGATCCTCCGGAGAAGACAGTCTTTACAACGAAAGGGCCGTCATAGTTGGGCATCCACTTTCCGCGCATATCCTTTTGAGTTGGCAGGATCTTTCTAAGCACAAGCTCTCCTTCCCTATACTCTTTGGGACGAACCTTTTTGTTGAATGCTCTGATCATCCTTTGTTGATAGATTTGACTGTGACCCATGGCCTTCATTCATTTTTCGTCAATGAGGTTCAACGAGTCGAATCTTTCTTTTATCCATCCGTCTTCATCAAGCTTTGCATCTGTCAAGATATTCAAGGAAGGTATTTTGACTTTAATGGGTAGCACAACGTCCATCCCATACACTAAGGAAAAGGGAGTTGCCCCTGTCGAAGTGCGCACCGATGTTCGGTATCCGTGCAAAGCGAATGGTAGCATCTCATGCCAATCTTTGTAAGTTACGACCATCTTTTGTATTATCTTTTTGATGTTTTTGTTTGCAACTTCAACTGCACCATTCATCTTAGGTCTGTAAGGGGACGAGTTGTGATGTTTGATCTTGAAATCGTCACAAAGTTCCTTCATCATTTTGTTGTTCAGATTCGACCCGTTGTCAGTGATGATCTGGTTAGGGATACCATATCGGCAGACGATCTCCTTTTTGATGAAGCGAGCAACCACTTGCTTCGTCACATTTGCATACGACGCTGCTTCCACCCATTTGGTGAAGTAATCGATTGCAACAAGGATGAAGCGATGGCCGTTGGAGGCTTTTGGCTCTATTGCTCCAATCATATCTATGCCCCACATTGCAAAAGGCCAAGGTGATGTCATCACATTGAGAGGATGTGGAGGGACATGCACTTTATCGGCATAAACTTGACATTTATGACACTTTCGAGCGAAGAGTATGTAGTTTGTCTCCAAAGTTAACCAGAAGTAGCCTGCTCTTAAGATTTTCTTAGCCATGGCGTGGCCATTCGCATGGGTGTCGAAGGTTCCTTCGTGTACCTCGGTCATTATGAGATTCGCCTCGTTTTCATCGACGCATCGGAGTAAGACCATGTAATGATTTCTCTTGTACAAGGTACCATTGCTGATGAAGAATTTAGATGACAATCTTCATATTGCTCTTTTGTCAATTGTGGACGCGTCAGCAGGATATTCTTGATTTTGGAGGAAATTCTTGATATCATGAAACCATGGCTTTTCATCAGATTCTTCGTCTATTGCCATGACGTATGCGGGTACTGTCCTTCTTTCGATGCAGATCAGAGGTGCCTCGTTGACAAACTGGACCTTCCACATTGATGCCATCATGGCTAGCGCATCGGCAATATGATTTTCTACTCTTGGTACGTGCTTGAAGGTAATTTCATCGAAATATTCATCCATCTCCAAGATGTGGGTCTTGTAAGGGATCAATTTTTCATCCCTGGTTTCCCATTCTCCTTTGAGTTCGTATATCACCAAAGCAGAATCGCCAATTACTTCCAAGATTTTGATGCGGAGATCGATGGCAGCTTCCAACCCTAAGATGCAGGCTTCATACTCGGCTATGTTGTTTGTACATGAGAAACAAAGTCGGGTTGTGACCGCAGTGTACCCTCCAATCGGATTTTTCAGAACAGCTCCTACACCATGTCCACTTTTGTGTGACGCCCCGTCGAACATCATTTCCCAGCGCGATCCAGGCTCGGGACCTTCTTCTGGACCAGACTCTGGTTTTGTGCGCTGAATATACATCACATCTTCATCAGGAAAATCAAACTTGAGTGGTTGATAATCCTCCATAGGATGCTCTGCGAGGTGTTCTAACAAGACACTTCCTTTGATAGATTTTTGAGCAACATATTGGATATCGTACTCTAATAAGAGCATATGCCATCTGGCTAATCTTCCTGTTTGAGCTGGCTTTTCAAAGATGTACTTGATGGGGTCCATCTTAGAAATCAGCATTGTGGTGTGACAAATCATGTACTGCCTCAGACGTTTGGCAGCCCATGCTAACGCACAATAAGCTTTTTCCAGGGGAGAGTAACGACTCTCGCAATCAGTGAACTTCTTGCTTAGATAATAGATTGCGTGCTCTTTCTTTCCTGACTCATAAGTCTGGCCCAAGACGCAACCCATTGAATCTTCCAATACTATCATATACATGAACAAAGGTCTTGCGGGTACCGGAGGAATCAACACTGGAGGTTCTTGCAAGTACTGCTTGATTTTCTCAAATGCGGCCTGACATTTTTCATTCCATACCACTATTTGATCTTTTCGTAACAACTTGAAGATCGGCGTGCAAGTAGAGGTCAGATTGGAGATGAATCTGGAGATGTAGTTCAGACGTCCGAGGAAGCCTCTGACTTGTTTCTCAGTTTTGGGAGCAGGCATCTCCTGGATTGCTTTAACCTTGTCGGGGTCTACTTCAATTCCTCGCTGACTAACGATGAAGCCAAGTAATTTGCCTGAGCGAACTCCGAAGGTGCATTTTGCTGGATTTAATCTCAGTTGATACTTTTGGAGTCTCTCGAACAGCTACAGCAGATGATCCAAGTGGTCTTCTTCACTTTGGGATTTTGCAATCATATCGTCCACGTACACTTCGATTTCTTTGTGCATCATATCATGAAAGAGTGTGACCATAACTCTCTGATACGTCGCCCATGCGTTCTTTAAACCAAAAGGCATGAACTTATAACAATAGGTGCCCCATGGTGTGATGAAGGTTGTTTTCTCCATGTCATCTGGATCCATTTTTATCTGGTTATAACCAGAAAATCCGTCCATAAATGAGAATATTGTGAAGCTTGCAGTATTATCCACCAAAGTATCAATGTGTAGTAGAGGGAAGTCGTCCTTCGGACTCGCTTTGTTTAAATCCCTGTAGTCGACGCACATCCTGACCTTGCCATCCTTCTTCGGGACTGGTACAATGCTTGCCACCCATTCTGGATACTTGGATACTTCTAAAAAGCCGACATCAATTTTCTTTTTGACCTCATCTCGGATTTTAAGCGCCATGTCTGGTCTCGACCTGCGAAGCTTTTGTTTGACCGGAGGACATTCTGGCTTCAGGGGGAGCTTGTGCATGACAATGTCGGTATCCAACCCTGGCATATCTTGGTAGGACGAAGCAAATACGTCAACAAAATCTATGAGGATTGTTATCATCTTGTCTTTGATTTCTGGCCTTAATGATGCCCCGATCTTGACTTCTCTTTTGTCTCCCTCTGACCCCAAGTTGATGACTTCAGTCTGTTCTTTGTGGGGTTGGAGATAAACATCTTCGTATTCAGCCATTCTCTTTAACTCTTCTGGGACTTCTAACTCTTCGTCATTCTCTTCTTCAACTTGAAAGATAAATGAACCGCTAGTAGAAGGAGCCGAAGGATCATAGGATTCTGTGGTGGATGGAGGTATTCTGCATGTTTTATTTTGGAATAATTAGGCACACACACAGACATGCTGATGAAGGGTTGTTTTTTTATTTATTTATATTTTTTTCAAAAAAGATTGCCATTTTTCTTTTAACAAAAAGAGTGAAAATGATGTGCAAAACAAATAGCAAGAGTTTTACCAAAAACACTTTTTCATTAATGATTTTCAAATTTTGCAAAGTGGCCCAATACAAAATAATTCGCAGGCCTTGGGCAAGACCAGGAACTTTTAAAGAAAAACACAAAGCTAACAAGCAGAGTGAATTACTCCAAAGGTAAAAAGATGGGAATTTCCACAGCCTCCCAATTGGGCAGCGCTGCTCCTCCCCTAGTTATTAGATGATCCAGATTACCATCTTCATCTTCAGCAATAACGGCATTGACTTGCAGGCCGCCACTAGTGAATATCTCTTTCAAAGACTTCTTCTTCATGGTGCTTTCTTCTGGCTCGCCTTCTGGAGTTGGTTTGTAACCCAACCCTTGTCGATCATTTTTGGCTCGAGCATTGACTTCGATGACCTCTCCCCATCCCAATGGGACTCCAGCTTTCAGTGCTGCCTTAATACTTTGAGCAGAGGTAAATGATGGCCCACGGGTTATGTCTGATTCATCAACTAGAACAGCGTGAGCTATTTCTAGTGCTTGGAAGGCCGTCTCGAGGGAATCTTCATCAGCCTCAATATACCAGAATGATGAAAAGTTGCTCACCATTAAGTCTTCTTCTCCATGGACAATGACCAACTGGTCATCCACAACAAACTTCATTTTTTAGTGGAGAGTAGAAGTGACAGCGCCAGCTGTGTGAATCCATGGTCTTCTCAGTAGACAACTGTAGACCGAATTAATGTCCATCACCTGGAAGGTGACTTCGAAGATTTGTGGTCCAATCAGGATGGGAAGATCAACTTCTCCTATCACGGTTCTCCTGGATCCGTCAAATGCCTTGACTATAAGAGAAGTTGGTCTCATGGTAGCACCTTGATACGCCAGCTTGGCCAAAGTTCTTTTAGGCATTACGTTGAGTGTTGATCCTGTGTCGACAAGAACTCGGAAAATTGTATCCTATTCACATTTGACTGACACATGTAGGGCACGATTGTGCTTACGCTTCTCAGTTGTCAGATCGTTATCGTCAAACCTCAAGGTGTTGTAGGCAGTGATATTTTCTACAATGGAGTCAAACTGCCCCACTGTAATATCTTTAGTAATGTGGGCTTGCGTTAGGATTTTGAGCAACGCCTGGCGGTGTGCTGGAGAGCTTAAAAGCAAATCCATGACCGAGATCTTGGAGGGTGTTTGGTTTAGTTGGTCCACCACCCTGTAATCACTTCGTCGAATGATTCTCAAGAATTCTTCTTCATCGTTCTTGAGACATTCTTTTCCTCTAACCAAAGGTTCTTTGGCAGCGACTTCCTCGGGTACGGGCTTCTGAGGAACCGGAGTTTTTTGAACAGAAGTTGCTGGTGGAGGAGTTTCATTATATGTTCGAGACTGGTAGACGCGACCACTCCGGGTCATTTTGCTTCCACTGGCAACGTTAGCCACACTTGCTGGTTTCTTTTCTTTGAAAATCCCCTCACACCAAGAATAGTCTTGTTTTGGTGTTACGGCTCTTGGGTGAGGCTTGGATCCTCCCCTCGGCTCAAACCTAGTCTGTCCCCTCCCGAATTTCGGGGGTTCACCATCGTGAAATACTGGCCGAACGTTCTTGTAGTTTTTGTTACTGTTATCATCTCTGAATACGGCTCTTTTGTTGGGCTCTCCTGGTATGTTAAACACAGGTTCGATGACTGCCACATCTTCTTCCTTTTTTCGGTGGTGATTTCTATCATTCCCTGTTCAATCATAGCCCGAATGTCCTTTTTCACAGCGTCACAACCCTCAGGATTCAGCATACATTCTTTGCAATCTTCGTGAGATGTCTTTGTGACCATGCCTGAGCGAGGCGTTTGTGTAGGTCTGCTAACGGCACTTTGATCTCACCAACAGTAGTCACTATCTTGTCTTCTGATCCCTCCCCTTCTTCAGTAATGGCATTGACTCCACCATGATTTGGAAGAGGGTTACTCTTTATGTTGGGGTGATTATCTTCGAAGGATAGAATTCTCTTTTCAATTAGTTCACGAACTAGATGCTGGAGGGCGAAGCAACCTTCGAGATCGTGGCCTGGAGCGTTCTCATGAAATGGGCAAAGAGCATTTGCATTGTAATAGAACGGGAGTGGATTAGGTGGAGCACCTAATTTTCTTGTTTTAACCAGCCCTCTTTCTATTAGCATGGGAAACAGGTCGGTGTAACTCATTGGAATAGGTTGTATCTTTGGTCTATTTGCTTGATAATTTGCCCTCGAGGCTTTGTCCTGAGGTTGTTGACCCTGCGGCTGCTGGTATTGTTGCTGATTATTGGTGCGGTAATGTTGCTGATTGCCAGGCTGATACTGGTGCTGATTGTTGGATGCCCCAGGTTGGGGACCATGTTGTGAAGAAGGTTGAAAAACCAGGGTCACTGCCGCCACATATGATGGTTGGTACTGTTGGTGGTGGCCTCGTGAGCTTTGTGCTTTCTTTTCATATGTGATTGCACCCACCTCTCCCTCTTTCTTTTTGTGGAAAGTGTTGACTGCCTTCTTTGTCGTGCTGGCGCTTGAGGTAATATTTAGAGTGGTCACTTTTCCACTCTTTAAACCTGCTTCCACCTTGACTCCTACTGCCACAATATTAGAGAAATTTGATGTAACACTGCTGATCAAACGTTCATAGAATTCTGGTCGAACTGTATCCACAAACCAATCTGCCAACTCCTTCTCAATAAGGGGAGGCTCTACTTGTGTTGCAGTTCCGCGCCATCTTTGCGCATACTCCTTAAAGGTTTCAGTATTTTTCTGCGTCATGCTGAGAAGCTGACGGCGGTCGGGAGCTAGGTCCATGTTTTACTTGTACTGTTGAATAAAAGCATCTGAAAGGTCTTGGAAACTGTGTATTTTCGCTTGATCTAAACTGAGATACCACTTAGCCGAAGCCCCTTTAAGACTATCTTGGAAACAGTGTACTAACAGTTTGTCATTTTCAATATGCGAAGCCATCCGCCTACAGTACATGATTAGGTGCACTTTAGGACAAGTGGTCCCCTCATATTTGTCGAAGATTGGAATTTTAAATTTCTGAGGAAACACCAATCCAGATACCAGACATATATCCTTGGCATCAGATCCAAAGACATGATTTCCTTCAATGGCCCTCATCCTTTTGGCCATGATGTCCATCTCCACTCTTAATTTTTCGTGTTTTTTGTCCTCAGCTTCAGATCCATCGGGTATATCAAAGATTGGCTGTTGATTGGCAAAAACTGGTCGTACTGTGGTAGGCCCACCTGCTTGAGTAAAAATAGGGTTTCTGATTGTTGAGCCGAACAGGGGATTGAGACTCGAAGACTGCATATTGTTGAATGGCGGCAAAAAATCCCGGGACATGCTATAGGGAAACTGTGTTGAAGTAACAGGAGCTGTTGTGGCTACTTCGGAGATCCCTGTAGGTTGCGTGTCCATCTTTGCTTTGATTATGTTGAGTACTTCCATGATCTGGCTGACGTCCCCTTTGATCCCTTCGATGTCCTTATCCATTTGATCAAACCTCTGGTCGTTATTTGCCATTTTCTTTTGAGCTTGGGACCGTGTGTTGTATCTGTGGGTACTCAGCGTGACTTCTTATCTCCTTCTGGACAAGAACAAAGGATGAGTTGCGGAACCCAAATGCAGGACTGATGCAGGATGACATGCAAATGCAAATGCGGATGCATAAGCCATTCAAGGAAATTCAATTTTTTTGTTTACAAATAAAAAGTTAGAACAACATGTAACGACATGCTTAAAAAGAGTTTTTCATTTGATAGCTGGAAATATATTACAATAGAGCGACCCTTTCTAAAAAGCAAAACCTTTCTTACAAGGAAAATGAAAGTAAATGCAACAAACAGGATTTCAATCTTTTTTTTAGGGAAAGCAGGGAAATGGTGAAACAAAGTCCAATCTAACAAGATGATCCTTCTCCTTCTTGGACTCTGACATGAACTTGGTCATGGCGGATAATCTCCCATAGGTCTTCGTTCTCTCTTTGTGCCTTTATCAAAGCATATCTTAGCTCTTCCCTAGTTGCGGGGACCTCAGGCTCCATGGTTATCTCATAGTCATGAATGTAGAACATGTTTAAGGCAATTTCTTTTGACCATAGCAGGTACCCCCTGGTGGTTAAACATCTTGCATTCTCCATTGGAGTTAGGCCCAAGAGGTGTGGATCTCTTTGAGCGTATTGAGCATTAGCTTCTAGTTCTTGGTTGCGACCTGTCTCACAAAAGTAAGGCCTCAACAGTTCTGGTTCGGGCTCTGGTCCAGTAGGATATCCATGTTGACGCCGAGCGAGAATAAGATTATAGGTGATCACCCCTTCTATCCCAATGAGAGGCACATTGGGGAAATCTTCGTAGCTAGGAATCATGACTTGGTCACCGATGCTGGTGTCATACCATGTGATGTCATGGTGTCTGAGAGTGACGAGTTTAGAAACCCACGTGCTTTTGGTAGGAAGCCTCCAAAGGATATGAGTCCTTGGCAGATGAGAAGTAAACCATCGGTCGAGTAGTGCAAGACAGCATGAGAATTGCCCACAATCATACAAGATGAAACGGTGGATGACTACATAAGTGTCAGCTAGTATTGTGTTGACCGAATTTTTGATGATGAAGAGGCGGATCGCCTCTTCGCTGATGAAGTCGTAACTGCTTGGAAAAAGATACAGTCCATATATTAGTAACGCCAGGATCGCCTCAAAAATGCCTAGGTTTCTGCTTTCATAATGATACTCAGCCATCTCCATTAGAGGTCTGGCATCCATTCCGTACCACCCTCCCTTCTCTCTCATCAGTGGTAAGTCTTCCAGCTTGATATGCAGGGCTTTAGCTAAGTCCCTCTTCTTTGGTTTTCCATAAGGGAGCGTAAATGTCCATGGAATCTTCAAGTAAGCAGTATACTCCTCGAGGGTCGGGAGTAACTGAAAGTCTGGAAACACAAAGCAGTGGTAGGTTGTATTATAGAATTCGACCAAGGCTTGAAACATGGGCTCGTTGATCGGAGCACTTATCAATGGCAATAGGTCCCCATATTTGACTATGAAAGCAGCAGGATTTCGGACAAGTCTCGTTAACATCCTTAGACGGCCCAACCTCAGATCTGGAACCCGAAGCATGTCTCTTCTTACCATGTTGTTGTCTCTAAAAAGAAAAAAAATGAATTTCCTTGAATAGTTAGAAGAAGTGCAAATGAAAATGCAAATGGTTGTCATGGAACTCATATATTTTCGAACATCAGAAGTCGCCATTTCATTGATTAACAAAACAGATTACAAAACATTGTTTCCCTTTACAAGAGTTTTAAACAACAGCTAAATGAATCCTATCAAGGTTCCCCTAGCAGCCTTAAATTGAGCTTCTCGATCTTTCTTTCCATCTGAGTCTTCTCAAAGATGAGTCTATCCACAATTATCTTCCATGGATTAGACTGAGGCTCATAAGGTTCTTCTAGTGTTTTCCTCTTCTTACAAGAGAGGATCTCTTCATCTTTCAACTGGAGTTGTCTCTGGAGCTCCGCATTTTCTTCGACGACTATTTGATACTTGTGTTTCCAAGCTTCTTCAGTTTGTTGTGCTTTGACCAAAGCAATTTTCAACTTTTCTTCTTCATACATGAAGACTAAAGGGCGTTCTTCCTTCAAGGCCATAGGCTCTTGCTTAGGATACGGCATCCTTAGTGTGATGGCTCTTTTTCAAACCCATTGGAGGTAAGGTTCCAAAGAGACACAGTTGAGTCTTCCAAGATCCTTCTTCCCTTTCTTGTGTAGATGCTTCTAAGCCTCTAGAATCTTCCCTTTTAGTCCTTGACTATCTTCCCCTTCTTTGAAGAAGATGCTTTCCACTTGAACACTTTTGGGTTTGTCCTTTAGAGGGTATCCCAATTATCGGTGGGCGAGTATTGGATTGTAGCTGATCCGTCCATTAATGCTGAGAAGAGGTACATTTCCAAAATCCCCACAATTGTCAATAATCATTGTCCCATCGTAATCACGACTATATCAATCAATATCGGAATGGGTAAGAGCCATGATCTTTTGCGACCACCATCCTTTCTTTGGATCCCAAAAAGCGTTGGCTTTGGGCAAGTGTGTAGTGAACCATTTGTACAATAGAGGAGCGCAACAAGTGATCATTCCTCCATTGTGAAAGTTCCTCAAATGAACAGAATGGTATGTGTCTGCTAACAAGGTAGGCACAAGATTCTTTTTCAAGAAAACTTTGATGGCATTGAGGTCCACAAAATTTTCAAAGCTTGGAAACAAGAATATACCATAGATGAGTAAGGCAAGAATAGCCTCGAATGCATCCATGCTTAAATGATCTGCATAATACTGAGCTTTCTCAACCAAGAATTCTGCCTTTAACCCAAAGACTCCTCCTTTTGTAATCATATTCTTTTTTATATCAACCACTCCTAAACGTGTAGCTTTGGCAATATCTTGCTCTTTAGGGTCCTTCTCCACAATTGGAAAAGGAGAATCTTCAAGAATGGGCGATCCAATTAACTGAGAATACTCTTCTAGTGTGGGCACTAGCTGATAATCAGGGAATGTGAAATAGTGGTAAAGCGGGTCATAAAACTGGAGGAGAGTAGAAAGAAGTCCACTATCCATCTTTATCTTCAAGAGTAGCAACAGCTTCCCATAGCGGCTTTGAAATCCCTCTGGATCTGTCACTAAGGTGCTCAACCTTTTCAAGTCATCTAGGTTAAAACCCTTGTAAGTGTACTTCAAAGTTTTCTTTCTTTCACTATTCATGACGACCTCTGATGTTTACAAACAACAAAGTCTGAGTTCCATGAAACCATATGATGATGATATGATGATATGAGGATATGAATGCAAGATGCACAAACACAAGCAAATGCATATGCACACAATACAAACTTAGGGTTAAGGACAAGCATGAGTCCAAGGGTCTACCCATCCCCAAAGATTTGTACTATGGATTGATTGTACCTACCGAACGAGTTCTACAAAGTTCCTAGAGTCATCAACCCATCTTTCGGATATTATCAACTTCCCAAATCACTTGGTAATCGACAATATTCTCAAGAGAATCTCGTCTGAGTGTAGTATCGTGTATCAACTACTTCGGAAATACTTCCTTATAGTCATCGCACTACATCCTAATAAGGCCAAAATGGGGTAAAGTGTATTCTAAAAGTCCACAGTGTCATGGGCTCTTTCGTTGAAAGTAGCATTGTTTTCACGAATACTCGATCAACAATACTAAAACTTTCAAGAGGGCCTACACTGAGCGATGGTTTCTCAAGTTAGCTTGGTCGGGAATCAACTCCCTATAAGCCTTCTTGAATATACCACCATCCTATCATAATTTCACTCAAGTCCGGGTATAGGACCGTCTCACCACTGAAAAGAACCCAATACCCAACAATCAAACAAATATATTGATAAATAAACATGTTAAGCAAATATTTACAAATATAGCATACAATTAAACAAAATAGGCTAAACCTTCAAGTTTAAGCTTTCCCCAGTGAAGTCGCCATTTTTGTTGCAGTGAGAATCGTGATACCAAGCTATTGATTAACTTGAATATTTAATTCTTAAATTACAACCGGACTTTAATTTATCCAAAGGAAAGGTCTAAAGAAAGGTAATGGAAATCCAGGAATTTCATTCCTCCTAACTAACTTCCCCTCTAGCTCAGAAGCATCTAAATTAAAAGCATTGGCAAGCTTAGTCAAATCAGGCTCAGCTTCAGTATGATAAAAAGGCATCGGGTCCAAGATAGGAACTCCAAGTAACATAAAGAACTCCTCCAAAGTAGGCATCAACACATAACCAGGGAAAGTGAAACACCTCAACTGTGGATCATAAAACTGAAGCAACGTATGGAGACCTCCCAACTCATACACTGAGGCTTTGCAAACACAGCCCAGAAGCTTCCCATATGACTTCTTGAAATCTTCCATTACAGTACGATCAGCAACAGAAATCAAACTGAGCAGAGATCCTATGTCAGGTGTGGGAAACTTATACACAACAGTCTTCTTCAAGCTGGGCTCCATGTCAGAAGTGGAATAAGATCACTAGAATTGAGAGGAAAATATGCACCTGTAACATAAATACATGTCAATGTTAATATGCAAATGAAAATGCACATGCAATAGGGGATCAAGATTGTTGTGTTATTGACTGAGAAGAACCAGCGCTTCGCTTCGATAAGAACATAACATAACACTGATATAAGGAACCACTATATCCAGGATCAAAAGTTCACACTGACGAGAAAACCGGGTAGGTTGAAGGTCAAGGTTTCCTACATAACCCTCCCACTCACAGGTATGAACTTATCTCTGATAAGGTCTGGCATCCTATGCGGTCATCAACGTCACAGACTTTTGAGAAACGATAATATGTTCACCATTTTTGGTTTGGCATCATAGTCTAACGAAGCGGCCTCACTTAGCTGACTTCCAAATGATCGGTCCCCAGAGTCGACAATCCTCAAATCCAACATCCTCTCAACTGTCCGAAACAGACTGGAAAGGTAGTCATCAAAGAGAATCTCATCTGAGCGCGAATTTCGTGGGAACTAGTGTATACCAAACATACAGGTTCACCACTACTTTCCACTTCTAATGTCATGGTTATACTCAAGCCTGGGTTTTGGCTTATCATACAGTGGAACATTCCCACCCAATAACACAATAATACGATATATACAATGCTGGAAAGTAAAATGCAAATGCAGATAAAGTACAACACATATATACACACCCAAAGATAAAACAAACAAGCGCTAGGGTTGAATCACATAGGGGTTGGGAAGTGTCCCTGGCAGAGTCGCCAGCTGTCGCTACTACGAAAAAGGTGTCGGCAAAGACAGAAGAGTCGCCACGGTTTGTTATTTATCCCAGAGAGAGGGAAAAGAAACGATCAGAGAAAACCTACGAAAAGGGGAACAGACAAGTCATCGCAACCAAATCTCAGGTTTGGGAGTTGGTTACACAAGGGGAAGGTATGAGCACCCCTCACATCCGTCGTACTTGACGGGATCCACGCTTGTTATCTATCTAAAAGGGTGTTAAACTATCAAAAGCTGATTCACAGGGACAAAAGAAAAGAAAAGAGACTTGATAGAGCATCGCCGCTCTATGCCTACGTATTCCCTCGTGCAATGGGAAAGTCAGATTCAACGTAGTTCGGAAGAGTACGCGTGAAGGTGGGGAAGGTTGCTCGCCAAGACATCGTCATCTTGTAACTACATATCCTTGTTGTTGCGGTGAGAATCGTGATACCAAGCTATTGATTAACTTGAATCTTTAATTCTTAAATTACAACCGGACTTTAATTTATCCAAAGGAAAGGTCTAAAGAAAGAAAAACCCTTTTCGCGATGTAACAACAACGCTAAGAGATTCGGGGATCAAGGGTTGGTTATGCATAGGGTAGGTATTTCACATCCTAAACATATGTAGTACTCTATAGGAACCTTTTGTTTGTTTGCATGCTAAGTTGGTAAATATTTGCTAAGGCTTGGGATTGGGTAAAGGGGGTAGGTTAAAACCTAAAGATAGTTTCTAAGCTTGCTCGCAAAGACATCGCGTCCTCTGCCTACGTATCCTAACTAGGATAGAATTAGAGCAATCGTAGTTCACCTCACAATGGTTAAAGAACACTTGATTATGATCAAGGTTCCGAGGGGAACAAACATAACAATGTTTGCATAGAGTTTTACAAAACTCTTTAGATCTATGTTGAAACACTCAAGAGGGGAGTAATTAATCATTTCCATGATTCTTACATAGAGTTTACAAACTCTATCCTAGGGTTCTAATTGAAGAACACTCCTAGTGTAGGTGAGTTTTCTAGACTTAAAGCAAAGTCTAATGGTTTAAATGTTCTAACTTAACTAAGTTAGGGTTGAAGATGACTTCACAAAGTCAAGGGAGGGGTAAATGAGCTATCCAATGACACAAGGGTCAATGGAGAGACTTTTCCTTTGGAAGGAGAGGGTGAGAGACAACTTGGATGAGAACTAGAAAGTTCCATCACTTGGGGAAGCAATACTTAACAAAGCAATAAATAAATGAGCAAGATGAAATAAGATTAAGACAAGTAAGCATGCAAATTACAATAAGCATGTACTTCAAATGACATCAAGGGTTACAACCAATAGTCAATCATCTTAACAAATATTTTGGGCATATCTTAACAAAGACTGAAGCATGATAAAAAATAACAATCATATGAACAAATGACAATTTGAAAATAGGCATGTCATAAGTTCAAAGCATAGTAAATGTGACAATGATGTGCATAGATGACAATCAAACACAATTAAATCAGTTTAAACCTCATAATTTAGGAGGAATAAATGAGACAAGATTATGGTGACAACCAAAGGGAGTACCCTAACATGTTAACTAACAAGGGGAATAAACATCTTACAAGAAATTCAATCATGCTCAGAGGAATTCAACTGTAAGTTAGATCACTGATTACAATAAATGAACAATTTTCAATATGAGCAAAGTATATCACAATTTATGACAACAAGTAATATTTTCACATCATACAAAAGTAGACATTATAACAAACATGTTGCAAAAAGAATGGGCGAAAAAGGATGAAAAATGAAAGAGTTGTGATCATTTGAAATTTATGAATTTTAATGTGCAAAACAAAAATGATAAGTAAGAATTAAAATAAAAATGCAAGGGGTGGGAGATGAACCCACGCCCTTTGGCCTAATCAGGCAAGCGTGTGAGAAAAATGAAAAAAAAACAAAAGGTTGATCCTCCTCAGGGATCGATCCTAGGTTCAAGGGGTACAAGGCGCGTTTTTGGCAAGGTTCTTACCACTGGGGTGGCTATACATCTGTTGATGTAGCCACCCCTATAAGTATATATGGCTTGGCGTGCTAGATTTCTGGGCAACTTAAACGCAGCAAGAACAACGAACAAACATGGATGCATTTTGATTCACAACTTGGCCAAAACTCCATCAAATTTAACAAAACAAAAGCCTATCTTGCGTGGATTTTAACAAGGATTAAAGTAGTACCATTAATTTTTCAAGATGAAGCGTGTAAATCAAAACACGATAGTAACTACAAGTGGGATGTTTAAAATGCATATTGATGACCCTAAGTTGAAACAGTGGGGATTAGGGCTGAAAAACCACTTGAGCAAACCATAAATGTGATATAGAAAGTGTTCTAACAAGAAATTGATGTAAAACAGGCCTGAGATGAGAACTGGTATATGAGTTGCAATGTTGGTGAATTTGACATGCATTATGAAAACTACAAGCAGCTGTGAGTCTAAATTCAAGTACATGTTATGGTACTCAACACATTCATATCAAAACAGAGGTCTAGGACCCTAAAGGCTCAAACATAAACCAGCAGCATAGAATATGATACATGAATTACAAAGTGAAGCCATGAAAATACTGACAAAACAGAATGGGAAGGTTCAATATCTCATACACAGCCTGTCATCCCTAAACATGTTGGTGATGATGCTCCTAAGTCAAACAAAACAATTCAAATGCTCAGATAAAGGAAATGAGTAGAATGCAATGTACATATCAAAGCACCACTATTATGACAAGTAAAATTGGAGATGAGAGATGCAAGTTGAAAGCCAAAACAAGGAGGAGGAATGATCTGTTTGAATCAGTCCCACACACAAACTTCAATCATAATATAAAGTACGTTCATGCTTTAAAATTGTTCACAAACATCATAGAACTGAAAGTTAACCATTAACTGCTTATTTCACACAATGCAATGCAATATTGGAAAATAACAAGGTTGGAACATTTTGAGGTCAGAAGAATGGATACAACAATTTTCAAATATGATTGCAAATGAATCTAACACTTGAGGTTGTCATGAAATGCATACAACAAGATTATGGATACCAAATTGCATTTGTGCCAAACATGTGAGGCAGGGCTGTCATGACAGCAAAATAAGACAACACACAAATTGGTTGATCATGCACATACAGGTCCTAATACTAACAGAAGTCTAATGTTCATGAACTAACCTAGAACAAATCAAGCAAAACAAAGTGAAGTGTGTGACAGTTGGATCAAAAACTGTTTGACAGCACAATGGTACAAATATGGTCCAGCTATGAATCAATGGTCTCATGTCAAATGGATAGCACATACACATCAAAATGTGAAGTTAAAATGAATCTCAACTCAGAAAATCAACATATTACAAGCAGGGAAGAATTTGGTATGGTTGTGGTAGGAAGTGCAAAAATGTCTTTGTGAAACATGGCACAACAGGTGTGTTTTCAAAGGGTGTGGTTTTTTTTATCAAAACAAAGATACATACACATTTCAAATATGATAACAGGTGAGATTTAACTCAAACTTTAGGCATATGCAAACAAAAAAACAACTTGGTATGTTCATGGCAGAAATTACTTAAAACAATGCATTTTGGAAGAGAGATGAATAATCAAGTAAGAATGGATCAAACCAACAATGGACACACATCAAAACCATGACAAGGAATGAGTTCATGCATATAAATCAAGCTTTTTGTGGCTGGCACAGAAATTGACATGTTGGTTGAAAGATAAAGTTGTTTTGAAACAAGTTTTGGTACATCAAGGCATTTTTTAAGGCAATGAGTTTTTGATGAAACAAAAGTTATGCATATACCATAAATATGCAAAAGGAAATGCTCATGCCTTAAAGTTACACCAGATCAACATCAAATAACATATGGCAATATTAAGGTTTATGAAATGCACAAGCAACATATTAGGGCAGCAGGCCATTCCATGACAGATTGAGGTAATTGAATATCACACACAAGTTTAAAATATGTAGGCTAGTGATTCTATACTCATGAATAATGTACAATGCAGTTGAAATAGAATATGATGTGTTTGTGGCATCAATGTGGTTTTTGAAATGCAAATGAAGTAATGACAAGTCAGTTTGAACATTTAGAGGGATTTTGAACTTATAGGCACCACACACATCCTCAAAATAGGTTAGCAAATGAGTCTCCAATATTAAAACCAAACAAAATTACTCCAAACCAGAACTGGTATGTTAAACACAAATTTGACAGCAAGACCACAAGGAAATCACAGCTGGTCCTAATGTCTAAGTCTCATGCTTTCATCATTTTGACAAGTTTAAGTTAACAAACCAAATCATATATACACAAAACAACAGTTTGGAATTATAACATGCCAAGCACAAGAGTGAAATAAATGCCACAATAGATTCAAACATGATCTAGGGTAGGGGATCCTCATGAACAAATTACAATTCATTCAAATAGCACTAGTGCACTAAGTTAAAGTATCTAGGGGAGGCACACCACATTTCAATGTTGGATACTTAAAAACTACCATATAGACCAAAACTTCAAAAACAAGTTAGGCATGATATCTAAGTACAATCTTTGTAACACATCACCAATATATCATTGACAAATGAAAATACATTAACACAAGCAAGTAACATAACCACAAAACCTAAGTTCTTGACTAAGAACTAGTATGGGACAGCAATGGTATATTTCATAACAACCATCTCAAAAATGATAAACATGACAATGTATGATAAATAAAGATTTCAAACATCACATACCTCTTGTAGACAAGTCTTGAGTAAGCTAAGGAGCTAAGAAACCCAGAGATCTTCTTCTTTGGCAAGGATTTGAAGCTTGTTTCCTCTTGAAGCAACCAAACCAAACTTTAGGACAGGTGCAGTTAATTGATTTCCAACTGGTTTTTAATGCCTTAGAAAGTTATAATATGGTGTATAGGAGGTGTGTGGGTGGTTAGATCAACAAGAAAAAGCTTAGACCAAGATTTGGCAAGTTTTAAGGGTTGTGGTCAAACTTTCTTAGTGTGAAAGTTGACTTTTGGCAATTTGATAATTTTTGAAGGTTTAAAGGTATGGACACCTTCTATATGACATTTAAAGATTGTATGGGTGCTTTTTATAGGTTTGGAAAGGATGGAACTGGTCTTGAGCAGAGTTTTGCATAAGACAGTTTTTTATGAAAATGGAGGTTTTTGAAGATTTTGGAATTCTTGATGAATGAGAGGAGAGTGAGAGCTGTGGTTTTATGATATTGCTCTGGTGTGTTTGAGCTCATAGAGGAGGCCTCTATTTATAGGAGAAATGAGGGTGAGGGATGATTTGGTTTTTTACCACTTTTGGAGGGAGATTTGAGATTTTTCAAGTGAATCTTGCCAAATCTTCTCCTATCAGTTCCATGGTTCAATGGAGATCAGAAAATCAAGTGGATATGGACATGAAGTGACTGAGATGATCTATGGAGGTAGAGAGAGCAGCTGCAACAGTTTTGGAGTGAAAAAGTTTCTCTCTCCTTCTTACATTTGAATATTTTATTACACAAGTTGCTTGCCACTTGCCTCTCTCTTCAAACTCCTTATTTCTCTGCATTTTCATCCCTCTACACATTTGAATATTATATTTAATCATGATCCAAGGGTTGAGGATAGTCCAAGTTGTGAAAAATTGATTTTTGGGAAGTGTTGGAGTGTGGTTTCAAGTGTTGACAGGCCCAACTTCCATGGTGCATAACTTCCTGCTCAAACATGCTATTGAGGAGTTCTACCACAATTTGGAAAGCCCTTAAGTAGCTCTACAGCTTTAATGTTTTGGAAATTTCCAAATTCTTGATGGAGCTAGGTTGAAAAACCCTTCAAAGGTCTGAAAAAATCACTTACAAGTGTTAAATAACTTAGAAATTTTCTAAGTTATTTCCCCTTCAAAAATGAATTTTGCTATAACTCCAATTCCATGCATTTTTTGATCATGGACCACTTTTAGGATTTTGTAGGATTTTTCAAGAGCTTTCTAATGAGCTTTGAACCACTTCAATTGGATGTGTGGTTGAGGAGTTATGGTTTTGCCCCTTTCGAAACCCTAATTCCCGATTTTTGCAATTACTTCTCAACCCTTGATCCAATGGTCATGAAATTTTATGGGAAGGTGTAATATGACATAAGGAACATTTTTGATTCACACCTTGAAGTCAAATTCCTTATTCTTGAAGAGTTGACTTTTCGGTCAACCATTCGATCGATCGGTGTCTACCGAGTCGCCCGTTGGTGATCCGGACATCCTGAGAACTTGAAACTCTTTGGATGGACTTTAATAAGCCATAGGAGCTTAGTGGAACTTGATTCCACCATTGAAATACTCTTTGAATCAAAAGTCAAACTACAGTTGACTTTCTCTGATCGAAAACCCTAATCGAGTATCTCAAATTGCACTGTTCTCAATCCCCGGGTGATCACCTCAAATTGCACTCATTCTTGGTCCAATGTATCATCCTTAATCTTGTTTTAAGTTAGATAAAACCAAAACATTGATTGATCAAACCCTCGAAGTTTCGATTTTGACGGTACGAAACTCTAATTCATCTGCATCTTAACAAAGATAAACTGAAAATGGGTTAAGGTTAGTTAATCAAGAAAATATGATCCCACAATGATGACGAGGATCTAAGGGGTCAAAATTTGGGGTGCAACACTTGTATGGTACGAGAAATCAGAGCAAACGTAGTTCGGGCTGACACGACCACAAGTTGGTTCAAGTGTTTTACCCGAGTAAGGTTAAACCTTCATTCTAGCAGTAAGGTGTTTTGCTGCTCGACCATTGGAGACTTAGGCGTTACCTGTTTACGGTAGAACCAAGAGTTAACAACACCCACTTTGAAAAAATAATTTCAAATTAATCCCGAAGGATAAAAAG
This sequence comes from Lathyrus sativus, assembly GCA_963859935.3. Taxonomy (NCBI): domain Eukaryota; kingdom Viridiplantae; phylum Streptophyta; class Magnoliopsida; order Fabales; family Fabaceae; genus Lathyrus; species Lathyrus sativus. The sequence goes on from OZ012735.1 coordinate 278,702,485, forward strand.
GTTTGATGTTTGTTTTTTGAGTCTTTTAAGAAGAAGTGAATTGAATTGTGTTTGTAATTCATGTTGCACTAAAGACTATGACTTAGGAGCGAATGTGTCGCATATTGCCCAAAGGGAATACGCTAAACACTCTACACAATTGAGAGAAGGCCCCCCAATTATCATTTCTCAAATGCTTAAGGCTCACAGCGTACAACACTTATTATCCTTTATTACATATTTTGAAGAAGTTTTGAGATGAGAAGAGAAGACACAACTCTAAAGGGGAAACTAACTCAACCCTAATGTTGTCATGCAATGTGCTCCTAAGATTGAGATTGAAAAGGGAAAAGACTACCCTAAAGTTAGCATGCTTGGATTGAACACTTAATGTCTCTCCTACTCCCATCCTAAACAGAGGGACTAGGAATCCTAAGGGATCATGGCAAAAGACCAATAAAACACAAAGCAACTCAATCACAAATAGAAAATGAAATGCAAACATGAAATGCAAAACAAAAGACGCAAGGATGAGATGAAATGGGAGAAGCAAACTCCTACAACCATTACCATCAATCATCAAAGAAAATTGGGAGGAAAAAAGTATGGGGCAGCAGCCACCACAAGCGCATTACAACCAAGTAATTCTTCAAACTCAAAAAATGAAAATGATCATCAATTTTGAACCACATCCATAAGCATGAACCCAAGTGGTAATTGAACCATGCGTGTCGAAGAAATCATGATTAAATAATTAAGAACAACAACATATATCTAAAACAACTCACTCCAAATGCTTCGTACTGATCCATGAAGATTCAAAGTGAGATGATACCAAAACAAACTTGAAAAACAGCAAATATGACATTCTGGTTCAGTGTTAATCGGTTAACACATATGGTTAACCGATTAACCAGTTAAAAATGTTTGAAATTTTGAAAATTCGCACTGGTTAATCGATTAAGACTGTACCAGAAGCAGAAAATCAGAAGCTCAAAAGCACTTTTCTCAATTAATCCAATCTTCAATCATTCCAATGATCATATAATCAATTTTGCACGAAATTAAACCAGAAAACAGTGATCCAATCAACATGTAAACACATTAAAATAGCAAGATCACAAATCACATGCATCAAGATCCATCAAAATCAATCAAAATTGGAGATCCACATCGAATACGCAAAATAAGCTTGAAATAGCAACAGATCTAAAATTCCAACCTACAAAGCAGAGATTTGCTTTGGTAAATGTTGATTCAACTTCAATTGAGCAGATCCAAGCTAGAAATCCAGAGGTTCTTCAAGATTCGGATGATTTCTTGTAGTAGAAGTGAAGATCCACCAAAATTAAGCCCAATCAAACCAAATAAGCTCTTCTAGATCAACTTTCAAATTCAGATTCACACTAGCACGAAAATTGGATGGAGAAATGGAAGTAATAAGGATGAAGGATGAAGGTTTTTGCTCTAGAATTTAATGATTCCAATGGAGAATCAAAGAATTCAAGGTGAAGAGGGCTTTAATGGAGTTTGGGAGATGAAGATGTGGAGAGCAAAATTCAAAGTGTGTATGAACTCTAAAATTGAAATGAAATCATGAAGATTGTGTGTCTGAGGTTTGGAGCAAATCATTTAAATATGCTCTTGGTTTGGATCAAAATGTGGTTTGGAGTGTGGTTTGTGAAAATTGGAATGGGATTAGGAATGGGAATTTGGAGGGAATTGGAATTGATTTGTGTAATACCCCAAATTTTGCCCTAAGATTAGTCGTTTTAGCTTGCATCCCATTTCATTTTGCATTGCGTTTAAACTAACCACTAACGGGTTGTGCAGTTGTTTGATTATTGCATGAAAATATCATGTGGCGCGCTCTTTTAGTTTACAGGGTTTCTAGTGCCATTTTAATTTGAATGAATAAAGTAGCACAATTGGCAAGAGACTGTGTGTAAGAAGTTGTGAGTGTGAAAGATATTGTATTTGAGAAAGGGGGAAGAAGACAAAAAGAAAAAACGGCGGCCGTTCTTACGACTTATCAGCAAAAAATTTCGAGGCTTCATCATCATCTCAATCAGAAGAAGTTTTGGAAATCAACCGTCCGTCATAACAAAAGTAGAGAATCTGAATAATCTCACCGTAAGCATCGTTAATTGCCTGTTATTTCTTCTTTTTTTGTTTATTTCGTAATCCATTTCCAGGATAAGGAAGAGTAAGAAGAGAAAAGGTGGAAGCCAGGAGAAGATGAATAGATTCACGTTGTGAGAAAGCCAAAAGGGAATTAAAGCCAACCCTAATGGGCCAAATGAGAAAGCCAAAAGGGAATTAAAGCCAACCCTAATGGGTCAAATGAACAAACAATAGAGAATTAAAGCCAACTCTAATGGGCCAAGTGAACAAACAAAAGGGAATTAAACCCAACTCTAATGGGCCAAGTGAGCGGACACTTCCTCTTTCATTATCCTTCCCTTTTTTTATTACTATTTATTATTATTTCTCATTTCTTTAGCTTTTTTTTTCATGTTAATTTTTATTCTTCTTTTTTTATAAAATTCTTATCTTATTTTCTCTTTTAAGTAATTGAGTTTGAGCTGCTAAAATTTTCATTAAAAAAAACTTAAAACTTAAAATTTTTTATAAAGATAAAACATTTCTTTTCCTTAAATATAATTAAAAAAACTCTATTCTTATAATTAAAATTTATAACATTTTGTAATTAAAATTAAAACTTTTTTTGTCTTAATTAAAACATGAAAGCCGAAACACCTTCTTCATTTTATTTAACATTAAAATCCAAGCAAATTTTTCATAAAAACATAAAAATTAAAGTAATTTTTCCTTATGAACACAAAATTTAAATTTAAAAGTTTCTCTTAATTAAAATATGGGTTCTGTTTCTAGATTTCAATTAACTTTTCCTTTAAAAAAAATTCAAAAAAATAAACTCTTGATGTGATTCGTCTAACCCTCATTATCTTGTTTGTTCAACTTATTCATATTCTATTTGTTCGCTTTATCGTTTTTTAATTGTAATCATGTGAGTAATTATCACAGTCATTTATTTTTTGCATTTTGGGATTTGTAATTTATGCGATTGATCGTCGCGATGCTTTCGTTTACCGCTTTCATTATCTTTCGTACTTTAATTCTGCCGTATGATAATATTTGTTGTTTGCATGCTTTTTATCCGAAGGAATTAGGTCTAGCAGTTTGACCGCCGAGTCAATAACCCTTATTTTCAACCGCTTCCAAACCCTAATTAGCCTAGGCGTCCCGCCGTGGACGAAAACGCCCTTTATCCTAGCTTTTAGGTCAACGAGTCGCCGTACTCTGTTTTAGGGTTTCCCGCCATGGAATCCCTAATTTTAACCCTATTTTTAATTCAACATTTCAACGTAGAAATAGGAGTTTCAAAACTCCAGGTAAGCGTGTCCTTAAGATACGTTTACTCCCCTTGAAACCTTGACCACGGTCAATAAGTTTCTAACCTCCCTTTCGAGGGGAACTACGATTACTCTGATTCCATTCCCTATCCAGGATACGTAGGCACTAGATGTGACGTCTTGCCGAGTAAACTTAGGACTAACCTTTAGGTCTTTTAGGTCACTCCATCCCTTAGCTCAATATATACACCAAACAGATAATAAAATAAAAAAAGCATACAATAAACAAAAGGTTCATGTAGAGTACTACAAAAGTTTAGGGTGCTAGTATCTTCCCTAAGCTTAACCAACCCCTTATCTAGGTATCTCTCCGCATCGTGTTTATGATGCAAAAATAGGTTTTCCCTCTTTTGACCTTTTCCTTCGGATAAATCAAAGAATGATTGTGAATTAAGAATTGTGATTCAAACTAATTAATAGCTTGATATCCTATTTCAAGCGCAACAGAAAATTGCGACTTCACTAGGGACCGCCATAACTTTTAAGGGTTATCCCTATTTTGTTTATTGTATGATATTTTTCATTATTTATTCTCTTGCATATATTATTATTGTGCCTTGCTTGGGGGGTACCCTGTTATTGTGAGATAAGTCCTAACCTGGACTTGAGTGACCTTATTATAGGAAAGTGAGATATTCGACGAGGCTTGCCGGGAGTGAGTCCCGACCAAGTTGACTCGAGAATCACCGCTCAGTTGAGACCCTTTCGAAAACGGTTCGGTTGTTCGAGTTAGTCGTGAAAACTTTTACTATTTTCGATTAGAGTCTATGATATTGAGGATCATAGTTACCTTAACACCACCTTGGCCTTATATAGGACGTAGTGTGGGAACTATGTAGTAGTAGTCCTGCAATGGTTGCTACGCGATGCTACACTCAAAAGAGGTTCTCTCGAGAATATTATCAACCCCCGAGTCAGTCGAAAAGTTGATAATATCCGAAGGATGAACCAATGACTTTGGGCACTTCTTAGAACCTTATTCTGCAGGTACAACTAACCTTAGTACATACCTTATTGGGGTGGATAGACCCTAACTCCTTGCACATACCTTTAACCTAGGACTTATGAATATATGTGCATTGCATCAATAAAAGCATCACATTACATTACACTTCATGGAATTCAAACATTATTTATGGATATTGCAGGATACTATGGATTACAATAGAAGAAAAACATTGAAATATACTTTTAAAAGTCTTAAGCCAGATGACCTAAGGAAGCTAGGATCTTTAGTCCAAGATCGAGAAGGATTCTGTAACTGGTATGAAAGGTTGTTATCGCTATTGGAATTTAAAGTAAACGAAGGACATCTTTTGATTTTGCTATAGTTCTAAGATCCCAATTTATTACCTACTTTGGAAGAATATTCTCAGCTTGTAGGGATGTCAATGGTGGATAAGACTCCTTTCCCTTTCTCGGAGAAAGACCCTAAAGGACAAGACCGTTGCTAAAGCCATATGCTTGAAGTTATCCGACATCAAGGACACTAATCGCCAACAATTGTGAAGACTTTTCCAACGTACCCTTGCTTGGATTTATTTTCCTCTAACTCTCGATCTAACTTTTGAAGATAGGCTCATCCTCAAAAAGGCCTAGCCCGAAGAGTAGAGCAAGGGGCAGAACAGGAAGCTTCCTTAGGGTCATGATTAGCTTTTATTTAGCTATTACGTCAAGACTTTTCTAAGAATGTTATTCGTAATCCGTTTTCAAATTAATAAATAAAGTTTTGGTATTCTACGATATTCGTAAATATTTGAATTCCATGAAATCATTTCATTCGCATTTCACGTTTTTTTACATCACATGTGTCTCCCAGTTTCTTATTCTCGGTTCTCTCGCCTGCTAGTTTTGTCACCATGGGTCCTCCGCATCAGTATAATACTAGAGCCCAAACTCGAAAAAGGATGGAAGAACAAGCTCAAGAGATCGACCGCGTCAGCCATGAACTCGAAGATCTTCGAGGAAGTGTGGGGCAGATTATGGAGATGTTGCAAGCTCTTAATGTGAATATGGATACTCAGTGTATTGTTGCCTCTGAGAGTACCAATACTGTTGTGGGTCATCAACCGGCTGTTATTGTCAAGGATACACCGCCTCAAGGTCGTCAATCCAGTTCAGTGCCTCCTACTTTTGCTCAAACAGTTCGACGAGTTCCTCCGCCAAAGTGCAAAACTCTGGGCTTTGACCATTAAAGGATATGCATGTCCGAGGAATCACTTGAGGGCTACTCATCAACCTTGGTGACCTCAGCAGAATTATGTTCACGGTTATCCAGTTCAGTATGCTCCACAACCCTATGTGGCTACTATTGCAACTCCTATCAATCCTCAGTCTCTTACTTATCAACAGCCTCCTGTTTATCAACCTGCACAAGCTCCGGTCAGCTGTCAACGAGCGCCCAATGCTCCTGCCAATCCATAGCCTAAAGAAGCAAACACCTTGTTAAAGTGCTCCGAGGAGACAATACAAGTTGTGTCCTCTGATTCCAATGATGTTCACCGAGTTGTATTCCTACTTAGTACAACGAGGTTTGATTAATACCAGAGCTTTGGGTCCGCCTCCAAATCCGTTTCCCGCCAACTACAACGCCACCGCTCATTGTTTATTTCATGAGGGTACGCCTAGTCACGATTTGGAAGGTTGCTATGCGCTCAATAACATTGTCAGAGATTTGTTGGAACAAAAGATATTGTCTTTCGAAGATCTGTCGCCAAAGATCAAGACTCCTCTCAAGGTTTTCAACATATCTCAGCCAATTACTTCTCTTGTGAATCTTCCGAAGCCGGTATTTATTCAGAAGCCTAGTCCACTTCATTTCAGCAGTCCTCAAGATGATGTGACCCCGATCGACCAGAATCTGGAAAGTTAGTCTGAAGGAAGATTCAAAGACTGATACTGAAGCATTGACAGGTATAGCTGGGGCAAGCAAGGTGGTTCGTCGTGATCGTATCATTGAGGCCTCGCCAGAGGAAGCCACTACTACCATGCCGGTTTTGAATACCAAGACTTCATAAACATTTAGAAGGACTTGTCCGACAGTTCATTTGTTTATTTATATGTATTTTTCTTTGATTCAGCATAATTAGCATGTACGAACTTGTTATTTTGATTAATTAATGCAATGCATGTTTGTCTTGAATAGATCCATTCATTTCACTCATTCAAAATATTTTTTTCATAAACTTATAATGCCAATGGTACCCGATTTCTCGCTTTGATAGAGAATTGGGAGGAGGATGATGAACCAAAAAACACCAAATCTCTTGTCGTATGCTTCCAATTGAAACTTGCTGATGATGTAAGGCATTGTTTCAAATTCCAAACAATGGAGATATAAGGATGATAACCCCTCTTTAACTCCTTTGAGTCTTGAAGTAGGAGTTGTCTTCTTTTCCAAATTAAAACCCTTATTTTAACCTAGGGCAGGATAGTTTTTCAGTTAAATCGATTGAGCGCTCGAACTTTCAAAAAGGAGAATCTATCCTATACTACTAAAAGAGTGGGGCAGACACAAGCCTTCAAAAAGAGGCACACGACTTAGTCAACAAAAAATAAAAAAATACATATAGCCCGCTAAGTCAAAACCTGTGAAGGAGACTTAGGCAAGACTGGGGCATCCGGCTGGACTACAAAGTCAAAATCCAAAAGACGTCGTCCAGGAAAAAGTTAGGGAATGAAAAAATATAACAAAAACAAGGGATTATAATAAAGAATCCCAATAAAGAACACAGTCGTGTGATCAACCAAAAAGGACAATAGGTGAGTGACTACCACATCCAAAGCCTCAATAAGTTCTCGACCATGTCAAATCCGATTGAGATATGAGTGCTCATATCCAGTTAACTGAATTAGGATTGGAGAACATCACAAAGAGGGGTGGGTACAAATAACTTCGAGCCTTTATCCTTTGTTTCTTAAATCGTGAACCAAACCGCGATACAACCTTTCAAAGACCTAATTGAGGTAGGAATTCTTTTGAAAGCATACTCGACGAGATAACGTTTCCTGACTCCTACGAGCTATACTCAATTTACCGTTGGCATTACAAGTTAAATTCATATCCTAGCTAGTGATTTCGATCACGAGTTATAGCGATATCTTTTTCAAAAACAAAAATTTCAAGACAAATATATTGTTGCATTGATAGTTTCAGGATAGCATTTCAAGCATGTCGGTTTTGCCTGATATCTTAGAAACTTACATATAGATGTCACAGATCCTGCTAAACAGGGGCAGATGGTTTCAAATTTTCTCATCAATGCGAGCCTGACATTCTTAAGAGCTATTTTTGAAGACTAAGTCATGTCACCGTCGATCTGAGCCAGTTACATCGAGATCTGACAAATCTCTCCAAGAGTTTGAAAACAGGGGGGCATCCAGACTCCATGTTTCTCTGTAAAATCCTCTCGAGATGACTTTCCCATAAGGCAGGTACCATGGGGTATGATATCTTCAAAATGGCGACTACTACAAAGTCCATTGAGATCAAAGTTAGCTTCATTTCACGACATTCTTCATGCACCCAATGGATTTTACTCCCGGCGGTCTTCATTCCCCAGTAAATATCATCGTTGCAGAATCTACATCTTAACTATCGCTTCAACATAGTCCCCAGAGAGACTTTAAACTGACAGAGTCCCCAGAGAGACTTTAAACTGACAGTCCCCAGAGAGACTCTAAGCCGACACAGTCCCCAGCAAGACTTTAAGCTGACATCACTTTGGACCGAGCCGGTAATCTCCAAGACAGCAGAGATCATACCGGCATCTTCCCAGTGATAGTCCCCAACGAGACTTTAAGTTGTCCACACTTTTGGGATCCATCCGGTAAATCCCCAGTGACTCTCAAAATTAGAGAGATATCCCCGGTATCCTCCAAGTGATATATGTTTTGGAAGACCCATTCTCAGTGGAATTATCTGTTCCTCGGTGAAATTGCCTTACCTTCCTCAGGAATATTCCCCAGGAGATTGCCATATCCACCCCAAGAGGTCCAGATACTTTCCCAGGAATGTCTGTTGATTTCTCCCCAGTAAGTCTGACGAACTCTCCTTAGGGAAGTTTGATATACTTTATCCCCAGTCGGACGTACCTTTCCCCAGGAAGCCGAGGTGCTATTCCCAGGAAGTTGCTACACTCTCTCCATGAAACTACATAGCTTCACGTCTTCCCCGTACAACGGATATTTATTTTATCCCCGGAAGTCTCTGATTCTAGGAGTTCTTTGGTTGATTATCATTCATGATAGCAATCCCTCACGTGAAGTCATGACATCGTATCCTCGTGCATAGGTCACGGATCCCCAGTTGAAGTCGGTGACATCGTACTCTCCAGTGAAGTCGCATTCTATCCCATATGGAAGTCATGAGATTTTCTCCCCAGGGAAGTTAGAACTTTGAAGCAAGATTTGGTTCTATCATCAACTCTCCTTATCCCTCGATAGAGGTACTGGTGCAGAGGTCCCCAGGTATCCCCGTCGAGATGTTTATTTCATCTCATGTTTCCTCTCTCGTCTGTTTTGTCAGCATAAACATTGCATACTCATTGCATGACATTTTCATACACATTCGTATACATTTTGGCATACGCATTAGCATCTACATCGGTTTGCTATCTGTGTCATCATTTGTCGTTACCAACTAGTAATTGGATTTGTCCGCTCTCTCCAAGTAGATCGTCAGCCCTAAGCATAAAATACCTACTTGTTTCCAGTTTCCCCATAGAGTTCAACCCTCGTGGATGATGGTTATTTCCGTTACCTTTCCGCGTTAAGATAAGGGTAGTCCCCGTTCGAGTTCGTTTCCTCAATGGAGTTTTGTTTGTCAGTTCTTTCTAGCCTAATTCTAGATCGAATTTCAGTCTTGTCGGTCGTCGAACCCACCTGGACGTGCATTTATTTTGTGCTATCTTTCAAGAAAAGCATTTACAATCCTTTGTAGATATGCGACAGTTCTCGCCCGAGAAGCTTCTCCAGCCGAGGAGCTCATCACCTACATTACACTTTACATTACACTCTACAATTGATCTGCTCGTACAAGAAGCTCATCACAACAACTTCTTTACAATTTACATTACCTTTTACCACCTCTACAAGCAGTTCTCACTCGAGAAACTTATCCGTGACATTCGTACAAATAAGCGGTAGTTCTCATCTAAGAAGCTTATCCTATCTTCATTACGACTCGCAGTAAATGGCCATCTCCATCGAGCAGCTGGGCTTCAATTTTCCTTTTCATCTTGAAGTGCGGGAGGTTTGAACCGATTCATATTCGGGAGAGCACCGATATCGAATTATGAAGACGTTCATTTTATCCTTTAGTAAAAGAAGGAGCGAAATCATATTCAGGAGAGCACATATCTTGAAGCATGAAGAAGTTCGTTTACCCTTTAGTAAAGGAGGAGCTGAATCATATTCGGGAGAGCACCGATCTCGAATTATGAAGACGTTCATTTTATCCTTTAGTAAAAGAAGGAGCCGAATCATATTCGGGAGAGCACCGATCTCGAATTATGAAGACATTTATTTTATCCTTTAGCAAAAGAAGAAACCGAATCATGTCCAGGGAGCACAGACTTGAGACGTGAAGAAGTTTATATTATCAATCAATCTATTATCCACAGATAAGCAACAGTCTCTTTATTTGAGAGCTTATCCAGTTTGGCATATAAGTCCCTTCCAACGATAAGTGGCAGTTCTCTCTCGAGAAAGCTTATCAGGGCGTTTCCCATTTAAGACCATTTATTTTGGCATACAGCCGGTTTTACCATGTATATTTTCTACGGATTCCTAAATTCCGTTTGATCCTGTCACGAGGGAAAGTTTACAGAAGCTCGGATGTTATTCTTTGCTCAATGCTCCATCATCTTGTTAATCGATCCTACAGTCGTGCAGATCCAGTTTTATTTTCTTACTCTAGAGTATTAGCCGGTCACGCCTGAACCTGTTGATAATTACTCTTAAATTCCCCCAGTGGAGGCCGTCTCACCGGTGCCATCTCCATTGAGGATCCCTCTCTTACCATTCATTTTTTTGAACGTGACAATTGGTCGCACTCGCACCAATTGACTATCACCTTAGAATTCCCCAGTGTCGTGCTGTCTCTCAGTGCATCATACCCCCTAGTGTGGTTCGTTCATCGTGTTTGACCCATGTGTCGTCGTACCGTCTGCATCTTTGCATTTACCATTTCATCATATGCATTATATTAAATTCATGCATTTCCAGTATTATAATCCGTTCCGTTTTGTCCATAGCATTGCATATCACTGCACCTAAGGGCAAAAATTTCGGTTATCTATATTTAAATCCCTCCACAATGATTTCTCGAGCCTTCGTCGCTCAAATCATCCGGTGAAGCTCTTTAAATAGGGGCAAATGTAATACCCCTAAATTTTGCCCTAAGATTAGTCGTTTCAGCTTGCATCCCATTTCATTTTGCATTGCGTTTAAACTAACCACTAACGAGTTGTGCAGTTGTTTGATTGTTGCAAGAAAATATCATGTGGCACGCTCTTTTAGTTTACAGGGTTTCTAGTGTTAGAACACAGATTGGTTCTTAATAATATATCTATGTTTTGATGATAACTATTAGGAAATTTTGTATTTAAGAATTATATACTCTAAAATTTGCTTGAGAGTTTTTACTGCAGATAGTAAATAAATTAACACTCCAGAAGTAAATCAGAATTGAATACAAGAAACTAGCTAGAATCTGTAGCGCCAGATGCATACATTAGAAGATTCTGATTGCTGATGACAGAAGATCCTGAGCGTAGCCTCCAGAAGGATCTGAGGCAAGAAGCTCCAGAAGATTCTGAAGCAGAAGCTCCAGAAGAATTTGAAGAAAGTCAGAAGCATCTGAAGCAAAGAAAAATATTGTATGAAGAGTTTTTCAAAGCATAGTTTCTACAGAAGATTCTGAAAGTACTAAAGCTGCCAGTACTGAAGTTCTGTTTCAAATATGCTCTGATGTTTAACACGCTGAAAGCACACATGCTGCAGAAGACTCTGATCCAACAAAGTTCTGATCATCATTAGAAGACTCTGACCCAATCAGACTCTGATGAACTTGCTGAAAACTGAAGAAGAAATATTCAAAGATTATATCCGTTGGAGTAAATCAAACGTCTCTTTCCTCATTTAAGCTAGACACAAGAACACAGACAAAAAGGATTTTCAGTGCTTTCTTCTTCTAGGAAAGGTCACCTAATGTGAAGACAAAAAAGGCTCAGACCTTTTGGGACACTCTTCTCAACGTGCAGCTCACCTTGAATCAGCTGCCTATAAAAGCAAGTCTCCACCAAATTCTTCAGTTAGACATTTTTGCTGAAAAAGAATTAAAATATTCAAGCTCTCATACTTTCATATTCATTCTTAGAATTAATTTCACTGTACTTAAACTTAAGAGAAATAATCACTGTTGTGATAAAAGCTTTTTAGAAGCATTCTTACTCTTGTATTAGATTTACATTGATTGTAAAGGATTTCCTTAAGAGGATTCAGTTGGAATCAGTAGCTCTTGAGAAGACTAAGAACAGTTGTTCTTAGGTGTTACTATTGTAATCTGTTTGATTAAATAGTGGATTAAGTCCTTGTTTGAGAAAGGCAAATCACTCTAGGAAGGGTGGACTGGAGTAGTTGAGTTCAACGAACCAGGATAAAAATAATTGTGTTTTAATTCTAAGTTTTAATCTTTCATACTTATTCAACCCCCCTTCTAAGTATTATCTCACCTTCAGTTGGCATCAGAGCTCCGGTTCTGTGTGTGCTACCACTTAAAAGTGACAGTAAAGATCCAGAGAGAAATACTTTGATATATATTTATTTGTTACAATGGCTGATAATACAATATCCAATATTAACAATAAATATGAAGAAAGGGACATAATCAGCACCAAACCCCCTATGTTTGATGGGGAGAAATTTGATTACTGGAAAGACAAAATTGAAAGTTTTTTCCTTGGATATGATGCTGATCTATGGGATCTAGTCATAGATGGATATGCTCATTCCCACAGATGGGAATGGCAAGAAGATAGACAGAAAATCTATGACAGATGCTCAGAAGAAAGATTTTAGAAATCATCACAAGGCCAGAACAATATTATTGAATGCAATTTCTCATACTGAGTATGAAAAAATTACAAACAGGGAAACTGCTTTTGATATGTTTTGAATCCTTAAAGATGACTCATGAGCGGAAACTCTCAAGTCAAGGAAACAAAGGCTATGGCTCTGATCCAGAAGTATGAGGCCTTCAAGATGGAAGACTCTGAATCTGTTGAAGCTATGTTCTCCAGATTTCAGATCCTCACAGCTGGGCTAAAGGTTCTGGACAAGGGATACTCTACATCAGATCATGTAAAGAAAATCATCAGAAGTCTACCTACCAGATGGAGACCAATGGTGACTGCCTTGAAGATGGCTAAAGATCTGAACAAGATCTCTTTAGAAGAACTCATCAGCTCACTGAGGAGCCATGAAATTGAGCTTGAGGAAGATGAACCTCAAGAAAGAAAAAGGTAAATTTGTTGCTTTAAAATCTAATAAATCTGCTAAAGCTTTGCAGGTTATTGAAGAAAGCTCTGAAGAATCTTCTTCTGAAGAAGAAGATGAATAATCCATGTTGTCCAGAAGGATCAACAGACTCTGGAAGCACAAGGGAAAGAAGTTCAACAATTTCAGAAGATCCGATCATAGAAAGGAATCTTCTGGGCACAGAAGATCTGGCAAGAAAGAAGTTGTGTGCTATGAGTGCAAAGAACCTGGGCATTACAAGAATGATTTCCCCAAACTTCAAAAAGAAAAACCCAAGAAGAAGTTTAAGAAAAAGAAGAAGGTTATGATGGCAACATGGGATGACTCAGATGAATCTGAATCATCTTCTGAATCAGAAGAAGAATGTGCCAATGTTGCACTGATGGCCAGCACAGAAGATCAGGAGGAAGGAACCTCAGGATATGAATCAGATTTTGAATCTGACGATGATGCTGAAGAGGTAATGGCTAAACTTACTAAAGAAGAACTGATAAAAGTTTTATCAGAAGTTCTGAAAAGTTATAACAATATCAAACTCAAATACAAGAAGCTGAAAAGCAGTCTTGAATCTGAGATTGATCTTCTGAAGACAGAACTTGTTGAGCAAAAAGAAATTAATCTGAAAATCAAAAATGACTTTGAAACAACTCAACAAGAATCTGAATCTGAGACTAAGTCATGTGAAAACATTTTAGAAAAATATGACTCTAGCTTTCAGAGATTCCTTACTAAGAGCATAGACAGAAGCAAGATGGCTTCTATGATCTATGGTGTTAGTGGGAACAACAGAAGAGGTATTGGATATGAATCTTCATCTGGAAGTAATCCAAAATTTGTTGACGAACTTTTCATCAAGAAGACACCTCTTTACTCTCAATTTAAGTTTGGTCACTTAAATGACATTAAACACACAAGCTCTGAGAAGAATACTTATGTGTTTAAACCTAAGGCAAGTCAGAATAAATATTATGTTGAAAAACAGAAGTTTAGACAAACCTACAAATCAACTAACCTCAAAGGACCCAAGAAGATCTGGGTACCTAAAAGTAAAATAATTCCTGTTGCAGATGTTCTTAGCAGCAAGGTCAGGACGCCAATCATGGTACCTGGACTCTAGATGCTCACGACACATGACAGGAGAAAAGTCTATGTTCCAAAGCCTGGAACTTAGATCTGGAGGTGACGTGAAGTTTGGAGGGAACCAGAAGGGCAAGATCATTGGATCTGGCACCATTGGAAATGGTAAACTTCCCTCTATTACTAATGTTTTACTTGTTGAAGGGTTAAAGCATAACTTATTGTCCATAAGTCAATTAAGTGACAATGGTTATGATATTACCTTTAATCAAAAATGTTGTAAAGCTATTAGTCAAAAGGATGGCTCTATCCTATTTAGTGGTAAGAGGAAAAACAACATTTATAAAATAAATCTTTCAGAACTTAAAGTTCAAAAATGTTAAATGCCTCTTGTCTGTTAATGAAGAGCAATGGGTCTGGCACAGAAGATTGGGCCCATATTAATATGAGACGTATATCTCAGATTAATAAACTTAATCTTGTCAGAGGACTCCCTAATCTGAAGTTCACTTCAGATGCTCTTGGTGAAGCATGCCAAAAAGGGAATTTTTCAAAATCATCTTTTAAATCAAAAAATGTTGTTTCTACTTCCAAACCACTAGAATTACTTCATATTGATCTGTTTGGACCAGTGAAAACTGCATCCATCAGAGGCAAGAAGTATGGATTAGTCATTGTTGATGACTATAGTAGATGGACATGGGTAAAGTTCTTAAAACACAAGGATGAGTCACATTCTGTGTTCTTTGACTTCTGCTAGCAAGTCCAGAATGAAAAGGATTTCAAAATTATAAAAGTCAGAAGTGATCATGGTGGTGAATTCGAAAATAAATATTTTGAAAAATATTTTTCTGAAAATGGCATTGCTCATGATTTTTCCTGTCCTAGAACTCCACAATAGAATGGAGTTGTAGAGAGGAAAAACATAACTCTGCAAGAAATGGCCAGAACCATGATCAATGAGACAAATCTGGCAAAACACTTTTGGGCAGAAGCAATCAACACAGTCTGTTACATTCAGAACAGAGTGTCTGTAAGACCTCTTCTGAAAAAGACTCCATATGAACTGTGGAAGAACAGAAAGCCCAACATTTCATATTTTCATCCTTTTGGATGTATTTGCTATATGTTAAATACTAAGGAAAATCTGAACAAGTTTAATTCCAAAGCACTGAAGTGTTTCATGCTTGGATATTCTGAACGCTCTAAAGGCTACATAGTATACAACACTGAGACACAGATTGTGGAAGAATCTATTCATGTCAGATTTGATGATAAGCTTGGCTCTGAAAAGCCAAATCAGTCTGAAAACTCTGCAGATAGAGAAGTAGTCTTCATTGACTCTGAAGTCTCAGAATCAGACAAAATTCAAGTGAAGGAACCAGAAGCAACGCCAGATGCTATTCCTTTAACTTCTCAGATGAACAATCTAAACATTTTGGAAGAATTAACTGTTAGAGGATCATCATCCAGAGAATGTCATTATTGGAAAGAAAGATGATCCCATCAGAACAAGATCCTTTCTAAGATCATCTGAAGCATCACTATTTGGACTGGTGTCAGAAATTGAACCATCTTCTGTAGATGAAGCTCTGCAAGGCAATGATTGGATTATTTCCATGCAAGAAGAGCTAAATCAATTCACCAGAAATGATGTATGTGTTGCACCCCAAAATTTGACCAACAATTATTTACTCATCAAGTGTTTGCAGGTTGATACCTTCATCAGAGAGTTCAAGAGAATTGGTTGAAACCAGAGTTGTGTGTCTCATAGCTTGAGAGTTGTGGGTGCTCCTCAGATGATTCTGAGACTTTGAGAATGAACTTGATGCTTTTAGAAAGCCTATGAGATGTCTTGAAAGCCATCATGGAGTCCAGAGAAGTCATTGTGCAAGAATTCAGAAGATTCAACCATGAGTGGTGAAATTAGGGTTTTGACTGGGTCAACCCTAAGTCAACTGAAGATTTGGAGAAGGTTGAGACCTAATCCAAGGACCATGAGATCATGGAATTATGTATGGAGATGTTATAAAGATGATTCCTAGACCAACTCATCATGAATGAGGAGTTTGAGGAGTTTTGAGTTAGGGTTTTCAAGGATTGTCAGTGAAAAAACCCTAATTTGATCCCTATCTTCCAGGCAGTTTTAGCTCAAGATGTGATGGATATCTCATATTCCCTACAACATGAATGTTGTAGAGCTTGTTCTTAGCTTTAATTTGAGTGGTGGAATTCCTTGATAGGAGTTGCAGAGCTCAAGTTATGGTTTTGACAAATTACAGGTCAGCAGAGGTGTGTGAATCTGGGTCCTTGAAAGTCACCCAGCTTGCAGACAACTTTTGCCCTAGTAGGATGATTTCTATGATTTCTTGGTCAACATGAATGTTGAAGGGCATCTTCTTAGCTTTAATTTGAGTGGTAGAAGTCCTTGATAGGATTTGTGGAACTCAACTTATGGTTTGAACAAGACAGGGGTATTTTGGTCATTTGTCAGTTATAGGTCATTTTAAGCAAAGGTCATATATCCTATTTCCAAACCTCAAATGGAAAAACTCAAAACATGAAAGTTGTTCAAAATGGGATTTTAAGTCTAGAAAAGTGGTCATGAGTTATGGAAAGAGCTTGTAGAAAGGAGTTACAAGATTGGGCAAATTTGAACTAAAAATGGCTTATAAGTTTAAAAGGTTGAAATTGGAAATTGGTTTGGAAGATCTAGGAATCCAAAATAGGTCATCCAATATATCATTTTGATTGGAAACATCATTTTGAGAACATTGGTTTAAACACAATTTTCATTTGAAGCTTTAAAATGGGACATGCTTTGGAAAATTGAAACTTGCATTATAAGGCACCTTTGCAAAACTCAACATAAGCAAAGTTTAGCTTGTTTTTAACTCATTCTTTCTCAATATCTCTTGTAAGGAGATTTTAAAGTCCATTTGGCAAGGCTAAGGCATGAGATAATGGATGTTCAATGTATCATTCCATGAGAAGTTCTAAAACTTTCTAACACTTTCCACAAGCTTCTAGGTGTATCTAGATCATTCCATGGATTGCTATAAGAAGGGTGAAACTCAATGTGGCCAGGGTTGGTGATCATTATTGGTGAGTAGTGAGATTAGAGTGTGAAAAAGCAAGATTCATCCATTTGCAAATTCACATCAAACCTTCATTCTCTTCAATCTCCATTCATTTCTCCTCCACAAACATATCCTTCTGATCATTGTGATTGATTGCATGCTGAGGTAGAAGAAGATCCATGGAAGTTTGAAGTTGTTTTGAGGAAATTGCAAGAAGTGCATTTTGATATCAAACACAAGACTCAAGCCTTGATCATTCATCTTGCTGCATACAGAAGTCATATTGGGCATTGGAGATTAATCAAGGAAGGTTTCAGGCACTGAATTGTAGGGAAACCATAGCCTCCATTAAAGTGTAACAGGTTGGTAATCTTGCTCGAATCTCCTAATTTATGTGCATTCTACCATAGTTATAGGTTTAGACTGGTTAAGCTAGGGTAGAGGACCATTTTCTGAGAATTAGGGGGCATTTCATGGAGTTTGATAGCAGGTGCAAGAATCTTTCATGATTGAGAACAAACTGGATATTAGGTTTCAAGGCACGATTGATAGTTCATTGTGATGAGCATAGCGTGTTGAACAAGATTGGGTCATTAATTTTGAGTTTTAGAGGAATTGATCTCAGTGAGTTATGGTGGTACCAAGATCTTCTAGCTTTCTGTTAGGATGATTCAAGGAGAACTAGAGAAAACCACTCGTATAGCCTTGTTCCTCTTAATCTGTAGATCATTTTCCTTTTTGGAATTGTTGAAAATCATCAAGTGTGGAGAGAGAACGAGGGAGGAGAAGTCTTATGCATGGAGGCACGATTTCTGAAAACCCTAGGTATTTGGGGACGATGACTGGCGTCCGTTGGATCTTGCTGAAAGTCTTGACCTATTACTCTAATCCAACGGCTCAGATTGAACTAAAATACGGAGGGAAATTCAAAGTGCTAAACGCACCGTATTGCTAAATGAGGCGCGTATGGGCTTATCCAGAATGCTATCCACACCACCCCCTTTGCAGCCCATTCAGTATTTCAACTAGCGTGTCTTGCTTTTCTCACCCCCTCCCATTTATTTCTTATTCTTTTATTCTTTTAATTTCTTTTAATTCTTGGCATTTTATAAAATTCATAAAAAATATAAAAATCAATATTTTTCATTTCTTCTTTTTTTCATATAATCATGATTGTGTCTAGAAAATTAATAAAAAATAAAATTCCATTTTATTTTTAGTTTAATATTTTTTTAGCATATTTTCTTGTAAATAGCACTTTTAATATGTTTTAGTTGATACTTGATTTTGTACAATTTGTTTTAGGACTTTCCCTTAGGGTTTTTGAGCCATTCTTTTTGGCATAGTTAGGTATTGAACCCTAGTTTCATGTAGGATTTATCTCTTGATTTGTAGATTAAAATTTGATGTAGTTTGATTGTGAGACATTTAGGTGCTCTAATTAGGGTTTTAGGTTGTATAGGTAGACTTGAACAAATTTGTTTTGGGGTTTATAGGCCAAATTAGTGTATGGGGAATACATGGGTTAAGGGTAAGTATGTATAGAATCCCCTAGAATTTTACTAGAATATTGTATGGTGTTTTAGTATTTTTCATTGATTTTTGAATGTATGGATAGTATGTGTGTTGCTTAAAGGCATAAGTTGTATTATTGTGTTTGTTTTTCTTCTCCTTTGAGTGTGTGAGCTTGGAAGATTGAATTGAAGACCTTGTGGATCATCATTGAAGCTTTGAAGACCTTGCAGAGGAGTTTAGCATAGCTTTTGTTGTTTTGTTTATAGGTGCATAGGCAGAGCCCTAGATAGAATACTTTGTTCAATAAACAAGGAGTGTTTTGCTCACCTCCTCTCTTCTCTATGACACAGGGTCCCTTAAGGGCATTCACCTCTCTCCTTTGGAGGGATTAGTGACCTTGCCCTATAAGGTAGAACTTTGAGAGAGCCTCTCCTTTGATGTTGAGTCCTCAATGGCATCCTTTGGAAGTCAGTGAGTACTATAACATCCTCACCTCATCTTATTGACTGAATCTTGTTTGCTGGAGCATTTGGGCCATTGAAGATAGAAGCTGAAGCTTTGAAGAGGATGATTCCTTGAAGATTATTGAAGTCCGAAGACTTTGTGAAGATCAAGTGGATGCTTGAAGATCCCTGGAGATAGTGAAGCCTGAAGGTAGAGCTGATCAAAGGAGCTGAAGCTCAAGGGAGAAGATGAGTTGATACTCATGCTGTAGGGTTGATACCTGGAAAGCAAGTGATCTCTGAAGTCTGAAGACTGGGTTGCTGCTGGAGGAGCTGAGGCTTTCTTCTGTTTTCTTTGATGTATTGTGTGTTTTGTCTGATTTGTCTGTTGCATTAGACTAAGCCCATTTAGAATAAGTTCAGTATAAGAGCATGAGTGCATCTGCTTGTATTGTTACTGCCTGGCTTTGCTTGAGGGTATTCGGTAGAGCCCAGCTCCCTTGCCCATGTGTTTATTCTGCTTGATAGCATTTCATTTCTTTTATCTGTATGATTGCAGTTTACTGTTTTTGCTTGATAGCATGTTGTTTATTTCAGTATGATTACTGTTATTCCATGACTGGCTTGAGGTTGAGATGAGCTTGTGGAGGCTGAAGCCCCACACACATTTCCTCCCTCACTTGCATTGCATGCATTTTTACTGTTAAAGCTGATGCTTTTGTCTGTTTTGGTGTATCATTGACATGATCCCTTAGGACTCTCATTTCCTCTGATGAGGATTTGATGATAGACTTTTAGGTTGAAACCTATGCATGACAACATCTAGGAGTTCCCTGTTCAAACCTCAACCATAGGATGAATCCATGGCATGACAACAGTAGGACTTGATAGTCTCCCTCCTAGTTGGGCCTGTTCTCTTCTCATCTCAAACAGTTTAAGATACAGTAATCATGAATGATTTCTTTCGTACGTTACGAGCCTTAAGCTATCTGAGAAAGGATTGTGGGAGAGCTTCTTTTCCATAGTCTGGATGTTTAGTATGGTACCTTTTGGGTGACATGCGACGCATTCACTCTCAGGTCACAGTCTCTAGTGCGGTTGAAATCGCAAACACAATAAAAAACATTTCTTTTAGGAGATAACCCGTAGCTGCCCGAACTACGTTTGCTCTGATCTTTCATACCAGATGAAAGTACGTAGGCATAGGATGCGATATCCTAGCGAGCAACCTTCCCCATCTTCCCCCGTAGTTAGCCGAACTACGTTGACTCTGATTTCTCATTCTCTGATGAGAATACGTAGGCATAAAGTGCGACGCTTTGCCGAGTCATTTTTCTTTTCTTTTTCAGCTAGCCTTGATAGGTAGATAGATTATAACCAAACCTTCCAAGTAAACAAACAAGCGAGGATCCCGTCGAGTACGACGGACGTGGGGGGTGCTAATACCTTCCCCTTGCGTAACCGACTCCCGAACCCAGACAATGGTTGCGATGACCTTGTCTTACCCTTTTTCGTCAGGTTTTTCCGATCGTTTCCTTTCCCGCTCTGAGGGATAAATAACGAAAGGTGGCGACTCTTCTGTCATGCCGGCACCTTATTTTCGCGCGAGCGACAGCTGGCGACTCTGCTGGGGAATCCAACGGTTCCCTGTGCGAGTCAATCCTATCGTTTGTGTGTTTGCTTGTTGGGTTGCGTTTATTTATCGCATTTTTTTACTTCTCGCACTTTATTTCCCGCATTTTATTTCCAGTAAAATATGATTATTTGTGCTGTTGTGGGATGGGAGTTCTGATTGAGTGAGAAGCCAGACCCAGGCTTGAGTGCACCATAGACTTAGAGTGGAAATTAGTGGGCGCGTGCTTGCTTTGCAGGCACTAGTGTCTCATGAAATCCACGCTCAGACGAGGTTCATCCGGTTGGCTTCACTTTCAACCCTTTGGGTTGAGACGGTTGCTGGTTTGGTGGATTGTCGACTCTGGGGACCGATCATTTGTGATTCAGCTAAGTGAGGCCTCTTCAGGACTTGATGATGCCACTCCTTCTGGGAATCGTATCATCAGTTTTGAAAGTCTGTGACGCTGATGAACGCATAGGATGTCGTACCTTGAGTCAGTCTAGGTCCATACCTGTGAGTGGGACTGGGTTTATTGCAGGAAACTTAGACCTTCAGACTACCTGGTTTTCTTGACAGTAAATCAGTTATGTTGGGTTCTCAGTTACAGATATGTTTGTTCTTGACAGGGCCAGTTTTTGATCAGAGGATCTTGTCGCCGGGTGTTTGTCTGTTCTTGATAGAGCAGGCTTTGATCAGTGTGTTATCATCAGTGGTTTGTTCTGGATGGAGCAGATTTTGAGTGAGGTCTGAAGACCTCATCGGCAGATGTTATTTGTTCTTGATAGGGCAGATTTTGAGTGAGGTCTGAAGATCTCATCAGCAGCTGTGTGTTTGTTCTTGATAGGGCAGATGTTGATTTGGGGTCTGAAGACTTCAGCAGATGTTCCTTGAGCTTGCACCCGGGGTCCTTATTATCAGTCACTTACTCTTGTCAGAACAGAATTTTGATCTCGGTCCTATCAGATGGTTATTCTCAGCAGATCAGATTAGTGGTCTCACACCGGGGGTTCCTTCTCATCAGCGACTGTTGATACCGAATCTCCACAACAGCCACCTGGATATATTATTGCATACCTGCATTTTGCATTAGTTTGCGCATTCATCTGCATTCCATTAACGTGTGTCTGTGTTGCAGGTACCGTTCCCCCGATCCCGGATTTCTCGTCTTCTGCTGCTATTATGGCTTCTCTCAGGAAGACTGTTGCATAAAAGTTCCCGACCCCCGATGTGTCGAAGCTGACCGGTTTGATAGCCCTGGCAGGGGATTCTGTGAAGGATAGGTTCAGGAAGTCTTATGGCAGGTTGCTTAGCCTGGTTTACAAACCTTCTACGTCCGAGTTGAATGGGTTACATGCTCTTCTGCAGTTTTATGACCCTCCCTTGAGGTGTTTCACCTTTCATGACTTCATTCTCGCGCCGACATTGGAAGAGTATGCTGATATGCTGGGTGTGTCTATCAAAAGGCAGGTGCCTTTTGTCCATATGGATGTCGAGCCTGATCTGGCTGGCTTAGCTTCTTCACTCCATTTGAGCGCTTCTGAGTTAGTGGTGACGAGCTGGAACAAGGTCCCAGGGTTCTCTCTGCAGTTTCTGATAGCTAAGGCTCAGCAGTGTGCTAAGGACAAATGTTGGGACGCCTTCAGCGCCATCCTTGCTTTATGCATATATGGCATTATCCTATTTCCCAGCATGCCTGATTTCGTAGACTTTGATGCATTCCATATCTTTGCCTCAGGGAATCCAGTCCCTACTCTGATCGGAGACATTTACCATTCAATGCATTACAAGAATGAGAACCGGAGAGGGAAGAATGTTTCATGCTGCGTACCATTGTTGTACAAATGGTTTGACAGTCATTTGCCAGAGAAGGGTTCTTCTGTCTTGTCTGCAACCACAGCTGAGTGGCCTGAACGTCTGATGAGTTTGTCGGCAGAAGACATTGATTGGTTCGTTGACAGAGACAGGTTAGGCACCGAGGTGATCTTCAGTTGTAGTGGGTTTCCTAACGTACCTCAGATAGGTAGGAGGGGTTGCATCAACTACAACCCATCATTGCTAGTTCGTCAGTTTGCATATGCTTTGAGGACTCCACCGAAGGAAGAAGAGGTACGGGAATCTCTGTACCTCACGGGTATTCTAGAGGGGGATTTGTTGTCCAAGCTTCAGTACGCGTGGAACAATATCAGCACGAGAGGAAAGCCTTTGTTGGGGAAGAACAACAGCCAAGCCTACCCTCCTTATTCAGATTGGATCAGAGCCAGAGCCAGCGCTATAGGAATGCCATTCCCTCATGTCAGACCAGAGAGTCCTCCACCAGTCGAAGAGCCTACCACTGTGTCCGTTCATCAGCACAACCAGGTATTAGCTGAGCGTGATGAACTGAAGAGGGCAAATGCAGAATTAGAGAAGGAGTTAGCTCAGCTTCGAAGTGAGAGGAACGAAGCCGTGCATGCTCTCAAAAGGCAAACAGAGTCGGTGAGCCAGCTGGGTGCAGACTTGGCAAAGCAGATTGCTGATCGGGAACGCTTAGGTCAAGACTTCAGAGCTGTTAATGATGTGCTAGCTACGAAGAAGCAGCATTTGGAGGAAGCATATCGGAGAATATCTAAGTTCGACCAGCATTGGAAGACTTCCATGGCCACCAGGAAAGAGCGAGAAGACAAGCTGATGCTGCAGATTTCTAAGCTAGAGACCGAAGTGAAGGACAGTGAGCGGAGGTTTGATGAAGAGACCGCCCGCAGGTACTCCGCTGAAGCCCGTCTCAACAAAGCTATTGCTAGCCTGAAGGAGCATAAGCTGATGTTTGAGTCTAAGAAGCGAAAGCTGGAGGATTGCTTTGGCGAAGGCGCTTGGGAGAGTTCAGTTCAGGGGCTTCAGCATACTATCAGGCAGAGAGAACTACTCGTCGAGGGGTTGCTCACTTCGCCAGATCATTCAGAGACGAAGGAGTTATTAGCAGAGTATCGCGCCCGTGGCCGTACTTGACTAGTTGTATTCCTGTTGTTTTGATCTTTGATGTATGCTGACCATCACCAGGCTTGTTGGCTGAGGTCATGCTGTTGATTTGTACTCGCTGATACTGTGTACTGCCTTGACAGGCCTTTCCATATATATATGAGATTGATGTTTCCATGATCGGGCTCGGATTTCTTCTTCCTCTTATTATTATCGGCACTGGCACTAAGGCACTAGGATCGGGGAAAACCTCCCACGCACACAGACACACGCATGCATCTGCATGAAGCATATTTGCATGGTGTATGTCTTATTGCTTTTCCTAACCTTTATTGTTGACAGGTTTTTCAGGTTCCGAGCTGCTTTCGATCTCCAGGATTGATCAAAGACTCATTCACCACTACTCAACTCGCGCTAATCAGACAAGGATAATGGACCAGGTGTAGTCAGATGTTCAAGAACTCCGTGAACGGATGGATCGTTTTATGGAGCTGATGCAGGTGGTCGCGAATGGTCAAGACCAGCTTCGTACTCTGGTTCAACCTCTGATCTCCAGGGTTGACAGTAATGGCATACTTCATGGAGGGGCCGTGCCTACTCCTCCTCCAGTGGATGCTCCACAGAATGTTGTTCCTGTTGCCGGGGGCAACGGCAGTGCTAACGGCAATCTGATGACTAATCTCGGACTCAATGCGGCAGGCATCGGCAATGGTAGTCTGGGAGCCAATGTTAACATAGGGCCGGTCAACGGCAATGCTGGTGCAGGAAATCTGTTGGTGCCTCAACCGTGGCTGGAGGACCATCAGGATGACATATTCTCTCAGAGAGGTGTAGAAGCAGAGTTGAATGCTGAAGCTCGACTCAGGTTCAAGGCGCTGGAAGACAAGATGAGAGACATCGAAAATCAGAACACATTGGGCGTTGACATGTCCAAGCTCGGGTTGATTGCTGACTTTAAAGTACCTCACAAATTCAAGGTGCCTACCTTTGAGAAGTATAAGGTTACTACTTGCCCCCGTGTTCACCTCCGATCTTATTATAGAAAGATGTCCGCCTATTCTGACGATGAGAAGTTGCTGATGCACTTCTTTCAGGATAGTCTTTCTGGTCCATCGCTCGAATGGTATATGGGTTTGGAGCCCGCTACTGTGCGCACATGGAGAGATCTGGCAGAAGCGGTTGTCCTCCACTATCAATATAATAGCGACTTGGCTCCCAACCGAGTTCAGCTTCAGAATCTCTCACAGCGGAACAATGAAAGCTTTAAAGAGTACGCCCAGCGGTGGCGTGAATTGGCTGCTCGGGTTCAACCGCCGATGGTTGAGCGTGAGCTAGTGCAAATGTTCGTGGCTACCCTTCCTGGAATCTACTATGAAAAGCTGGTCAGTGGCATGTCTGGAACATTCTCGGCTCTCATCACTCTGGGCGAGCATGTTGAGAACGGTATAAAGATCGGAAAAATTCAGGGCGAATCGTCCTCAGCTGGAGGAAGTAGCAAGAAGCCTTACGCTGGAAAGCGTCGAGAGGGAGATGCCAGTGCTGTCACTAATGCTCGGAGAAAGGGCAAGGGCCCTCAACCTCAGATTGCTAGCATAAATATCCCAGCTGCCCCGCCGCAGCAACAACAGCAGCCTCAGCAGCAGAATAATCAGGGGTATAAAAGATATCAAAATCGGGCTCCTATGGCCAACCGTCATTTTGAAACTCCACCCATGTCATATGCACAGCTTTTGCAAACGCTGCTTCAGCTCCAATTAGTTCAAAAGAGGACGTTGGCTCCCTTAGCAGGGGCACCTCCACCGGGGTATGACGCCAATGCTACTTGTGAGTTCCATACTGGGGCACCTGGCCATACGATTGAGAAATGTAAAGCTTTTAAGCACAAAGTCCAGGACTTGGTGGACGCCAAGGTTATCAACTTTTCTGACAACGTGCCCAACGTTACCAAGAACCCGATGCCTCATCATAAGGGGGGCGGAGTGAATGTTGTTATCACTGAGGAGAGTGCGGACTTGCTGACTGACGTCAAAGAGTTGAAGACGCCGTTGAGTTTTGTCAAGGCTAAGTTGCTGAAGAAGGGCTTCTTTCCTGGATGCGGAGAGTTATGTATGGCTTGTGCTACACTTCCTGATGGGTGTGAGCAGCTGATCGAAGGTATCCAGAGTCTGATGTCTGAGGGTATTTTACAGTTCAGCCGGAGCGTTGAGAGTGCATCAGGGGAGGTCGTGCTAAAGCAGGCAGATGAAGTTGCTACCATTACTATTCCTCGTCACCCTATTACTATTTCTGCGCCCCGTCCGCCTACTATCACTATCACCAGGGCCGGACCAATCCCATTCGAGAGCACTAATGCCGTTCCATGGCATTACGGCGCCGAAGTTTACTGCAATGGTCAGAAGATAGAGCTAGAGCCATTCAGATCGACTGTGCAGAATCTTGTCGAGGTCAGTGGTATCACTCGAAGCGGTAGAGTATTTGCACCATCAGAGGTTGCAGCAGAGAAAGTGGTCCGAGCTGACGCTGTGGATAAGGGTAAAGGTAAAGCTGTTGAAGAAAGCCCTGCAGGGGCAGAGAAGGACTTGCTAGTTAAAGATGCTGAAGAGTTCATGCGACTAATCAAGAAGAGTGACTACAAAATTGTAGATCATCTTCATCAGACTCCGTCAAAGATCTCGATTCTTAACTTGTTGTTGTGCTCTGAGGCGCACCGCAAAGCATTACTGAAGGTATTGAATGCTGCATACGTGCCGCAGGAGATATCAATAAATCAGCTCGAAGAGGTGGTGGCCCATGTTAATGCTGGTAATGGGCTGGGATTTACAGATCTGGAGCTGACTCCTAAGGGAAGAGATCACAACAGCGCCTTGCACGTCTCAATAGAGTGCAGAGGCACGATTATGTCACATGTCCTGGTGGATACGGGTTCCTCGCTTAATGTGCTTCCGAAGAAGGCACTGATGAAGTTGGATACCCGTGGACTGATTTGCACGCCTAGTGATCTGGTAGTGAAAGCCTTTGACGGAACCAAGCGCCACGTCTTCGGAGAGTTGACCCTGCCAATTCAAGTTGGTCCAGAGACGTTTAATACGGTTTTCTATATCATGGATATCATGCCTGTCTATAGTTGCCTCTTAGGTCGGCCATGGATCCATTCTGCTGGTGCCGTGACGTCCACACTGCATTAGAAGCTTAAATATGTTGTCGGTGGCAGCATAGTAACCGTCTGTGGTGAAGAGGACATCATGGTGAGCCACCTGTCGTCCTTTAAATATGTTGAAATGGATGGCGAGATCCATGAAACGCTCTGCCAAGCATTTGAAACCGTCAGGGTGAGAGAGGTAGCTCCTGTCGTCGCAGAGAAGCAAGAGATGAATCTCTCCTCGTTTAAGGAAGCTCGAGCCGCTGTCGAAGCCGGTTCTACCCCAGGCTGGGGGCATGTCTTGGATATACCAATCAAGCAGGATAAGTTTGGATTGGGGTATTCTCCTGGAGCTGAAGCTTCATCTTCTTCTGGCAGCTCGTCTCGTGGAAAAGGGCCGATCCTATTCACCAAGGGGGGAGTAATTTTCGAGAGCATCAACGCTGCGTCGGAGGACAGCGGGGACAGTGATTGCGATCTTGACGCCTGGATTCAACCGAGCAAGCCGGGCGAGCGCCTCCACAATTGGACCATCAAGGAGATTATCAAGCTGACAAGTGAAGAGTAATGATTTGCTTTTTACAATCTTTGTACAACCCTATGTCCTGCCCGGGGCATAGTGGTTTTACTGTCAGGGCCTTGTTGGATTATGTGTATGCATTTTGTTAATAAATAAAAGGCGTTTTCTTCGTAATCAAATATTGTGTTCTCTGTTATTCCTGTTTTATGTTTATTTCGAAAAAAAAACAACAAAATGGCAACGGGGTTTGTGCTAACCTGCATATTCTTGCTTTAAACTTAACCCTTGTTATTGCAGGATCCACGTAACAGATGACATCGACTCTGGACCCTCTACGACTCACTACGACTTTGATTGCCCGATCTATCAAGCCGAGGATGAGATTGATGAAGACGAGGACCTTCCGAAAGAATTGGCCCGCTTGTTGAGACAAGAGGAGAAGGTTATTCTGCCTCACGAGGAGGATATTGAGATTATAAATCTGGGGTCTGAGGAGCTCGTCAGAAATGTCAGAGTAGGGGATGCGCTGCAGAATGATGTCAAGCATAGACTGGTCGAGATGCTTCGAGAGTATAGTGACGTCTTTGCTTGGTCATATGAAGATATGCCCGGACTTGACACTGATATAGTGGTTCATCGCTTGCCGTTGCGAGAAGATTGCCCTCCAGTCAAGCAGAAGCTTAGGAGGACGAGACCAGACATGGCTGTAAAAATCAAAGAAGAGGTCCAGAAGCAGTTGGACGCAGGATTTCTAGCCGTTACCACTTACCCTCCGTGGGTCGCCAACATAGTGCCTGTACCGAAGAAGGACGGTAAGGTACGCATGTGCGTCGATTATCGGGATTTGAATAGGGCGAGCCCTAAAGATGATTTCCCGTTGCCTCATATCGATGTGTTGGTCGACAATACAGCCCAGTTTTCCGTGTTTTCGTTCATGGATGGCTTCTCCGGTTACAATCAGATTAAGATGGCACCGGAGGACATGGAGAAAACGACGTTTATTACCCCCTGGGGAACATTCTGCTATAAGGTAATGCCCTTCGGTCTGAAGAACGCAGGGGCCACTTACCAGCGAGCAATGGTAACTTTGTTTCATGATATGATTCATCATGAGATCGAGGTCTATGTTGATGACATGATTGCAAAGTCCCAAACGGAGGAGGAGCATCTGGTTAATTTGTTGAAGCTATTTGAAAGGCTTAGGAAGTTCAGGCTGAGGCTGAATCCCAACAAGTGCACTTTCGGAGTGCGGTCCGGAAAGTTATTGGGGTTTATCGTTAGTGAACGAGGTATTGAAGTTCATCCTGCGAAAATAAAAGCTATCCAAGAAATGCCAGCGCCGAAAACAGAAAAAGAAGTTCGTGGTTTCCTGGGCCGAATAAACTACATTGCAAGGTTTATCTCTCAGCTCACGGCCACTTGTGAACCGATGTTCAAGCTTTTAAAGAAAGATCAGGCGGTTACTTGGAATGAGGATTGCCAGAAGGCGTTCGACAAAATAAAGCAGTATCTTCAAGAACCTCCAATCTTGATACCCCTAGTGGCTGGACGGCCATTAATCATGTACCTGACGGTTCTGGAGAATAGTATGGGGTGTGTTCTCGGTCAGCACGACGAGACGGGCAGAAAAGAGCATGCCATTTATTATTTGAGTAAAAAGTTCACTGAGTGTGAATCTCGATACTCGATGCTGGAGAAGACGTGTTGTGCATTAGCTTGGGCCGCCAAACGTCTACGACAGTATATGCTCAATCACACCACTATGCTAATTTCGAAGATGGATCCGATCAAGTACGTCTTCGAGAAGCAGGCTCTTTCGGGCAGGATTGCCAGATGGCAAATGGTGTTAACAGAGTATGATATTCAGTACGTCTCTCAGAAAGCCATTAAGGGAAGCGTATTGTCTGATTACCTTGCCGAACAGCCAATCGAAGACTACCAGCCGATGAAGTTCGAATTCCCTGACGAGGATATTATGTTTCTCAAAGCGAAGGACTGCGATGAGCCATTGCCCGATGAGGGGCCAGATAGGAAGTCTCAGTGGAAGTTGATATTCGACGGAGCGGTTAATTCCTATGGAAGTGGTATTGGGGCTATCATCACGACTCCTCACGGATCCCACATCCCGTTTACTGCGAGACTGACGTTTCCAGTTACCAACAATGAAGCCGAGTATGGAGCATGTATTATGGGTCTAGAAGAGGCAATTGATTTGAGAATCAAGAATCTAGACATATATGGTGACTCAGCGCTTGTAATCAATCAGATTAAAGGGGAGTGGGAAACTCGTCAAGCGAACTTAG
This sequence comes from Lathyrus sativus, assembly GCA_963859935.3. Classification (NCBI taxonomy): domain Eukaryota; kingdom Viridiplantae; phylum Streptophyta; class Magnoliopsida; order Fabales; family Fabaceae; genus Lathyrus; species Lathyrus sativus. Next base: position 278,732,088 of record OZ012735.1, read on the forward strand.
TGCCGTACATGAATTATGCCAGGAGGCTGCTTCCGTTCTTCGACCGAGTAGAACTTCATCATGTACCCAGGGCTGAAAATCAGATGGCTGATGCTTTAGCCACGTTGGCTTCAATGTATAAAGTCAATTATTGGAATGAGGCTCCAAGAATTGTACTTTCGCATCTTGATAGACCGGCATTTGTGTTTGCAATCGAGGATGCCAACGACGGCAAGCCATGGTTCCACGATATCCAGACCTTCCTTATGACTAAGGAGTATCCTGCAGGTGCGTCAACCCAGGATAAGAAGACTCTAAGGAGGCTATCTGGAAACTTTTATCTCAATCCTGATGGAGTGTTGTATAAGAGAAACCACGATCTCGTGCTACTCAGATGTGTAGATGAGAAAGAGGCGAGTATGCTCATGGAAGAAGTCCATGAGGGCACATTTGGTACGCACGCCGGCGGGCACGCCATGACGAGAAAGATCCTGAGAGCAGGGTATTACTGGCTGACGATGGAGTCGGATTGCTTCAGATTCGCGAAGAAATGTCACAAATGCCAGATTTATGCTGATAAAGTTCATGTGCCGCCGTGCCCATTGAATGTCATGTCCTCCCCTTGGCCGTTCTCCATGTGGGGCATCGACATGATAGGCAAGATCGAGCCCACTGCATCCAATGGTCATCGTTTCATTCTGGTAGCTATCGACTACTTCACCAAATGGGTGGAGGCAGCCTCGTACGCTAATGTGACCAAGCAGGTGGTAGCTAAATTCATAAAGAGGGACATCATCTGTCGCTATGGAATTCCAGAGCGGATCATTACTGATAATGGTTCGAATTTGAATAACAAGATGATGAAGGAGCTGTGCCAGAGCTTCAAGATTGAACACCACAACTCATCTCCTTATCAGCCGAAGATGAATGGCGCTGTTGAAGCGGCCAACAAGAACATCAAGAAGATTGTTCAGAAGATGGTTGTGACGTACAAAGATTGGCACGAGATGCTTCCGTTTGCCTTGCACGGTTATCGTACGACGGTGCGTACGTCGACCGGGGCAACTCCTTTCTCCTTGGTGTACGGTATGGAAGCTGTCCTACCGCTAGAAGTGGAGATTCCTTCTTTGCGAGTTTTGGTTGATGTAAAGCTCGACGAGGCAGAATGGATTGCGAATCGTTTGAACCAACTCAGCCTGATGGACGAGAAAAGGTTAGCATCGATTGCGTTTGGTCGTCTGTACCAAAGCCGAATGAAGAAAGCTTATGATAAGAAGGTGCGTCCTCGAAGCTTTCAGACGGGTGATCTCGTCCTGAAGAAGATTCTTCCGCCACACTCCGATCACCGGGGCAAATGGACTCCGAATTACGAAGGGCCGTATGTCGTCAGCAAGGTCTTCTCAGGAGGAGCTTTGTTGTTATCCACGATGGATGGTGAAGATTTTGCATCCCCGGTGAACGCGGACGCAGTTAAAAAATACTTTGCTTGAAAGAGACCCGCTGGACAAAAAAAGAAAGAGTCCAGGCAAAAAAGGGGCATCCTGGCGAACCAAAAACAGAATAAAAGGTTCGGGCAAAAATTAGGGATATATTGAAAAAATGTACACCCGCGAAGTCGAAAACCTACATTGGGCGGCTTCGGCAAAAAAGGGTATCCCGGTGAACTGAAAACCCGTAAAGGGCGGTTCACGCAAAAGTTAGGGATTTGAATAAGCAAATGACTGCGTTCCGCGTGTGGACTTTCATTGTTTAGTGGTTTGGAAGACCTGAGGGCCGTTTATCTGAATCAATCTCTTCCGAAGCTGAAGCATCGGAGAAGTATCGAAGTCGAGTGGGTCTTAGAGGGATCAACTCATGGTGTTCGTCTACGCCTCGTTGCCGACATTTGTATATACTGATGTATATTTATGTTTTCTTTTTGTGCGGCTTCCTCATTCCAGGAGCTTGCCTCTGTTGTAAAACATTTTTGCCCATTCAGGGGTTCATCATCAATAAAATGCACATTATTCAGCAATTCTGCTTGTCTGTTTAGCATTTATCTGTTTTGTTTGCGAATGAAAACGCCGATGTTTTTTAATAAAATGCGCATACATAAACTTACGGGCCTAGGCCCATTGATTGTTGAAACAATTAATTAACTGAATATTGTCACGAGATAATAACCTGGATAGGCCCCTTTGAGGAGGGTATCTTGTCTGTTTGTTTGTGTTGTTGCAGGTGTAGCACCTTCCAGAAGATGTGCCGTACGCATCCCCGAGGCAGGGCGAGCCCTCCTTCTCCAGCAGAGTTCAGCAGTCTCTCCTCCGCAGAATCGGAACGCAAATAGTGAGCATTGATATGTCTCCCCACGCAGAGATGATTCTCTTCCTCAAGCAGACGCCTCCTGAAGGAACGTCACCTCATCAGCTGAGCCAAGCACCGAAGAATGATGTCGTCTTTCCCCAGCACCGGGTCACAAGTGCATATTTCACAGAAATGTTCGGGTGCCGAAGGTCGTGTTTTCCCCAGTAAAGTCACCGAAGCAGGATTCTTCCCCCAGCACCGGGTCACAAGTGCAGGTTTCGCAGGAAGCTATTTTCATGCCAAATTATGCAGTAACTGATGGTGCCAGACTGAAATCTCCAGCGGAATTGAGATTCCCCACCAGAGTTATGTTCTCTCCTGAAGTTGGATGATTCCCTCTTCCCCGGTAGAGTGTTGGAACAGCTGACGCTGTATTCCCCTGCAGAGTCGTACTCTCCCCCGAAGTCAGATGATTCTTTCTTCCCCAGTGGAATTGAAATTCCTCGTCAGAATCGCGCCCTCCCGTTGAAGTAGAATGATTTCTCTCCCCGGCTGAGTCCGCAAACCCCTAAGTCCGCTGAATCCTTGGAAGCAGTTGGGACCACGAATGGATGTTCCCTAGCAGGTAGTGAACAGCTGATGCTGTATTTCCCCGGAGTCGCACTCTCTCCAGCGAAAAAGAATGACTTCTCCTTCCTCAGCCGAGTTTGTAGATGTCCAAGAGAGCCGAGTCCTTGGAAGTTGATCAGACCATGTCTTCCCCAGTGGAGTGGGGAGCAGCTGAGGTTGTTTCCCCACGGAGTTGTTATCCCTAGAAGATTAGCCGAGGCGGCCACGCAGTTTATTCTCGCGATTGAGATCAGCAGGTCCAGGTTCTCGCACAGTTTCGTCCACTGCAGTAATCGACTGAAGTTGTTCCCCTGCAGCAGTCCGCGGAAGATTAATTCCCCAGACAGAGTCCAATTGATATTGGCGTATCCACGCTCTCCTCAGCAGGATGATTCCTCTACCTGAGTAGTTCTTGTCTCCTTGACAAAAGGGTTTCCTCCCCCCAGCATTTATTTTGCGGACGGGATCGCATCATTGTGCATGACTGCATAGCATTTGACACTGCATAGCATTTAACGTCGCATAGCATTGTGCATGATTGCACAGCATTTAGCATAAACGCATAATCATTCCCACCGTGTGGGGCATGGCGCAGAAGCATATGCATCATAAGCATGATCTAGGTCATTATTATTCTTGCCTTACAGGTGTTCGGCCGAAGGATCGGTTGCTCAGGATGATTCCTGATATTCTCTCCAACAAGGTCGCTTTCTTAAGATGATTCTTAAGACCCCGGTGTAATCTCCACAGTCGCTCGCTCAAGATGATTTTTGAGATCCCTAGTGAAGTCTTCAGTTCAAGACGATTCTTGAATTCCTCAGCAGAGCCGTTTGCTTAAGATGATTCTTAAGACCTCAGTGCAGCTTCCCGAGTTGTTTGCTTAGTATGATGCTTGAGTTCCCCAGTAGCGTCCCCAGCAAGGTTTGCCCAGGAAGATTCCAGGGATCCCTAGCAGATAAAGCCTCCAGAATGGTTATCGGTTCAGGATGATTCTTGAAGGTGCCCGACGGAGCTTGTTCAAGATGATTCTTGAAGCCCTTAGCAACGTGATATGTCTGCTCCAACAGTGATGTCTAATCTGAAGATTGACTTCGTAGACGCCTGAAGGCGGTATCAGAAGGTTCCTGTGAGCTCAGATGTCCTTGTTGATGAATCAACGTGTGGATGAAGACAAGGTTCCAAATTTTGTATTCAAGATGGTCCGTGTTGGTCTGAAGACCAAGTCAGTTGTCCTGAGGAGATGATTGATTGCGATCGAGTGGATAGTTTTTCTTCTGACTGAGGTCGAAGATGTTTCTCCAGCTGAAGCGGAGTTTTGCCTGAAGGCAAAGTGTTTGAATCCCCGTAGAGTCATGAATGGCTCTGGATACCATTTCTCTGACTGAAGTCACAGATTTCCTAAGCTGAAGTCGAAGATACCTCCTGCAGAGTTGCCGACGGGCAAAGTTTACATCCTTGAAGGTCAAGGATGTTTATCTTCAGAAGTACTTGAAGATCTTTTCTAGCTGAAGCTGGAATCGCCGACGGGCAGGGTTCCATCTATCTTCAGAAGAACTTGAAGATTCTCTAGCGGATCTGGAGTGGCCAGGGGCCAGGGTTTCATATATCTTTAATGTTGAAGTTCTACGGCGGGCAGTGTGCAGCAGTATTCCGATGTTCGTTATGGTTCTGAGGGTGAACCCCAGATCAGGCTGTGCTCGGTTAAGTCTCTCATTCCCAGCGGAGTAGTTTCAATTACGCAAGTGTACCTTTTGTTCCATTTACCAGGGGTGAACCCCAGGTCAGAGTTGTTCAGTGTTGCATTTGTCCGACGGCGATGTTGGATGTTTGTTCGACGGCGAGGTTGAAAGTTTGGATTTGGCGGCGAGGTCAGATCATCATTTGTCCGACGGCGATGTTGGATGTTTGTTCGACGGCGAGGTTGAACGTTTGGATGTGACGGCGAGGTCAGATCATCATTTGTCCGACGGCGAGGTTGGATGTTTGTTCAACGGCGAGGTTGAACGTTTGGATTTGACGGCGAGGTCAGACTCTTTAAATCCCCATTAGAGATGATGTTGGTACGACGGCGATGTCGAGTGTCTCAGAGCGATGTTTGTTTCCGACGGCGACGTCAGATTCAGTTCTCCAGCGGCGAGGTTGGGTGTCTGAAGGCAATGTCAGAAGAATTTAATGTGGATAACTGACGGCGATGTCAGATCGATATTTCTCCAGCTAGTTGTTGAGCATCTAGTGTTGCAGTGTTCGAAGATTGGTTCCCCGCAGAGTATCGTGTGCTCGTGCAGTTGGCAAATTTTCGGGTTTACCGGTATTCAATCGTCTCGCACCTTGATTGGTTGAGAGTCGTTCGCTTCTCACCCAGTCAGGTTCAAGCCGTTTGAATAGGGGCAGCTGTTGCACCCCAAAATTTGACCAACAATTATTTACTCATCAAGTGTTTGCAGGTTGATACCTTCATCAGAGAGTTCAAGAGAATTGGTTGAAACCAGAGTTGTGTGTCTCATAGCTTGAGAGTTGTGGGTGCTCCTCAGATGATTCTGAGACTTTGAGAATGAACTTGATGCTTTGAGAAAGCCTATGAGATGTCTTGAAAGCCATCATGGAGTCCAGAGAAGTCATTGTGCAAGAATTCAGAAGATTCAACCATGAGTGGTGAAATTAGGGTTTTGACTGGGTCAACCCTAAGTCAACTGAAGATTTGGAGAAGGTTGAGACCTAATCCAAGGAACATGAGATCATGGAATGATGTATGGAGATGTTATAAAGATGATTCCTAGACCAACTCATCATGAATGAGGAGTTTGAGGAGTTTTGAGTTAGGGTTTTCAAGGATTGTCAGTGAAAAAACCCTAATTTGATCCCTATCTTCCAGGAAGTTTTAGCTCAAGATGTGATGGATATCTCATCTTCCCTACAACATGAATGTTGTAGAGCTTGTTCTTAGCTTTAATTTGAGTGGTGGAAGTCCTTGATAGGAGTTGCAGAGCTCAAGTTATGGTTTTGACAAATTACAGGTCAGCAGAGGTGTGTGAATCTGGGTCCTTGAAAGTCACCCAGCTTGCAGACAACGTTTTCCCTAGTAGGATGATTCCTATGATTTCTTGGTCAACATGAATGTTGAAGGGAATCTTCTTAGCTTTAATTTGAGTGGTAGAAGTCCTTGATAGGATTTGTGGAACTCAACTTATGGTTTGAACAAGACAGGGGTATTTTGGTCATTTGTCAGTTATAGGTCATTTTAAGCAAAGGCCATATCTCCTATTTCCAAGCCTCAAATGGAAAAACTCAAAACATGAAAGTTGTTCAAAATGGGATTTTAAGTCTAGAAAAGTGGTCATGAGTTATGGAAAGAGCTTGTAGCAAGGAGTTACAAGATTGGGTAAATTTGAACTAAAAATGGCTTATAAGTTTAAAAGGTTGAAATTGGAAATTGGTTTGGAAGATCTAGGAATCAAAAATAGGTCATCCAATATATCATTTTGATTGGAAACATCATTTTGAGAACATTGGTTTAAACACAATTTTCATTTGAAGCTTTAAAATGGGACATGCTTTGGAAAATTGAAACTTGCATTATAAGGCACCTTTGCAAAACTCAACATAAGCAAAGTTTAGCTTGTTTTTAACTCATTCTTTCTCAATATCTCTTGTAAGGAGATTTTAAAGTCCATTTGGCAAGGCTAAGGCATGAGATAATGGATGTTCAATGTATCATTCCATGAGAAGTTCTAAAACTTTCTAACACTTTCCACAAGCTTCTAGGTGTATCTAGATCATTCCATGGATTGCTATAAGAAGGGTGAAACTCAATGTGGCCAGGGTTGGTGATCATTATTGGTGAGTAGTGAGATTAGAGTGTGAAAAAGCAAGATTCATCCATTTGCAAATTCACATCAAACCTTCATTCTCTTCAATCTCCATTCATTTCTCCTCCACAAACATATCCTTCTGATCATTGTGATTGATTGCATGCTGAGGTAGAAGAAGATCCATGGAAGTTTGAAGCTGTTTTGAGGAAATTGCAAGAAGTGCATTTTGATATCAAACACAAGACTCAAGCCTTGATCATTCATCTTGCTGCATACAGAAGTCATATTGGGCATTGGAGATTAATCAAGGAAGGTTTCAGGCACTGAATTGTAGGGAAACCATAGCCTCCATTAAAGTGTAACAGGTTGGTAATCTTGCTCGAATCTCCTAATTTATGTGCATTCTACCATAGTTATAGGTTTAGAATGGTTAAGCTAGGGTAGAGGACCATTTTCTGAGAATTAGGGGGCATTTCATGGAGTTTGATAGCAGGTGCAAGAATCTTTCATGATTGAGAACAAACTGGATATTAGGTTTCAAGGCACGATTGATAGTTCATTGTGATGAGCATAGCGTGTTGAACAAGATTGGGTCATTAATTTTGAGTTTTAGAGGAATTGATCTCAGTGAGTTATGGTGGTACCAAGATCTTCTAGCTTTCTGTTAGGATGATTCAAGGAGAACTAGAGAAAACCACTCGTATAGCCTTGTTCCTCTTAATCTGTAGATCATTTTCCTTTTTGGAATTGTTGAAAATCATCAAGTGTGGAGAGAGAACGAGGGAGGAGAAGTCTTATGCATGGAGGCACGATTTCTGAAAACCCTAGGTATTTGGGGACGATGACTGGCGTCCGTTGGATCTTGCTGAAAGTCTTGACCTATTACTCTAATCCAACGGCTCAGATTGAACTAAAATACAGAGGGAAATTCAAAGTGCTAAACGCACCGTATTGCTAAATGAGGCGCGTATGGGCTTATCCAGAATGCTATCCACACCACCCCCTTTGCAGCCCATTCAGTATTTCAACTAGCGTGTCTTGCTTTTCTCACCCCCTCCCATTTATTTCTTATTCTTTTATTCTTTTAATTTCTTTTAATTCTTGGCATTTTATAAAATTCATAAAAAATATAAAAATTAATATTTTTCATTTCTTCTTTTTTTCACATAATCATGATTGTGTCTAGAAAATTAATAAAAAATAAAATTCCATTTTATTTTTAGTTTAATATTGTTTTAGCATATTTTCTTGTAAATAGCACTTTTAATATGTTTTAGTTGATACTTGATTTTGTACAATTTGTTTTAGGACTTTCCCTTAGGGTTTTTGAGCCATTCTTTTTGGCATAGTTAGGTATTGAACCCTAGTTTCATGTAGGATTTATCTATTGATTTGTAGATTAAAATTTGATGTAGTTTGATTGTGAGACATTTAGGTGCTCTAATTAGGGTTTTAGGTTGTATAGGTAGACTTGAACAAATTTGTTTTGGGGTTTATAGGCCAAATTAGTGTATGGGGAATACATGGGTTAAGGGTAAGTATGTATAGAATCCCCTAGAATTTTACTAGAATATTGTATGGTGTTTTAGTATTTTTCATTGATTTTTGAATGTATGGATAGTATGTGTGTTGCTTAAAGGCATAAGTTGTATTGTTGTGTTTGTTTTTCTTCTCCTTTGAGTGTGTGAGCTTGGAAGATTGAATTGAAGACCTTGTGGATCATCATTGAAGCTTTGAAGACCTTGCAGAGGAGTTTAGCATAGCTTTTGTTGTTTTGTTTATAGGTGCATAGGCAGAGCCCTAGATAGAATACTTTGTTCAATAAACAAGGAGTGTTTTGTTCACCTCCTCTCTTCTCTATGACACAGGGTCCCTTAAGGGCATTCACCTCTCTCCTTTGGAGGGATTAGTGACCTTGCCCTATAAGGTAGAACTTTGAGAGAGCCTCTCCTTTGATGTTGAGTCCTCAATGGCATCCTTTGGAAGTCAGTGAGTACTATAACATCCTCACCTCATCTTATTGACTGAATCTTGTTTGCTGGAGCATTTGGGCCATTGAAGATAGAAGCTGAAGCTTTGAAGAGGATGATTCCTTGAAGATTATTGAAGTTTGAAGACTTTGTGAAGATCAAGTGGATGCTTGAAGATCCCTGGAGATAGTGAAGCCTGAAGGTAGAGCTGATCAAAGGAGCTGAAGCTCAAGGGAGAAGATGAGTTGATACTCATGCTGTAGGGTTGATACCTGGAAAGCAAGTGATCTCTGAAGTCTGAAGACTGGGTTGCTGCTGGAGGAGCTGAGGCTTTCTTCTGTTTTCTTTGATGTATTGTGTGTTTTGTCTGATTTGTCTGTTGCATTAGACTAAGCCCATTTAGAATAAGTTCAGTATAAGAGCATGAGTGCATCTGCTTGTATTGTTACTGCCTGGCTTTGCTTGAGGGTATTCGGTAGAGCCCAGCTCCCTTGCCCATGTGTTTATTCTGCTTGATAGCATTTCATTTCTTTTATCTGTATGATTGCAGTTTACTGTTTTTGCTTGATAGCATGTTGTTTATTTCAGTATGATTACTGTTATTCCATGACTGGCTTGAGGTTGAGATGAGCTTGTGGAGGCTGAAGCCCCACACACATTTCCTCCCTCACTTGCATTGCATGCATTTTTACTGTTAAAGCTGATGCTTTTGTCTGTTTTGGTGTATCATTGACATGATCCCTTAGGACTCTCATTTCCTCTGATGAGGATTTGATGATAGACTTTTAGGTTGAAACCTATGCATGACAACATCTAGGAGTTCCCTGTTCAAACCTCAACCATAGGATGAATCCATGGCATGACAACAGTAGGACTTGATAGTCTCCCTCCTAGTTGGGCCTGTTCTCTTCTCATCTCAAACAGTTTAAGATACAGTAATCATGAATGATTTCTTTCGTACGTTACGAGCCTTAAGCTATCTGAGAAAGGATTGTGGGAGAGCTTCTTTTCCATAGTCTGGATGTTTAGTATGGTACCCTTTGGGTGACATGCGACGCATTCACTCTCAGGTCACAGTCTCTAGTGCGGTTGAAATCGCAAACACAATAAAAAACATTTCTTTTAGGAGATAACCCGTAGCTGCCCGAACTACGTTTGCTCTGATCTTTCATACCAGATGAAAGTACGTAGGCATAGGATGCGATATCCTAGCGAGCAACCTTCCCCATCTTCCCCCGTAGTTAGCCGAACTACGTTGACTCTGATTTCTCATTCTCTGATGAGAATACGTAGGCATAAAGTGCGACGCTTTGCCGAGTCATTTTTCTTTTCTTTTTCAGCTAGCCTTGATAGGTAGATAGATTATAACCAACCCTTCCAAGTAAACAAACAAGCGAGGATCCCGTCGAGTACGACGGACGTGAGGGGTGCTAATACCTTCCCCTTGCGTAACAAACTCCCAAACCCAGACAATGGTTGCGATGACCTTGTCTTACCCTTTTTCGTCAGGTTTTTCCGATCGTTTCCTTTCCCGCTCTGAGGGATAAATAACGAAAGGTGGCGACTCTTCTGTCATGCCGGCACCTTATTTTCGCGCGAGCGACAGTATGGGATCTAGTTCAAAGGCCACAAGGATTCAATATAATTGGTACAAAATGGGTCTTCAGAAATAAGCTGAATGAGAAAGGAGAAGTTGAAAGGAATAAGGCAAGGCTTGTAGCTCAAGGGTACAGTCAACAAGAAGGTATTGATTACACTGAGACATATGCTCCAGTGGCAAGGTTAGAATCCATACGCCTTCTTATTTCATTTGCTGCACAAAATAACATCACTCTGTATCAGATGGATGTTAAAAGTGCCTTTCTTAATGGTATTATAGAAGAAGAAGTTTATGTCCACCAACCTCCTGGTTTTGAAAATGAAAAATTTCCAGATCATGTTTTCAAATTAAAGATATCTCTATATGGTTTAAAACAAGCTCCTAGAGCTTGGTATGAGAGATTGAGCAATTTTCTTTTGGAGAAAAATTTCATCAGAGGCAAAGTGGATACAACACTCTTTTGTAAATCAATTAAGAAAGATCTTCTAATTTGTCAAATTTATGTAGATGATATTATTTTTGGATCAACAAATATTATGCTTGGAAAGGAGTTTGCTACATGTATGCAGGCAGAATATGAAATGAGCATGATGGGAGAACTCAGATTCTTTCTAGGAATCCAAGTTAATCAAACTCCAGAGTGCACTTACATACATCAGACCAAATATGTTAAAGAACTTCTGAAGAAATTTAACATGACTGATAGTAAGTTGGCAAAGACTCCCATGCATCCTACTAGCTCACTTGGCAAGGAAGAGGTAAGTAAGAAAGTAGACCAGAAGCTCTACAGAGGTATGATTGGCTCTCTTCTTTATCTAACTGCTTCTAGACCTGACATATTGTTCAGTGTTTTCCTGTGTGCTAGATTCCAATCAGATCCTATAGAATCACACATGACAGCTGTCAAGAGGATTCTAAGGTATCTAAAAGGTACTTCTAATATGGTTTGTGTTACAGAAAATCTGATGGTTTCAAATTAGTTGGATTCTGTGATGCTGACTACGCTGGAGACAGAGTAGAAAGAAAAAGTACTTCTGGAAGTTGTCAATTTATAGGAGGAAATCTAATCTCCTGGTATAGCAAGAAGCAACCCACAATTGCACTTTCAACCACAGAGGCAGAATACATTGTTGCTGCTGGATGTAGCACTCAGATGCTCTGGATGAAAAGTCAGCTAGAAGATTATCAAATATTTGAAAGTAACATTTCTATCTTTTGTGATAATACTTCTGCTATATGTTTGTCCAAGAATCCCATTTTACACTCTAAGGCAACACATATAGAAATTAAGCATCATTTCATCAGAGACTATGTTCAGAAGGGAATCATAAATTTAGCCTTTGTTGATATATATCATCAATGCGCAGATATTTTTACAAAACCCCTTGTTGAAGATAGATTCAAATTTATTCTGAAAAATATTGGTATGGATTTTTGTCCAGAATGATATTTGTCAGAAGCAAATTTTTACAGATGCAAAAATGCCTAATGCTCTGAAGTGTTTCTTCTGATTGCTTACTTATTCTGCTTAATATTTTTTTGTGAAACTCTGAACTAACAATCCTTAGAGGATCTGAACGTTGGTTAACGTTTCATTTCTCAAAAGAATTCAGAACACATGCAAGCAAACACGTGTCACACCAAATCTGCAGAGGTGGCGTGTACATTACTGAAGAGACGTTTGAGGTGAAGTTTGAATAGTGAAAATCTTGATTTTCCCCCCAATTTTTCAGAAGCAATTAATGTTTGAAATGATTATTATTCTTTGCATTTAATGCTTGCTCAAACGTGCAAAAAATTCTGACTGATGGTATGCCTAAATGTTTTAGTATAAATACTTGACCTATCTTCACTTTCACGATTTTCACAATCTCAGAAAATTTATGCATTTTCATCTTCTCTTCTCTCTGCATAAAAACCCTAAGCGTGTGACAAAACAATCTTCAATGGCAACTTCATCTTCAACAGCTGCTCAATTCCAATCTTCAATGGCTGCAGCAACTTCTGCAAACATGGGTGTTGCTCCTTATTCTCCTCCTAAAAGAACTCTTTTAACCCCTGTTGAAAAGTTGGAGGTTTTGTGTGAATCAATGGTAGAATTTGATTCACTTGCAGAAAATGGCTTTGAGTTTCGTTCTATCATTGGTGCTCAAGGATGGGTAAAGTACTTTGATAGACTCTTTGGACCAGTTTATCCCCTCCTTGTGAAAGAGTTCTGGATCCATGCCTCAGTTTACCCTAAGTTCATCCTATCTTCTGTACTGGGAAAAGAAATCATTATAATAGAAGATCTAATCAGAAAGTTAATTGGATATGAAGAAACAGATGGTGTTTCCCACTTGCCAGCTGGGCGTGTGGATATGGATGAGGTGTATGAAGAAGTGATGACTGCTGGTCAAGCTTCTAACAAGTTCAAGGATCTGAAGCCTGACTACAAGATCTGGGCCAAGATCTTCATGGGATGCATCCATCATAGGAAGTCAACAAACTCTCCAGACTATGTCAATAATGAACAACTCTATTTCATGTATTGCCTCAGTCAGAGCACCAAGGTAGATCTTCCATATATTCTTTTTAGGCATCTGTGGAACCATATAAATGCATCTAGAGAGTATGTGAAAGAAAAAGGACAGAAGATCAGAACCTGGATCCCTTTTGGAAGGTTGATCTCAGATCTTCTAACTGAAAATGGATTGGTCACTGCTCTGTACGCTGCTGGAGTTACAGAGGAACTGGAATTCATAATGGGAAAGCCTCTGAATGCCAAAAGTCTTCAGAGACTCAAAATAGTTGATGAACTCACAACAGCTCCCAAGAAGTTGAATGTGTCTGAACTGAGTAAGAAGAGGATTCCTGTAGATGACTTTCCATTGTTCTTTGCTGAAGAGCCAAGACACATTGTTGTTATGTACATTGATGAATGTAAGAAAGAAGGAAAGCATGTTCCTGCAAACGTAATACAGCTAGCAAGACAACCCCTACCTGATGTTGAAGAAGAAGAAGAAGAAGAACTCCAAAGAAAGAGGACTCAGCCAGAAGCAGAAGCTGCACCTGCTCAGAAGAAGGTCAAGATTGCTGAGAAGCCACAGAAGCTCTTGAAGAGAAAAGAATCTGGAGACACTTCTTCTGTACCAGCCAAGAGGATCAAGATAAAAGGTACTAAATCTTCTGTATCTTCTGCAAATACAATTGCTTTAAATGATTCTAATATTAAGTCTGTTCCAAAACCACCCTCTACACAAACTACTTCTGTTACTGCTCCAAGTTCAAAATCACCACAAAAACAAACTTCTGTTCCAACACCAACAACAACAAAAACCATTCAAACACCAAAAGTCTCTGTACCACAATCATCTCAACCAAAAATCTAAATCAAACAGTTTGTTCCATAAAAACAATCTTCACAGAAACAATCATCAGAACAACAACCACAACCTTCTGTACAACAAAAATCATCTGAACAATCTAAACAAAAGCAATCTGAACAACAAAAGCACCCAAAAGAAACACAACCAGAAAAACCACAAGAATCTCAACCAGAAAAGCCTCTGAAAATCAACCACCATCAAATAATCCACCATCAAAATCATCTGAACCCACTGCATCTGAACCTACAAAAATAACAACTGTTCCAATTTCATCAGAACCAATCACAATTCCATCTGATTCACCTACCTCAGAACAACCAACAAAACCCTCTGAAATTCCTTCAGAACCAACCAACACTTCTGAACCTCACATTCCTGAGACAGAAGTTCTTGATGTCACACCTCTAAAAACTGTGTTTCAAGTATCTTCTACTTCCTGCACACCAACCACCTCCTCTAACTCCTAAGAATCAGACATCCACCCAGACTTTCTAGTCTCTCCATCTCACAGAGACTCTGAGGTAAACCAACCTGAACCCATTATACCTTTAAAAGCTCCCATTCCAGATCCTATTCCCACACCTGCACCATCATCTGAAATATTGATCCCAAATTCAAACCCAAGATCATCTATATCTTGTGCCCAAGTATCATCTCTATTTCATAATCTGACTTATGGTTTCAAACTCAAAGACTTTTATGACAGAGTTGAACCATCTGACCCTATCAACCCTCTGAAACCAAAACTCACCATGACCCTTCCATCTGTGATTCTTGACTATATAAAATCCATAACAGATGTAGGATCCTTAGCAATTATATCCTATTCTGCAAAATCTGATAAAGCTGTTGCTTCAGCTCTACCAATTACATCTGATAACAATGTTGCATCTGATGAACCCCCCAAATCTACCTTCCAAACCTACTCAAATAAACTTTTTGATGTAGTTACCCTTCACACCAGAGCAAAACCTCATATGTTAAACGCCTTAATCAGATCCAAAGAAAAAGCTCCTGAAATACATTTCATTCCATACTATCCTCCTCCTCTGATCTCTATTCAGAAATCTCTTTTTCCACCAACTCCCCAACCAAAACCTGTAACTCTGGAAACTCTATTACATCCTAAGCCCAGACTTAATATTAATCCTTTATTTCAATCATTTTTGCAAGAAATACAGTTGTATTTAGGTACTGTACAGAAGAAATGCTCAGCAACAATGGATGCCAAAGAATCTGACATCATCTGGAATGGATTCATCAACAGATTCAACTCTGTGGCCTCAAATCTGAAGAACATCTGTTCTGATGATGCGAAGCTCAGATTTGCTGAGGCTGCAAGAACTCTATTTTGGACGGTCAAGAAATCTGATCCTCTGCTCCTTACAGATGCTCCTCCACCTTCAGCAGAATCTACTGACATTGCATCTGAGGAAAATCCGTTGGCTATGACTCTGGTAGACCCTCCTTCTAACTCCAATGCTCCAGACTCTACAGAACCAATGGAAATTGACTCTGTTCAAGCTCCAGAACCTGGTCATACTTCTTCATCTGAGATAAAGAAAGAACATCCAGATTTTGAAGATAAGATTGCTGCTCTGGAAGCTAGCCAGTCAGAGATCAAGTCCTGGATGGAAAAATAGGATAAGAAGTCTGAGAATATGACAGAATGGATGTTAAAGCAAGATCAAAAGAATGAAACTATGGCTAAGTGGATGTCCAAGCAAGAGCAATCCTCCTCTGAGATTACAGATCTATTGAAGATGCTTTTGTCCAAACACTCTTAGATTTTCATTTTTTTCATTCTAATGTTTTTGCATCTGATGTTTGCCTATGTACTTTATTGATATATCTTCTAATGCATGTACTCTTGATCTGCTCTATTGAATGAATCAAATTTTTCTCCACTGAATTATCTTCTTTACTATTTTCTTTTATTTGTCTGTTTAAAGTTTTTACTTTTTGCTTATGACAAAAAAGGGGGAGAAAATATAGATCTGAACTGTTTAATATAACTTCACCAGAATGAAACTTCAGACATATTTATTCTATCTAACATTTAATATGACTATTTCAGAACATTTGATAAGTACATTCTACAAAAGAAACTCTGAGTCTCTCAGATCATTTGACCATTATCAAACTCTGAATATTAAATCTGTAAGACATTCTGACTTTCAAATGTTAAAAGAACAAACAAGATCTAACTCTGAAGATTACTCAAGACAAAAGGGAAGTTTCTATTCCTTATCTGTATTTAACTCAGGGGGAGATTCATCATCTCAGGGGGAGTTATAATTCTAATATTTTCAATTAAACAAAATTTTTGATGCTTTTTGTCATCATCAAAAAGGGGGAGATTGTTAGAACACAGATTGGTTCTTAATAATATCTCTATGTTTTGATGATAACTATTAGGAAATTTTGTATTTAAGAATTATATACTCTAAAATTTGCTTGAGAGTTTTTACTGCAGATAGTAAATAAATTAACACTCCAGAAGCAAATCAGAATTGAATACAAGAAACTAGACAAATCTGTAGTGACAGATGCATACATTAGAAGATTCTGATTGCTGCTGACAGAAGATCCTGAGCGTAGCCTCCAGAAGGATCTGAGGCAAGAAGCTCCAGAAGAATTTGAAGCAAGTCAGAAGCATCTGAAGCAAAGAAAAATATTGTATGAAGAGTTTTTCAAAGCATAGTTTCTACAGAAGATTCTGAAAGTACTAAAGCTGCCAGTACTGAAGTTTTGTTTCAAATATGCTCTGATGTTTAACACGCTGAAAGCACACATGCTGCAGAACACTCTGATCCAGCAAAGTTCTGATCATCATTAGAAGACTCTGACCCAATCAGACTCTGATGAACTTGCTGAAAACTGAAGAAGAAATATTCAAAGATTATATCCGTTGGAGTAAATCAAACGTCTCTTTCCTCATTTATGCTAGACACAAGAACACAGACAAAAAGGATTTTTCTGTGCTTTCTTCTTCTAGGAAAGGTCACTTGATGTGAAGACAAAAAAGGCTCAGACCTTTTGGTACACTCTTCTCAATGTGCAGCTCACCTTGGATCAGCTGCCTATAAAAGCAAGTCTCCACCAAATTCTTCAGTTAGACATTTTTGCTGAAAAAGAATTAAAACATTCAAGCTCTCATACTTTCATACTCATTCTTAGAATTAATTTCACTGTACTTAAACTTAAGAGAAATATCACTGTTGTGATAAAAGCTTTTTAGAAGCATTCTTACTCTTGTATTAGATTTACATTGATTGTAAAGGATTTCCTTAAGAGGATTCAGTTGGAATCAGTAGCTCTTGAGAAGACTAAGAACAGTTGTTCTTAGGTGTTACTATTGTAATCTGTTTGATTAAATAGTGGATTAAGTCCTTGTTTGAGAAAGGCAAATCATTCTAGGAAGGGTGGACTGGAGTAGTTGAGTTCAACGAACCAGGATAAAAATAATTGTTTTTTAATTCTAAGTTTTAATCTTTCATACTTATTCAACCCCCCTTCTAAGTATTATCTCACCTTCAGTTGGCATCAGAGCTCCGGTTCTGTGTGTGCTACCACTTAACAGTGACAGTAAAGATCCAGAGAGAAATACTTTGATATATATTTATTTGTTACAATGGCTGATAATACAATATCCAATATTAACAATAGATATGAAGAAAGGGACAGAATCAGCATCAAACCCCCTATGTTTGATGGGGAGAAATTTGATTACTGGAAAGACAGAATTGAAAGTTTTTTCCTTGGATATGATGTTGATCTATGGGATCTAGTCATAGATGGATATGCTCATCCCACAGATGGGAATGGCAAGAAGATAGACAGAAAATCTATGACAGATGCTCAGAAGAAAGATTTTAGAAATCATCACAAGGCCAGAACAATATTATTGAATGCAATTTCTCATACTGAGTATGAAAAAATTACAAACAGGGAAACTGCTTTTGATATGTTTGAATCCTTAAAGATGACTCATGAGGGAAACTCTCAAGTCAAGGAAACAAAGGCTCTGGCTCTGATCCAGAAGTATGAGGCCTTCAAGATGGAAGACTCTGAATCTGTTGAAGCTATGTTCTCCAGATTTCAGATCCTCACAGCTGGGCTAAAGGTTCTGGACAAGGGATACTCTACATCAGATCATGTAAAGAAAATCATCAGAAGTCTACCTACCAGATGGAGACCAATGGTGACTGCCTTGAAGATGGCTAAAGATCTGAACAAGATCTCTTTAGAAGAACTCATCAGCTCACTGAGGAGCCATGAAATTGAGCTTGAGGAAGATGAACCTCAGAAGAAAGAAAAAGGTAAATCTGTTGCTTTATAATCTAATAAATCTACTAAAGCTTTGCAGGTTATTAAAGAAAGCTCTGAAGAATCTTCTTCTGAAGAAGAAGATGAATTATCCATGCTGTCCAGAAGGATCAACAGACTCTGGAAGCACAAGGGAAAGAAGTTCAACAATTTCAGAAGATCTGATCATAGAAAGGAATCTTCTGGGCACAGAAGATCTGGCAAGAAAGAAGTTGTGTGCTATGAGTGCAAAGAACCTGGGCATTACAAGAATGATTGCCCCAAACTTCAAAAAGAAAAACCCAAGAAGAAGTTTAACAAAAAGAAGAAGGTTCTGATGGCAACATGGGATGACTCAGGTGAGTCTGAATCATCTTCTGAATCAGAAGAAGAATGTGCCAATGTTCCACTGATGGCCAGCACAGAAGATCGGGAGGAAGGAACCTCAGGATATGAATCAGATTCTGAATCTGACGATGACGCTGAAGAGGTAATGTCTAAACTTACTAAAGAAGAACTAATAAAAGTTTTATCAGAAGTTCTGAAAAGTTATAACAATATCAAACTCAAATACAAGAAGCTGAAAAGCAGTCTTGAATCTGAGATTGATCTTCTGAAGACAGAACTTGTTGAGCAAAAAGAAATTAATCTGAAAATCAAAAATGACTTTGAAACAACTCAACAAGAATCTGAATCTGAGACTAAGTCATGTGAAAACATTTTAGAAAAATATGACTCTAGCATTCAGAGATTCCTTACTAAGAGCATAGACAAAAGCAAGATGGCTTCTATGATCTATGGTGTTAGTGGGAACAACAGAAGAGGTATTGGATATGAATCTTCATCTGGAAGTAATCCAAAATCTGTTAACAAACTTTTCATCAAGAAGACACCTCTTTACTCTCAATTTAAGTTTGGTCAATTAAATAACATTAAACACACAAGCTCTGAGAAGAATACTTATGTGTTTAAACCTAAGGCAAGTCAGAATAAACATTATGTTGAAAAACAGAAGTTTAGACAAACCTACAAATCAACTAACCTCAAAGGACCCAAGAAGATCTGGGTACCTAAAAGTAAAATAATTCCTGTTGCAGATGTTCTTAGCAGCAAGGTCAGGACGCCAATCATGGTACCTGGACTCTGGATGCTCACGACACATGACAGGAGAAAAGTCTATGTTCCAAAGCCTGGAACTTAGATCTGGAGGTGACGTGAAGTTTGGAGGGAACCAGAAGGGCAAGATCATTGGATCTGACACCATTGGAAATGGTAAACTTCCCTCTATTACTAATGTTTTACTTGTTGAAGGGTTAAAGCATAACTTATTGTCCATAAGTCAATTAAGTGACAATGGTTATGATATTACCTTTAATCAAAAATGTTGTAAAGCTATTAGTCAAAAGGATGGCTCTATCCTATATAGTGGTAAGAGGAAAAACAATATTTATAAAATAAATCTTTCAGAACTTAAAGTTCAAAATGTTAAATGCCTCTTGTCTGTTAATGAATAGCAATGGGTCTGGCACAGAAGATTGGGCCATATTAATATGAGACGTATATCTCAGATTAATAAACTTAATCTTGTCAGAGGACTCTCTAATTTGAAGTTCACTTCAGATGCTCTTTGTGAAGCATGCCAAAAAGGGAAGTTTTCAAAATCATCTTTTAAATCAAAAAATGTTGTTTCTACTTCCAAACCACTAGAATTACTTCATATTGATCTGTTTGGACCAGTGAAAATTGCATCCATCAGAGGCAAGAAGTATGGATTAGTCATTGTTGATGACTATAGTAGATGGACATGGGTAAAGTTCTTAAAACACAAGGATGAGTCACATTCTGTGTTCTTTGACTGTGTGTAAGGAGTTGTGAGTGTGAAAGATATTGTATTTGAGAAAGGGGGAAGAAGACAAAAAGAAAAAACGGCGGCCGCTCTCACGACTTATCAGCAAAAAACTTCGAGGCTTCATCATCATCTCAACCAGAAGAAGTTCTGAAAATCAACCATCCGTCACAACAAAAGCAGAGAATCTGAATAATCTCACCGTAAGCATCGTTAATTGCCTGTTATTTCTTCTTTTTTTGTTTTTTTTTCGTAATCCATTTCCAGGATAAGGAAGAGTAAGAAGAGAAAAGGTGGAAGCCAGGAGAAGATGAATAGATTCACGTTGTGAGAAAGCCAAAAGGGAATTAAAGCCAACCCTAATGGGCCAAATGAGAAAGCCAAAAGAGAATTAAAGCCAACCCTAATGGGCCAAATGAGAAAGCCAAAAGGGAATTAAAGCCAACCCTAATGGGTCAAATGAACAAACAAAAGAGAATTAAAGCCAACTCTAATGGGCCAAGTGAACAAACAAAAGAGAATTAAATCCAACACTAATGGGTCAAGTGAACAGACACTTCCCCTTTCATTATCCTTCCCTTTTTTTATTACTATTCATTATTATTTATCATTTCTTTAGCTTTTTTTTCCTGTTTATTTTTATTCTTCTTTTTTTGTAAAATTCTTATCTTATTTTCTCTTTTAAGTAATTGAGTTTGAGCTGCTAAAATTTTCATAAAAAAAAAACTTAAAACTTAAAATTTTTTATAAAGAAAAAACATTTCTTTTCCTTAAATATAATTAAAAAAACTCTATTCTTATAATTAAAATTTAAAAGATTTTGTAATTAAAATTAAAAAATTTTTTGTCTTAATTAAAACATCAAAGCCGAAACACCTTCTTCATTTTATTTAACATTAAAATTCAAGCAAATTTTTCATAAAAACAAAAAAATTAAAGTATTTTTTCCTTATGAACACAAAATTTAAATTTAAAAGTTTCTCTTAATTAAAATATGGGTTCTATTTCTAGATTTCAATTAACTTTTCCTTTAAAAAAAACTTCAAAAAAATAAACTCTTGATGTGATTCGTCTAACCCTCATTATCTTATTTGTTCAGCTTATTCATATTCCATTTGTTTGCTTTATCGTTTTTTAATTGTAATCATGCGAGTAATTATCGCAGTCATTTAGTTTTTGCATTTTGGGATTTGTAATTTATGCGAGTGATCGTCGCGATGCTTTCTTTTACCGCTTTCATTATCTTTCGTACATTAATTCTTCCGTATGATAATATTTGTTGTTTGCATGCTTTTTATCCGAAGGAATTAGGTCTAGCAGTTTGACCGCCGAGTCAATAACCCTAATTTTCAACCGCTTCCAAACCTTAATTAGCCTAGGCATCCCGCCATGGATGAAAACGCCCTTTATCCTAGCTTTTAGGTCAACGAGTTTCCGTACTCTGTTTTAGGGTTTCTCGCTGTGGAATCCCTAATTTTAACCCTATTTTCAATTCAACATTTCAACATAGAAATAGGAGTTTCAAAACTCCACGTAAGCGTGTCCTTAAGATACGTTTACTCCCCTTAAAACCTTGACCACAGTCAAGAAGTTTCTAATATCCCTTTCGAGGGGAACTACGATTACTCTGATTCCATTCCCTATCCAGGATACGTAGGCACAAGATGCGACGTCTTGCTGAGTAAACTTAGGACTAACCTTTAGGTATTTTAGGTCACTCCATCCCTTAGCTCAATATATACATCAAACAGATAATAAAATAAAAAAAGCATACAATAAATAAAAGGTTCCTGTAGAGTACTACACAAGTTTAGGGTGCTAGTACCTTCCTTAAGCTTAACCAACCCCTTATCTAGGTCTCTCCCCGCATTGTGTTTATGATGCAAAAATAGGTTTTCCCTCTTTTGACCTTTTCCTTCGGATAAATCCAAGAGCGGTTGTGAATTAAGAATTTTGATTCAAACTAATTAATAGTTTGATATCCTATTTCCACTGCAACAATTTGAAAATTAACCAAAATTTGGAATGATTCTAGATCCATCTACTGGTGTAAAATCAACTTCACAAATGATCAAAATGGACCCCAAAGTGACCCCTATTGGAAATTCACGTGCATAACAGAAAATTGCCTTGGTTAATCGGTTAACCATTTGGGTTAATCGATTAACACCTTCAAAAATTCAAATTTGGCTTGATTTTGCTTTGGTTAATCGGTTAACCATTTGGGTTAATCGATTAACACCTTTAAAAATTCAAATTTGGCACCTTTTGGAGGGAAATATGCACATTTGCCCGTTTTTACTCGTTTTGAGCTCTGTCAAATCTCTGAAGCTTGCTCTGGACTATTATAACCGTGAGAATGCTTGAGTGTTGCCTCCTGAGCTGATAATTATCTTGCAAAAAAAAATCGACCGCTCAATCGCTGGGCAAAATAAATGTTGGATCTCCTGATGCTCGTTGTTCAGTCCTTCGCACTAAAAGAGAACCTGAGCAACAGAAATACCTTTGATCCCCTATCCCAAGAGAAAATGCTATGCAATGCAGAAATGCAAAAATGAAAATGGAACAAAAGCCAAGTGCAAGAAATGGTTGGTCAAATTTTGGGGTGCAACAGTAAGGAATTGATTATGTTGAGGTATTTTCCCCTGTTGTTTGTCTTGAAACTATTAGACTGATCATTTCTTAGGCAGCCCAAAATGACTGAAAGAGCTATCAAATGGATGTAAAGTTGGCCTTCTTGAATGGTTTTCTCGAAGAAGAAGTTTATATTGAGCAACCACAGGGATATGAAGTAAAAGGGCAAGAAGAAAAAGTCTTGAAGTTGAAGAAGGCATTGTACGAATAGAAACAACACCAAACCCTTCTTTGGCCCCCATATGCATGTTTTCCCACCAAATAAAATTGTGCATCACGATCTTTCAAGTGTCGACACCTTAGACACTCCAATCACCATTCCTCTAGAACTTAGTTGGTTTAGGATTTTTTAGTTTAAGTGGTCATACCTTTTATGCCATAACTCAGCCTCATGTTCATGATGTGTTACAACAAGGCATCTTAACTCAGAGCTTTAGATGCATACATTGAAGGTTTTATTTGTTAGAACACAGATTGGTTCTTAGTTATATCTCTATGTTTTGATGATAACACTTACGAAATTTTGTATTAAGAAATTATATACTCTAAAATTTGTTCAAGTATTTTTGCTACAGATATTAAATTTAATATTCTTCTAAAAGCAAAAATAGATCTGAACGTTGATCTATGCAAAGCTCTAAAGCGTCATAAGCATCTATTAGAAGAATCTGAACGTTGTCTACAGAAGACTCTGAGCGCTGCCTACAGAAGGATCTGAAGCAGAAGCATCAGAAGCTTAGAATGAAGACTTTGTATGAAGAGTTTCAAGCATAGTTTTTCAGAAGACTCTGATAGTACTGTACGCTGCAACTCTCTGATACAGCAAATTCTGAAGACATCAAGACTCTGATCACTCAAGGCTCTGATGTGAATTGCTGGAATTTAGAAACTTGTTGAAGAAGATTATTTGAAGTTATATCCATTGGTAATGCCAAACGACTCTTTCCTCTTTTATGCTAGACACAAGAACACAGGCAAAAAGGATTTCTCAGAACGTTCTACTTCTAGGAAAGGTCAAGTGATGTGAACACAAAAAGGCTACAGCTCTTTTCAGTACACGGTCTTCAAAGTGCAAACATCTTGGACTTTTGTGCCTATAAAAGCAAGACTTCAACATCTTTCTTAAGTTGACGAATTATTGAAAGAAATTCATTAAAAAGCTCTCATACAATTTATTCTCTTTGCTGAATTTATTTCATACGTTCTTAAACTTAAGTGTAAATCACAGTTGTGATATAGCTTTCTTAGAAGCATTCAAACACTTGTTTAGTTTTACATTTGATTGTAAAAGTTCCTTGAGAAGACCCAGCTGCGGTCAGTAGTTCTTGAGAAGACTAAGAACAGTTGCTCTTAGTGTTTGCTATTGTAATCAGTTTGATTAATAGTGGATTAAGTCCTTGTGGAGGAAGGCAAATCACTCTTGATAGGGTGGACTGGAGTAGTTGAGTTCAACGAACCAGGATAAAAATCATTGTGTTTTTATTGCCGTAATATTTTGAATATACTTATTCAACCCCCCTTCTAAGTATTTCCTCACCTTCAGTTGGCATCAGAGCTCCGGTTCTGTGTGTGCTATCACTTCACCGTGACAGAAAAGATCCAGTGAGAAAACTTTGATATATATTCTTGGTTGTTATTATGGCTGAAACTTCAACATCTAACAGCAACAACAGATATGAAGAAAGGGATAGAATCAGCACAAAACCCCCAATGTTTGATGGGGATAAGTTTGACTATTGGAAGGACAAAATAGAGAGTTTCTTCCTTGGTTATGATGTTGATCTATGGGACTCAGTCATTGATGGGTATGTTCACCCCACTGATGGGGATGGAAAGAAAATTGATAGAAAATTTATGACTGAAGCCTAAAAGAAGGAGTTCAGAAATCATCACAAAGCTTGAACAATCTTATTAAATGCAATATCTCATACTGAGTATGAGAAGATTACCAACAGAGAAACTGCATTTGATTTGTTTGAGTCTTTGAAGATGACACACGAAGGGAACTCACAAGTTAAAGAGACCAAGGCTCTGGCACTGATCCAGAAGTATGAAGCGTTTAAAATGGAAGAATCTGAATCTATAGAAACTATGTTCTCTAGATTCCAGATCCTCACAGCTGGACTAAAAGTGCTGGACAAAGGCTACTCAACTGCTGATCATGTGAAAAAGATCATCAGAAGCTTGCCTATCAGATGGAGACCTATGGTCACTGCTCTGAAGCTAGCTAAGGATCTGAACAAGATCACATTGGAGGAACTAATCAGCTACCTGAGGAGCCATGAAATTGAACTTGAGGAAGACGAGCCTCAAAAGAAAGGTAAGTCAATTACCTTAAAATCTAACAAATCTGTGAAAGCTTTGCAGGTGTTAGAAGAAAGTTCTGAAAAGTCTTCTTCTGAAGAAGAAGATGAACTGTCCTTGTTGTCCAGAAGAATCAACAAACTCTAGAAGAACAAACAAAGGAAGTTCAAGAACTTCAAGAAGCCAGATCAACGCAAGGAGTCCTCTGGACCAAAAAGATTTGGAAAGAAGGAGGTTGTTTGCTTTGAATGCAAAGAATTTGGCCATTACAAGAATGAATGTCTAAAGCTTCTAAAAGAAAAGCCAAAGAGGAAGTTTGACAAAAAGAAGAAGGTTCTAATGGCAACCTGGGATGATTCAAATGATTATGGATCTTCATCAGAATCTGAAGAAGAATGCGCCAACATGGCCCTGATGGCAGGCGTGGAAGATCAGGATGAAAGATCATCTGGATCTGAATTTGATTCTGAATCTGACTCAGAAGAGGTACTTTCTGATCTCACTAGGGAAGAGCTTATTAAAGTTTTATCAAAATTCCTGAAAAATTATAACCAGATTAAGCTCAAATGCAAGAAGCTTAAATGCAATCTTGAACCTGAGAATAATCTGTTAAAGTCAGAAGTTATTGAGCTCAAAGAAAACAATTTTGAAAAGCTCAACAAGACTCTGAATCTGAAACTAAGTCAAATTGCAAAAATATTTTAGAAGAATATGACTTCAGCTTCAGAAGTTTCTGGCTAAAAGCATAGATAGAAGCAAGATGGCTTCAATGATCTATGGAGTTAGCAGAAACAACACGAAAGGAATTGGATATGAATCTTCCTCTGTAAATGATTTAAATCCAATGCATGTCGATAAACTTATCATTAAGAAGACTACCTTATATTCTCATTTTAAGCTTGGTCATCTGAATGATATTAAACACACACGTTCTGATCAGAACGTTCCTATATTTAAACCAAAAGTGTGTCAGAACAAAACTGTTGTAAAAAGACAGAAGTTCAGACAAACTTTTAAGGAAACTAACCCAAAAGGACCCAAAAAGATCTAGGTACCTAAGGATAAGATAATCCCTGTTGCAGATGTATTTAGCAGAAAAGTCAAGACGCCAGTCATGGTACCTGGACTCTGGCTGCTCACATCACATGACGAGAGAAAGGTTTATGTTACAAAGCCTGGAGCTTAAATCTGGAGGAGACGTGAAGTTTGGAGGGAATCAGAAGGGCAAGATTATTGGCTCTAGTACTATTGGTAATGGTAACCTTCCCTCTATATCTAATGTTCTTCTTGTAGAAGGATTAAAGCATAATCTATTGTCCATAAGTCAATTAAGTGACAATGGTTATGACATAATCTTTAATCAACAATGTTGCAAAGCTGTTAGTCATAAGGATGGCTCAATCCTATTTAATGGAAAGAGGAAGAACAACATTTACAAAATAAATCTTTCAGAACTTAAGGTTCAAAATGTAAAATGCCTTATGTCTGTTAATGATGAGCAATGGGTCTGGCGCAGAAGATTGGGGCATATTAATATGAGACGTATATCTCAGATTAATAAACTCAATCTGGTTAGAGGACTTCCTAAGCTGAAGTTCAACTCAGATGCTCTTTGTGAAGCATGTCAAAAAGGAAAATTTTCAAAATCTTCTTTTAAAACTAAGAATGTTATTTCAACTTCAAGAACATTAGAATTACTTCACATTGATCTGTTTGGACCAGTGAAAACTACATCCATCAAAGGAAAGAAGTATGGATTAGTCATTGTTGATGACTATAGCAGATGGACATGGGTGAAATGCCTAAAACACAAGGATGAGTCACATTCTGTGTTCTTTAACTTCTGCAAACAAGTCCAGAATGAAAAAGATTTTAAAATTGTTAAAGTCAGAAGTGATCATGGTGGCGAATTTGAAAACAAATATTTTGAAAAATATTATAATGAAAATGGCATTGCTCATGATTTCTCCTACCCTAGAACTCAACAACAGAATGGAGTTGTTGAGAGGAAAAATAGGACTCTGCAAGAAATGGCCAGAACCATGATCAATGAGACTAACCTGGCAAAGCATTTTTGGGTAGAAGCAATAAACACAGTATGTTATATTTAGAACAGAGTGTCTGTAAGACCTCTTCTGGAAAAGACTCCCTATGAATTATGGAGGAACAGAAAGCCCAACATTTCTTATTTTCATCCTTTTGGATATATATGTTATATGTTGAACACTAAAGAGAATCTTAACAAGTTTGATTCTAAAGCACAGAAGTGTTTCATGCTTGGGTATTCTGAACGCTCTAAAGGCTACAGAGTATATAATACTGAAACACAGATTGTAGAGGAATCTATACATGTTAGATTTGATGATAAGCTTGGCATTGAAAAGCCAAAGCAGTTTGAAAGTTCTGCAGATAGAGAAGTAATTCTCACAGACTCTGAAGGCTCAGAGGCAGAAAAAGTTCAAGTGAAGGAACCAGAAGCAACGCCAGATGCAATTCCTTTAGCTTCTCAAATGAAAAACTTGAACATTTCTGAAGAATCAAATGTTAGAGGATCATCTTCCAGAATCAAGGCCTCTCACCCAGAGGATGTGATCATTGGAAAGAAGGATGACCCTATAAGAACAAGATCCTATCTCAGATCATCTGAAGCGTCATTATTTGGGTTGGTGTCAGTTATTGAACCAACTTCTGTGGATGAACCTCTGCAAGATAATGACTGGATAATTGCCATGCAAGAAGAGCTCAATCAGTTCACAAGAAATGACGTTTGGGATTTGGTTCCAAGACCAAAAGGATTCAACATAATTGGAACTAAATGGGTCTTCAGAAACAAGTTGAATGAAAAAGGAGAAGTTGAAAGAAACAAAGCAAGGCTTGTTGCTCAAGGTTATAGCCAGCAAGAAGGAATTGATTATACAGAGACTTATGCTCCTGTAGCCAGGTTAGAGTCTATTCCTTTACTTATTTCTTTGCTGCACAAAATAACATCACTCTATATCAGATGGATGTTAAGAGTGCCTTCTTAAATGGAATTATAGAAGAAGAAGTCTATGTTCACCAACCTCCTGGTTTTGAAATTTGAAAAATTTCCAGAACATGTTTTTAAACTAAAGAAATCTCTTTATGGTTTAAAACAAGCTCCCAGAGCTTGGTATGAGAGATTAAGCAATTTTCTTCTAGAGAAAAATTTTATCAGAGGCAAAGTGGACATAACACTCTTTTGTAAAACATTTAAGAAAGATCTGTTAATTTGTCAAATATATGTGGATGATATTATATTTGGATCTACCAATGTTATGCTGGGAAAGGAGTTTGCTCAATGTATGCAGACTGAATTTGAGATGAGCATGATGGGAGAATTGAGATTCTTTCTGGGAATTCAAGTCAACCAGACTCCAGATTGCACTTACATTCATCAGACCAAATATGTTAAAGAGATTCTGAAGAAGTTCAACATGACTGATAGTAAGATGGCAAAGACTCCTATGCATCCAACAAGTACTCTTGGTAAGGAAGAGGTAAGTAAGAAAGTAGATCAGAAACTCTACAGAGGTATGATAGGATCTCTTCTCTACTTAACTGCTTCTAGACCTGACATTTTATTCAGTGTATGCTTGTGTGCAAGATTCCAATCAGATCCTAGAGAATTACACTTAACATCTCTTAAGAGGATTCTAAGGTATCTGAAAGGTACTTCTAATGTGGGTTTGTGTTACAGAAAATCTAATGATTTTAAATTAGTTGGATTCTGTGATGCTGATTACGCTGGAGACAAAGTGGAAAGAAAAAGTACTTCTGGAAGTTGTCAATTTCTAGGAAGAAATTTAATCTCCTGGTACAACAAGAAACAACCTACAATTGCGCTATCAACTACAGAAGCAGAATATATTGCTGCTGCTGGATGTAGCACGCAGATGCTCTGGATGAAAAGTCAACTAGAAGACTATCAGATCTTTGAGAGTAATATTTCTATATTCTGTGATAATACTTCTGCTATATGTTTGTCTAAAAACCCCATTTTACACTCTAAGGCAAAACATATCGAAATTAAACATCACTTCATCAGAGACTATGTTCAGAAGGGTATTATAAACTTAGCCTTTGTTGATACAGATCATCAGTGGGCTGATATTTTCACAAAACCCCTTGCTGAAGATAGGTTTAAGTTTATTATGAAAAATATTGGTATGGATTTTTTTCCAGAATGATATTTATCAGAAGCAAATTTCTCAGATGCAAAATGTTTAAAACTCTGAAGTATTTCATCTGTCAATTATTTGATTTCTTGAATTATTATTATTTGTGTGTATCTGAACTAACCAATCTCAGAGGATCTGAATGTTGGCTAACGTTTCATTTCTCAAAGAGAATTCATAAGCACATGCAAGCAAACACGTGTCACTCAGAATCTGAAAAGATGGTGTGCACATTACTGAAGAGACATTTGAGGTATTGTTTGAATAGTTAAATTCTTGGTTTTCCCCCATATTTTCAGAATTAATTAATGCTTTGAAATGATTATTATTCTTTTCATTAAATGCCATTAATTTCTAATTGAGAACGTGCTGAATGTGTGTTTGTTTGTGTGCCCTAATTTCTCTTTATAAATACCACAAATCTCACCATTTCACACTTTTCACCTTCACAAACACGTTTATGCATTTCTGTTTGCTCTTTGGCCTTCATCTAAACCCTAAACCTTCATCATCTTCAACAATGGCAACCTCATCTCAACCTCAGCTCAGTTCCAATCATCAATGGCTGCAGTTGCGTCATCAAACATGGGTGCTACTCCTTTTAAGGAACCTGAGAGAACCTTGTTAACCCCTGTTGATAAGCTTGAAGTTCTATGTGAATCTATGGTGGAATTTGATTCTTTGACTGACAATGGATTTGATTTGCGTTCTATTATTGATGCTCAAGGTTGGGTAAAGTATTTTGATAGATTATTTGGACATGTATATCCACACTTAGTGAAGGAATTTTGGATTCACGCATCTGTTTACCCAAAATTCATCATCTCTTCTGTTCTGGGAAAAGAGATTATAATCACTGAAGATCTTATCAGAAAACTCATTAGGTATGAGGAAACTGACGGAGTTTCTCATCTACCAGCTGGGCGTGTTGATATGGAAGAAGTGTATGCTGAAGTGATTTCATCAAGACAAGCTTCCAACAAGTTCAAGGATCTGAAACCTGATTACAAAATCTGGGCAAAGATTTTTCTGGGCTGCATCAACCACAGAAAATCCACAAATTCTCCAGATTATGTGAACAATGAACAACTTTATTTCATGTACTGCTTAAGTTAGAGTACTAAAGTGGATCTGCCACACATTCTCTTTATGCATCTGTGAAATCACATTAATGCATCCAGAGAATCTGTCAAGACTAAGGGTCAGAAGATCAGAACATGGATACCTTTTGGAAGATTAATTTCAGACATTCTGATGGAGAATGGTCTGGTAGCTGCTCTACATGAAGCTGGAGTTAAAGAAGAACTTGATTCAATAGTTGGAAAACCCTTAAATGGAAAGAGTCTCCAAAGGCTAAAAGTTGTGGATGAACTCACAACTGCTCCTAAAAAGCTGAATGTTGCTGAAGTAAGTCAGAGAAGGATTCTAGTTCAAGACTTTCCTATCTTTGGTGCTGAGGAACCTAGAGATATTATTCTTAGGTACATTGAGTTGTGCAAGGCAGATGGAACACCTGTTCCTGCTGATATTATGATACGTGCAAGTGAACCTATTCCAGATGTTTATGAGGAGAACATGAAGAAAAGAAGACAGTTAGAGGCAAATAAGTTGCTGCTCAGAAGAAATAGAAAGTTTCTGAAAAACCACAATAGCAGATAAAGAGAAAAGCTTCTGGAGAAGTTCCTTCTGTTCCTACCAAACACATCAAAATAAAAGGTACTAAAACATCTTTACCTTCTATTTCTGAAACGGAAGTAGATTTATCAACTATTAGCTCTGTTCCAAAACCCCCTCCTTCTAAAACTCAAACCACTTATTGTCCATCTCAACCTCTGAACCACCTACAACATCTGATCCTGTTCCCACAACATCATTTCAATCATCTGACATTCCTAAATCAGAACCACAAACAACAAAACCAGCAGAACCAACTCCAACATCTCAACAACCTGAAATTCAACAAACCTCTGTACCTGAACCAATACCATCTGAACCAGCTGCATCTGAACCACCAAAATCCAAATCTTCTAATCCTCAACCAGAACAATCCAAACCTACTGAATCAAACATACCTGATTCTGAAGTTTTGGACGTCCAACCCCTGAAAATCATGTATGAAATATCTTCCACATCATGTCACTCAACCACCTCATCTGATTCATCTGAATCTGATATCCATCCAGATGTAAGCTCACCCCCTTCTCTCAGAGGATATGAACCTACACAACCAGATCCACATGTTTCATCTGATGCTATCGTTTCTGAACCTATTCTGACACCTAAACCTAGGACATCTGAGTTTGTTTCAGTTGCATCCTTTAAACCACTTCCCACTAATCCCCTTCCTTCTGGTCTAAAGATTAAAAACTTTTATACCAGAATAGAACCATCTGACTCTACCACTCCATATAAACCTAGGTCTTCAACTATTTTACCATCTCTACTTCAAATCTACTTAAATGAACTGCCAGATATCATTTCATCAGAACCTTTGTTGTCTGATAAATCTGTTTTCATTCCCTACACCTCCACTACATTTGATGTCATTCCCTCTGCATCACGTGTAAAACCATTTCTGATTCATACCATATCCAGATCCAACACTGCTTACTTCATCATCTGACCATCCATCTTTTCCTTCCTACCCTCGTCCTCTATTCATCATCCCAGATTTCACCTTACCAACTCCACCAAAACCACCAAAACCATCAACTCTTGAAGCTCTTATCAAACCAAAACCTAGGCTAAACGTTGATATTCTATTTGTAAATTTTATGAAAGAAATAAAGATGAATTTAGGCTCTGTACAGAAGAGATGTTTGTCAACCATGAATGCAGATGAATCTGATGCTATCTGGAATAGCTTCATCTCCAGATTCAATACAGTTGCTTCAAATCTGAAGAATGTTTGTTCTGATGATGCGAAGATCTGATTTGCTGAGACTGCCAGAACCATGATATGGAATATGAAAAGATCTGCACCTTTGCTTCTTGAGGATGTACCTTCATCTTCTGGAGTATCTTCTACAGAAGCTATTGCAGGATCTGCTTCTGAAGAAAATCATTTGGCTCTGACAATTGTGGAAAAACCCTCTGCATCTGTGGCTCCAGACTCTGCAACTTCAATGGTTATTGACTCTGCTCCTGCATCAGACTCTGCTCCATCTACGTCATCTGAGATCAAGAAAGAAAACCCAGACTTAGAAGATAAGATTGCAGTATTGGAAGTTGGGCAATCTGAGATCAAGTCCTGGATGGCTAAGCAAGATCAGAAGAATGAGAACATGGATAAATGGATGTCAAAGCAAGAAGAATCCTCATCTGAGATCAATCAACTTCTGAAGATGATTCTTTCCAAGCAAACCTAGTTTTATGTTTTCTATATCTGATGTTGTGCACTTGTACTTGAATCTCTTATCTAATGTTTTTGTTTGCTCTAAGTACTTATGAATGAATGAATCTGATGTTTTCTCTACATGAATGTATCTTTTCTCTATTTCCTTTTATTTTTGTCCTTAAAGTTTTCTTTTTGATTATGACAAAAAGGGGGAGAAAATGAAATTTTGACTGTTCAAATAAACTTTACCTGAATGGAATTCAGACATATCAAATTATAACTAACGTGAACTGTTAGTATTTCAGAACTTATGAAAAATCAGACAAAATTCTTTAAAGTAACTTTGAGATCCCCAGATCAAGTTTTAACCAATCAGGCTCTGATTCTGAAACGTTCATCCAAGTCAAGCTCTAATTTTGGGAACAATCAGGCTCTGATTCTGAAAAGAATACTCATGCAAAAAGGGAAGTTTCTATTCCTTCTAAGTATTCAATTCAGGGGGAGATTCATAATCTCAGGGGGAGTTATAATTATATCTTTATTGAACAAAATTTCTTATGTTTTTGTCATCATCAAAAAGGGGGAGATTGTTAGAACACAGATTGGTTCTTAGTTATATCTCTATGTTTTGATGATAACACTTACGAAATTTTGTATTAAGAAATTATATACTCTAAAATTTGTTCAAGTATTTTTGCTGCAGATATTAAATTTAATATTCTTCTGAAAGCAAAAAATGGATCTGAACGTTGATCTATGCAAAGCTCTGAAGCGTCAGAAGCATCTATTAGAAGAATCGGAACGCTGCCTACATAAGACTCTGAGCGCTGCCTATAGAAGGATCTGAAGCAGAAGCTACAGAAGCATCGGAAGCTTAGAATGAAGACTTTGTATGAAGAGTTTCAAGCATAGTTTTTCAGAAGACTCTGATAGTATTGTACGCTGCAAGTACTGAGGATCTGATCCCAAACTCTGCTCTGAGTAATCTCACGCTAAAGCAAACTTACTGCAACTCTCGGATACAGCAAATTCTGAAGACATCAAGACTCTGATCACTCAAGGCTCTGATGTGAATTGCTGGAATTTAGAAACTTGTTGAAGAAGATTATTTGAAGTTATATCCGTTGGTAATGCCAAACGACTCTTTCCTCTTTTATGCTAGACACAAGAACACAGACAAAAAGGATTTCTCTGAACGTTCTACTTCTAGGAAAGGTCAAGTAATGTGAAGACAAAAAGGCTACAGCTCTTTTCAGTACACGGTCTTCAAAGTGCAAACATCTTGGACTTCTGTGCCTATAAAAGCAAGACTTCAACATCTTTCTCAAGTGATGAATTATTGAAAGAAATTCATTGAAAAGCTCTCATACAATTTATTCTCTTTGCTGAATTTATTTCATACATTCTTAAACTTAAGTGTAAATCACAGTTGTGATATAGCTTTCATAGAAGCATTCAAACACTTGTTTAGTTTTACATTTGATTGTAAAAGTTCATTGAGAAGACCCAGTTGTGGTCAGTAGTTCTTGAGAAGACTAAGAACAGTTGCTCTTAGTGTTTGCCATTGTAATCAGTTTGATTAATAGTCGATTAAGTTCTTGTGGAGAAAGGCAAATCACTCTTGATAGGGTGGACTGGAGTAGTTGAGTTCA